>CM060932.1:619788345-621038345 GCA_030765085.1 Allium cepa | reverse complement strand
GGGTGCAAGTCCTTCAACCTCAGTGTATATTGAATCTAATACAAAATCCAGTTCTACTACATTACCTAAAGTGGGACCTACTCCCTCACCTTCGAGATCTCAGTCAACTAATTACCAATCAGTATAGCGCCTAGAAATAATCCCTTTGGGCTGGCCGAAAAGAGCCTGTAGTTGGGTATTTCCCTGATATTGATATAGGTGATGCCATTATTTTGGATGATCCCTAGGATTCCTCACATTGAAGGTTAACGAATCATCCTAAGGAGGATATGTGGAAGGCTTGGTGCTTTGTTTGATGATGTACTAGCTTCTACACCCCATCAACGAGTGCATCTTACACCTCTACGATATACAGCCTACAACTAATACATGTGCATGGTTGGTTATGTTCCATCGTTCCACTTCATTCGTAAGATTCTGCAGTTTATGAAGCTAGCTCCTTCCTAACTACATCCAAACAACTATGATTTTATCAATAACATGTATATAATCTTCATTTGACATTTGAACTGCAAGCCCAATTCCCAGGAGATCCATTATCCGTACAACTTCAAGCATCAAAAAAGGATCTCCCTCGCATATCTTCTCAAAATATTCTAGGGGCTGTTAAATAGTATTGGGCCTTTAGAATAAGTTAAATTACTTTAAAGATGAATTCTTTTTTGTATGTTGTCCGTCGACTTTGCACAAAGGTGGTTGTTTGGATGTAAGGCTTGTTTTCACCTTTTCTCCTTTTTTTATTGTGGATGTCGTAACCTAAGCTATTCACATCTTCATTCCTTATGATTGTGGATAATTCAAGAAGGCCTAGTGGCGTGACAATAACAGGTACCCTTGTGGATCTCCATTAAGTCTCGATCGAAGAAAGGGAATGAGAATACTTCTAATAGATGAGAATCTGCATGAAATTGTTAGAAGAAGGTCGTGGCGTCAGCCACATTTTGGAAGTTACAGAGGTGGATGATGATGATGGCGATGATTCTTTATGAGAAAACAATGCCCTCAAAGTTGCTGATGAAGGTCATGAAGCTACCCCTAGTTCCAAGCCCTTTTATTGATCCCGAAGCAAGTCTTAGGGCCGGAGATAGCAGAGGAGTAAGGAGCGAACATGCTAAGGAAGGAGGGAGTGATGGTGGGACAATGATGATGGCAATATTAGCGAGGAGCATTCTAGTGATGGAGGTGGTGATGATCTTGCACTTCTTATAGCTCGTCGACCAAAAATAAAGTTTGTTTCGTCTTGGACGTCCGTACAACCTTCGCTAGCTACCATGGTAGAGGATACTCCTGTCCTACCTCCTAGAGGTATTTCTGGATCCTTAGGAAGTATTCCAAATAAGTTCGGTTCATTTGGCTGCCTTGGCAATATCAGGATAGGGGATATTGGATCTTCTATCTATCTTCCTGGTGAAGTGTCGGCTGTTTATATGGAAGCAATAACCTCTATTAGCACGCTTGAAGTCCACAGTCTATGGGGAGGAAACTAAGACACATTCACACTTGCACAACACTGCACTTTTGCTCTGTTTGTACCAGGTTTCGATTTCATTCGCGCTAATTTGTTCGTATGTCATTTATAGACTCGATGGAGTGCAGAAATTTATATGACACCATCAAGAGACAAGGGTGCAGATACAAAAAGCCTAGATCGACCAGCCGTTCTCATGGTTCGTCTCATAATTCTAATTTGAGAAGGCACTCGAGCTAAGATTATGGGAGTCGAGAAAGAGGTTATATGTCTCGTTAGGCATCACCTCGATGTAGGTTTCATTCACCCTTGCTACATTATATGGATTTGTATTTGATGAGGCCCAATCATGTGTTGTTCATAAAGATACCGATCACCCCTATTTTAGCTCCTCCATCAACACTAACAACGATATCTTCTCAAGTGCTACGATGCTTTAATCAGTCGTCTGGGCTGGTTACTTTTGATGCTTCTTGTTGAAGAGTTGACAAGAGGCCAACTCTTCCTCCTGTCACTACTACAGAAACAGAAATTATTTTCAATCCTAAAATGTATGCTATTAAACGTGGGTTTCCAAAAAAATTCTTTGATGACATCCTTTTTGTTCCCCAGCTGAAGGATGTCCCTCCAAAGGTTAGGTCCAATGTCATGGCTTACATAGACGATGTATACGAACATTACTTTAAATGGAAAAGATTAGTTAAGGTTATTTCTATAAGCTCTTGTAAGAAAATATTGGAGCTTGATGGTGTGAAACAGTTGCAAGAACAAGACAAGCGCATCATCTTCACTCACGATAGGGAGGTTGAAAAGCTAAATGCATCATTGGCTGATGCCATGAAGCAGGTGGAGGGTCTAACTAAGTCAGCTGAGGAGGAGTGTCAGAACTAGCAGAAAACTGTGAATGATCAAGTCTTGGAAATTGCTCGGTTGAAAAAGTTATTAAATGATGAGAATAAGGAAAAGGCAATACCCTTACCTAGGAACGGAGTTATTATAAGGAGTTGCTAGATGCTTGTCAACCAAAAGACAATAAAGAAGCCCATATGAAGAGTGTTAAGGAGTAAGCTGAGGCTTCACAGAACGGAGTTAAATCTATGCTTGAGCCCATTCTCATATGGTATATTCCAATGTTATCAAGTTTAGCTATTAGAAATGGTTGGATGAAGGATATCCTCAGGCTCGAGCCATAGCATGAGAAGAGAACCTGAGGTAGAAGCGGGAGTATTCTGATGGAACCAAGGTCAACGAAGGAAAGTTAAAGCTCGACCTTTTGGGGGTAAAGAGGACTTGGAAGCGCTTAGGATTGGTGAGCTTATCTTGCACCCCAAATTAGCAATCTGGGCTTAAAAGTATCAAGGTGAGAGTTTCGGGTCCACTACTCATGACTCGATAGTGAACATCACTCCCGGGGCTTCAACGGCTTTGGCACATTTTTTGGATGCTCAATACAATCCCGATGACCTTCAGCTTGTGAAGCTACCCATCTTATCTCAAATTTTGAAGGAGGCTCTGTTGGCACTCCAGTTCATGTTGGATCCATATCTCGTGGAGGTATATTATTAAACTCACCTGTATTTGAGATGGCTCATATAACATTAGTCAATGTCATTTATATTTCACAAGATTTAGGTCAACCTCCCATCGTTCCTCTGCCAATGGAAGCTTACCACTAGGCATACAAGCTTCGATGATTGAATTAATCATTATGCCTGCTGCTATACCGACCTCGGCCTCTCTAGCAGGTATCATTCCTGGTCCTGACGATGAAGCGATCCATGCTTTGGGTGAGGAATCCAGGGGTGATCTTAAAGGGGCTTGGGGGGGGGGGGGGGGAAGACATTGCTATGATTATGGATTCTGAGACTTCCTTAGGGTTTACCATGTAAGAGATGCTCCAATCCTAGGTCAAGTTGGCCAAGGAAATTAAGAAAGAAATAAATGTTGATATTCTTCCCCTTAGTTTATCTTAATGCTCAGCCAATTTATCTTTGCCCCAGTCACCATTCCTACCTCTGAAGGTGTTCAAAATGTGCCTCAGGAATCCTTAAGGAGCGATCTTTCAAAGGGTAATAAAAGAAAGGAAAAACCAAAAAGAAGCCTGGTGAGCCTGGTGCGCATTCTTCTTGGGAAAGGAAGAAGAAGATGAAGAAGAGAAAGAAGATTCTTTCGCATTTCGCTTGTTTTTATCATCTTTAGTTTTGTTCAAAATTTTTGTAAATAGGCTGAAATTGTGCTGGTGCAACCCTCACTTTTTATCTAAGCAGTATGTTAATAAAAAGTAGACTTGTTTTCTTTCATGCCAATCTGTTTAATCATCAAGAAATGTGTTTATTCGGTTAACTTGGTAGCTTTTTTGCCTATTTTTATCTGAGCTTTATTTGACTAGTGAGAGCTATAACGTTTATATTACTCTATGCTCCAGTATAGCTACAACTTGGGTGCCTAACTCTATGCATCGGTGTTTGGTCTCGCCAATCTCCGGGCATTGATCAAGATTGATTACCTTGAGCGGTATTTCTGGCATATATTTTTAGATGTTTTTTGTCTGATCTCGCCTAAACCGGGCATCGATCACGTATGCCTTATTCATGGGGCTAAGTTAGCGCGACCAGGCATCACAATGTCTATCTCCATACGTTTGTGTAAGATCTTACCTAACTATGGGTGTTGACCGCAGTTGTTAGTGAGATTTTTCATCTCACAACACCAAAGTGATCATAGAGTAATATAGTGCCAATTACTTCCATTGTTATTTATCAACAAATTTAAGTAATATTAAATTTTCTTTAAGGTAGTAATTATGCAGTTGTGTACTTACACAATTAAGAAGTAGCATTCTAACTGTTTGTTAAAATGTCAAGCCCAATTTATATTCAATTAAGGTAAAAATATAAAAGAAAAAAAATTAATATAAAAAAGATAAAGTAAAGTGCAGGGAAAGTAAAAGAAACATAAATTTATGTGGTTCGGATTTTGAAGAATCACACGTCTGCGGATAAAACCTTTGTTTATATATTTCTTTCTAGAACAAACTTTTTCAATAGCAGATAGTGTGCAAGTATATCAGTATAGGAAATAGAGAATATTTAAGAGTCTCATTCTCTGCTACAATATCCTTCATTTTATAGTGTTATGAATTTATATGTGTGGCTAGTTCTTTTCATCAAGAGTCTCTCTTCCACCATTTGATCCCTCCACATGTCATCCATTCCTTTGCTCACCGATTTTTGCCAGAACACTAACATGGCTGAAGGAATTGCCCATTTTATTAGGAAGGAAAATTTGGCTGAAGGTAGGATTATTTGAATTTGGAATTTATGGGATGTGGTGGCACTGACAAGGCTGGTATTAATTGTACCATAATCTTCTTATTTGGTTTAAGGCAAGGATAAACAAATTTCATATAGAAATGGCTAGTATTGGTTGGAAATTATGAGCAGGTCATAATGACATTTATTGGGTATTGAGGTCGCATTTAATGAGTAATGAATTGATATTTAAGGTAGTGATATGGCTGCCTTTTATTAGCTATTGGAAGTGTGGTTAGTAGTCTATTAGTTCCTTGTCATCTTTCTCCATTTAGCTAAACAAGATTAAACTTGATTTAGCGAAATAATATAGGTTTTAGGTGGGATAATATAGGTTTGAGTCTCCTACTTAGGGTCGTGGTTAACGTAGGATTGCATGGATGCACGGGTTCTATATAGGGTTGCATAGGTGCACGCGTTCCTTCATAGGGTTGTGTTGGAGTGTGGGTTCCTAAAGGGTTGCGCTAGTTCATGGATTCTTTCGTTGGGTTGCGCCGATGCATGGATTCCTAAAGGGTTGCTTAGACTAAAGTATTGGGGATGCACTAGTTACTAATAGAGAATGCTTAGATTAAAGCATTGAGGATGCACAAGCTCCTAATAAAGGATGCTTAGATTAAAGCATTGGGGGTGAAAAAGCTATTGATAAGGTGATGACTTAAGCCTTATCCGTTTACCAGTAAGTGTGGAACTATGCAAGAGTACTGTTTAAGTGACCATATATGTAGCCCATTGAATGCTTTTTATTCTGCATGGCACTGCTTAAGGAGTCCTCCGTAAGCACAATGTAGGTCCGCACCTAAACGTGTACGTAATGCATATGAATTAGGAATATGTTAGGATTTATTGGGAGTTTTGGTAATGTAACGACTCAGAATTTTTGTCATCTTGAGTTATGAATATTTATTTTAATATTTGATAATACGGTCTTTTCATCAAAATAAAATCCACAGTTAAATGATAATTGGCAATAATAAATAGTTTTAAACCAAGATAATATTTTGAATTTCCAAACTTTATTTATAATATAGAAAATTGATTTGAATTAAATTTCTTATATATGTATGTATATCAACAGCATTCATATGTAAATTAAAAAAAATTCAAATGCATATAATGAAAAGAAAAGAATATATTATAAATAGAAATAAATATGGCTTATGAACAATATAATGTATTATAAATAAATAGAAAGAGTTTTAAAATTTGGATTTTTCTTATGCATATACATATAAGTTTAAAAAGAAATCTATAAACAAATAAAAATGGCATACTAAAGACAATGTATATTGGTAAGTGTAAAAGAAGAAAATATATAAGAAACAATATATGATGAATATGAGAAAAATGAATAAAACCATTTATACCATTTTAATAAGAAAATCTTTTACAAATAGTATTTTAACAAAAATGTTATACATCAAGAAACTTTTATTTCTTAGACTTTTGCACTGTAAATATAAGAAAAAAGAATACGGATATGAAGATTTAAAGCTATTTATAATTAGTACTTATTCAAAAAATACAGCGAAGTAGGGATCATACAAACATGAATCAAATGAAAAGTTCAATTAAGTAAATGAAGGAAAAGTAACCAAAGTTACAATAACAAAAAAATTATTACAAATAAAAAAATTAAAGAAGAAATAAATATTCATTCCTTGGTCAAAAAATAGTGTAGGCTAAAAATTCATCTCATTTCAAACTTCATTTCAACTCAATCAAAGTTTTCACCTCAGCCACATAAACTTCATCTCAGTAGCCACCAAATCACTGCAATCAATCAAATCATGGTACAAAAACCTCGTACAGAGCTGCAATTTTTCTTGAGCCCCAAAATAGTGAACATATGCATCATTTTGTCTTGCCTAAACATGCATATATAGAAGTGTGTGTGTGTGTAGCTTCAGTGTCCAACCTGTAAACAAAAATAATAACCTACTTTGTAAAATAAACCTAAGGAAAAAGAAAGAAGAGAAGCATCCTATTCAAAAACCAAAGCAAACAAGATTTCAAGATTTCAGATCATAAACTGAATTCAATTTGAAGTTTTAAAGAAAATAAAGTGTATTAAGGTAAGAAATTTAAATTTGAAAACTAGAATATGCTTATCATCAATCTGTTATGTTAACAGAGGTATAATTTTATTTATGCTTTAGTTTATCTCTCATTCTAATTTGATTGGCTGATGATGTTAACTGATGAATTGTTCATTATTGAATATAGATTACAATAAAAGTAGTTTGAGGTTGATTCATGCTATATATTGTACGAAATGTTGAATACAGTAAGCAATAAATGTTTTAGCAGTTTTCAATATACATAAACCATTGATTCATGTATATATTCATGATCATCATATGGAAATAGGAATTTTAGCGAAGAAATTGTATTTTTTAGTGGCTTATATCGCAAGAAATCGAGAAATGATGAAATTTGGTTGAAAGTTAATTTTCGACGATACGATTGATGATAGATGGTGCGGTTTGGCCTAGGAGGGACATTGCAACGAGGATGAGAGGTTCACCGTGGCGAATTTTTGAATTAGGCTTTTATATAATGGAGGTGTGGTGATTTTAGGGTTTAGGACATTGTTTTTCTTGGGTTCGAATTTTGGGTCGCTGGCGAAAGGAGGAGGCGTCGGACATGGCCGCGCTTGGCATGGAGGAAGCACAGGCGATGGGGATCACGATGGAGGTGGTGGCTAGTGATATAATGATTCGTGGTGATCGTAGAACTATGGTTTCAGGTTGCAGTGGTGTTCGACAGTGTGAGGTTTTTGTTCGTTTTTGATCGGAGGTGAGTAGAGGGGAGTTTGAGGATCGGAGTAGATAGAGTAAGGCGAGGCGAAGTAAGGGCCATCGTCGCGAGCGTCGCTGGTGAAAAATAACTAATAATGCAAGTTATTACTTAGGATCGACTAATGTGGAATATAACGAAATCTAAATGCGGAAACAGATGATAATAGCAAAGTAAAATAAAACAAGCACGCCAGGAAATTTTATACTGGCTTGAACTTCCCGTTCTACGTCTAGTCCCAGACTCCTTCTGGAATTTCAACTACAACAACCCTCACTTAATCCGGAGGAATAGGTTTACACTGCCTGAGCAACCGAACAGGACTTCACCCGCCTGAGCAACCGAATAGGACTTCAATACAAATAACAAAGTTATGTGACCGTGGTGTGTTCTTAAATAACACGGATAAGTCAATTGAGTACAATCTTCCTATAATCTTCTCCTTAATGATATATAGTGATGTGCTTTGAGAAATGTGGAAGATAAATTGATCAAATATTAAAGTATGTAAGTAATTTGAGTGTAATCTGAAAGTTTGAGAATATATGAGAATTCAAGAGTGCTAAAAGTAAATTCAATGAGCTGTTTGTTGAATTCTGTAATCTATTTATAGTATGTAAAGAGTTGCATCTTTAAATGAAAAGTTATATTGAAAAGAATGGATGCAACTGTTGATTTTTAAAAATGTTTCTCTTGGTGAAGAGAATTGACTTTTCAAGAATATTGCAGTTAGAAATATTCAGATGTCTGAATTAAAAATTTCAGACTTCTGAATTAGATTGAAACACAAACAGCAAAGAAATAGGCTATTTTTGGCCTCATTCAGACGTCTAAATATTTTAGTTCAGACGTCTGAATATTGTGAAAAAAATATTCTTATTTCAGCACTCAGACGTCTGAGTGAATGGTTTCAGACGTCTGAGTTTGCTTTTTTCTGCATGTATGAGCATGTGTGTGCATGTGTGTATATATTTATGTATATATATATCATGTAAGGAGAGATTTTAACAAATTTTCTAAGTAATATACAGACTCTAGACACATAATATACAGCTTTAAACAGCTGTAGATGAATATGCAATAAATCTCCAGCAAAGATGGTTTAATATACACATAACATTTTATATAGGTTGTTATAATCAAAATCGAGATTCTAACAGTCTCCCCCTTTTTGATGATGACAACTATATAAAATTAATAGACTAGATATTCCCCCCGTCAATATGCACAATTTAAATTTCTTCCACTTTGTCATCGACAAAAAGAAAGAACGTGAATGATAATAGATAATACATTTCACTAAGGCAAACAGAGGAAATAGTACATAAAGAAATAATATTTTAGATATTTATCATACAACTAACCAATAAAAGCGACAAGTAAACATAAAAAATGAACCAAGATAATTTTAAATTGACTTGAAAGAGATGGATCATTGTGATTAGAGCTTGAGCTTAAGGAAGACCATTCAAATGGAGATGGATTGTAAGCTTGAGTAGATGTAGAACCGGAACAAGAAATTCGATCCCATATCTTATTGAGAAAGCTTTTGATAGAATTGATATTTCTTTCCGTCTTCTTCTCAAGTGCTTTTATGTCCCGATGAATCTTTGATTGATTTCGGGAGAGAGTGATGATGGCTTGTCTTGAAGAAGTATCCAGGCCAATTTCTTGGATGGTGTCATCGTCCTCCTCTTCTTCTTCATGTTGGGTACGGGAAGAAGAAGCAATACTAGTGTCTCGAGGTTTAGGAACACCTTATTGAACATTTTGTGACCATTGGTGGAAGGAAATAATTTGTTGAGAAGGAGGCCATATAGGAAGACCCATCAATCCTAAAGTTTTAGCGCCTAATTCATTAATACTTGTAAGATCAGAGTCAATCATTGGTACACCGATATATAGTAGAATTCGCGTAATATAGGCACCATAATGAATGGTTCTATACTTCCTTCGGATTGTGATATCTTAGAATTCATCCAAAATAATTTTCCCCCAATTCACTTGTTGATTAGAGTAGATAGAACAAAGTGCTTGAAAGTTTTCTTTATACACTTTTTCATAGCTACCCGTCCTTCGTTGGAGAGAGCAAATAAAAGCATGGTGAATTAGCCTAGCTTGTGGCCTTAAGAAGGTAGATTTTAAATTACCTATATTTATAAGTTGATCGGAGAAAAATTGATGTGAAACTTCATCGCGATGTTCCATATCAACTTCAATTTCATTAATATCAATTTCTTGATAAGGGAAATTTAAAATATGACCTGGTCATTGTAAAGGTAAGAAGATTCTGATGCCACAAACTAACGACCAAACACAATCTTGACGGTTTTTAGGATTTTGATGATCCAAATTTAAGTTTGCAAGATTTTTTTTAATAATAAGATGATTAATCTTAACATTGTTAGGAGTATACCCAATCAAGCCGTCGAAGTGAAATTTCTCTGCTAGTTCTCTAATACGAATGCTATGAAATCCGGGAATTTCATGAATGCTCCTTCGAAGATGTTGGAGTTCTTCATGGAATTGAACCGAGAAACAGCAACATCATTCCATAGCCATTGCCAGATTTGGTCTTCGGGTGGTCCAGAAGTTGATTCTCTTGTTATCTTTGATCTTGGTGCCATTGGATAGTTAGAGGAAGGTTAAAAGCTTTGAGTGAGATGAAAATGGGGGCTAGGGTTCTGAAGTAAGAAGTAAAGAAGTGAAAAAGTCATTATATAGAGGATTAAAAGGCAGGGTACAAAGGTAATAAATAAAAAATAAGAAAGGTGTAAAAAAAAATGCTCAGGAGAGATTCATATGTCTGAGTAATTCGATTCAGACGTCTGAATTGGATTGAATTGCAACCCGCAAGGATTTAGTTTTAAAATGGGCTAATTCAGACGTCTGTTATTTTTGATTTAGACGTCTGAATCTGGGCATAAAAATTTATGATATGAAGATTCAGACGTATGTTTATAAAATTTCAAATGTCTGAATTTTTACAGAGGCATATATAGTCCCCTTTTTTTGAAAATAAAACAATGTATATTATTGAATAATTTTTTAAATAATATAGATTTTAGAATACATAGAATCAAATTAACATATTATATAAACAACAAGCGATGATTAAATAGATTTTGAAGAAGAGGATGGAGTATGATAAGATTCTTCTTCAACTTTGGTGTTCTCTACATATGGTCGAAGTGGAGACCATCTGTTACCACGTTCCCAAGAATTTGGAGTTGTTGGTGGACGTTGTGGTGATGGTTCCCAAGGATTGCGACGACTTGGAGAATGAGCTATAGACGGTTGATGAACTGCATCTTTTGATGAAGAGCCACAGAATTTTATCGCTACTTATTCAAAAAAGCTAAGCCGTTTGGCATTAACTTTTTGCTCATAGTATAATTCACGTTATAAGTTTAATGTTTCTTTTTGATAATGATGAATATCATCGATTTTCTCTTTGTGGATGGTGATCCAAAAAAGAGAGACCGTCTTGTTTTTTTAGCTAGTGGAGTATATCCAGTATGAGTAGAGGGTGGAACGATCGGAACTGGTTCACATATAGGAGTAGGAGTTGGTAGATTCTCCGATCCCGATGAAGGAGAGGTGTAAGATAGTTCAGATGACTCGGAGTTATATTGAGATGATATGATTGAACAGAATTTTTAAAAAGTTTTTTTAAAAGAGAATCAAATGAATTATTGGTGAAAAGAATTTTAAGAATGCAGACAATATATAGGAAGAAGCTTGTTAAAAATAGAGAGGACAATGTAAGGTTAAAAGAATAATGGCCATAGGAAAAGATGGAGAGAACGGAAGGTACATATGATTTTAATGAAAACCTCATATTTTAGAAAACAAAAGAGAGTGAAGTAGTAGTGTAGAGGACTACCGAGTATGAGGTCTTAAGTTCGAGTGCTAGACGACACTTTTTATTTTCTTTTGAAAAGAAACTATGAATTAAATAAATAAATAAATATATATATATATTTTAAAAATATTCAAACTTATAAATCTTTAAAAGAGACGATTCCATGTTCTCGACTTAAATTAATGAAAGTATTTTCATTTAACGGTTTTGTAAAGATATCTACCAATTGTTTGTCAGAGGACACATATTCTAGATTTATTAAATCTTTTTCAATATTATCACGAAGAAAATGGTGACTAATGTCAACATGTTTTGTTTTTGAATGATTTACAGGATTTTTAGATAAATTTATAGCACTAGAATTATCACAATAAATAGTTGATTTACATAAATTAAAACCAAAATCTTGTAATGTTTGTTGCATATAGATAACTTGAGAACATGCCAAAGCTGCAGAAATATATTCTGCTTTACATGTCGATAATGAAACACAATTTTGTTTCTTACTAAGCCAAGGTACAAGAGACCGTCCAATGAAGTGACAAGTCCCACTTGTACTTTTTCTGTCTGTCCGGCTTCCTCCAAAATCAGCGTCACTATAGGACACTAATTCAGAAGGACATTCCTTTGGATATAATAGTCCAAAGTCCTTGGTTTTATTATGATACCGTAGTATGCGTTTCACTGCTCGTAAATGTGATTCTTTGGGATCTGCTTGAAATCGTGCATACAAATAGACACTCATCATTATGTCAGGTCTACTAGATGTTAAATATAGTAACGATCCAATCATACTTCGATATAATTTTTGGTCAATACTTTTGCCACTTTCATATTTATCAAGAAGTATGGTTGTACTCATAGGAGTTGGTTTGTAGAAGTATTTTCCATACCAAAGCGTTTAATTAGATTGTTACAATACTTTTCTTGATTAATAAAAATACCATTTTCTAGTTGTTTTATTTGTAAGCCAAGAAAATAATTTAACTTGCCCATATGTGACATTTCAAATTCTCTAGTCATTATTTAAGAAAAATATTGACATAGTCTTTCATTTGTAGATCCAAAAATAATATCATCAACATATATTTGAACAATAAAAATATCCTGTTTATTTCTTTTAATAAAAAGAGTTTGATCAACCTTTCCAATTTCCAAACCAGAATCTACTAAGTAACTTTTAAGACGATCGTACCATGCATGGGGTGCTTGTTTCAAACCGTATAAAGCCTTTTTAAGCTTATAGACATGGTTAGAAAATTGTTCGTGTATGAATAACAGATGTTTTTCAACAAAAATATTTTCTTTTATGAAACCATTTAAAAAAGCACTTTTGACATCCATTTGATATAATTTAAAGTTATGAAAACATGCAAATGCTAGTAAGATTCGTATTGCTTCTAGTCTAGCGACTAGAGCAAACGTTTCTTCATAGTCAATTCCTTCTTCTTGATTATATCCTTGAGCAAATAATCTAGCTTTATTTCAAGTAATATTTCCTTGTTCATCTCCTTTACTTTTAAAAGTCCATTTTGTACCAATAACTGATTGATCACGAGGCCATGGAACTAAATCCCAAACGTCATTTCTTTCGAATTGGTTTAGCTCTTCTTGCATAGCGGTTAACCAATTTTCATCGATAGACGCTTCTTTAATACTTTTAGGTTCAATATGAGAAAGAAAAGCTACATGACCCATTTTTTTTAATTGACTTCTTGTTCTAACAGATGAATTGAGTTCTCCAATAACATTAACAGAAGGATGATCGCTTAATATTCTAGGTGGAGATCTTAATTCATTGTTATTGTGAACAATGTTTTCATTATTTCAACATTTGAAATTTCTGTGTTTGTGATATTATCAAGGAATTCTTCATCATCTCTTATACTTGGGATTTGTTTAAAATTTTCATTGAAAGATACATGTAGTGTTTCTTCGATGATATTTGTTCTTTTATTTTAAATTCGATAAGCTTTGCTTCGATCCGATATCCAAAAAAGATTCCTTCATCAGATTTTGGATCGAATTTACCAAGCTGATCTTTTGTGTTTAAAACAAAACATTTTGAACCGAAAACTTTAAAATAAGAAATATTTGGTTTTCGTCCATTAAGAAGTTCATAAGGAGTATTCTTAGTTAATGGTCGAATAGAGACATGATTCAAAACATAACAAGCTGTTGCAACTGCTTCAGCCTAGAAATGTTTTGGTAACGTACTTCCATTTAACAAAGTCCTTGCACATTCTTGTAAGGTTCTCTTTTTATGTTCTACAACTCCATTTTGTTTTCGAGTCCTAGGAAATGAAAAATTATGAAATATTCCCTTTTTCTTACAAAAATGTTCAAAGGCTTCGTTTTCGAATTCACCTCCATGATTTCTTCTTATGCTTTTGATTTTCAAACTTTTAAAATTTTGAATTCTTTTGACAAAAATTTTGAAATTATCAAAGGTATCACTTTTATTTTTCATAAAGATAGTCCACGTATATCTAGAAAAATCATCAACAATAACAAACACATATCTACTATGATTAATGGATTGTACTTGTGTTGGTCCAAAGAAATCCATATGTAGTAATTCAAGTGGTTGTAAAGTTGAAATGACCTTTTTAGATTTAAAAGATGACTTAGTTAACTTTCCTAACTGACATGCATCACAAATATGATCAATTTTAAAATTCATTTTTGGTAGACCTTTTACTAAATCATTTTTAGAAAGCTTGTTTGTAGTTTTGAAGTTAATATGACAGAATCGTTTGTGCCATAACCAAGGATCATTTTCTTTGGCTATTAAACACATATCTGAATTATGATTTATTTCATATTCAGAACATAAATATTTCTGTCTCTACTTCCTTCAAAGATAATATTTTGATTTTGATCAAAAATACTACAATTGTTTTCAGAAAAAGTGATTTTTAATCCTTCGTCACACAATTGGCTGATACTAAGTAAATTATGTTTTATATTTTTGATAAGTAAAACATTTGAAATAAAAGGTAAATTTGAAATACCATTATTGCTCACATCGCTTTTGCCGATGATATAACCTTTGGAGTTGACTCCAAAAGTGATGGAGCCTCCATCTGAATAAGTAATATTTGATAGCATATCTTTGTCTCATGTCATATGTTTTGAGCAACCACTGTCGAGTATCCATTTTCCTCTTTTCTTGAGTGGGACCTACAAAAAATATGAGATTACATTGGTACACATCTTTTTAATAGGGTCCTAAGAGTTAAATCTTAGGAAACCAAACCCAAAAGGGCTTAGTATTCCATTTAAAAATGTAATCTTTATTTTTATGAACGGTTTCAAAAAAGGTGTTTATATATTTCTTCCTAATCAAACTGTTGTTTGTTTTAGGAACCCAGACTTTTATGCTTTTTGGGTAAGAATTCCTTTTTGTCTGTACAATAGTAGGACTAAAATTTCTCTTAATTTTCTTTCTAGGTGAAACTGTTGTTTTCTTAACATATGCTAATCCTTTTCTACTTGAAACAGATTGAGAGCTATCAATAATTTTAGATAAAGTTTCTCTTCCTTTATTAAAGTTTGAAACATTTTTGGTGATGCTTTCTAAATTAGTTTTGATACTAGTATTATCCAACTCTATCAATTTGACCTTAGTTTTTAGTTCATGATTTTCAGAAACAAGAGCATCATTCTTTTCTTTTTGAGTTTCAACTTCTTGACTTAAAAGAGTGAGTTGAGAACTAATATTAGAAAATGATTCTTGTAATTTTTCAAGTTCTTCCTCTAGTATTTTCTTCTCATCTTTGAGCATATCTCTTTCGAATTCTGCTTTATTTTGAAGTTCATGAGTCTCCTTATGTTTTCTTTTCAGTTTTTTTAGATTGTCAACTAGCTCTGAGTTTATCTCTATCATATCATCAAAAGTAAAATCACTAACCTCATTTTCATTAGCCATAAAGCAAACATTTGCTTGCTCGTTTTCACTGTCACTGCTGCTATCTGATGAAGAGGTATCTTAATCATCCCATGTAACAGAGAATGCTTTCTTTTTCTTATCTTTTCTGCCCTTATTGAAGTAATTTTTCTTTAATTCTGGACATTCTTTCTGCATATGACATTTCTTATGACAATTAAAGCATTCAAGAACTGAAGATGATGGTTTGTTTTGAAAGTTCCGTTTTCCATTGTTTCTATTGTTTTTCTGGAATTTCTTGAAATTTTTGGCAATAAATGCTAGATCTTCTTCATCTGAATCTTCATCTTTTTCTTCTTCTGCGTGGAAAGCAATGTTTTTTTTATCTTGTGCTTGTACTCATTTTGCCTGCAAATTCACTTCATAGGACATTAGATTTCCTATGAACTCTTCAGGTTTTATGGTAGAAAGGTCATTAGCTTCTTCAATAGCTAAGACTTTTCTTTCCCACTTATTCGTTAAAGAAATTAGGATTTTTGATCCAATATTAAAGTCAGTGTACTTTTCTCCTAATCCTAATAGTGAATGATAGATATCTTGAAATCTAGAGTATATATCATTGATGGATTCATCTTGTTTCATTCTAAAGTTTTGAAACTGATTTTTAAGCATGGAGATTTTTCTTTGTTTGACTTTGTTAGTTCCTTCATGAGTGATTTTGAGCGTTCTCCATATTTCATAAGCAGTTTGACACATGTTAACACGATTAAATTCATTTCTATCTAGTGCACAAAATAACATGTTCATAGCTTTAGCATTGGCAGTAGCATCTAATTTTTGTGCGTTTGACTAGGTGGAGTATTCTCCAGTAGGAAGAGTGTATTCGTTTGACTAGGTGGACTCGGATCGTGGGGATCGCCGGAATACTTCGTATCAACAGATAAGATACTCGGTATATTCCATGATTCAAAACTATTAGATTTCATATAAATTCTCATATGAGTAGACCAATAGTTATAGTTCAAACCATTAAAAAATGAAGGTCGTGCAGTGTATTGACCTTCAATAAAAGTAGTGTTATTGACAGTGTTATTGGTAGTGCTGTTGTTGTTTTCCATATTAGCAAGATATCAGATAACTTTGTAACAGTTATAAGATGCCTTTCTTTGATACCAAATGAAAAATAACTAATAATGCAAGTTATTACTTAGGATCGACTAATATGGAATATAACAAAATCTAAATGCGAAAACAGATGATAATAGAAAAGTAAAATAAAACAAGCACACCAGGAAATTTTATACTGGTTCGAACTTCTAGTTCTACGTCCAGTCCCAGACTCCTTCTGGAATTTCAACTACAACAATCCTCACTTAACCCGTAGGAATAGGTTTACACTCCCTGAGCAACCGAACAGGACTTCACCAACCTAAGCAACCGAATAGGACTTCAATACAAATAACAAAGGTATCTGACTATAGTGTGTTCTTAAATAACACTAATAAGTCAATTGAGTACAATCTTCCTATAATCTTCTCCTTAATAATAGTGATGTGCTTTGAAAAATGTGGAAGATAAATTGATCAAAGATTAAAGTATGTAAGTAATTTGAGTGTAATTTGAAAGTTCGAGAATAGATGAGAATTCAAGAGTGCTAAAAGTAAATTCAGTGAGTTGTTTATTGAATTCTGTAATCTATTTATAGTATGTAAAGAGTTGCATCTTTAAATGAAAAGTTATACTGAAAAGAATGGATGCAACTGTTGATTTTCAAAAATGTTTCTCTTGGTGAAGAGAAGTGACTTTTCAAGAATATTGTAGTTAGAAATATTCAGACGTCTGAATTAAAAATTTCAGACTTCTGAATTAGATTGAAACGCAAACAGCAAAGAAATATGCTATTTTTGGCCTCATTCAAACGTCTGAATATTTTAATTCAGACGTTCGAATATTTCAGCACTCAGACGTCTGAATGGATGATTTTAGACGTCTGAGTTTTCTATTTTGTGCATGTATGAGCATGTGTGTGCATGTGTGCATATATACTTATATATATGTGTATCATGTAAGGAGAGATTTTAACAAATTTTCTAAGTAATATACAGACTCTAGACACATAATATACAGCTTTAACATCTGTAGATGAATCTGCAATAAATCTCCTACAAAGATGGTTTAATATACACATAACATTTTATATAGGTATCGATTTTGATTATAACAGCTGGTGGCCTGAGGAGCTTGTGCATGTGGACATGCACACGTACACTGACGTGGTTCGTGTTTGAACTGCAGGTGGGAAATGGGAAGGAGCGACTGTGTTATTGTGTTTTGATGCTTGGTTTTGACTTGAGTACGATGGCCTAAGTCGTTGCAAATTGTTTTCGGGTTCACGCGTTGGAGATAGAAGGAAGAATTTGGGGGCAAGAGTTAGGTACGTGCAAGAAAAGAGGGAAAGGAAAGGAAAAAAAAGAAATAGAAACGAGGTTGGTCATTTTGATGGGCTTTGGCCCGAAGAGATCGTAGGGTGTTTTAAAAAAAGGTTTTTAATTTTATAAATGTTTAGAAAATTTTAAAACACTATAACTTCTTCGTACGAATTCTGATTTATGCAAAATTCATTGCGATGGGTTCGTATTGACAAATACTACATCGTCATCTGACTTGTTGTAGAATTTGAACAAGTGAAAGTTTATGGGATTTTAAAATGGACAGAAATTAAATTACCCGATTTAAACAAATGATGGTATTAAAATTTACATAACTGTCTATTTAAGTTATCTAATTGTCTATAGAAGTTATTGCCTAGATAAAAATAGTGATGAGTTAATTCATGTTAATCACGATGTTTTGACATCAGTTTAGCGGAATAAAACACCATTCTGTTAATTATATTAATTGAACCCCTATTAGCAGAATAAATCAACGTTCTGTCATTACTACTGATTATGTGTAATTTTTGGACATTAATAAGCAGAAATAAACCCTGTTCTGCTATCACATTTGTATGGACATCTAATTATTATCCTATTGATTATACCGTGCAATGGGATGGATTGATTCTGTGAATATCTGAATCTGTTATTCTGGGTAGTTAATGAAATTAATAGTGACTTGATTAAGTACCATTGGAATTGATAAGCCTCTTTCCGAATTTGGAAGTTTATTTTTAAACCAAAGTTATTTGAGAATGATTATTATTTATTAATGATATTTTAAAGATAATTAATAATTATTTGACAATGATTTAAGTTAAATATTTTACGATTCTTAAAAAGTTATTTAAAAATATTTATTTATTGTTTTCAAGGTTATTTAATTATTTAAAATGCTTAAAAGTATATATTAATCATTTATTTAAAGTTATTTTTAAATAATTGGATTTAAAAGTCAATTATTAATTAAGAATAAATCAGTATTAAAATATTACTATTTCAAACATAATTTGGTCAATATTAATATTATGTTTAAAAATATTATATTATACAGTAAACCGTTATAAAAGATTATTTCCTAAATTAACTTTGAAGTTATTATAAAAACTTTATAAGTATTACGTGACGACCCAGAATTTTCAACAATTTAAAATTGGAATGATTAATTGATTTTAAATATTTTAAAGGTTAATTTTAAACCTGAATTCAAGATATCAATATCATTGAATTATATAGTTTATATATTGAGTTTAATAATTGAAATTGGGTAAAATAGCGAATATGGGATTTTAAGCCTGTTAAAAATAATTTGAAGATTTGTAAAATTTATAATGATGATACTGAAGATAATAGAATGGTTGAAATTAAATTTAAAGGTAATTTGTTCAATTTTAAAAAAATATATCGTTTAAATCGATTTTTAAAAATAGCCTTCCGAGGTACAGTCTCGGATTTCGACGAAACCAGTTCCATTGGATCCGTAATAGTTAGTTATTATCCGATTTCAATTTTCGTAGCAATCGGAGTTGTTGTTTGACCCTGGCAGCTCAAAACGCTTAAAATTATCTCAATCAAATTAATTTAAAATCGATCATTTTCTTCTGTAACTAGCGCATATGCTTGAATTAGCCTTCGAAACACGTTCCATTGTGTTCGGAATGCGGGTAAAACTTTATATACGCTTGTCGGCATATTTGATTTGGGGTTCAGGATTTTGCGTTATGGAACACGAGATATTTTCAATAATCGATTATATGAAATCTATTAAAAGTCTAAATGCATCACCCTACTCACGTGATTTCACTCTAGCTTTCAACCGAAGCCACTTTAGGGAAATACCTTCCCCGTCTTCCTCTCTAATGGATAAGCACAGAATCAAGCTGATAAATAAATTAAAAAAAGAGAGAGGGAAGGGGCGAACTTTTATCTACAGATGAAAAGCCAAATTGAGTTTTTCCCCCCTCTTTTGTAACCCATGCTTCCGTTACCTAGCCCTAAGTCGCAATGTCTAGTGTTCAGTTTTCGTAACAAAAAAAAGGGAGAAGAAAAGGGGGGCGAGCGTTTTATTAGCAAGCTCGGCGGCGGCGATGTTCTAATGGAGGGAAGACGAATCGAGATGCTCGATTAGGGCTGTGGCATCTCGAGGCCGGATGAAGAGGAGAAGCAGCGACATCGAGTGAAGTCGTGCAATCATGGGATGTCGCACTGTAGCTCGGATTAGGGGTTTCGATATCGGGTAATTGGAAGAGGGAGCGATGCTTGGTGCTCGACGTGAGTGGAGCGCACGAGGTCGTGACCCGATTCAAGTGGTGTCGTGGTTCTGGAATCGAGTGCTGAGGCGTGCTGAAGTGTAGGAGGGGAGCCTCTAGAGGTGGCTGCGAGTTTGACATGCAACTTAGAGGACGCTCGGGTAGTTTATGGTCAACTAGACAGTGAGGGAAGCTTGGGTTCTGCGCGATTTTTGACTCCGGTTAGGATGAAATCAAGGTATAATTTGTTTAAGATTGATTTTTACGATACTGTATATGTGCAGTAAGGATTTATATATATTTATATATATACAATAAACCGGATAAAAGGAAAATATATCTATATATATATATATATATTAAGTTTTACAGTGACAAAATTATTTTTGAATGTGTATATATATGTAGTACAAAAATAAAACAGGGAAATAGAGGATTTACATATACCTCTTCTAAATTTATTAGATAAATTCTAAAATATTGGATTATGGAAATATTATTTGTCTAACTAACCTATTTAATTATTTTGGTCACTAAAGATATTCTATTTAAAATTAGTTAAACTAATTATTTATTTAAAATAAAATCCTTAGCTGAGCAAGTTATTAAATGAAAATTAATTGTCTGATTGTTCCAAATATTAACAAATCATATGGTTCTTTATATAAGGTCAAAGGTCGGAGAAATCGGGTCGAGATTTGGAAAAGGTTGCAACTTAAAAGCAAAGGTGAGTAAATCTCACTCTGTCGAATTTTATTTAAATTTAAATGGTTAAATTTAAATATTTGGTTGAATGGTTGAATTGATTGTTGTGCGCTGTGAATTGATGATGTGACTTCGGTTTGGTTGATTTTCGAGTTGATTGTGGTTTGACTCGAAGTGTTGGGGTTTTAAGTCGTCTTAAATTTAAATCATAAATAAGAAAAGGGTTTCAAGTTAAATTTAAATGAATTGTGATTCATTCAAATAGTAGAGTAATTAAGAAGGATAAGTAATTAATCCAATAAATCAATGATCTAAATTAATTAATTCAGTAATTGAGGATTTGAATTAATTTAGTAAGGCTTAAATTAATTAATTAAGTTTAATGTACTTAGTATAATCAATGGATGGTTTGATAGATAATTATTTAATGTAATCAATAAAATATAATTACTTTGTGAAATTAATCAAGAGATTAATTGAAATAACAAATTAAGGAGTAATTAATGTATTAATAGAGTAAATAAGAAAAACAGTTAATTACAAGTTGAGGGTGATAGAGAATGAATAAAATTGTGGTCGAATTAGAGTAAACTATAATTGAAAATCATCAATTCGTATAATTAATGATGTAATATAAAGATTAATTAATTATGATTGATTAATCCAAATAAGTGACTTATGAGGAATTAATTAATATAAGTAATTAAAGACTAATGAAATTAATATAGTTAATTAATTTATGAAGTAATTAAGATTACTTATTGATTTGGGTTAAGAATAATTAATATCATGAAATTTGTTAAAGATAATTACTTGAATGTAATTGCAACATAATTAATCTGAGGTGATTAATTGAGATGAATGGATAGGGAATGGTTGATTGATTAATTGGGTTGGAATTAATTAATAAAGGAATCTGAGCAATTGGGATTTTGAAATTCAATTAGAATCAGTTGAATTGAATTGTATGTGATTAAGCTTTGCTTATGGATGATCGAATGGTATTGGATGTTTTGAATGTGTTGATATCTCTGATATGAAATGTTGTGTATTTCATTTGAATAACTTGGGATAAGATAACATGAGTTTCGAAGAGACCGGGGTCGGGTATTAGAAAATACCCGAAACCACGTCGAATTTTTATAAATTGATTTGTGAAATCAATAGGCTGGAATGAAATGATTTAAGTGAATTGGAATATTTTATCCAAGTTTGATACTTAGAAATTTATATGTGAAATATGTGTCGTTTATAACAACTTGTGAGTTGATATAAGATACCCCGGGTTTTATATAAGTTGTTTGATTTGGCCTTCCATGTTAGTTGGGTTTACTCATGCTGGTTTCTAGCCTGACCCGGGTGTTACTTTGGTGTAATGCTCGTGTCAGACCGAGTATTACAGATTTTCAGGTAGATACGTTCTGGAGCTCTGGAGGCGAGCTGGATGGCAATATCGTATAGAGTATATCCGCTGTATTTATATTATTGTTAATCTGAGTCATGATAATTGTAAATATTCAGTGACTGTATATAATGTGGAACTCTAATGTATTAGAATGTAATCGTCAGTTATAGTATTCTTTTGCAACTGTTATTATTTATTACTATATTTTATCCGCTGCGTATGTGAGTTGTTGATGTTTCTGTTCTTCTTCTTCTATCTCTTTCTTCTTTTTCATAACTATCTGGGATTTTCGGGTTCGAAAATTTCGGGTCGTTACAGTTGGTATCAGAGCAGAAAGGTTAAGCGAGAACCTTAGCTCTGGTGGGGATTACTCATTGAATAGAGTTCCTAGAACTCTAGAATGAGTTGAGTGTGTGTATATATATATATGAGCGCGTACTTGTTATTTTCGTATATAAGGATTTTAAATGATTTTATATAAAATATATATTTTGATATATAAAGCAATATTTCCTTCTAATAAATATCAAAGTGATTGGTTGTTAGTTATTGAAATTAAAATTAAGAAGCAATATAATACAACCAAACTGAAGTCTAGAATTGGAATTAAATTAAGTAGAAATAGAAATACAACCAAATGAAAATTTAATGGATTGAAAATGAAATTCTAAATCTGGTCCCAGAATTCAGAAATTTTGTTTCAAAGTAATAAAAATAAATAATAAATAAGTATTATTTGGATAACTGGGACTTGTTGAAAACAATGGGTTGTTTGAAATTTGATTTGAATTTAAAACCAAGGGTGGTTTAAAATATTATAACATGGCTGGGAGGGACAAGAAATAAATATGTATATGTATGGATATATATGATATCAAAGATAATTTGAAATAAACATTAAGGGGTTGAGTTTTGATTTTGCCCTGAAGTACGATGGAAAACTGTAACGTCGCGGATTTTCGTTCTTCGAAAATACGACATCGACACTCACTTTATCGACTGCCGAGAAATCAAAGGCCGAAAACCGAGATGTTATGGGTTTTAAAAAGAAAAGGAAAGAAAGAAGAGAGAAAAAGAAGAAAGAAAAAGAAAAATAGAGGGAAAAGAAGAGATAAGAAGATAGAGAAGAGATAAAAGAAGATAGAAAATTTTAAAATAGAAAAAGAGAATTTGAAAATAGAACGGACAGAAAGGAAACAACAGAACAACAACAGAATCTCACAATTCGCAGCGGAACAACATATAATAATAAATGAATAATCTTTAAACAAAGAACTATATCAGTTATTACATTACATTTCATTACATCATATCATCAGAGTGTACAACAACATACAACAATAAACAGTGCAGCGGAAAAAGAAATACTATATACTAGTAATACGCCATGCCAATCCAGCTTGCCTCCAGCAACTCCAGAATATCCAGAATATCCTGATAAACCTTAACTCTTGACTGCCCGTGTGGAAATTGGTGGGCACCCAGAGTTTAGAAAGGAAAACAATAAACTCCGAGTCAGTCATGTGACTGGTGTGAGAACTCAAAACAGTTTATTTATCTTTAAAATCAAAAAGAGGAATATTTTTAAATTCAATTCGCAATGCTTTTAAAAATGAGACTACCATAAGACCTCCTGCCACACACACAATGCAAACGCAGACTTGGAGGAGATTTCTCCTTATGATAGTCAAACATGCTTGATACGCATTAAAATCAAATCAATTTTGATATTATTATTAGTGCATAGTGTAGAAGAAATTCATTTCGAAAGTAGAATATAAATCTTAGCCAACATACGACCATTATCGTATGCCTACTATAGCTAACTATGTTCAATAGCAGGTTACCGCCACATTCCATAGCAGGTTCTACAACTAAAACCGTACAAGTCTCGTATTGTTTCTTTGGATTTCCAACAAATGGTCAGGCCAAGGAACTTCCCATTGCCACATGAGAATGCCTCTGGATGGACACCCCCGAGAACCAAACCGGATCTCTACCAACACAAGGCCGGGTTACTCCTAACTGAGCAACAACTGACCGAATATGCCATCCCCCGGTCCTTTGGGACCTTTTACCGAGCGCTCGTAATCAATTCACACAATCATAACAAAGTGTTTTCAACATGAGTAAGTATCTGGGCTCCATACCATGATACCACCCTTTTCCAGAAGGAAATGGACACATCCTAAAGGGTGCTACCCCTCATAACCTTGCTGCTTCTTTCCTGTTTTGACCATTCACGGGGTGTGAGGCTCGACGAAGTCACGTCCACAAAAACATACTTTATACAAAAGCCATGCTTTGGGTCAACAAATGATCAACACAATGATCACTAAGATAGACGATCAAATAAATGATCCTATCACAATAATCAACACAATGATCATTTCAGCATCACTCAGCATGTCACATTACCAAATTGGGAATATATCGCTGATAACTTCAACTATATAACCTTTGAGCACATACGTCTCAAAGAAGGGTGTTAAGCAAAGAATAAATTCTCCGCCACCAACAGAAATATATTTGAAAGAAATCGGCTTTATATCTCAAATTGTAATGTCAGGCATACAATCCATACAAGTTTGTTCCGGGATCGAACAAAACCGAAGGCACTTCTTACGAAGCCCTTGCAATACGGGTATTCACAATCCCGATCGAATTTCCCATCACTTAGGAGATCTCAATACCAGGAGCTACCCAGTGCAGAGACAATCGATAGGTTATCCTATCGCTTTCGCAAATACTCGGTCTTCAACACCGATCTTCAAATGCAATTCACAACGACGTATCACATATTCGGAATGGGTTATACGACCCCATGGTCCTTTCCCGGTTAACCCGAATAGTGAGCGCTTATTCAAAAATAAGTGTGCATTCAAATTCAAACAAATCACATCAATTACCCATTCAAAGGGAAATATTGATAGTCGGTTATTGAACTATCAATGGATAAGCACACATCACCAGATTCCAAATAATTTTCCAAATTATTTATTTTCCAAAATATCTTTACAAGATATATAATTTCAATTCTTCAAAAATAAATCAATATTTATTTTTTTTAGACAAATTCCACTTCCTTTATAAATTCCTTAGTGAATTTATAATTCCAAAATATCAATGAATATTCGATTTCAATTATTCATTTTCAATTTATCTTCAAAAAGATAAATTCTAATTATTCACTTCATATTGGAAACAATTCCATACTTATTAAAAATAAGTAATTCACAAATCTTTTTATTTTCAACACTTAGAAAATATTCAATATACTTAAATCGACTTAAGTATATTTTTCATTCTTTAAGGAAATCATTTACTTAACATATTTATTTGGGTCAAAACGAATGTTGCGTAAAACATCGTTACGACAACCCAAAATCACTAGTATAGGGATTCGAAATTAAAATAGATATATAAATCCCAATACTATTCAAAAATATTTCCTTTCGGAAATCATTTACTATAACAACAGTGTTATAGTCTACCATTTCCTTTTATTTCTCGAAAATATCTATTTCAACAATAAACATTGAAATCTAGGGTTTTCGAATCTCAACTCATTTAAAACATCGTTAGATTGTTTTAATTCTATTTAAAACATTACATTCAAAACAATTTCTTTAACGTATTATTCACTATTTAAAAACGTGAATATACTACGTTAACAACTTTCATCCCTTTATTCATTTTAATTCAAAGGATTATTCACTATTCAAAATGTGAATATAACTCTATTTCTAAGTTATAACAATTAACTTATCAAAATAAGCCGTTTGCGAATTTATAAAACAACGTTTATAAATTCTATTTCTATTAATTTATAAAAACTTCCTTTTCTATAAATTCCTTTATTAACATATTTCAGTTTATAACTAAATTATAAACTAAACGTTCCTATTATAAGTTAAATACTTATAAAACGATTATTTTATACAATCGTTCTTTCAAAGACTTTCCAATTTATAAACCTTATAACTTATAAGATTTATTTATTTAATCAGTCTATTCTTCGAATAATTTCACCAAATTTATAAATCTTACTGTTTATAAATTTTATTTACAACTTCACAGTTTATAATTCTATAAATTTCATTTATTTATGAATTTCATTTCCACTTCATTCAAACACTTATAAAAACTCGTTTTATAATGTCAATATTTCAATTTATAAATATCCATTTATAAATCTCTTAATATAAATCAGTTTATATTATTATTCTGAAACGTCTTTAATTTCCTTTATAATTTCACCATTTTGATTTATAAAATAATCAAATTTTATAAATCCTATATTTAAACTTTTCATAATAAATTCAAAAATCCAGTTTAAACTATTTTATAAAATCATTAATTCATATTTCTCAAAAATCAGCTTTTAACCGTATTTCTCAAAAATTATAATTTTTATAACTTTAAAAATTATAACGTTCATTTATTTATAATGGATCAATTCCAAAAATATTTTATCTTTTCAAAAATCACTTTTTAATCATTTTAAAATCCCAAAATTTGGGTCCAATGATGCTACACACCAAATAGTCAATCACGACTACAACGATATCATATATCAATATGAAAATCCATCAAATATCAAAATATCTGAAATTAAATAAAAACTGTTGAGGAATCCAGTTGGATCCCTCCAACCCGTTTTCCTGCATCCAAAAACATTAGCACAATACCAATTTCGCTCCAGTACGAAATTATCGCGGTACATGTTCTTATTAAATATTATCCGCTTAATAACGGCGTAATAGGGTCTCATCCGCTAAACAAAAAATGCGGGAAATCAATCAACTGCAATATATACATATGCCAATATATATATATTGATATTATATATAATACCAATTTCACTGTTTATGAAATATTCGCGGTATATGTTTTTAATAAATAACATCCGCTTACTAACGGCGCATAATGTCTATTTTAACAATCAATAATTTACAGTCATCATTCAAACATGCATTCAAATATTTTAAATCTAACTATTTAAAATAAAATCGAAATCTATTCGATTGAGTGAGAAGTTCTCACCTTGGTTTTAATTTCCGTTTTAGCTTTTATTTCGAATAAAATTAAACGCGCGTTTAATTTTACCCGAAATTCTCACTAACTCCAAACGACTCCAAACCAACTCCATCGCGTAGTGCTCGTCCATACGATTCCAACGCAACTGAGTTTGCATTTTTTCGACCTCGTATGAAAAAGTTACGAATTTTACAAGTTTGCTCGTATTTTAAATATAAATCACAACATAAATCAAAAGTTTAAGCCCACAGCTCAATCAAGGCCGTTCATCTCAAACTGAAGAAATCCAGGCCGCGTGATATTGGCTTCCTCCTTCTTCACGTATGCTTCCAGGAAGACATCGTATAGCCGAACCCATTCATTAGCTTTTAGGGTTAAATTTAGCGACTACAATACTCGATGAAATTCGATCACACCTCCGCCACGTCGAAGAGCACGACATAAGCTAGGTTCGGCCCCAGCCTTGGCCAACTCGGCCATCTCCTTCACGTTGAAATGCGTGCGCAGGCCGGCCCCTTTGTGGTCAATTTGCCGTTGATCCGCCAGCTCGTTTCTGATCACCACCGTTGAAAATGTAGTTCTCATCGCCCTCTACGAGATTGTAGTTGGATGTTTCTTGAATCATTGCACGGATTAGAAGATAATGAGGAGAATCGAATGGAACAATACTGGCCATTCAAAGGGTGAACGGCGGCTAGGGTTTCATATGTTAATTTTATTTTTTTTTATTAATGAAGAGAGAGATGGCTATTTATAAGAAAAGCTAGCGTAAACACTATTCATCCCGGGAATTCCGAACTCCGATTTAGACGCCGTAACCAGCGTACCTAGGGTTTATCCCGCGTTCCGGACACAATGGAACAAGTTTCGGAAGCTAATTCGGAAGTATGTGTAAGTTATGGCTGTAAACGCTCAATTTAAATTAAACCGATTTAAACCGATTTCTAGGCGTTTTAATTTGTACCGGACAAACGGTAAATCCAATTGACTTGAAATTTGAAACCTTACAATAATATCACATTACGGATCCGATGAAACTGGTTTCGTCGAATTCCGAGACTTTTTGAAAAATGGCTATTTTGACTCGCCAAATTTAAATTAAAAACAATTCAATGCGTTTCGAGCTGCCACGAACAAACGATAACTCCGATTGACACGAAAATTGAAATCCGGTAATAACTTACTATTACGGATCCAATGAAACTGTTTTCGTTCAATTCTGAGACTGTTCAAAAATTGGCTATTTTACAGTCGATTATTAAATATTAAAATATTCAATTTTCACAAATTAACTTTTAATTCGATTTTAAAAGTTCTAAAATATCATTCTAACTTCAACATGATAAAATAAAATTTTACAAATTATTACAATCATTTTTAACTCAATTTTCAATTATTTTCATAATTTAACGTATTAAATTATCGATTTAATTATCCAATTAAATCCTAAAATTCAAATAAAAATTTATTTGACTTATAAATTCACTTATTAATATCTAAAATTAATTAAATATTCAAATTTTAAATTAATAAAAATTCTGGGTCGTTACAATCTTTCCCCCTTAAAAGAATTTCGTCCTCGAAATTATAAGTAAGAAAAGTTACAGAATCTATTAACTTTTCAAAATTTATAATTAAATTTCTCATAATACTTTACTAAGTTTTCAAATCATACTTAGTTATCTTTTCAAAAACAACTACTATTGTTTAACTTTCCATTCCAAAATTAAAGTTAAAGTTTTCAAAAAATTTCCCAATTTTCTCAAATTTTTTCTAACGCCTTAAATTTCCGGGAAAATTCGCCATGTCTCCTTTGCGCGGCTCGATCCGAAAAAAAAATGACAGTATATATATCACAAATATACATCTCATCAAGTAATGAGGCATCCCGAAGGGAAAAAAGTGTAAAAGTACTGTATTTAATCCGAGATATGTACCTTATATTTTATTAGCAAGCATATACGGCTAATATAGCGCTAAAGCGAACTCCAAATGCGAAGCAACGCGATCCGCACCTACTAAACTCAACAAACAACATGAGAACATGCACATATGCAAATAATCTCAATATACAACATATAGCAACATATCAACTATATATGTCACATAGCAAATGCAACCAAACAACAAATGCAAACATCAACCAATTACCATTCATAATCAAATGAATATTCATTCATATTCTCATTTATATTCAATGAAACAGATTTTCACTTAAATCATATTTGATTCATTAACATTGGATTTTATCAACATTCATTCTCAATTCAATTAGTTTACATTTGTTAACATTCACTAATTAAATCCCATTCACATTCAATTCTATTCAAATTTATTTACTTTCTAATTTGAATTCAATTACATAGCTTTAAATTTCGCTAATTCACTTTCATTAACACTTAATGAATTATGAACAATCAACCAATCAACCATATAACAACCAAGTATATTAAATACAACCAAATTCCTTTGCTTATATTCATTCAATTTTTCAATTTAATTTCCAAAGTTGAACTTCATTTATGTAACTCAAGTTCATATCCATTTAATCCACTTGATTATTTACTTCGATACCAATATCAATTCCATTCAACAATTCTTAAGTTATACTTCATTTAACTTTAAATTCACTTGCTTATTTACAACTCATATTCATAAATATAGTTTCACTTCTTATATATATAAGTTTATTTCACAATTGTAAACACTTTAATTATAATTTAATTCTTATAATTCTTTTGCTTATACAATTATTCTTTTATTTTAGATTATTCAAACAACCTAACAATCAACTTATATACCCTTTAATAATTCTGAAAAATTATTCCTTTATATATAAAATATAATCAAGGCAAAATTATTCCATTTACCCAATTTAAAATCAATATCGTGCCGAATTGTTCTATTCAAGTGTTTATAGATCCCTATCAATAACGTTAATTACTCGCATTAACCAGAATCTATATACCACTCAATAAACCAATCATCACAATATAAAACAATTTTTATATTACTAACAAATACGCACTCGTATCTATTATTACACTCAAACTCATTCTAGAGTACTACTGACTCTATCTCTAATGAGCAATACCCAACAGAACCATGGCTCTCGCTTAACCATAAGCTCTGATACCAAATGTAACGTCGCGGATTTTCGTTCTTCGAAAATACGACATCGACACTCACTTTATCGACTGCCGAGAAATCAAAGGCCGAAAACCGAGATGTTATGGGTTTTAAAAAGAAAAGGAAAGAAAGAAGAGAGAAAAAGAAGAAAGAAAAAGAAAAATAGAGGGAAAAGAAGAGATAAGAAGATAGAGAAGAGATAAAAGAAGATAGAAAATTTTAAAATAGAAAAAGAGAATTTGAAAATAGAACGGACAGAAAGGAAACAACAGAACAACAACAGAATCTCACAATTCGCAGCGGAACAACATATAATAATAAATGAATAATCTTTAAACAAAGAACTATATCAGTTATTACATTACATTTCATTACATCATATCATCAGAGTGTACAACAACATACAACAATAAACAGTGCAGCGGAAAAAGAAATACTATATACTAGTAATACGCCATGCCAATCCAGCTTGCCTCCAGCAACTCCAGAATATCCAGAATATCCTGATAAACCTTAACTCTTGACTGCCCGTGTGGAAATTGGTGGGCACCCAGAGTTTAGGAAGGAAAACAATAAACTCCGAGTCAGTCATGTGACTGGTGTGAGAACTCAAAACAGTTTATTTATCTTTAAAATCAAAAAGAGGAATATTTTTAAATTCAATTCGCAATGCTTTTAAAAATGAGACTACCATAAGACCTCCTGCCACACACACAATGCAAACGCAGACTTGGAGGAGATTTCTCCTTATGATAGTCAAACATGCTTGATACGCATTAAAATCAAATCAATTTTGATATTATTATTAGTGCATAGTGTAGAAGAAATTCATTTCGAAAGTAGAATATAAATCTTAGCCAACATACGACCATTATCGTATGCCTACTATAGCTAACTATGTTCAATAGCAGGTTACCGCCACATTCCATAGCAGGTTCTACAACTAAAACCGTACAAGTCTCGTATTGTTTCTTTGGATTTCCAACAAATGGTCAGGCCAAGGAACTTCCCATTGCCACATGAGAATGCCTCTGGATGGACACCCCCGAGAACCAAACCGGATCTCTACCAACACAAGGCCGGGTTACTCCTAACTGAGCAACAACTGACCGAATATGCCATCCCCCGGTCCTTTGGGACCTTTTACCGAGCGCTCGTAATCAATTCACACAATCATAACAAAGTGTTTTCAACATGAGTAAGTATCTGGGCTCCATACCATGATACCACCCTTTTCCAGAAGGAAATGGACACATCCTAAAGGGTGCTACCCCTCATAACCTTGCTGCTTCTTTCCTGTTTTGACCATTCACGGGGTGTGAGGCTCGACGAAGTCACGTCCACAAAAACATACTTTATACAAAAGCCATGCTTTGGGTCAACAAATGATCAACACAATGATCACTAAGATAGACGATCAAATAAATGATCCTATCACAATAATCAACACAATGATCATTTCAGCATCACTCAGCATGTCACATTACCAAATTGGGAATATATCGCTGATAACTTCAACTATATAACCTTTGAGCACATACGTCTCAAAGAAGGGTGTTAAGCAAAGAATAAATTCTCCGCCACCAACAGAAATATATTTGAAAGAAATCGGCTTTATATCTCAAATTGTAATGTCAGGCATACAATCCATACAAGTTTGTTCCGGGATCGAACAAAACCGAAGGCACTTCTTACGAAGCCCTTGCAATACGGGTATTCACAATCCCGATCGAATTTCCCATCACTTAGGAGATCTCAATACCAGGAGCTACCCAGTGCAGAGACAATCGATAGGTTATCCTATCGCTTTCGCAAATACTCGGTCTTCAACACCGATCTTCAAATGCAATTCACAACGACGTATCACATATTCGGAATGGGTTATACGACCCCATGGTCCTTTCCCGGTTAACCCGAATAGTGAGCGCTTATTCAAAAATAAGTGTGCATTCAAATTCAAACAAATCACATCAATTACCCATTCAAAGGGAAATATTGATAGTCGGTTATTGAACTATCAATGGATAAGCACACATCACCAGATTCCAAATAATTTTCCAAATTATTTATTTTCCAAAATATCTTTACAAGATATATAATTTCAATTCTTCAAAAATAAATCAATATTTATTTTTTTTAGACAAATTCCACTTCCTTTATAAATTCCTTAGTGAATTTATAATTCCAAAATATCAATGAATATTCGATTTCAATTATTCATTTTCAATTTATCTTCAAAAAGATAAATTCTAATTATTCACTTCATATTGGAAACAATTCCATACTTATTAAAAATAAGTAATTCACAAATCTTTTTATTTTCAACACTTAGAAAATATTCAATATACTTAAATCGACTTAAGTATATTTTTCATTCTTTAAGGAAATCATTTACTTAACATATTTATTTGGGTCAAAACGAATGTTGCGTAAAACATCGTTACGACAACCCAAAATCACTAGTATAGGGATTCGAAATTAAAATAGATATATAAATCCCAATACTATTCAAAAATATTTCCTTTCGGAAATCATTTACTATAACAACAGTGTTATAGTCTACCATTTCCTTTTATTTCTCGAAAATATCTATTTCAACAATAAACATTGAAATCTAGGGTTTTCGAATCTCAACTCATTTAAAACATCGTTAGATTGTTTTAATTCTATTTAAAACATTACATTCAAAACAATTTCTTTAACGTATTATTCACTATTTAAAAACGTGAATATACTACGTTAACAACTTTCATCCCTTTATTCATTTTAATTCAAAGGATTATTCACTATTCAAAATGTGAATATAACTCTATTTCTAAGTTATAACAATTAACTTATCAAAATAAGCCGTTTGCGAATTTATAAAACAACGTTTATAAATTCTATTTCTATTAATTTATAAAAACTTCCTTTTCTATAAATTCCTTTATTAACATATTTCAGTTTATAACTAAATTATAAACTAAACGTTCCTATTATAAGTTAAATACTTATAAAACGATTATTTTATACAATCGTTCTTTCAAAGACTTTCCAATTTATAAACCTTATAACTTATAAGATTTATTTATTTAATCAGTCTATTCTTCGAATAATTTCACCAAATTTATAAATCTTACTGTTTATAAATTTTATTTACAACTTCACAGTTTATAATTCTATAAATTTCATTTATTTATGAATTTCATTTCCACTTCATTCAAACACTTATAAAAACTCGTTTTATAATGTCAATATTTCAATTTATAAATATCCATTTATAAATCTCTTAATATAAATCAGTTTATATTATTATTCTGAAACGTCTTTAATTTCCTTTATAATTTCACCATTTTGATTTATAAAATAATCAAATTTTATAAATCCTATATTTAAACTTTTCATAATAAATTCAAAAATCCAGTTTAAACTATTTTATAAAATCATTAATTCATATTTCTCAAAAATCAGCTTTTAACCGTATTTCTCAAAAATTATAATTTTTATAACTTTAAAAATTATAACGTTCATTTATTTATAATGGATCAATTCCAAAAATATTTTATCTTTTCAAAAATCACTTTTTAATCATTTTAAAATCCCAAAATTTGGGTCCAATGATGCTACACACCAAATAGTCAATCACGACTACAACGATATCATATATCAATATGAAAATCCATCAAATATCAAAATATCTGAAATTAAATAAAAACTGTTGAGGAATCCAGTTGGATCCCTCCAACCCGTTTTCCTGCATCCAAAAACATTAGCACAATACCAATTTCGCTCCAGTACGAAATTATCGCGGTACATGTTCTTATTAAATATTATCCGCTTAATAACGGCGTAATAGGGTCTCATCCGCTAAACAAAAAATGCGGGAAATCAATCAACTGCAATATATACATATGCCAATATATATATATTGATATTATATATAATACCAATTTCACTGTTTATGAAATATTCGCGGTATATGTTTTTAATAAATAACATCCGCTTACTAACGGCGCATAATGTCTATTTTAACAATCAATAATTTACAGTCATCATTCAAACATGCATTCAAATATTTTAAATCTAACTATTTAAAATAAAATCGAAATCTATTCGATTGAGTGAGAAGTTCTCACCTTGGTTTTAATTTCCGTTTTAGCTTTTATTTCGAATAAAATTAAACGCGCGTTTAATTTTACCCGAAATTCTCACTAACTCCAAACGACTCCAAACCAACTCCATCGCGTAGTGCTCGTCCATACGATTCCAACGCAACTGAGTTTGCATTTTTTCGACCTCGTATGAAAAAGTTACGAATTTTACAAGTTTGCTCGTATTTTAAATATAAATCACAACATAAATCAAAAGTTTAAGCCCACAGCTCAATCAAGGCCGTTCATCTCAAACTGAAGAAATCCAGGCCGCGTGATATTGGCTTCCTCCTTCTTCACGTATGCTTCCAGGAAGACATCGTATAGCCGAACCCATTCATTAGCTTTTAGGGTTAAATTTAGCGACTACAATACTCGATGAAATTCGATCACACCTCCGCCACGTCGAAGAGCACGACATAAGCTAGGTTCGGCCCCAGCCTTGGCCAACTCGGCCATCTCCTTCACGTTGAAATGCGTGCGCAGGCCGGCCCCTTTGTGGTCAATTTGCCGTTGATCCGCCAGCTCGTTTCTGATCACCACCGTTGAAAATGTAGTTCTCATCGCCCTCTACGAGATTGTAGTTGGATGTTTCTTGAATCATTGCACGGATTAGAAGATAATGAGGAGAATCGAATGGAACAATACTGGCCATTCAAAGGGTGAACGGCGGCTAGGGTTTCATATGTTAATTTATTTTTTTTTATTAATGAAGAGAGAGATGGCTATTTATAAGAAAAGCTAGCGTAAACACTATTCATCCCGGGAATTCCGAACTCCGATTTAGACGCCGTAACCAGCGTACCTAGGGTTTATCCCGCGTTCCGAACACAATGGAACAAGTTTCGGAAGCTAATTCGGAAGTATGTGTAAGTTATGGCTGTAAACGCTCAATTTAAATTAAACCGATTTAAACCGATTTCTAGGCGTTTTAATTTGTACCGGACAAACGGTAAATCCAATTGACTTGAAATTTGAAACCTTACAATAATATCACATTACGGATCCGATGAAACTGGTTTCGTCGAATTCCGAGACTTTTTGAAAAATGGCTATTTTGACTCGCCAAATTTAAATTAAAAACAATTCAATGCGTTTCGAGCTGCCACGAACAAACGATAACTCCGATTGACACGAAAATTGAAATCCGGTAATAACTTACTATTACGGATCCAATGAAACTGGTTTCGTTCAATTCTGAGACTGTTCAAAAATTGGCTATTTTACAGTCGATTATTAAATATTAAAATATTCAATTTTCACAAATTAACTTTTAATTCGATTTTAAAAGTTCTAAAATATCATTCTAACTTCAACATGATAAAATAAAATTTTACAAATTATTACAATCATTTTTAACTCAATTTTCAATTATTTTCATAATTTAACGTATTAAATTATCGATTTAATTATTCAATTAAATCCTAAAATTCAAATAAAAATTTATTTGACTTATAAATTCACTTATTAATATCTAAAATTAATTAAATATTCAAATTTTAAATTAATAAAAATTCTGGGTCGTTACAAAAACCCAAAGTGATATAAGTTTTGAACTTATAAGAGAGAAAGAATTTTGAAGTTTGAAGCGAGAATTCAATTTGAGTAACGTTGATTTGATTAAGTAAATTGGAATTTAACTTGGAAAGTTAAATGGTTGATTTGAATTGGGAATTTGTATGATCTCAAAACGGGTTTGAGATTTAAAAATTGAAAATGGATGGACGTTTTAAAATAAATTGGATGATATCATTCTATTGTTAATAAAAATCTTTAAATTGAGAATGGTATTGTATAAATAAAATAAATTTGAATAATTACATTGTAAAATAAACTTGTTTAAGAACTGGCTTCAAACTGGAAGATAAAATAGAATAATAAATTAAATTTTGAAAACAAATAAAATTGTATTTAACTCTTATTTGAACCTTGAGATACATGAGTAAAGATAATTTAAAGTGGAATTCAGTTTAATTTGGGTAAGGAATCAAGATTGATTCAACTTGAATTGGGATTAAATTTCAATGGAAGTTGGAGTTACTTAAATTGGAATTGGGTCAATTTAAATGGGAGTGGAAATTTAAATTGAATTGTTGGGGAAGTGAACAGTTTTGACTCTGGATTATTTTCAATATAAATTGTTTTAACATAAACTTATTTTCCAAGCATTAAATATATACAACTCTTCTTCCTTAAAGCCAAAATATTTTATACTTGTTTTACAATTATTTGGAGCTATTTAACCGTTTTCAACTGTTTTCTATACTAATTACTATTTTTCAACTATTTTACAAATTAATCACTATTTTACAACTATTTTGCAATTATCTAAAAGTTCTAAAACCATTTAACTATTTTCCAACTATTTTACAGTTATTTTGCAAACTAATAATTATTTTTCAACTACTTACCTATTTTTAAAATTTTCAAGCTATTTTTCTAAACTGGTCGGAGTTCAAACTGTTATTGATTAAAATACCCAACTGAGATAAGGATTGAAGTAATAATCCAAATGGGGATTAATGTAAAGGTGAATAAGGAATGTGAAATGGTTCTTTTGAACTGAAAGAATATTTTGAGAAATATGAATTGAATAAAGATGGAAATTGGATATTTCTATGGTTTTTGAGAGTTATTGGAGTATAAAAGGTGTTTTATACAAGAAAGTAAGGATCCAAAGTTTTAAAAATTTATATATATATATATATATATATATATATATATATGAATATATATAAAGGATCTTATGAGGATTTTGGGAAAGGCTTTTGATTTTTGGGTAAAATCAATATTGAGTTTTGGAAACCTATTTTGACAATTATCGATTTTGAGATAATCGATTTTGTGTAAAGGAGCTTTGTATGAGATTCATATTAGGTATATGAATTGAAAGATACGATATGTGTATAGTATAAAGTGTTTTGATGATAGCTCTGGGGAAAAAGGCGCTCCCTTGAAATGGACTTCTCAGGAGTGCCACCGAGTGGTGCTGCCTTGAGCCCCAAGGGGGGTTCTAAAGTTGATCCTGTGAGGAGTCCGGACAAAACTAGTTCCTGAGGATTATGAGTTGAGTTTACCATAGCGAAAGTCGTGTGTGCCGCGGAGAGCCAACAGTTACATGGACTTTTGCTGTGACTGCAACGTAACCCAGGATGTAACTGCGACCTATGGTAACATAGCGAAAGTCGTGTGTGCCGCTGAGAGCCAACAGTCTGCGTTTGAGTTTATCTCGGTAGACTGCGACCTATGTAGGAGTGGAGAAGTTTCATTTCGACAGCGAAAATCAGAGGCCGCTGAGAGCCTACAGTTACATGGACTTTTGCTGCGACGGCAATGTAACCCTGGATGTAACTGTGATCTGTTGTGGGTTCCATGGCGTAATCGAGAGGCCGCGGAGAGCCTGCAGTTACATGGACTTTTGTTGTGACTGCAACGTAACCCTGGTATGTAACTGTGACCATGGAATGGGGTGATGATTTTCAGAGCATTATCACCAAAGATATTTTCTCTATTTTCAAAAAAAAAAAACTGTTCCAATAAAATTATTTTTAAAGTGTTTTCACTGGGTGTTAAAAACGGGTTTACCAAGTACTTATAGATTTTCAGTTCTACGCCAGATCAACGTATGACTGAATTTCTGTGAGAACAAGGATGGACTGGTTGAGACATCGAGGTATAAGAAATATTTTTTTTATGAAAAGCTATTTTAATCGTATTGTCTAAATTTAAAGGCATTTCTAAATTTCAAAATAAAGGGGGAATCCAAACTGGAATTATAAAATAAAATTGAACTCAGGAAAACTTAATGAAGTGATTTTTGAAATAAAATCGAATATTGATTAAAAAAATATATTTGGAAGTAAACTGATTGGCTAAATAATTGTTTGATTGAGTATGTTAATAAAATTTAACTTGGGTAAATAAATGGATTGTAAGATATTAATGGAATTTGGAAATGAATTCGAATTGTTAATAGAATTCGACATAGACTTGATAATGAATTAAGTAGGAAGAGATGTGTAAAAATAAAAATAAAATAGAATGAGATCGAAGTAGTGATGGGATGAATTGCAAATAAAATACAAGTGTGATCTGAATAATATTTAATGAAATTTGCAAGTAAATTGAATATAAGGGAAGTGATGTCATGTGAATAATATCTAATGGAAGTGAATTATAATAGTCATGGTTTGGATTGCAAACAAAACCCAAGTGAAGAGAAATAAATTGAGAATGGCTTGGTGTAAATAAAATAAATTCGCAAATGAATTAGGTGAATTAAATAATAAATGAATGAAGTCTGATAGAATAAAAACTAAATCAAAGTTGTGTTTGGAATTGGATTATCCGACTGAACATAAGTTCGGTGGCATAATAATTTGAAATGTAAATGAGTTATATATGAGTTGGATATTATTTTGATAAATTGAGAAGGTGAATTAAAATTAAAGTGGATGGGCTAACTGAATTAAATAAAATTAGATTTGATGGAATCAAATTGAATGGTAGTGAAATTACTTAAGTCAATAAAAGCTTGCGTTAAATTGATTTGGGAAGGGTTAGTAGTACACAAGCATGGAATATGTCAAGCTAACTAAAATAACCATGAATAAATTAAGATGGAATTGAATTAAATAAAATTGAGTTGGAATCAACTTGAATTGGTTATAAAACGTAAGTAATTATTTATTCACTTAGGAATCACCAAATTGCATAGAAATGATTGTCGTTTGACGTAAACGAGATTTAATTAAATTCTATAAATTAGTGGAAGCAAATATAATTGATTTTTGAATCAATTGATTTGAATACGAGTTTATTTTGCTTAAACATGAATTGAATGTAAGCAATTTCGTTGTAAACCATTAATGGTGAATGAAATGGCATATAAATTTGGTTGAAAGCAATTGGATTAGCTTTAAATTATATATATCGCTTATGGTAAGCGTTTGGTGTTTGTTGCTTTTGAAGTGCTTGTGTTTAGCCATTAAAAGTAAGTGAAATGCTAATAGAATTTCTATATATGGCACTTACATATTTAAATTGAGTGAGTACAGGTACAGAGAAGCCGTTTGGCTAGATTTGGAGTACGCTAATTGCTAAATTTATAAGCTGCTTGTTTAAAATGCTAAATAAGGTACGCCTACGCTATAAAAATAGGAAATATGAACTGTTTTTGCTTTTTCCGACCCTGTGGGTCGATGTATATATATTTATATCTATTGTCAAATTGCAAAAGCTCCTCCGTACAAAGGAGACTCTGCCAAAAATTTTCGAAAATTTTGGGAGTTGGAAAATTTTTGGGGAAATTTTGGTTAATGACAAAACAATTTCAAGTTTGAAAATTTAAGTAAACTAGTAAATAAAATTAATGTAACTCTATATTAGAAATCGAAAATAAATTGAATTCATATGAAACGGCGAAAACTAATTTGAATAGAAGTGGGTATGAAACTTATGGAAGGAAAGGTATACAATGATTTGAAAGGTTGCAATTGAATATTATTGTTAAGTAAGATATGCAGGTGTTATAGAGGGAAAAGAAATTGGATTTGTTTCCAAAAGACAAATTTGAATTGCCCGACAAAAAGGTATGTATTTAAATTTCTGAATGAAATTGGATTGGGTTTTTGATGTAGCCACTTGCCTTTGTTTTCTTTTTGGAATTTGAGAGCCCGTAGAGGCCTTTAGTAGTTGTACCGAGCTAGCCGCGCAAAAGAGACGCTAGCAAAAAATTTCTGAAAATTAGGGTGTTAGAAATTTTTTGAGAAAGTTATGATAATTTAGATTCGAATTTTAAATTTAAATTTGAATAAGTGGAGTAAATAATGTTGTTAGGAGGTTTTGGGAAGTTGATTGAAGTAATTGTGGGTCTTTAGTAAAAGATAGTTGGTAGGATGTTGAATTGTGGGTTTGGAAAAAAGTAAACGGGTATTGGGCCATTCTTCCTAACTAGTAATTTCGGGGACGAAATTCTTTTAAGGGGGGAGGAGTGTGACGACCCAGAATTTTCAACAATTTAAAATTGGAATGATTAATTGATTTTAAATATTTTAAAGGTTAATTTTAAACCTGAATTCAAGACATCAATATCTACTTGATAATTAAATCATTGAATTATATAGTTTATATATTGAATTTAATAATTGAAATTGGGTAAAATAGTGAATATGGGATTTTAAACCTGTTAAAAATAATTTGAAGATTTGTAAAATTTATAATGATGATACCGAAGATAATAGAATGGTTGAAATTAAATTTAAAGGTAATTTGTTCAATTTTAAAAAAAAAAATCGTTTAAATCGATATTTAAAAATACCCTTCCGAGGTACAGTCTCGGATTTCGACGAAACCAGTTCCATTGGATCTGTAATAGTTAGTTATTATCGGATTTCAATTTTCGTAGCAATCGGAATTATTGTTTAACCCTGGCAGCTCAAAACGCTTAGAATTATCTCAATCAAATTAATTTAAAATCGATCGTTTTCTTCTGTAACACGCGCATATGCTTGAATTAGCCTTCGAAACACGTTCCATTGTGTTCAGAATGCGGGTAAAACTTTATATACGCCTGTCGGCATGTTTGATTCGGGGTTCGGGATTTTGCGTTATGGAACACGAGATATTTTCAATATTCGATTATATGAAATCTATTAAAAGTCTAAATGCATCACCCTACTCACGTGATTTCACTCTAGCTTGCAACCGAAGCCACTTTAGGGAAATACCTTCCCCGTCTTCCTCTCTAATGGATAAGCACATAATCAAGCTGATAAATAAATTAAAAAAAGAGAGAGGGAAGGGGCGAACTTTTATCTACAGATGAAAAGCCAAATTGATTTTTCCCCCTCTTTTGTAACCCGTGCTTCCGTTCCCTAGCCCTAAGTCGCGATGTCTAGTGTTCAGTTTTCGTAACAAAAAAAAAGGGAGATGAAAAGGGGGGCAAGCGTTTTATTAGCGAGCTCGGCGGCAGCGATGTTCTAATAGAGGGAAGACGAATCGAGATGCTCGATTAAGGCTGTGGCATCTCGAGGCCGGATGAAGAGGAGAAGCAGCGCATCAAGTGAAGTCGTTCAATCATGGGATGTCGCACTATAGCTCGGATTAGGGGTTTCGATTTCGGGTAATTGGAAGAGGGAGCGATGCTTAGTGCTCGACGTGAGTGGAGCGCACGAGGCCGTGACCTGATTCAAGTGGTGTCGTGGTTCTGGAATCGAGTGCTGAGGCGTGCTGAAGTGGGGAGCCTCTGGAGGTGGCTGCGAGTTTGACATGCAACTTAGAGGCCGCTCGGGTAGGTTATGGTCAACTAGACAGTGAAGGAAGCTTGGGTTCTGCGCGATTTCCGGTTAGGATGAAATCAAGGTATAATTTGTTTAATATTGATTTTTACGATACTGTATATGTGCAGTAAGGATTTTTATATATTTATATATATACAATAAACCGGATAAAAGGAAAATATATCTATATATATATATTAAGTTTTATAGTGACAAAATTATTTTTGAATGTGTATATATATGTAGTACAAAAATAAAACAGGGAAATAGAGGATTTACATATACCTTTTCTAAATTTATTAGATAAATTCTAAAATATTGGATTATGGAAACATTATTTGTCTAACTAACCCATTTAATTATTTTGGTCACTAAAGATATTCTATTTAAAATTAGTTTAAAATTAATTATTTATTTAAAATAAAATCCTTAACTGAGCAAGTTATTAAATGAAAATTAATTGTCTGATTGTTCCAAATATTAATAAATCATATGGTTATTTATATAAGGTCAAAGGTCGGAGAAATCGGGTCAAGATTTGGAAAGGGTTGCAACTTAAAAACAAAGGTGAGTAAATCTCACTCTTTCGAATTTTATTTAAATTTAAATGGTTAAATTTAAATATTTGGTTGAATGGTTGAATTGATTTGTTGTGCGCTGTGAATTGATGATGTGATTCGGTTTGGTTGATTTTCGAGTTAATTGTGGTTTGACTCGAAGTGTTGGGGTTTTAAGTCGTCTTAAATTTAAATCACAAATAAGAAAAGGGTTTCAAGTTAAATTTAAATGAATTGTGATTCATTCAAATGGTAGAGTAATTAAGAAGGATAAGTAATTAATCCAATAAATCAATGATCTAAATTAATTAATTTAGTAATTGAGGATTTGAATTAATTTAGTAAGGCTTAAATTAATTAATTAAGTTTAATGTACTTAGTATAATCAATGGATGGTTTGATAAATAATTATTTAATGTAATCAATAAAATATAATTACTTTGTGAAATTAATCAAGAGATTAATTGAAATAACAAATTAAGGAGTAATTAATGTATTAATAGAGTAAATAAGTAAAACAGTTAATTACAGGTTGAGGGTGATAGAGAATGAATAAAATTGTGGTCGAATTAGAGTAAACTATAATTGAAAATCATCAATTCGTATAATTAATGATGTAATATAAAGATTAATTAATTATGATTGATTAATCCAAATAAGTGACTTATGAGGAATTAATTAATATAAGTAATTAAAGACTTATGAAATTAATATAGTTAATTAATTTATGAAGTAATTAAGATTACTTATTGATTTGGGTTAAGAATAATTAATATCGTGAAATTTGTTAAAGATAATTACTTGAATGTAATTGCAACATAATTAATCCAAGGCGATTAATTAAGATGAAATGATAGGGAATGGTTGATTGATTAATTGGGTTGGAATTAATTAATAAAGGAATCTGAGCAATTGGGATTTTGAAATTCAATTAGAATCACTTGAATTGAATTGTATGTGATTAAGCTTTGCTTATGGATAATCGAATGGTATTGGATATTTTGAATGTGTTGATATCTCTGATATGAAATGTTGTGTATTTCATTTGAATAACTTGGGATAAGATAACATGAGTTTCGAAGAGACCGAGGTCGGTTATTAGGAAATACCCGAAACCACTTCGAATTTTTATAAATTGATTTGTGAAATCAATAGGCTGGAATGAAATGATTTAAGTGAATTGGAATATTTTATCCAAGTTTGATGCTTAGAAATTTATATGTGAAATATGTGTCGTTTATAACAACTTGTGAGTTGACATAAGATACCTCGGGTTTTATATAAGTTGTTTGCTTTGGCCTTCCATGTTAGTTGGGTTCACTCACGCTGGTTTCCAGCCTGACCCGGGTGTTACTTTGGTGTAATGCTCGGGTCAGACTGAGTATTACAGATTTTCAGGTAGATACGTTCTGGAGCTCTGGAGGCGAGCTGGATGGCAATATCGTATAGAGTATATCCACTGTATTTATATTATTGTTAATCTGAGTCATGATAATTGTAAATATTCAGTGACTGTATATAATGTGGAGCTCTAATGTATTAGAATGTAATCGTCAGATATAGTATTCTTTTGCAATTGTTATTATTTATTATTATATTTATCCGCTGCGCATGTGAGTTGTTGATGTTTCTGTTCTTCTTCTTCTTCTATCTCTTTCTTCTTTTTCATAACTATCTGGGATTTTCGGGTTCGAAAATTTCGGGTCGTTACATATTATTTGAGATTTTTAATAAAATAAAAGATTTCGGGAAGTAATGGTAAATTTCATAGCGTAATTCGAGGGCATAGATTGCCTACAGGGTGGAATGTTTTCGCTAGGATAAAGACGTAACCAATATGCAAACTGCGATCTATGACTGATTTCATAGCGGAAATCGGGAGGCAAAGTTTGCCTAAGTTAATTTTGGCTTTCTCTAGGATAGAGACGTAATCATCGAGCTGCGATCCATGGTCAAAACCGAATGGTGCTTTCCATATTTATTTTAAAAAGTTTTTCAAATATTTTTAAAAGGAATGGTTTGTGAATATACTTATTCCAGTGAGATAAGTATGTGACTGTTTTTTATAAAGAGATTTTATTTACTGAAATTAAATTAAACGAGGCTTAGTGATTTCAGTGGAAAATGAAATCTTTGTTTGAACGTCTGTTTATTTGATAGTTAAATAACCGACTATCAAATCTTGACCTAAATATGTAATCCTTCTTAATTTTGGTGGTATAGAAATATTCCCTACTTAACACCGAAGGATTTTAACTCTGGAAATATCTAGGGAAAATGCGAGAATTATATGGTACAGCTATCATCGTATTGCTATACTGTACGTGTAAACTTATGGATCTTCTAGGGCAAATGATAAGGAGATCCATCCACTTAAACGGTTAGGGGTGATCCTCAATCTTATGTATTGTCTGATTATTTCCTAAAGATCCGGTCTTGAGCATCCCAGAAATCGACGAATGGTTTTTGGAGCACCCAGGAAATGGAGAGTGTACTGGGAACCCAGAACCTACTCCAAAACATATACGGTTAAATGGAAGGGATGCATTAAATTTTAGGATGTTGAAATCCATATGTTATTCGGTGACTTGTTGAAGTATGGGAATCTGTGTAAGATTCCAAGATCTGTTGAGATGTGGGAATCAGTATGTTATTCCGAGGCCATTGTGTTGTGGGAATCCATGTGGGATTCCGTAATCTATTTTTGGAGTGGTGCATAAGCTGGAACGTCGGACGTAGCCTCATCAGCGGAAATGACTAAAACCAGAGATATGAGGCATGGCCAGTAGGCTTGGTAAACCCATAGGGTATACTCGGCTCCTTTTCTAGCAATACGGATTCCTTCAGTTGTTTTGGCATGCTAGAATGATGAACTCGGTCTTAAGACTAGTTATGTTTTTTCTATGATACCCCTGTTAGACGGGCATAATGCTTCGGAAGGATAACTCTGATAGTTGTGCAAGAGGACCGTTCTCGAAGTGCTGAGGGCACCTCCATGGAAATCCTATATATTTAGAGAACGAGCCTTATCGATTTTCGATTATATACTTAGTACCGTTGTGATGTACACAACACATGCATCACATCTACTTATTATTATTACTTTGGCGATTAAACACTATTATAATATCAGATGATTTTCTATAAAAGAGTTTTGGTGATCCTAAGGTAAAAACCCGTACGTATGTATTTGCGGTAAGGTCTTACGAGATACCTTTGTTTTGAAAAGGTCTTTAAGAATCAAATTGGTTGTGACTTAAATTCTTATGCTGGTTTTACTAGCCTGACCCAGGCATGGTTTTTCCTATATGATCGGGTCAAACCGAGCATATTTCCAGGTTTAGATGGATATTGGTGCTTCAGGAGAGAAGCTAGAGGCCCAGAGACGTATTCTTGTAGATGATTATATTTCTGTTGCATTTTAGTTGTGTTTATCAACAGTTGTAAGGACAGGTTGTTATAACTGTCTGCGTTGAATAGGTTAGCATACTCTGACTTATGTCTATATATATAAATATTATAGTTTTGCTGTTTGTGTAAAGATTGTTAAATATTATAGATTATTCGTTCCGCTGTGAGATTCTGTGTTGTTTGGTTTTTTTTCTATCTTCTATCTATCTTCTTTCTACTTCCTTTTTCTTAACTATCCACCTTTCCATGCAATTTGGACTAGACAAGTGTGTTTTAATGTTAGTTTAAACTATATGGAAAAGTGGGTCGTGACATTGTGGTATCAGAGCTTAGGTTGAGCGAATACCTAGGCTTTGGTGGATTACTCATTAGAGATACGGTCAATAGTACCCTAAAATGAGTTTGAGTGTGTGTATATATATACGAGAATGCATATTTGTTAGTGATATAAAAAGGTTTTATATTGTACTAATTGATCTGTTGAGTCGCATATGGATTCTAGTCAATACGACTAACGACCGTTTTTGATAGGGATATCTAAACACTTAAACAAGGCTAACGGACACAATATTGTTTTAAGTGGGTGAATGAAATAATTTTACCCAGGATATATTTTATACATTAAAGGAAATGATTTTCAAAATATATAGTATTTTGAGATGTGTTTGATAAGTGATGATAATATTTTATCATCTAGGATTTGATTGGTCATAACCATCCAGTGTTAAGTATCCTTTATGGCCTGTCCATCTGACTTGAATCTTCCCTTAGAAAACCTGGGTCTTGTATAGGATTTTTGGAAAGTTAGATTTTAAGTAAATTATGTTTACTACAAGCGATTTAAAATATTTTAAAATAAATATTTTAGGAAGAATTTACATTTATAAAAGATAATTTTATAATAATTGATTTACAAAAAGAGATATTTGAGAATTTAAAACTCCAGTGATTTCGAGAATTTTTTTAAACAAATTTTTAAAGGAAAATGATTATAGTGCTACTTAAAGTAAAATTTTAAATGGTAGTAATTTTAAAGAGGATTTGTTTGAAGTATATACATATTTGCATATGTGAGCCTTGTAAAACTTAGGATCTCATTCTTAGGTTGTGTTAATTGATTACAGAGGACTCGTAGTATCGTCCGAGGAGAGCGGATGATGATTAGATAATATTTCAATAGAGAAGTGGCCAGGGAAATCGTGAAACCTATTAAGTAGCCATCGCTGTATGAGGAGGAGTCCGAGGTAGAAGAAGAAGAGGAATTTGAGGTAGAAAAGGAGCTCGAATCAGAAAACGATGATGCTATCATCTAGGAAATGGGCGAGATTGTTAGCTAGTCACTTGCAGATTGGGATACCCTTCTTAGAGATGACTTATGGCCTTGGGCAGAAATGTTGGTGCCTTGGGAACCAATCCCGGAGATTGTATGAGTTCCGGATAGGGATGTTGAGACAAGGGAAATAAAGGGACCTGAAGTGGAGGGCTCTGATGGAGAGAGTCCACTGTGAGAGTTAGCAAGGGTTGGAGGGAAACCTCTTAGTAATGTGTACCCTATCTGGACATATTAGTAGCCCATAGGCGTCAGTTCAGTGAAGTATCTTAGTAGATACTTTGGTATGGGTATGTGTGTATACTGGTTAGTGGTTATGGATATCTCGTAGATATGTGTATATGTATATGGTGACTGTAGTGTTGAAGTATCTTAGTTGATGCTCTATATGACTGATATTTTGGGATATAAATATATAAGATTGAACTTTTGTGACATGGATGTTTATTAGTTTGTTGATAAATTAAAATTGGTTAGTTATATTTAGTAGCTTAGTTACGGAAAATTTCGGGGATGAAATTCTTTTAAGGGGGAAGGAATGTAACGACTGGGAATTTTTGTCGTCTTGAGTTATGAATATTTATTTTAATATTTAATAATACAGTCTTTTCATCAAAATAAAAAACCAGATTAAATGATAATTGGTAATAATAAATAGTTTTAAACCAAGATAATATTTTGAATTTCCAAAATTTATTTATAAGATAGAAAACTGATTTAAATTGAATTTCTTATATATGTATGTATAACAACAGAATTTATATGTAAATTTAAAAAAAATTCAAATTAATATATATGAAAAGAAAATAATATCTTATAAGTAGAAATATATATGGCTTATGAACAATATAATGTATTATAAATAGAAACAGTTTTAAAATTGGATGTTTCTTATGCATATACATATAAGTTTAAAAAGAAATCTATAAACAGATAAAAATGGCATATTAAAGAAAATGTATATTGGTAAGTGTAAAAGAAGAAAATATAAAAGAAACAATATATGATGAATATGAGAAAATTGAATAAAATCATTTAAACCATTTTAATAAGAAAAATCTTTTACAAACAACAAAAATGTTATACATTAGCAAACTTTTATTTCTTAGAGTTTTGCATTGTAAATATAATAAAAAGAATATGGATATAAAGACATAAAGCTATTTATAATTAATACTTATTCTAACAATATAGTGAAGTAGGGATCATACAAACATGAATCAAATGAAAAGTTCAACTAAGTAAATGAAGGGAAAGTAACCAAAGTCACGAAAAAAAAATTTAATACAAGTAAAAAAAATTGAAGAAGAAGATAAATATTCATTGCCTGGTCAAAAATAGTGTAGGCTGAAAATTCACCTCATTTCATACTTCATTTCAACTCAACCAAAGTTTTCACCTCAGCCACATCCCACATAAACATCATCTAAACAACCACTAAATCACTTCAATCCATTAAATCATGGTACCTAAACCTTGTACAGAGATGAAATTTTTCTTGATCCCCAAAACAGTGAACATATGCATCATTTTGTCTTGCCTAAACGTGCATATATAGAGGGGTGTGTGTGTAGCTTCGATGTTCAACCTGTAAACAAAAATAATAACCTGCTATGTAAAATAAACCCGAGTAAAAAGAAGAAAGAGAAGCATCCTGTTCAAAAACCAAAGCAAACGGGATTTCAAGATTTCAGATCATAAATTGACTACAATTTGAAGTTTTGAAGAAAATAAAGTGTATTAAGGTGAAAACTTTAAATTTGAAACCTGGAATATGCTTATCATTACTTTGTTATATTAACAGAGGTATAATTCTATGTATGCTTTAGCTTTAGAAATCAATATCTCTCATTCTAATTTGAATTGGCTGGTGAAGTTAACTGATTAATCATTTGTTTTTGAATATAGATTACACTAAAAATAGTTTGAGGTTGATTCATGCTACATATTGTACGAGATGTTGAATTTACGGTGAGCAATCAATATATTGGCCATTTTCAATATCCATAAACCATTGATTCATGAATATATTCATGATCATCATATGGAAATAGGAATTTTAGGGAAGATATTGTAACTTTTGGTGGTTTATATCATGAGAAATCGAGAGATGATCAATGTTTGGTTAAAAATTAATTTCTGACGATACGATTGACGATAGGTGGTGCGGTTTGGCCGAGGAGGGGCATTCCGACGAGGGTGAGAGGTTCACCGTGGCAAAATTTTGAATTAGGCTTTGGTTTGATGAGGTGCGATGATTTTAGTGTTTAGGACATTGTTTTTTTTGGCTTAGATTTTTGGTCGCTGGCGAAAGGAGGCGGCGTCAGACTTGGCCACGCTTGGCATGGAGGAAGCACAGGCGATGGGGATCACAGTGGAGGTGGTGGCGAGTTATATAATGGTTCATGCTGATCGTAGAACTGTGGTTTCAGGTTGTAGTGGCGTTCGATGGTGTGTGGTTTTTGTTCGTTTTTTATTGGAGGTGAGTGGAGGGGAATTTGAGGATCGAAGAAGATAGAGTAGGGCGAGGCGAAGTGTGGGTCGTCGTCATGAGCGTCGCTGGTGGCCAGAGGAGCTTGTGCATATGCACATGCACATGTATACGAACGTGGTTCGTGTTCGAACTGCAGGTGGGAAATGGGAAGGATCTATTGCGTTGTTGTGTTTTGATGCTTGGTTTTTACTTGAATACGATGGGTCCAAGTCGCTGCAAATTGTTTTCGAGTTCAGGTGTTGGAGATGGAAGAAAGAATTTGGTGGTAGGAGTGAGGTATAGGCAAGAGGAGAAGGGAAAGGAAAGGGGAAAAAAAGAAAGGGAAATGGGTTTGGCCATTTGGATGGGCTTCGGCCCGAAGAGATAGTAGGGGTTTTAAAAAAAAATTAAAGGGTTTTTAATTTTATAAATGTTTAAAAAAATTGAAACACTATAACTTCTTCGTACGAATTTCGATTTATGCGAAATTCATTGCGATGGGTTCGCATCGACGAATACTACATCATCGTACGACTTGTAGAATTTGAACAAGTGAAAATTTACAGTATTTTAAAACAGACAGAAATTAAATTACTCGATTTAAACAAACGACGACGTTAAAATTTACATGACTTGTCTATTGGAGTTATTTGCCCAGATAAAAATAGTGATGCGTTAATTCATGTTAATTACGATGTTTTGACATCAGTTTAGTGGAATAAAACACCTTCCGCTAATTGTATTAATTGGACCACTAATAGCACTATTCTGCCATTATTACTGAATATGTGTGTTTTTGGACATTGATTAGCAGAAATAAATCATGTTTTCCTATCACATTTGTATGGACACCTAATTATTATCCTGTTGATTACATTGTGCGATGTGATGGATTGATTCTGTGAATATTGAAATCTATTATTCTGGATAGTTAATGAAATAAATGGTGACTTTTATTAAGTACCATTGGAATTAATAAGCCTCTTTTCGAGTTTGGAAATTGATTTTTAAACCAAAGTTATTTGAGAATGATTATTATTTATTAATTATATTTTAAAGATAATTAATAATTATTTGATAATGATATAAGTTAATTGTTTTATGATTCTTAAAAATTTATTTAAAAATATTTAATTATTGTTTTCAAGGTTATTCAATTATTTAAAATGTTTAACAGTGTATATTAATTATTTATTTAAGGTTATTTTGAAATAATTGGATTTAAAAGTTAATTATTAATTAAGAATAAATCAGTATTTAAATATTACTATTTCAAAGATAATTTTTTAATATTAATATTGTTTTTAAAAATATTATACTATATAGAAAATCATTATAAAAGATTATTTCCCAAATTAACTTTGAAATTATTATAGAAACTTTATAAGTATTATTTGAGATGGTAATTGAACTAAAAGATTCGGGAAGTAATGGTATACTTCATAGCGTAATTCGAGGGCATAGATTGCCAACAATTTGTGATGTTTTCGCTGGGACATCGACATAACCATTACGCAAACTGCAATCTATGATTGATTTCACGATGGAAATTGGAAGGCGGAGATTGCCTAAGTTAACTTTGGATTTCTTTGGGATGAGACGTAATCATCGAGCAACGATCCATGGTTGATACTGAATGGTGCTTCCCACATTTATTTTAAAAAGTTTTTCAAATATTTTTGAAAGGAATGGTTTGTGAATATACTTATTCCAGTGAGATAAGTATATGACTGTATTTGATAAAGAGATTTTATTTATTGAAATTAAATTAAATAAGGGTTAGTGATTTCAGTAGAAAATGAAATCTTTGTTTGAATGTTTGTTTATGGGTAGTTAAATAACCGACTACCAAATCTTGACGTAAATATGCAATCCTTCTTAATTTTGCTGGCACGAAAATGTTCCCTATATAACACCGAAGGATTTTAACTTTGGAAATAACTAGGGGATATGTGAGGATTGTATGGTACGCTTACCATCGGGTTGCTATACTGTACGTATAAACTTGTGGATCTTCTAAGACAAATGTTAAGGTGATCTGTCCACTTAAACGGTTAGCACATGATCCCCGATCTTATGTATTGTCTGATTATTTCCTAAAGAATCAATCTTGAGCATCCCTGAAATCGACGAATGGTTTTTGGGGCGCCTGGGAAATGGAGAGTGTGCTCGTAAGAGATGAATCAGAACCCAGACCTATTCTGAAACTATATACAGTTAAATTGAGGAGATGCGTTAAATTTTGGGATGTTGAAATCCATATGTGGTTTCGTGACTCGTTGGAGTGTGGGACTCTGTGTGAGATTCCAAGATCTGTTGCGATGTGGGAATCAGTATGTGATTCTAAGGCCATTGTGGTGTGGGCATCCATATGGGATTCCGTGATCTATTTTTGGAGCAGTGTGTAAGCTAGAACACCGGACGTAGCCTCATCTGCGGAAATGACTAAAACCATAGATAAGAGGCTTTGCCAGTAGGGTTGGCAAACCCATAGGGTGTACTCGGCACTTTTTCTAGCAATACGGATACCTACAGTTATTTTAGCATGATGGAGCGATGCACTCGGTCTTAGCAAGACCAGTTATGTTTTTCTTATGATACCCCAGCTAGACGGGTATGATGCTTCGGAAGGATAACTTTGACTCTTATGCAGAAAGATTGTTCTCGAAGTACTAGGGCACCTCAATGGAAATCTTACACAATTAGCGAACAAGCCTTACCGATTTTCGATTATGTACTTGGTATCGTTGTAATGTACACAACACATGCATCACAGCTACTTGTTATTATTACTTTGGCGATTAGTAACTATTATAATATCAGATGATTTTATATAAAAGAGTTTGGTTATCCTAAGGTAAAAACACATTCGTGTGTATTTGCAGTAATGTCTTAAGAGATACCTTTGTTTTGAAAAGTTTACTAAACTTTAAGAATCAAGTTGACTGTGATTTAAATTCTTATGCTCGTTTTAACAGCCTGACCCGGGCATGGTTTATCCTATATGCTCAGGTCAGACCGAGCATATTTCTAGGTTTAGATGGATATTAGAGCTTCAGAAGAGGAGCTGGAGGCCCGGAGACTTATTCATGTAGATGATTATATTTCCGTTGCATTGGTTTTGTGTTTATCAGCAGTTGTAAGGACAGGTTGTTATAACTGTCCGTGTAGAATATGTTAGCACACTCTGATTTATATATATATATTACAGTTTTGTCTTTTGTGTAAAGATTGTTATATATTATAGATTATTCGTCCCGCTGTGAGATTCTTTGTTGTTTGGTTTTCTTTCTATCTTCTGTCTATCTTCTTTCTACTTTCATTTTCTTAACTATCTGCCTTTCATGCTATTTGGGTTGGATAAGTGTGTTTTAATGTCAATTTAAACTGTACGAAAAAGTGGGTCGTGATAGGTACTTGCAGTGTTTGTCAATGGCTTGCTTGGAATGGATCCGAGGTAGATTATGGTGAAGGGTTGTGCCTAGTACTCGCCATGGTCATGTCCTGATTAACCAATGGTTTAAGGAATATAGATTTATCATGGTCTCGAGTGGATGATATTTTGCTAAGGTTTCCGGGTGGTTTTACTTTATATGGGATTTAGTTGATGATCAGCTATGTAGTTCGGGCATAGTCTGCTGTGATCCTGGCATGGCCAAACGTTGATGACTATTCACCATAGTTGTAACAACCCTAATTTTATGATTACCTGTAAATATTAAATTATAACGATAGTTGTAATTTAATATTGAGAATTAACAATAAATTGGAAATTCATATATTTGGAATAAACAATAAATTTTGGGAGTAAATGAGAAAATAAAGTTAGGATCTTTATTATAATGTTTTGAGTTAACAATAACTGGAAGATGATTTTTTATTTGGTGATAGTGCAATAATTTTATTAATTATTGCTATTTGCGTCGTTTAATAATTTTTAAAAGGAGTAATTTTATTTAAAAAGTGTGTTATATTGAATAAAAAGGTGGAAATTGGTTTTAAAATATGTTTTCGTTATAAATAAGGTTGGATATGGTTTGAGATATTTTTCCAAGTAAGAAAACAAATTTTGTGGAATTTTAGAAGTTAAAAATGTTGGCTTTTGTATTTAATTGTGAAAATAGTGTATTTTTTGTAAATTAAAGGTTTTTATTAATAAAAATGTTTTAAAAATACAAATTATCTTTTTATATAGTGTAAAATATTTTATTTCTTATGTATGTAAGTTTGCATTAATTGTTTGTATGAAAATTTGGAAGAAAAATGTAATTGCTTTGTAAAATAGTGTAAATACGTGTGTATTTTGATTTTTAGTGTTAAATTAATTCTCTTAGCCTAATTGTTTTTCTCTAAATGGGTCCAAAACCATTGGTATTTAGAAAGTAAATGAGGAAAACAAAAGAGATGCCTGTACATTTAAACATTTATCTCTTCTTCTCCAAATAGTCAGTAAGTAAGAAACCACCATTTTCTCAAATCCAAGCTTCTAAATCTTTAAATTATCTTTAACAAGTTGTAAATTTTATCAAATCTAGGGTGAAAATAAAAGGTATTCCATTCCAAAACACTATTATTACATGAAATCTAGATTTTAGAAGAGATTGTCTGTTAACAGTAAATTTCTTTGTTGCATGCTTCTGTTCTTCCTTCTTACAGGTTCTATAAGGCCAAATTTGATCAAAGCTTCAATCTTTCAGCTTATAATCAAATATTTTTATCTTCATAGCAAGGTGAGTTGAATAACTCACAAATTCTAGCTAATTCAAAGTGCATATAGCTTAAATCTGTACAAAAAGTTTCCGTCTGTAATTGTTTTATGTAGTTTTTATTAATCTGTGAGAATCAGTTCTGGGTTGCATTTATGTTTATATCTTTTGATTCAGGCAAAGAAATGTTGTCGGATTTCTTTCAGATGATTGTTCATATGTATTATTTGATTATGGAAAAATTTCATCGATTGTAGAGTTCGTTTGCTATGTGAAATATTACCCCAAAAATCAGATTGCAACTGTTGGAAACGAATTGTGAAAGTTCGTTGTCTAGGTCGAACGACCTGTCGACCTAGCGGGTCGACACCCCAACCACATAGGTCGACTGTATGGTCGACCTATGGTGTTGAGAGGTCGACTTATGGCCCTCTTTTCTGCCTCTTTGCTTGTGTTGTTTTGCCATACTTTTAGTCGGTTTTTGACTATCTTCTATTGCTTATTTCAGTGATGTTTTTGATTGAGATTGATGACCATGATGCCTATCAAAAGGCTAGCTAAATTTTGTGTATTTTAAAATTCAAATTGAATTTGAATTGTCTTTGGGTTGAATTTAAATTAGATTTGAAGTGAATTCAAATTATCGGGTTTGAGCTATCTTCCTTGTTTTTCCATGTTTTCGAGCACGGTTTTCTCCAAACCTTTTTGAAATAAGTGGACATTTCAAAATAACTATTATTTAATATTTTAAAATATTTTCAAATATAAAATCTATTTAGTTCCTATAATAAAGGAATTTCAAATATGGGTTTCAATAAGCGTTTGCGAAAAATAATTTTAAAAGCTAGTTTTCTCTAGTAAATTATTTCAAATAGTAAATACATATTTTTGCACTATTCGAACGTATGAGAAAGAGAATTAACAACCTAGTAAAACAAGTGGTGTGTGACATGTGTGTTCACTGTTTCGGTTAATTCCGGACTTGTACGATCGAAGATATTAGAGGTTATCGATTCTGAGTTGTTTTGCCATTTTGTGGCGCATTTTGAATTTTGTAATTCCTATTTATAGGAATGATTTGGGATGGCCAATATTTTGCGAGTTATAAGGTTTGAGATTACCTATTTTAGGAGTTATGGTCAGTGAGAACCATTACGATGTTTTTTTATACTTGCCAATGATATGAGGCAAGTTTTGAATTTGTGATTTCCTATTTTGAGATTTATGGTTCACGAGGAACCATCACGAAGTTTATTTATACTTGTCGATGAGATGAGACAAGTTTTGACTTTTCCAATGTGGCATTGACTAACAGTTGTAAACCGTTTAGTGAGAACGTGTGGTATGGGATGCACGTTACAGTTTTTCAGGTTCCTAACTGAGAGTTTGTGAAACATTCACGAGTGAATGCCAGTATTTGAGCTGTTCCATTCTACGTGTACACATACTAGTATATATAGCTGTGGAGCTATTAAGGGGCTAATGGGTCCTAAAAGAGGCCGAGGGTCTCTAGTACACGGTACTCAGTAGGTTGTTGGGCCATAGATTGGGTTGTTGGGTCCTTTCATATTGTATAGCCGTTGGGCTTTTGGGTCTAACCTGGGTTTTTTATAGCTGTCAGACATTATTGGGCTGTTGGGTCCACATTTTATTATAACCGTTGGGCTTTTCATTTGGGCTAATTTCGGCTATCGTCGATGATATGAGGCGACTATCATACTTGATGATTTGTTTTGAGTTACTTCTTTAGAGATACTTTATGCTTAAGTGATATTTATTCACTTAAGATGTAGGCATGCTTTTCTATTGCTTCTTCTCATTCAAGAAGAATTATCACCTTGTATTATATGCTTCGTATTATCATCTATTCTTAATAACTGATTGTTTTAGCTAGACCGACCCGTATATTTTTATACTCATGTCAGACCGAGTCATTTTAGGTTAGCTTTCAGTTATGGGACTTAACTTTGATGCATCTGCTTGGATATCAGCCTAGCACTTTTTCTTAGTTTATATTTCTTTCCGCTTGACTTTGATATGTATTTTGACTAGACGTTTATAGTGTGGTCTTTGAACCACTTCTGTGTATTAGTTCATATTGTATGGGTTGTATCAGTGTATATGTATTTATATATATGATGCTTACTGTTTTGTGATATGATATGCATTCTGTTATTCTATTTTGTTCTGATTGTTCCATTAGCCACCTATAGATTTGTATTAAGCATTTATTGGATATGTCGATCAACGATATATATATGTGTGTGTGTGTGTGTGTGTGTGTGTGTGTATGTATGCATGCATGTATGTATGCATGCAATGATTGATTCGAATGGACTGATTCGAAGCTATCGATGCGAACCAAACAGCCCACCGAAGAAGCCAATCTTGCGTCGATCATATCTCACAATCCACAAGTCCAAATGCTATGAAATTTTCACAGGAGCTTACGCACAAGCTAAGGAAGGTCCATGCCAAATTTCAACTCGATTGGACCACATCTTGATCGATACAAAATTGATTCGTATCGATTACGAATTTAGTCGAAACTTCATGGGATCGATCGCGTGGGCCCCCGAACGTGCCAGAAGAAGTCTCTCGAAGTTTAGCGTGATATCGGCCTTATACACCTATAAATAGGACCCCAGGAACTATAGAAGAGTTATCATTTTTGGCTTCCCAACGTCAAGACTCTGTCGAATTCAACTTTGCACTTCACGACTGCTGTTGTACTCGAATTTCAGAGCTATAATTCACTGTAATACACTGTAATCGATTGTAATCATCAAGTGAATATCAATAAAGTCATCAAACTTCAAAGCGGACGTAGGCCGGATTGCCGAACCACTATAAATTCTATGTTTGTTATTGCTTTCATCTAAATATTTTGATCATTCTTCATTTTTATCTTTCTACACACTTATTAATTGTGATCCATGATTGTGAACTGGTGCTATCATCGGCTATCGGATGTTTTTGACCATTTTTGTCGCAACCAATATATATATACATATATATGTAGAGAGAGCATTCATCTGTGAGAAATGCGGATTACAGACACAGACTAGAGGGGGGGGTGAATAGGGTTAATAAAGAATTACTAAATCTTTTTAATTTGTGTTAATGTAGACACAAAAGTATGCAATATACAGACACATATATGATCACAGAAACAATCACAGATGCAGAAATAAAATAAAAGCAGTAAAGGAAAAACACACCGGATTTTATACTGGTTCGGAGTTACCCTACATCCAGTCCCGCAACACGAGTACGGATTTCCTTTCAAAAACAATCGTACAATTACACCCTCGGTTTCAAGGCTACGAGGTACACCCTCTAGGATTTCGATCCTCTGGGTAGAGATGCTTGATTTCCGGGCCACAAGTTTACCCAATTGATTTACCAAGGCTACAATCACACCTTTTCCCTTTTGATTGATTTCCAATGCTACAATCACACCTTTTCTCGCTTAATAGATTACAAAGAAGTCTATAACTCTGAATAGCACTGAGAATCTTGTAGAGATAGTGATAGAGAATCAAACTAGAAGTAATCGAGTATGATTCAATGTTGATTTCGGCAGGGTAATGATAAGAATATGTATTAAGAAATGAGGAAGAAGAAGAGGAGTGAAAACCAGAAAAAAGTGATTAAAAATTCATTGAAACTGACCCCTATTTATAGAAGAACAACAGCCATGACCATTCATGAAGAGTTATGGCGAATAGACACTTCTTTTGAAATTTGAATTTTTGAACCAAACTGTCACCATGTCGACATGGTACCCATAGGCATGTCGACATCCCAAAGCATTTTATGATGTTTTGAATTTCTTTGAAAATAACCTTTATCTTATATAAAAACTAACTTAAACTTTATAAATATACTTGACTATAGTTGAAATTCATAAGTAAATATAAAGAATAATATATATAGAATTTAACCATAATTTTATATTTAAATCTAAGTATAAATATTTAAAAGTTAAATATATTACTAAAAAAGATAGTCTAAAATTAGGAGTAATTTGACTTTGAAAATAAAGATGTTTTTTAGGCTAAAATTATTTAAAATCAGGATCGAGTGTTTTGAATCTTTTAAAAGGAAAGTTTTGAAATCATTTTGAAAATAAGATAATATTGTAAAATCATTTGAATTAAAATTAGTGGACACAAAACAATGTCCCACTAGATTTTCGTAGGTTCCATCCCTTTAACGGGCTCGAAGTGGATTCCATTCCACGAATAAATTGGATTATAAGATGCCAGTGCTTTTCTATGAGTTTTAACAAAAATTCCTGATAAAAAATACTTATCCTTGAAATCTTGAACTCTTGATAGCCTCGATACTCATGAGTCTTCTATCTTGATATTTTATCTTGATATCTTGAATCTCTGTACTATACAGTCTTCATTCTTAGTACCTGCATGGTTAAATCCTGCATATACATACATACATACATATATATCTAAACTTATAATGTTAATATTTATGTTTTATAATCTATTCTAAGGTTGTTTTCATCAAAACCATCATCTCATGGACTAACAATCTCCCCTTTTTTGATGATGACAACCTTTGTTTATAAAATATTATTTCTATTCTAATAACTCCCCCTAAAACTAACAGCTCCCCCCTAATCTATACCTAACTACCCTTTTTTATATTTCTCCCCTTTGTCATCAACAAAAACTTATTCCCCCTCATTCTTGGACTTCAGTACCTGCATTGTACAACGGAATATACAGAGTAGGAAATAATTATACTTCTAAGCATGATAACTAATTTAAAGATTATATACATTTCAATGCATATATATATATATATATATATATATATATGTTTTACACACCAATCTTCAAATCAATAAGAAATCAATCCACACAAAGTATCAATCCAAATCAATTCAAACAAATCAAACAAAGTAAATAAAAATCAAACGTTACGTGGAACTTCCACCCATCCTTCTTCTCCAAAGATTGGGTCTGCCTTAATAGCATCCCAATTATCATTGTCATTGGTGAGAGAGACAGGAAGATGTGCTTCATTATCATCCTTGTGCAGAGAGGAGATCATCCATCGTATCGCATCGAAGTGCCTTTCTTGTTCCTTTATCATCTGCATTTGACTTAATTCTAAATGATGCTGGTTTCGTAGAATAAATGAGAGAATATTCTTGAACGATTTAAGAGTTTCTTCAAGATTTTCGGATAAATTGTGAATAGGATTAGCCATAGTTGAATTTGTGAAAGAAATGGAGGATATAGATGATAAGAAATAAATTTCAGTGAAGAATTCTAGAAGAAACATGTATATATACGTGTAGAAATTTGTTTGAATTGAATAGACACGTGGTAGTTATTTAAATTTAAAATTCAAAATCAATTGCCATTTCGGACCCGTACATGTCGACATGGTCACATAGGGGATGTCGACATGGGTTAGTGACATGTTATGACTAATTTGATTTTGTGAATAATTGTGTGTGTGTATATATATAATATACTAACATTTATTCTAGAGATAAGATAAGGTAGATAACAGAAAGGAAATTTCATTTCATTGCATACTACGATAATACAATGATTAAGCACACAACAAACTACATGAACAATTGAAATAAAGCAAACGAAAACAAATACAACAAGATACGAAAAGATAAAATTAGTTAGAGGATGAAGATGATGAAGTTTCTTGCTGACTTTTGAAAAGAACTTGTTTATCTTCGAAGAAATGTTACCCAACTTTTTACTAACGGATCGTTTTAGAATCCGTTGATTCTCCACAATTATCTTTTGGTTTTTGAGAAGGGTTTTGTTGGATGGATTGGAAGGATATTCAATGCTTTCCAAAGACGTTTCACCTTCTTCTTCTTCTTCAATTTCCATTTCATCCCCTTCTTCTTCTTCAACTTCCTCTTCTTCCATTTCCTCATGAGCCAAACGCTCTTCCTTTTCTATACGTATCTCATAAGGTTGAAAAATAAATGGAATTTTCATAAGCAAAATGTTGGAATGATTGAAACCTTTTCTAGAATCAAATTCTTCGCCTTTGAAATCCACTCCAAAATAGTTAAAATTCGAGTGAGATAAATTCTATGGTATAAAGTATTCTCACCGATTTCAAGATTTTTAGGATGAAGTTCATCCAAAATAACTTGCGCTCAATTTCTGTCATATTTTCCGAAAATAGCAAAAAGAGCTTTGCAAACTTTTGAAGTAGGATTGTTAAAATTTCCCAATCTCGGGGTCAAAGTATGTTGCAAAAGAAGATTAACAATTCTTGATTTTGGTCAAAAATTTCTATTTTTAAAATCAGAATCTCATCTCTTTCGAAAATGTGATGAAATGTCTCATGATCATGTTCATCGATTTTAAAGTTAGAAAGATCCATTGTCGAACTCTTGCAATTGAGAATGGTACCCAAAAGATCAGAATTCAAAATAATTTGACTACCTTTGACACTACTCCAAATTTCATCTTCATTTCCAACATAAAATCCACGACTTAAATTTGCATAGAAAATTTTGACAAGATTAGGATAGCAAACAAAATCATTTTGAGAAGCATCAATAAGACTAAGAACACCATTGTTTGCAAAAAGAGAATCAATTTCATAAGAAGAAAAATCTTGAAAAATAGAAAATTTTCCGGGATGGACTTTGGCATAGTTAGCATAATTGATGTATGCTTCAATTGCCTCCGGATCGTTGAATAATTGCTCTTTGATTTTTCTGCAAATTCTCATGGTTGAGGGGTTGCTTGAAGAAGCCAGAGTAGAGAGTAGTGAGCTTGAAGTTATGAAGAGAGAGTTTGAATTTGAAAATGAAAGTGAAAAGATATGATAAAAGATAGTGAATAAATAGATTCTTAAAGGACATATTCTCTGGTCAAAAGGTATCTTTTCAGAGAATTGAATGAAGTGAAAAGGTGGAGGGAAATTCAAGCATTTGAATTCAAATTTTGAAATTCAAATTCAGGTAGCCATGTCGACATCATGGTAAGGACTATGTCGACATATGCTTTTGAATTTTCGTGAATTGATTTTTCCTAAGATCTCTAATATATATATTATTATTATTAATATCTATTATATATTTCTGAAATATTATTATACTTATAATATATTTCAGAAAGTATTAAAAATAATAATAAAAATAATAAAAATAATAAAAAATAGAAAATAAATTTTAAAATTCAAACAACACACCAATTCAAAATCAATCAATCAAAAAATCAAGCAACTAATCTTAAGCAAGCAATTTCAACCAATTGTATTGTAAACGTGCACCTTTTTCTGAGTTCGTTTCTCTGAATTCGTCGAAGTCGTGAACAGCTGTGTAACACAAATTCGAATTATCCGTCTTCTGATCATCATCACTTGAGGACGAGTCTGAGTCATCTAGAGTAGCAGTAAATGCACGCTTCCTTTTGTTTGCTGGTTCATTGTTCATAGGAGGATTATGCCTTTCTGGATACAGACAGTCTCTTTTGAAGCGGCCTAGTTTATCACAGTTGTAACACTTTTCATTATTTGGCATTATATTTTGATTTCCAGAATTCTTATAGTTGTTTCACTTGAGATTATTCATCTTTCTGTATTTCAGGAATCTTCTAAAATTTCGGGTCATAAAGGCTATCTCTTCATCATTATCGCTGTTTAAGTCTGATCCATCGGTTAATGCATTGAATGCCATTGATTTCTTTTTAGATGCTTTACTTTCTCTTCTCCCGATCATTTGAACTTTATACGACATTAGATTTTCAATTAATTCTTCTATCTTCAAAGTACTGATGTCATTTGCCTCTACGATCGCAAGTGTCTTTTGATCCCATCCTGGAGTTAGAGAATTTAAAAATTTTATGACTTGATCTTCTTTAGAAAATTCCTTTCCGAAAGATATTAGAGAATGCACAATATCCTGAAATCTACTATACATATCTGAAATAGACTCATTAGCATTCATTTTAAATAATTGAAACTGATTTGTGAGCACGGAAATTTTGGTCTTTTTAACTTTGCTTGTTCCTTCGTGAGTAACTTGCAAAGTTTTCCAGATTTCATTTGCAGACTTACAAACTGACATTCTATTGAATTCATTTCTATCTAGTGAACATAACAGAATATTCATTGCCTTAGAATTATTTTGGGCAATAGTCTTTTGCTCAGCAGTCCACTGTGAAAAATCAATTATGGGTTCAGAATATTCAGTTTGTGTGATATTCCAAGTGTCTAATCCTATAGATTGTAAATATAGTTTCATCCTACATGCCCAATATGCATAGTTACTGCCATTAAAAAGTGGTGGTCTGACAGTAGACTGACCCTCTACAAATGAACTAGTGACAGAGATACTAGTGTTAATAACAGTACCACTGTTGGTAGCCATTTTGAAAACTTTTCAAAAATTAGATTATGAAATTTTGAAAACCTTGCTCCGATACCAATTGTGAGAAATGCGGATTATGGATCTTAAGGCTAAGATTAACACTAGAGGGTGGGGGTGAATAGTGTTAATAAAGAATTACTTAATCTTTTTAATTTATGTTAATTTAGATACAAAAGTATGCAATATACAGACACAGATATGATCATAAAAACAATCGCAGATGCAGAAATAAAATAAAAGCAGTAAAGGAAAGAACACACCAGATTTTATAATGGTTCGGAGTTACCCTACATCCAGTCCTGTAACACAAGTACGGATTTCCTTTCAAAAGCAATCATACAATTACACCCTCGGTTTCAAGGCTACGAGGTACGCCCGCCAAAATTTCGATCCTCTGGGTAGAGATACTTGATTTCCGGGCCATAAGTTTACCCAATTGATTTACCAAGGCTACAATCACACCTTTTCCCTTTTGATTGATTTCCAAGGCTACAATCACAACTTTTCTCGCTTAATAGATTACAAAGAAGTCTATAACTCTGAATAGCACTGAGAATCTTGTAGAGATAGTGATAAAAAATCAAACTAGAAGTAATCGAGTATGATTCAATGTTGATTTCGGAAGAGTAATGATAAGAATATGTATTAAGAAATGAGGAAGAAGAAGAGGAGTGAAAACCAGAAAAAAGTGATTAAAAATTCGTCGAAACTGACCCCTATTTATAGAAGAACAAAAGCCATGACCATTCATGAAGAGTTATGAAGAATAGACACTTCGTTTGAGATTTGAATTTTTGAACCAAACTGTCACCATGTCGATATGGTACCCATAGGCATGTCGACATCCCAAAGCATTTTATTATGTTTTGAATTTCTTTGAAAATAACCTTTATCTTATATAAAAACTAACTTAAACTTTATAAATATACTTGACTATAGTTGAAATTCATATGTAAATATAAAGAATAATATATATAGAATTTAACCATAATTTTATATTTAAATCTAAGTATAAATATTTAAAAGTTAAATATATTATTAAAAAAGATAGTTTAAAATCAGAAGTAATTTGACTTTGAAAATAAAGATGTTTTTTAGGCTAAAATTATTTAAAATCAGGATCGAGTGTTTTGAATCTTTTAAAAGGAAAGTTTTGAAATCATTTTGAAAACAAGATAATTTTGTAAAATCATTTGAATTAAAATTAGTGGATACAAAACAATGTCCCGCTAGGTTTTCGTAGGTTCCATCCTACTTAGGGTTCCATCCCTTTAACGGGCTCGAAGTAGATTCCATTCCACGAATAAATTGGATTTTAAGATGCTAGTTCTTTTCTACGAGTTTTAATAAAAATTCCTAATAAAAAATACTTATCCTTGAAACCTTGAACTCTTGATAGTCTCGATACTCATGAGTCTTCCATCTTGATATTTTAGCTTAATATCTTGAATCTCTATACTATACAGTCTTCATTCTCAGTACCTGCATATATATATATATATATATATATATATCAAAACTTATAATGTTAGTATTTATATTTTATAATCTATTCTAAGGTTGTTGTCATCAAAACCATCATCTCATGGACTAACATCATCGACATATTCAGTAGACGTTTAAGACAAGATTATAGATGGTCACTCTTAACCAGCCTTATTCTCCGCATTAGCAGACGGAATTACCTAGTAATTCTCTTTGTTATTGTGGGTTTCAGAGCATTACACCTTGGTATTATGGCTGAGTTCAGAACAAAACAGGACAAACACAGAACAGAACATATATTACGATACATAAAAGTACAATATGAGTGAAATCATCATTCTTAATCCAGCCTGTTTCTAATCATGCCTTGACCTTTTCGAGTCCTTAGGGTTAGGCGAATGGGAATACATCTAGGATTGTGATTTTATAGTTCCGTAGTATTCCTTAATTGATGAATATTGTTAATAATATCTATCCCTGTGGATAATCCATTCTAACTTAACTTTTAGTTCATAGCTGGAAGAGGAAGAAGTCGCACCTCGAATGCTGAGCAGCCTTGTGGCTCACGTCCCAAGGTTTTGCACATATCTACCAATCAGATCTTACAGCTTGTTTGGAGCATCCAACCTCCTGCTTCCCCCAATTCTTCTCCTCCGTGCATGCATTTGCACGTATGTGCAGTGACTATTCTCATTTGGGAGGCAAGCCTTTCAAAGGTTCCATGACCGTCCTTGAGGTCCAGGCCAGGCTTCGGACATGAGAGCGCATCTTCTCTTGCAAAGATTTATCTGATCATCATCGAGTCCTTGTAGCATCGAGTATGATGCAAGAATGTGCCCTTGATTGGTATGATTTCTTATTGCTGGGATTGATGAGTGCACCCTCACTTGGAAACAGTTTAGAGAGTGTTTCGAGCTTAAATTTGTGACCGAGTCTGAGAAAGATTCCCTTGCCCGTCACTTCCTTTAATTGAAGCAACGGAAATTATCAGTTTCAGAGTATGTTTCTTCTTTCGAGTCCCTACCCAAGTATGGGCTCGAATTTATCAGCACTCTATATAGAAAGAACCTTAGATTTGTTTGTGGATCGAAGAAATACTTGAAGAAATCATTTATGCTCCAGCTTAAGTTATCCTTCGAAGATCTTGTTGATTCGGCTCTTCACCTTGAAGCAGTCGAGAAGGAAAGGGATAGTAGCGATGAGGCTGAGGTTTGCAAGAGCCTAGAGAAGAGAAAACTTCCCTTCCAAGCATCCCAATCTTTTTCACAGAAGAAGAAGCATCTTGCTTCTGTTTTTATTCTGGTGCAAGTCATCATTCTCACAAGACTTGTTTCTGCATTTATTCTCATGATCACTTTATTCGAGAGTGCTCTAAGCCTATCGTTTGTCACACTTGCAAGCAAGAGGGACATTGGTCTTCCCAGTGCCCCATTTCACTAAGGGTCCTCAGTTGGGAAAGCTTATCGTGCTGGATGCTTTCGGTGGTTACTCTCAGCCTAAAGGTACTCCTTCATCTTTTCTTTAGAGATCAATGTTATTTTATGATCATTTTATTTGTGTTCTCTTCGATCTGTGTGCTTCGCAGTCACTCATATCGAAGAACCTTGATGGTGTTTTGATAATGATTGTTTCATGTTTTGTCACTTCTTAAGGATTGCGAATCCTATCGAGGGACCCACAACCTTAGTATTTTAAGTATAGGGTGTTGAGCTTATTTTGAGTATCTTTCCTTTTCGTGTGAATTTGCATATTATTTGCCATCTTGAGATTTGAATATTTTTGGAATGGATTGGCTTGATTATTTTCAGGACCAATCCTATGCTTTGGAGGGAACCTATATATATTAGGTTTCCTGACTTGGTTGATGTGTTGCATCTTGTCCTTCGAAATTTTGATGATAATTCTAAAGTATCTTGATCTGTCTTGGATTTTGAAATGATTATGATGTATCTCGAATTCTAATTATTGTGACTCTGTAATTTTTGTGTGTCCGTTTTGGGATTGTTACCCAATCTGGCAATCGAGTATTGTGTTGATCTCATTACTGGCCCTTAGCCTTTCGGTTGTCCTTCCACGAGAATATCCATTAAGGAATGAAGCAATTGATTGAGTTCAATTGATTTATCATCCTTGTTTCTTTCGAGATATCCTTTTGGATACTCATTTGGTGTTATATTTTGTGGCATTACTTCACTCCAAGTAATGAAAAGTTACAATACGCATCTTCTCGCTTGAGAAGGATATCTTACCCTTATCTATATCTTACCGATCTATCGTGCAGTGCTCGAGTCTTTCCTTGGCTTGACCTTGCACCGATTTCATTCAGCTACAAGTCACAGAAGATAGCATTCCTTTCACCGTGTTCCACACTCGTATGATTCTTGTGAGTGGCTCGTTATATCATTTGGATTGACGAACACTCCATTTTATTCTGTCAACCTTGTGAATCGAGTATTCTGGAAATATCTCGATGAGTTCTCTTTAAAGTTCTTTGATTTCGAGTTTTTGCAGCTATTTGATATGTGTTTTAAGAGAAATTAGAATTCTTGTTATTATGAAATCAAAGAATAATTTTTTGTATAATATATGGGAGATATTTCTTTTTATAGAAATGATTTATGTGTTGGGCTGTCCATCGAATGCTTTAAGAATTCTGGTCGATACGCCTAATCAACATTATCGATAGGAATTTCCTAAACGCTGTGGTGAGGCAATCAGTCACGATAATTGAGTTTTTATGAGATTGAGTTTGGAAATAAATTATTTTGGGAATTTATTAGTAAATTTTTATTTTTTGTGGTATATGCAGCCATTGCACCATAGTGATGGTTAATTAAGTCCTTGTTTTTATCTTACTCTTATGTTATTTTCTAACGACATGCAAATATCAATAGGTATTGAACCATAGTGATGTTTTTTATTGAGACTGATGACCATGATGCCTACCAATAGGCTAGCTAAATTTTGAGTATTTTGAAATTCAAATTTAAATTGAATTTGAATTGACTTTGGGTTGAATTTAAAATGGATTCGAATTGAATTCAAGTTATTGGGTTTGAGCTATCTTCCTTGTTTTTTCTTGTTTTCATGCATTGTTTTCTCCAAACCTTTTTGAAATAATTTTTAAAATAAATGGACATTTCAAAATAATTATTATATCATATTTTAAAGTATTTTCAAATATAAAATCTATTTATTTCCTATAATAAAGTTATTTCAAATATGGATTTTAATAAGCGTTTTCGGAAAATAATTTTAAAAGCTAGTTTTCTCTAGTAGATTATTTCAAATATTAAATACACATTTTTGCATTATTCGAACATATGAGAAAGGGAATTAAACGATCTAGTAAAACACGTGGTATGTGACACGTGCGTTTACTGTTTCGGTTAATTTCGGACTTGTACAATCGAAGCTATTAGAGGTTATCGATTCTGAGTTGTTTTGCCATTTTATGGCGCATTTTGAGTTTAGTAATTCCTATTTATTGGAATGATTTGGGATGGCCAGTATTTGGCGAGTTTTATGGTTTGAGATCTCCTATTTTAGGAGTTATGGTCGATAAGAACCATTTTGATGTTTTTGTATACTTGCCAATGATATGAGGCAGATTTTGAGTTTGTGATTTCCTATTTTAAGATTTATGGTTCATGAGGAACCATCATGAATTTTATTTTCACTTGTCGATGAGATGAGACAAGTTTTGAGATTTCCAGTGTGGCGTTGACTAACGGTTAGTAAACTGTTTAGTGAGAACGTGTGGTATGGGATGCACGTTACCGCTTTTAGGGTTCCTAGCTGAAAGTTTGTGAAACATTCACAAGTGAATGCCAGTATTTGAACTATTGGGTTCTACGTGTACACATACTTATATATAGCTGAGGAGCTAGGCAGTTGGGTCCTAAAAGAGGCCGGGGGTCTCTAGTACATGGTACTTGGTAGGCTGTTGGGCCATAGATTGGGTGTTGGGTCCTTTCATATTTTATAGCCGATGGGCTTTTTATTGGGCTGTTGGGTCCAATCTGGGTTTTTGTAGCTACAAATGGGCTGTTGGGTCCTTTCTCTTTTTTTATAGCTGTCAGGCTATTATTGGGCTGCTGGGTCCATATTTTATTATTGCTATTGGGCTTTCTATTTGGGCTTATAGGTCCTATTTCTGAGATTGAGATTATATTCTCCTTTTAGAGATATCTAAGTTTTCCAATTTAGCGTAGTTTGTGTTTGAGGTTTCTCCATTTTGATTTATCATTTGAGTTTTCTTCAATTTAAGAAATAAGGTTAGAGAACCTTTATAGCTAATTTTGGCTATCGTCGATGATATGAGGTGACTATTATGCTTGATGATTTATTTTGAGTTACTTCTTTAGTGGTACTTTATGCTTAAGTGGTATTTATTCACTTAAGATATGGACAATCTTTTCTATTGCTTCTTCTCATTTAAGAAGAATTATCACCTTATATTATATGCTTCATATTATCGTCTTTTCTTAATAACTAATTGTATTAGCCAGACCGACCCGTGAATTTTATACTCGGGTCAGACCGAGTCATTTCAGGTTAGCTTTCAGTTATGGGACTTAACTTTGATGCATCTGCTTGGATATCAGCCTAGAACTTTTGTATAGTTTATATTTCTTTCCGTTAGACTTTGATATGTATTTTGACTAGATGTTTATAGTGTGGTCTATGAACCACTTTTGTGTATCATTTTGTATTGTATGTTATGTATCAGTATATATGTAATTATATATATGATGCTTACTATTCTGTGATGTGATATGCATTCTGTTATTGAATTTTGTTCTAATGGATCCATTAGCCACCTATAGATTTGTATTAAGCATTTATTGGATATATTGATCCACGAGAGATAGAAAATTATATATATAGAGCATTCATCGACGTATTCAGTAGATGTTTAAGACAAGATTATAGATGGTCGCTCTTAACCAGCCCTATTCTCCGCATTAGCAGACGAAATTACCCAGAAATTCTCTTTGTTATTGTAGGTCTCAGGGTAGGGCATTATACCTTGATGTCAGAGCCGAGTTCAGAACAAAATTAGACAAACACAGAAAAAAACACAAATTATGATACATCAAAGTACAATATGAGTGAAATCATCATTCTTAATCTAGCTTGTTTCAAATCACGCCTTGACCTTTTTGAGTCCTTAGGGTTAGATGAATGGGAATACATCTAGGAATGTAATTTTATAATTCCGTATTATTCCTTAATTGATGAATCTTGTTAATAATATCTATCCTTATAGATAATCAATTCTAACTTAACTTTTAGTTCATGGCTGGAAGAGAAAGAAGTCGCACGTCGAATGCTGAGTAGCCTAATGGCTCATGTCCCGAGGGTGTGCACGTGTCTATCAATCAGATCTAAGAGCTTGTTTGGAGCATCCAGCCTCCTGCTCCACCCAATTATTCTCCTCCGTGCATGCATTTGCGTGTATGTGTAGTGACTATTCTCGGAGGCAAGCATTTCAATGGTTCCGAGACCGTTCTTGAGGTCCAGGCCCGGCTTTGGACATGCGAGCGCATCTTCTCTCGCATGGATTTATCTAATCATCATTGAGTCCTTGTAGCATTAAGTATGATGCAAGAATGTACTCTCGATTGGTATGAACTTCTTATTGCCGAGATTGATGATTTCGCCCTTACTTGGCGACAGTTTAGAGAGCGGTTCGAGCTTAAATTTGTGACTGAGTTTGAGAAAGCTTCCCTTGCCCGCCGCTTCCTTAAATTGAAGCAAGGGAAATTATCTGTTTCAGAGTATGTTTCTTCTTTCGAGTCGGTATCCATGTATGGGCTCGAATTTATCAGCACTCCATATAGAAAGAACCTTAGATTTGTTTATGGATTGAAGAAATACTTGAAGAAATCTCTTAAGAGAAAACTTCCCTTCCAAGCATCCCAATCTTTTTCTCAGAAGAAGAGGCATCTTGCTTCTAGTTCTCATTTTGGTGCAAGTCATCGTTCTCACAAGACTTGTTTCAACTGTTATTCTCATGATCACTTTATTGGAGAGTGTTCTAAGCCTACCTTTTGTCACACTTACAAGCAAGAGAAACATTGGTCTTCCCAGTGCCATGTTTCATCTAAGGGTCCTAAGTTGGGAAAACTTATCGTGATGGATGCTTCTAGTGGTTCATCTCAGCCTAAAGGTACTCCTTCACATTTTCTTTAGAGATCTATGTTATTTTATGATCATTTTATTTGTGTTCTCTTCGATCTGAGTGCTTCGCGGTTGCTCATATCGAAGAAGCTTGATGGTGTTTTGCTTTTGATTGTTTCACGTTTTGTCACTTCTTAAGGATTGCGAATCCTATCGAGGGACCCACAACCTTAGTATTTTGAGAATGGGGTGTTGAGCTTATTTTGAGTATCTTTCTTTTCGTGTGAATTTGCATATTATATACCATCTTGAGATTTGTATATTTTAGGAATGGATTGGCTTGATTGTTTTTAGGACCAATCCTATACTTTGGATTGATCCTATATATACTAGGTTTCTTGACTTGGTTGATGCATTGCATCTTTGCCTTTGGAATGTTGACGATAGTTTCGAAGTATCTCGATCTGTCTTGGATTTCGAGATGATGATGATGTATCTCAAATTCTAATTATTGTTACTCTGTAGTTTCTGTGTGTTCATTTTGGGATTGTTACCCAATCGGGAAATCGAGTATTGTGTTGATCTCATTTCTGGCTCTTAGCCTTTCGGTTATCCTTTCACAAGGATATCCATTAAGGAATGAGGCAATTGATTGAGTTCAATTGATTTATCATCCTTGTTTCTTTCGATATATCCTTTGGATATTCATTTGGTGTTATATTTTGTGGCATTACTTCACTCGAAGTAATGATATGTTGAAAATGTGCATCTTCTCACTTGAGAAGGATATATTACCCTTATCTACATCTCATTGATCTATTGTGCAGAGCTCGAGTCTTTTCTTAGCTTGACCTTGCACCAATTTCCTTCAACTACGAGTTACAGAAGATAGCATTCCTTTCACTGCATTCTGCCCTCGTATGATTCTTATGAGTGACTTGTTATATCATTTGGATTGAAAAACACTCCATTTTAGTCTGTCAACCTTGTGAATCGAGTATTCTAGGAATTTCTCGATGAGTTCGCTTTAAAGTTCTTTGATTTCGAGTTTTTGCAGCTACTTGATGTGTGGTTTAAGAGAAATTAGAATTCTTATTGTTATGAAATCAAAGAATAATTTTGTGTATAATATATAAGAGATATTTCTTTTTGTAGAAATGATTTCTGTGTTGGGCTATCCATCGAGTGCTTTAAGAATTCTGGTGGATACCCCTGATCAACGTTAACGGTAGGAATTTGCTAAACGCTGTGGTGAGGCAATCAGACACGATAACTGAGTATAGAAATAAATTATTTTAGGAATTGATTAGTAAATTTTTATTTTGAGTGGTATATGCAGCCATTGAACGATAGTGATGGTTAATTAAGTGGCGAGGCAGTTTTGATTACTTGGTCAACTCTACGGCCAAATATTGAGTCGCTCAGTATAAACCAATGGCGAGGCAAAGCCATTATATTGTTGTGAATCTATAGGATTAAATATAAATATTTTTACTGTTAAAATGTTGTTTGCTAGATAAAATATGTTCGGGTTTCAAAATTTTAAAAATGTCCATTGGATATTTTAATATAATATAAAAGTTGTATGTAATAAATTTGAAGCTTGTTTTCAAAAGTTTTAGTGATTTGGAAAACAAAGAGTGCTGAGATTTTAAATTTTTCTTTGGGAATATATTAGTAGAAATTTGTAAAATTCTTTTGGAAATTTAATTTGTAACAAGAGGAATATGAATTTGAATTTGAGTCTTTGTAATACTTATTAAGTATTATAATAAAGAAGATTTGGAAAATTTTCAAGTATTGTAAATTTTGGTTATAAAATACTAAAAACATTGAATTTTTGGAATTCTATGAATTTTTTTGATTAAGAGTAAATTCTTATATTTTAGTCATTGTGTTTACCTTACTATTATGCTATTCTCTAACGATGTGCATTTATGCAGTCGTTTGGGTGTGGTGGCTTTTAAGGAAACCACCTTTTGGTTAATCTATCTTGCCTCTATTGTCTCTATCCAGCATCGGTGTGATTCCTTGTATAGTGTCATATGGAAAGATCATATCGATAATCATCCTCTTCATTAGAGTTTGGGTTGGAGTTATGTTAAGTCCCAACTCCACTCAAGGAGCTTTTGAGAAATCAATTTCATTCGGGCAATCTTTTGTGTGTAGCATCTTGTTGAGTTTCTAATTCGAATGTGAGACTTCTTCGAAATTTTATGTGTTGCTTGTAAAATTCCATGGTTTGCTAGTCCGATATTAGCACTTTGGAAACCATAGGATTAATCGAGCGGGTCTAGTCTTGATTTTCTACCATCCTAGCCTGAGAGTGTGAGATTTTTTTTTAAAACTCGAGCTTGTTTATCTCTCCTTTGCTTAATGAAATAATCATGTTTTTTATAGCTCTTTCTAGGAAATTGCAGGGACGCAACTTTTATAAGGGTGAGTTTGTAGCAACTTGGTTTTAGTGAATACCGGTAAATATTAAATTATAACGATAGTTATAATTTAATATTGAGAATTAATAATAAATTGGAAATTCATATTGTTATTTGGAATAAACAATAAATTTTGGGAATAAATGAGAACATAAAGTTTTTGGAACTTCATTATAATTGTTTGAGTTGATAATAAGTGGAAGATGATTTTTATTTAGTGATAGCGCAATAACTTTATTAACTATTGTCATTTACTTCTTTTACTAATTTTTAAAAGAAGTAATCAATTTTTTTTAAAAAGTGTGTTATATTGAATAAAAAGGTGGAAATTGGTTTTAACATATGTTTTTGTTATAAATAAGGTTTGGATATGGTTTGAGATATTTTTCTAAGTAAGAAAACAAATTTTGTGGAATTTTAGAAGTTAAAAATATAGACTTTTGCATTTAATTGTGAAAACATGTATTTTTGTAAATTAAAGGTTTTTATTAATAAAAATGTTTTAAAAATACAAATTATCTTTTTGTATAGTGTAAAATATTTTATTTCATATGTATATAATTTTGCATTAATTGTTTGTATGAAAATTTGGAAGAAAAATGTAATTGTTTTGTAAAATAGTGTAAATATACATGTATTCTGATTTTAGTGTTAAATTAATTCTCTTAGCCTAATTGTTTTTCTCTAATTGGGTCCAAAGCCCATTAATACTTGGATAGTAAATGAGGAAAAGGAAAAGAGATGTCTGTACGTTCAAACATTTATCTCTTCTTCTCCAAATAGTAAGTAAGAAACCACCATTTTCTCAAATCCAAGCTTCTAAATCTTCAAATTATCTTCAATAAGTTGTAAATTTTATCAAATTTATGGTGAAAATTAAAGGTAATCTATTCCAAAATACTATTATTTCAGCAAATCTAGATTTTAGAAGATATTGTCTATTAATAGTAAATTTCTTTGTTGCATGCTTTGGTTCTTCCTTCTTACAGATTCTACAAGGCCAAATTTGATCAAAGCTTCAATCTTTCAGCTTATAATCCAAGTTTTTGATCTTCATTGTAAGGTGAGTTGAATAAGTCATAAATTCTAGCTAATTCAAAGTGAAAATAGCTTGAATCTGTACAAAAAAAATTATGTCTGTAATTTTTTCTATAGTTTTTATTTCTCTGTGAAAATCAGTTTTGCCGAGCCGCAATCCTGTCGAGCCGCACACTCCTGCCGAGCCACACACTCCTGCTGATCGGTAATCCTACCGAGCCGCATAGTCCTGCCGAGCCGCACTCCTGCCTAACCGCAATCCTGTAGTCCTGCAATCCTGCCAAACGACCTTCATCTTTCAGGTCGAACCGTACATGCTGAACGGCCCTCATCTTTCAGGCTGAGCCGCCAATGCCGAATGACCCTTATCTTCTAGGCCGAGCTGTCTATGCTGAACAATCCTGACCTTAACACAATGCCGAGCGACCTTGCCGATTGAAGTATGTCGAGCGGCATATGCTGAGTGAAGTATGCCAAGCGGCATATGCTGAGTGACATATGCCGAGCGGCATATGCTGAGTGTAGCATGATGAGTGAGGTATGTTGAGTGAGGTATGCCGAGCGACACCTATGACGGGTGACAATACTGATCGCCCTTACTTTCAGACCGAACGACATATCTAAGTGGACTTCATCCTTTTAAACTGAATCCATCATATTCCATCTTCGATAATCCTGAAGCTAGTTAGGTTGAATCCACCTATTTATGGCCTTGACAAAAGGTGGGTTAACATTTTCCCCCCAAAACATGCCTTGTTATTGGAAGGTGTGTTTTGAATAGCCTCAAATCCGATATTCGAAATCCATATCCCGTTCATGGCCATATTATTAAATTCACGACCTCCCCGGGTTTAACCTTGAATCCGTAGACCTCACTGGGTCGTGTTACCCTGTTCCAGCCTTAGCTCTTCGGTCAAGGGATTGTAAGTTCTCTTGCCTCGATCCTCCGGCCAAGGACTTATTATACTCTCCGGCCTCGGCTCTCTAGCCAAGAACTTTGATATTCACCGGCCTCGGCTCTCCAGCCAAGGACTTTTATATTCACCGACCTCGGAAGTCAGCAATCAAATCCTACGATCTCTCCATACTGTTGACGGCCTCTCCGGACCCTTGCTAAGCTCAATCCAAACTTAACGATTGAATATGCAGATCATGTCACGCGTCGACGAAGCAACCTATCCCTTGCGCTCCGGTCTAGCGTCCCTGAACATTAAGCGATGCCATGATCCTCCTGGACCGATGTCAGCCTCTCCGGGCTCTTACTGGATCCCATCTGGTCACACTCCGGTGAAGGGGAAACAACGCTGAGTGAGCCGATCCTGTCGCTCTTCGGCAAAACAGCATCACTTCCTGCACTTTGGTTCAGCGTCTCTGAACATTAAGCGATGTATTGATCCTCATGTACTGATGTTAGCCACTCCGGGCTCTTATTGGATCCCATCTTGTCACTTTCCGGTGAAGGGAAAATAGCATTGAGTAAGCCGATCCTATCGCTCTCCGGTGAAGCAGCGTCACTCACTGCACTCCGGTTCAGCGTCCTTGAACATTAAGCGATGTCCTGATCCTCCTGGACCGATGTCAGCCTCTCTGGGCTCTTACTGGATCCCATCCTATCACTCTCCGGTGAAGGGGAAACAACACTGAGTGAGCCGATCCTATTGCTCTCTGGCGAAGTAGCATCACTCCCTACACTCCGGTTCAGTGTCCCTGAACATTAAGCGATGTCATGGCCTAAATCCTAGGCCGATCACAGCCACTCCGGGCTCTTATCGAACCCCAATCCAATCACTCACTGGTGAATGGGGAACGTCTTAAGTGAGTTGATCCTGTCCCTCTCCGGCGAAGCAACTCACTTCTTGCACTCCGGACCTGTCTCTCCGGGTAGGGTCATAAAGCGATTAGTTTCAAATTGACTTTCAATATTCATCCTTTAGCTCTCTGGCCCAAGGTTTATTTCATGAAATTCAAGTTCATTTATTAAATTGAAATTCTAAATGTTCAACCATAAACAAAGAAAAAATCTAGATAATGCCATTCTAGGCAGAGCAGTCTATTACCATCTCAGAGCATGCCTGGGGATCTCTTCGGTTCCCTCACATGTGTAAGTGGAATAGCTGTTTTATTTTGAAATCAAACCTAAGAATTTTATGTAATCAACCAGAGTTCAAGTCTTGAACTTAGCCCATGCCATCATGATCAATTGATGATGAGTCGTGATCCCAATCCATGATTAATTCTGCTGGGTGTAGGTGGTAGTTGCTCAGGTCCTACGGACGTTGTCCGATTTCTCACGTACTTTGGCAATCTACCATTTTTAACATGCTCTTCCACCTCATCCTTCAAATGGCGGCATTCATAAGTAGCATGTCCTTCCAGCTTATGGAATAGGCAACACTTTCCACTTCCATGTTCTCGTTCCATGGGATCTCTCCTAGGTGGTTTTCGACTGTGCAGTTAATGCGCTTGGCAGATTCAAAGCGGTGGAGGTGCATAAAGTCATAGCGGGGATGCAGCGAGGATATAGCGGGATATAGCGGATGCCTTTAAAATAGCATATAAAACTCGTACTTAATGTTTTTTCAAATATATAAATGGTAATTAAATTAAAAATAATCATTCAATTGAATGATAATTAATACGTAAATACTTTAAATAAAAACATGTGGAATATACTTTAAATAAACTTAAAACTGTTATATATATAACATAATTGAATTTAGTAGAATATTAGAGTATTTTCATTTCTGAATATATATTAAAAATTAAATCAAATAAATTAGTTTCATAATTTTTATAATGTATAAATGCAATTTTTCAATTCATTTTATTAAAGAAGATATAGCAGAAATAGCGGAATATAGCGGAAATAACGGGATATAGCGGAAATAGCAGGGCTTAAAGCGGAAAGGCTATATTTTGGGGCTACATGGAAAAATCATAGTGGTGGAAATCCGTATGAGATATAGCGGAGTCATAGCGGGGTAATAGCGCGGCATTAACTACACAGGTTTTCGATAGGGGAGGTGCCCCAGAGTTTTCGTGTAAATCCGTTCCAGGTTTGCCGTCAAGTCAGCATATTGTTTGAATCTGGGTTCTCGAAATTTCTTCTGTTTGTTAGGACCATCGTATCTGCCATCTTGCTTCCGCTTTCCTTTGTCTATTCTACTATGTTCCTCGAAGGATCCTTCGCCTTGCACGGCGTTTATTTCTCACCTTTCGGCACGTGAATCTTCTAGCCGAATGAACCTTTCAGCTTCATGATAGAATTCTCCAAGGTCTTTTGGTGGATCTCTTGCCAAAGAATCCTTAAACTCTGTACCTTCCGCAACCCCTGCTGCCGCTGCCATCAAAATCATCGATGGATCCGGGCGATCTACTGAAGCCACCGTTGCATTGAATCGCAATAGAAAATCTCCTATGGACTCTCCGGTCTTATGCTTCATTGAAGCTAAGGTCATCACACTCTTGGGTCGCGTCACGTGGACCTTAAACTATCTCATAAAACGTTCCGCTAGCTCAGCCCATGTTCTGATTGATCCATTCTCTAGCTGCCTAATCCAAAGGCAGCCAAGTCTGTTAGATATAGAGCGAAGCATCGTTCCATCACTTCCTCGGATGCCCCAAGCACTTCCATATGCATATCTGGTAATATGCATGGTTGGGTCTGATTTTCCATCATAAGGATCCAGCGAGGGCAACTTGAACTTTGGAGGATTCCTTGTATTTCTGATATTGTTCAAATCGTTCATTTGAATAAATTAAACGAGTGGAGTGCTGCAGCCTAGATTATTCGGAGTGAACGGACTTCGACCAACTTCCTTTAAGCCTCCGCTTGACAATCCTCCTCTCATAATCCTTCTTATTAATCCATCCATCTGCTCATCTCCATCCGGGGGTAGTCCTCTGTTTGCATCTCTACCTTGCCCTCCACGTCCTTGGGGGTACTCCTCATGTTGGTCATTTACGTTCACGTTGGTCCCTACTTGCTGACCTTCATTCGCCGCTCTCCTAGTATCTAATCCCGGAGGTGTGCCCCTGAGCCTTTGCTAATTTCCTTCAACCCCTCCAGTCTGGTTCTGGTGTTGACCTCCAAAGGCTTCTACAACTCTAGTTCCTTGTTCTGCAATGCCAGCAGCCGTGGTTGGTCCATTCCCTTGACTTTGTGCTCCTACATGTCCAACCTGTCGAAGCAGGTTCTGTATCATGTCTTCCTGCCTTTTCAGCATCGTCTCCATCTCGTCCTTAGTGATATAGATGGATACTTGACTTGCACCAGCTCCAAAGGAGGCCTCTTGACTTCCCTCCTGATTGCTTCTTTTTGTCACTTGCTACTCTGTTGATGGCCTAGCCGTTGCTTTATAGAATCCAAGTTCCTAGCTCCAAAATCCCCGAGTGCTTGCCTTCTCAGTGAAAGCACCAAAATGTTAGTGCAAAAATTGGTTACTAACACCTAAACATAAATTAAAGCACCAACTAACAGTCACAGATAACAGATAGAGTATATATAGGGTGCATAAATATGAAGAACATAAGAAATTAAAAAGAAAGCAGTAAAAACACAGAATTTATAGTGGTTCGGCTGACTCCGGCCTACGTCCACTCTAGAAATTTCCTATTTATTTATGTTAGAATCGATTACATTTACAAAATGCTAAAGTAACCATCGCCTTAGGAAATAGAAAGAAAGAGAGCAGAAAGAAGAAGATTCCCTTTTCTGAACCCCCACATGCTGTATTTATAGGTAAATCCAGAGTTTTTGGGCTTTCTGAGTAGCCCGAGCCCATTAGGTCCATAGCCACACCATCTTGTCGAGCCATACTATCATGCCAAGCCACACCGTCCTGCCGAGCCGCACCATCCTGCCGAGTCGTAATCCTACCGAGCCGCAGTCCTGCAGTCCTCCAATCCTGCAGTCCTGCAATCCTGCCGAGCCGTAATCCTGCCGAGATGCAATCCTACCGAGCCGCAATCCTGCTGAGTCATAATCTTGCCGAGCTGCATACTCCTGTCGAGCCACAATCCTACCGAGCCGTAATCTTTCTGAGCCGCACACTCCTGCCGAGCCACACAGTCTTGCCGAGCTGTACACTCCTGTCGAGCCGCACAGTCCTGCCGAACCGCACTCTTGCCAAGTCGCACTCCCACCGAGTTACAATCCTTCCGAGCCGCACAAACCTGCCGAGCCGCACACTCCTGTCGAGCCACAATCCTGCCGAGCCGCACACACCTGCCGAGCCGCACAATCCTGTCGAGCCGCACACACACCTACCGAGCCGCACACTCCTGTCGAGCCGCAATCCTGCCGAGCCACACGCTCTTGCCGAGCCACACGCTCATGCCGAGCCGCACAGTCCTATCGAGCCATAATCCTGCCAAGCCGCATAGTCTTGCCGAGCCACACTCCTGCCGAGCCACAATCCTGCACTCCTGCAATCCTGCAGTCCTACAATCATGTCGAATGACCCTCATCTTCCAGGCCGAACCGTCCATGCCGAACGACCCTCATCTTCCAGGCTGAGCCGTCCGTGTCGAACGAACCTTATCTTCCAGGCCGAGCCGTCTATGCTGAATGACCCTAACCTTAACACAATGCCGAGTGACCTTGCCGAGTGAAGTATGTCGAGCGACATATGCTGAGTGAAGTATACCGAGCGACATATGCTGAGCGATGTATGCCAAGTGGCATATGCTGAGTGACGTATGCCGAGCGGCATATGCAGAGTGTAGCATGATGAGTGAGGTATGCTGAGTGAGGTATGCCGATTGACACCTATGACGAGTGACAATGCTGATATCCCTTACTTCTCGAGTGAATGACATATCCAAGTGGACTTCATCCTTTTAAATTGAATCCATCATATTCCAGCCTCGATAATTGTGAAGTTGGTTAGGTTGAATCCACCTTTTTATGGCCTTAACAAAAGGTGGATTAAGAATAAACATAATACAAAATCAGTCATAGATATTCATATCACTAAGGTGGAAACATATATGAATATAACACATAGAAGTGAATATCAAAGTAGTGGTCATACAAGATCCACTATATCATGAATGAATAGGTACAAGTGCTAGAACAAAGAATAAGTATAAATCAAGGAGTCTCTATCTCGAATGTATAAAAACAAAAACTACTAAGCTAAAGTAGTTAGCTAAAAGTCAGAAGCTAGTCCCTTCTAAGAAGTCAAGTGGAAGCACCTGAAACACCTTGGTCTGACCCGAATATTATTTAAGAAGAAAAATAATAAACGGATTAGTCTAGCTATAAATATCATACAAGATGAGATAGGATAAGATATATGACAAAAATATATGATAATAATAATTTCATACTGTGACAAGTATATGTTTGATAACAATGAAAATCATACAATATCTCAAATCTCCTTAAATATCCAAAAAGAACATCATATTCTTTAGCTTATTACCAAAGCTCAAATATTGACAAAACAAATCATTGCAAATCGCAAAAATTGGTAAAACACAAATTTCAAAAATCAATAATTAGAAATCCAGAAAACATAAAAGTGGGAAGACTTTTCATAAACGAGAGCGTGAAAACTCACCAATACGTTTATCATAAACGAGATGCTATTCCATGGGTCGCTAACCCATAAAATGAGCCGAATATCGACGCACCTAAAAGATACTCCCCATGCACAGCTGAACATCGACGCACCTAAAACGATACGCCCCATGCATAGAATTATTGAGCCAAACATTGACGCAACTAAAAAGATACGCCCCATGCACCGACTCAATGAGCCGATTGCTCCACGAACGGTCAAAAGACCATGGGTCGCTTCGCCACCAAATTGAGCCGAAGTATCATAGAATATGTGTAAATTACACCAAGCTAGTAAATAAATTAGTTTAGCTTCATGTCCCATAACCACTGGCTTAATTTATTACGAACAAATTGTAGATTTCCACTCGAAAATACCAAATAATCATCATTGATCGAAAAAAGGGTAAATTACACTAAGCTGGTAAATAAATGTGTTTAGCTTCATGTCCCATAACCACTGTCTTGACATAAATAACTATAAACAAATTGTAGATTTCCACTCGAAAATTGTCATGAGATTTCAATCGAACAATTCCAAGAATTATCCGACAAAGTAAACGCAAGCGTTTCATACCGCTTATTTTGCTAAGTCATTTAATTAGATTTATCACACGAATGAGGTAAAGGTTTGTACATACTAATAGATTGGAAAATGGTTTTAAAAATGAGCTTTGTATTAAAAATAGTGTTGAAATCGTTTTAGAGTAAGAGTTTTAGCATTTACTACTAGTATAAAAACCTTTATATTTTACAGAAATGATTGTAAAAACAATCTATCACCAAAATCCATATTCTACGTCGTGAATTAAAACCATAAAAATCGATGTCAAATTCATCAAATAAATATTCCAAAAAATCCAGAAAAGAAGTCATCAAAGTCGAAAATAAATGACAACAATTAATCGAATCAACAAAAATCGATAAAAATTGAAAATCGACTCAAAAACAGGCTAAATAGAAAAAATTCAATAGGACCAGGCGTCTGGTTGGTTTGGCCAGATGTCTGATTCGGATTTTTGGAAATTTGTAATTTTTTTTCTTCAGTTTCTTTTTATTTCTTGAACCCATCCAGATGTCTGGTTGGATTTAACCAGACATCTGGTTCTGGGCTCTGGAATTTTGTTTTATCTTTTCGTTTTAAAACTTCTTCCAGAAGCCCCTACCAGACGTCTGGATTTTTCAACCAGACGTCTGGTTGCCTGGGCCTGGGCAGAGTTTGCCTAGGCCAAAGATGGCCAAATCAATTTGGAAGCGATCGGACGAGCGATGAAGACTGGGGATTTATGTCAAGCGACAACCTTGCTCTATAGGCTCTTCGATACACCCAAACAACATGTCCAAACATTCAAGATAGGATCTTTAAAGATTTTGACTTCAAAACCAAAATTGGAAAATTCATCAAATCAAATCAAATCAAAAGCAATTGAACATGAAATAGATGTTAGGAATTCATACCTAACAATAATGAAAGCTATAGACATAGATGTGAGATCAAGATATCACCTTTAAATTCAAAAACAACAAATGATAAGCTCTAAAACAAAACAAGACCAATTCCACTTCATACACCTCTAGAATCTTCAATCTGTTATCAAATGCAAAGTTTTTCCTAAGTTAAGTCATATGAAAAATAAAGAATTGAAGATGAATTGAGATAGAGAAGATGAAGAGAATTCTTACCTAAGCTTCTTCTTGATTTTGGAACTTGAATTTGAAAATCCTAAGATAAATAGGGCTTAGGAATTTAATTCCTCTTCCCACCATTTTTTCTAGGTCTTGAGTGTTAGGAATTTAGAAAATGGAATGAATGAATGAAGAAGAGTTGAGTGGGAGTTATTAGGCAGAAGGTTTAGGTTATCTTGTTGGATTAGTGGGCTGAACACAACCCAAAGCCCAATTGAAAATACCAAAATCCTAATCAACTCCAAACATATCGATGTTTATACTCAAACAAGTTGTAAACGCTATTTTGAACTCAATGAAAGTGGTCTTGAGTCCAGATTACACTGTTTAAAAAAGGTCACATTTCGGATTTTAAATTCAACTAACGATGCTGTATCTAAATAAAACATCTAAATAGGTAATCGTAAAATATGCGGGTTGTTTACAGACTTCTCTCCTTAAAGAAATTGCATCCTCGCAATAGTTAAGAAGAAAATGAAGAGTAACAACCACTCTAAAGCATAACAACACAAAGGAAAAATTTGAAGTGAGAAGTTCACCTTAAGGAGCATGAGTGAGTAAATCCGGATATGTTCGCTCGATGAATTCTCTTGATTCCCAAGAACAATCCTTAGGATTTGAGGATCATCGAATTTTCACAAGCGGAACATCTTTATTACGAAGGCGTTTAACCTCAGTAGCTATGATACGAATAGAATATTGCTCATAAGTGAAATTAGGTGAAATTCAATTTCTTCAATAACACTAGGTTCAAGAATAGAGTCGGAATCTCTAAGGCATTTCCGCAGTTGTGAAACGTGAAATACATCATAAATAGCAAAAAATTGAGCCGGTAATAAAAGGCAATAAGCTACAGAACTAATGCGTTCGGTGATGGAAAATGGGCCAATATATCGAGGTGATAACTTTCCTGATCGACTGAAATGCACAGCACCCTTCATAAATGACACACGAAAGATTACCAAATCTCCCATAGAAAATTCCAATTTCCTTCTTCGGTTATCGGCATAGGATTTTTGTCTACTTTGAGCTTCTCTCATCCTGTGACGAATAAGGTCAATCTTTTCTGTGGAATCACGAATAAAATTTTGACCTAGAACCAGCTTCTCAACGGTTTCAAGTCAACATGAAGGAGATCAGCATGGCCTTCCGTAGAGTTCCTTATTAGGTGCCATACCAATACTAGATTGGAAGCTATTATTGTAAGAAAACTAAACAAGAGAAATACGATATTTCCAACTTCCACCAAAATCAAGAACACATGCACGAAGAAGATCTTCAAGAGTTTGATTCACATGCTCTACTTGTCCATCTGACTGAGGATGATAAGCGGTGCTAAAACTAAGCTTCGTTACCAAAGATTTTTGAAGACCTTTCCAAAAACCACTAGCAAACAATGGATCACGATCACTAATAGTAGAAGTAGAAACTCCATGAAATTTAACAGTTTCTCTAACATAGACTTTGGCCAAAAAAGGTACGGTCCGGTTGGACCGAACGGGAAGAAAATGGATGGATTTTGTAAGTCAATCTACTATCACCCACAGATTATTATGAACCGAATGAGAACGGGGAAGACGTTAATAAGGTCCATGGAGACTTGATCCCACTTCCAAATGGGAATGTCTAAAGGTTACAATAACCCACCATGCCTTTGATGCTCGACCTTTATGAGTTGTCAAGTCATGCAACGCTTAATAAAGTTAGCAATATCATATTTCGTTCCATCCCAATAATAAAGTCATTTCATGTCCGTGTATATTTTACTACTACCGGAATGAATGGTAAATTTAAAACTATTAGAATCTTCTAAAATGTCTTTACGAAGACCACTAATATTTGACACAATAAGTCTATCAAATTTTCGAATGTCACCGCAAGCATCGATTTCAAAGTCTTTCAAGCAATCAACATCAATTTTATCCCTACAACTTTGGCTAAGAAGAGCCAATTCGGGAAAATTGCTTTTCAACGATGTGGTTAAAAGAGAATACGAGCCTTAAGGCTACATAAAACAACAGACAAACATGAATCGGAATTATGATCTCAAATCTCACAAGTGGACAAAGTATCGAGATCATTCTATTCGGATATCATCATGGAAACAACCGCTTGTTGCTTATGACTAAGGGCATCGACAACTCGATTTTCCTTTTCGAGAGTATAAAGAATATCAAGATCATAAGATGCAAGGAATTTGAGCTAACATTGTTGACACAAATTAAGTTCCTTTTGAGAAAATAAATACTTCAAAGATTTATGATTAGTGTAGAGAACAAATTTCTCCCCCAAAAGCTAATGACGCCAAATTTTAAGAGCGAAAACGATGGCCGTGAGCTCGAAATCATGAGTGGCATATCTAGTCTTGGTAGGCTTTAATTGCATAGAAGCATAAGCGATAATACGTTCCCTTTGCATTTGAACGGCTTTCAAACCAACACGACTAGCATCAGTATAAATAATCAAATCTTGGTTCCCTTCGGGAATCACAAGAATAGGAGCATCGAAAAGGAGTTCTTTTAATTTTTGAAAAGCAGCTTCTATGCTAAATCATTTATTTAATGATCCTCTTTCTCGAAAATCTTAGACATTCAAATTATAATTAACTTTATGTAATCATCTTTTTAGAAAAATTTACTTATTACAAGGAAATTTACCATGTCTGACTGTCACATCATAGCGTTTAGGGGACTCCTATCAATAACGTTGATCAGGCGCATCGACCAGAATTCTTAAAGAACCCATTGGGCAGTAAAACACAAAATCATATTCTATATGATAAACATGTCTCTTAAAATTTTTACGAATATTCTTTGCTTGTTTTAAGAACAAAATCCAATTATTCTTATAAATATATCTTATTAGAAAGATTTGCAATTTTAAATTGCTGTTTTCACCCAAAATTAATGAATATAAGGACGGACTCATCGAGATGCTCGTGGAATACTCGATTCACAAGATGGATGAAATAAGCTGGAGGATTCGTCAAACCGATTGACATAACGAGCCACTCATAAGAACCATAACGAGCACGGAATGCAGTAAGTGGAATGCTATCCTCCGCAACTCATAGCTGATGAAAACCGGTGGCAAGGTCAAGCTAGAAAGACCTTAGCACCAATCAATTGATCACTTAGGTGGTAATCCTAAGACAGGCTCAAAGATATCGAGAAATTCAACGAACTACTTAAATGTGGGAAATAACATCTTCCTCATCATGTGGATTTAAAGAATGAAATGATGCTATCGAATTGGAATCAAAATCATTAAGAACAATAGAAATCTGCTTAATAGATTAAGGATGTCAAAGATAAATAGTCCTCTCGGAACATAGGATATGGGCTTCATAACGATTAAGCCAATCCTTTCCCAAAATCAATTCTAAAAACTGAGTAGTGCATAACATGCAAATCGAATCGGAAAGCATAATCACATAAAATATCTCGACATTTTTGCATAGTAAACTGAGTGCTACGGATCCACCAAACGGATTCGCAATTCTCAGTGAAGTTATCAAGCCCATAACATTTAAAGACAAAGTGTCAACAAGTTCCTTTGATATAAAAGAGTGAGATGCACCTGTATCAAAAATAACTCGAATAGGATGATCACGAAACATAATAATGCCATCAAGGACAGAATGATAAATACCTTAACCAAGAGAAGTATTACTAGGAGCTTGCACAACATTCAACTTTCCCTCTTTCTTACTTTGAAGTTAGGACAAGAAGATAAAAGATGGCCTAAATTTTTGTAATAGCGGTAAGTAAGGGGCCTTGGACACTTATTTGCATAGTGGTCCTTAGAACTACAATTTTAGCATACTCCACGATCAAGGGTAGGAGTCTTTGCTACCGATGTTGCTTTCTTCCCTTTCTTGTTTGGATTAGGTCTTTTGAACTTAATATGCCTCTTCTTGTTGTTATTGAAGCTCTTATTGGCACCTCCAACATCACTATCACTTCCTTTATTGGCCTCTTCAAGTCGAAGAGTGATATCTATAAACTGGTCGAAAGGCACTTCTAATTTCAGAGGTAAAACCTTTTTGGGGTTTTTATTCAAGTCACAGATAAATCTTTGGTTCTTTACAAGATCCAAAAATTGTTGGGCAGTCATGAATACGCCATCCATAGGAGGACCACTGGATTGACTAGCTATAGGACTGCCATGTCAAACCATCTCTTCTTCTTTAATAAAGAAAGAAAGAATGAAGAGGAAAAAAGTTATTCTCAAAATGAATTCAAATAAGCTTGATTGGTAAAAAGAAGCATCATAAAAGAAAATAGGATATAACGGGTCCTAAGACTCGAATTAAATCCTAAGGCACGATTCCTAAAAGAGACTTAGGACAATGATTCTTGTCATAATATTTTATATTGTTCCGAAGTTTGGCTCAGATACCAAGCTGTGACGTCCCACCTCTATACTCAAATTAACCAAGGACACTACTGGATAATGCCATCAATTAGATGAAGAATAAGGCTGTTGAGGAGCGACCATCTATGTAATTGATTTGTTCGAGTACCGATATGCCAGATAGAAGGCCACGCATTTCGTTTCAAGAGGAAATCTGACACATCAAATACAAACTCAAAGCTACTACACAGTGGCTATGTGGCCTTTGAAAACAAATATAAAATAAACATAACACAAAATCAGTCATAGATATTCATATCACTAAGGCGGAAAAAGATATGAATATAACATATAGAAGTGAACATCAAAGTAGTGGTCATAAAAGATCCACTACATCACAAAAGAATATGTACAAGTGCTAGACAAAAGAATAAGTATACATCAAGGAGTCTCTATCTAGAATGTATAAAAGCAAAAACTACTAAGCTAAATTAGCTAGCCAAAAGTCAGAAGCTAGTCCCTGCTAAGAAGTTAAGTGGAAGCACCTGAAACACCAACGTCTGATCCGAGTATTATTTAAGAAGAAAAATAATAAACAGATCGGTCTAGCTATAAATATCACACAAAATGAGATAGGATAAGAGATATTACAAAAATATATGATAACAACAATGTCATACTATGACAAGTATATATTTGATAACAATGAAAATCATACAATATCTCAAATCACCTTAAATATCCAAAAAGAATATCATATTCTTTAGCTTCTTCACCAAACCTCAAATATTAACAAAACATATCAATGCAAATCGCAAAAATTGGTGAAACACAAATTCCAGAAATCAATAATTAGAAATCCAGAAAACATAAAAGGGGAAGGCCTTTCATAAACGGGAATGAAAACTCACCAACACATGTATCATAAATGAGATGCTATCCCATGGGTCGCTAATCCATAAAATGAGCCAAACATCGATGCACCTAAAAGGTATGCCCCATGCACAGTCGAACATCGACGCACCTAAAAAGATACGCCCCATGCACAGACTTATTGAGCCGAATATCGACGCACTAAAAAGATACGCCCCACGCACCGACTCATTGAGCTGATTATTCCACGAACTGTCAAAATACCATGGGTCGCTACTCCACCAAATTGAGCCGAAGCTACATATAATAAGTGTAAATTACACCAAGCTAGTAAATAAATGAGTTTAGCTACATGTCCCATAACCACTGGCGTAACTTATTACGAACAAATTGTAGATTTCCACTCGAAAATACCAAATGATCATCATTGATCGAAAAGAAGTGTAAATTACACTAAGTAAGTAGATAAATGAGTTTAGCTTCATGTCCCATAACCACCGGCTTAACATAAATATTTATGAACAAATTGTAGCTTTCCACTCAAAAATTGTCACGAGATTTCAATCGAACAATTCCAAGAATTATCCGACGAAGTAAACGAAAGCGTTTCATACCACTTGTTTTGCTAAGTTGTTTAATTAGATTTATCATACGAGTGAGGTAAAGGTTTGTATATACTAATAGATTAGAAAACGGTTTTAAAATTGAGCTTTGTATTAAAAATAGTGTTGAAATCGTTTTTGTGAAAGAGTTTAAGTATTTACTACTAGTATAAAAATCTTTATATTTTAAAGTGACAAATCACAGAAACGATTGCAAAAATGATCTATCACTAAAATCCACATTCGACGACGTGAATTAAAACCATAAAAATCGATATCAAATCCATCAAATCGATATTCCCAAAAATCTAGAAAAGAAGTCATCAAAGTCGATAATAAATGACAAGAACTAACTGAATCAACAAAAATCGAATAAACTTGGAAATCCACTCAAAAATAGGCAAAATTCAATAGGACCAGACGTTTGGTTGGTTTGGCCAGACGTCTGACCCGAGGTTCTAGAAATTCATAATTTTTTTCTCCACTTTCTTTTTATTTCCTGATGCACTCCAGACGTCTGGTTCTAGGCTTTGGAATTTTGTTTTGTCTTTTGGTTTTAAAATATTTTCCAGAATCCCCTACTAGACATTTGAATTTTTCAACCATACGTCTGGTTACCTGGGCCTGGGTAGAATTTTCCTAGGCCAAAGATGGCCAAATCAATTCGGAAGCGATCGAACGAGCGATGAAGGCTAGAGATTTACGCCAAGTGGCAACCCTGCCATTCAGGCTCTTCGATACACCCCAAACAACTTGTCCAAACATTCAAGATGGGATCTTTAAATATTTTGACTTCAAAACCAAAATTGAAAAATTCATCAAATCAATTCAAATCAAAAGCAATTGAACATGAAATAGATGTTAGGAATTCATACCTAACAACAATGAAAGCTATAGACATCGATGTGAGATCAAGATCTCGTCTTTAAATTTAAAAACAACGAATGAGAAGCTCTAAAACAAAGCAAAACCAATTCCTCTTCACTACACCTCTAGAATCTTTAATCTATTATCAAATGCAAAGCATTTCCTAAGTTGAGTTATATGAAAATAAAGAATTGAAGAGGGGAATGAGATGGAGAAGATGTAGAAGATGCTTAAAAGCTTCTCCTTGATTTTGGAACTTGAATTTTCTAAGAGAACTAGGGCTTAATATTTTAGTTTCCTCTTCCCACCAATTTTCCTAGGGCTTGAGTGTTAGAAATTTAGAAAATGGAATGAATGAATGAATGAAGAGGAGTGGAATGTGAGTTATTAGGCAGAAGCTTTGGATTATCTTGTTGGGTTATAGTTGATGAGAACCATTATGATGTTTTTTATACTTTCCAATGATATGAGGCATGTTTTTAGTTTGTGATTTCCTATTTTGAGATTTATGGTTCATGAGGACCATCACAAGGTTTATTTATACGTGTTGATGAGATAAGACAAGTTTTGTGTTTTCCAATGTGGCGTTGACTAACGGTAAGTAAACCATTTAGTGAGAACGTGTGGTATGGGATGCACATTACCGTTTTTTGGGTTCCTAGCCAAGAGTTTGTGACACAATCACGAGTGAATGCCAGTATTTGAGCTGTTGGGTTCTATGTGTACACATACTTATATATATATATATAGTTAAGGAGCAATTTAGGGGCTGTTGGGTCCTAAAAGAGGCCACGAGTTTGTAGTACACGGTACTTGGCAGGATGTTGGGCTATAGATTGGGCTGTTGTGTCTTTTCATATTTTATAGCTGTTGGTCTTTTTGTTGGACTGTTGGTTCCAATATGGGTTTTTGTAGCTACAAATGGGTCGTTGAGTCCTTTCTCTTTTTTATAGTTGTCGGGCTATTATTGGGTTGTTTGGTCTATATTTTATTATAGCTCTTGGGCTTTTTCTTTGGGCTATTAGGTCTTATTTCTGAGATTGAGATTATATTCTCCTTTTAGAGATATCTAAGTTTGCCAGTTTGGCATAGTTTTTGTTTGAGGTTTCTCCATTTTGAGCTTAATCATTTGAGTTTTCTTCTATTTAAGAAATAAGGTAAGAAAAACCCTTATAGCTAATTTTGACTATCCTCGATGATATGAAGCGACTATTATACTTAGTGATTTATTTTGATTTGCTTCTTTAGAGGTACTTTATACTTATATGATATTTATTCACTTAAGATATGGACATGCTTTTCTATTTCTTCTTCTCATTCAAGAAGAAGTATCACATGTATTATATGATTCATATTATCGTCTATTCTTATCAACTGACTGTTTTAGCTAGACTGACCCGTGTATTTTATACTCGGATCAGACCCAGTCATTTCAGGTTAGCTTTTAGTTATGGGAATTAACTTTGATGCATCTGCTTGGATATCAGCCTAGCACTTTTGTGTAGTTTATATTTCTTTCCGCTTGACTCTGATATGTATTTTGACTAGATGTTTATAGTGTGATCTTTGAACCACTTTTGTGTATCATTTTTTATTATATGGGATGTATCAGTGTATATGTATTTATATATATGATGCTTATTGTTTTGTGATGTGATATGCATTCTGTTATTGTATTTTGTTCTGATAGATCCATTAGCCACCTATACTTTTGTAGTAAGCATTTATTGGATATGTCGATCCACGAGAGATAGAAAAACATATAGAGCATTCATCGACGTATTCAATAGATGTTTAAGACAAAATTATAGATGGTCCTTCCTAACCAGTCCTATTCTCCGCATTAGTAGATTGAATTACCTAGTAATTCTCTTTGTTATTGTGGGTCTCGGGGTGGGGCGTTACAATAGTTTACATTGGCCAGGATAAGAATTGCTGGAAGGATGAGGCATGTCCAATGTATTTCAATGGTTGGTGTGACTAGGCTTCATAATGATGATGCAATCTTATTTGGTGAGTTGACAATTTGGCTATGATTACTCTTAACATTGTGTTTCATTGTTTTTTGGGTGGAACAGTGCAGTACGACTTCTGGAATGTTAATGCAGTTCAGGTGTTGTGTTATACTGTCGTACAGTATAACTATGAGGATGCAATTCTCAATGATCCATTTATGATGTGTTTTGAAAACAGCTTCTTTTGTTCTTCTTTTGATATATTTTGTTCCTTTTTGCATATAGGTCGAGTTCATATGGAACCGATCCCTACTACATTTGTATCTATGTAGTGAAAGCGCTTAGTGGTTCCATAGCATTGGAGGTGCAAAAGGTTATAGCAGGAATAAAGTGAAGATATAGCAGAAAATAAGAGAGGTGCAAAAAGTTTTATATATATAAAACCAAATATTTAAAATTAATTTATTTTCATTCTCACATCATCAGTGTAGGAAAAGAAATATTGTTTAATTTTATGTAATAAAGCCGAAGGATATCACGATTTAAACAATCTACATTTAGTGACTACAATAGATTTAACTTATATTGAGCACTCATGCCTTAAAATTAGACCATTACCCTAACTTAATTGATTTGGTTAATAAGAAAGTTAGTCAAATCAACCCTTTTAAAATCTTGTGGCTAAAGTAGGTGTTAAAGAGCCTTGCTTTAGTGGGTACAGCGGAAAATAGCAGGGCTTAAAGCACATCTACTGTTTAATAGTGCTATATTGGAAAGACATAGCGGTTGAAGAGCGTTGTGGGTAATAGTAGGGATTTTACAGGGCTTTAGCAGGCCTTTAACTGCATAGGTTTATATAAAAAATGACTGTAAATAAAGATTGTCTTATATGTACAACCTTTGTTCGTATTACATTCCTATGCTTTTATATATAATACAGCTACATGTAATGTGATTTACTTATATCATACATGCTTGTGTCTGTACAATGTTATTATTTACTGCAACTCTACATATTTAAGTAAATTCCTATAATTTCTTTAATTATATTTCATTACTTAGTTCTGTTTGTTGCTGCTAAAGTATTCCTCTTTTGGCTAAACAAAACTTGTGGCTTACATAGTCAACTCCATGACCGACCTTGTTTAATCTCAGCCAAGTTCCATTTGATCATAACCTAGGTTATGTGTGGAGAAGCATTTAACTCTGCATCATTTCCTATCTCTTGAAAATAGTAACTTTGACAGCAACCTCTGGATGTCTATGGTCGATCATGCCTGTCTCTAGGCTTCTATCAGTATAATCATTGACCATACTCACTTATCCTCAACTAGGTGTGTGTCCCGCCAAGTCGTAAGTGTGGTCAAACTTACAAAAGATTTGTTATACATCGGTTCCTATATCTGGAATCCAATGTCTTGGATGCTTATCTCCAAGCATTAGTCCTTGACCTTACATGTCTCTGGTATTGGTCAATAGTTCAGATGCTTATCCTTGAGCATCAACGTTCAACCTCGCCAATCTTCGAGCATTTGATCAAAATAGCTCCTTGACCATTATCATTTTACACTTAGTTGGGCATATCCTATTGAGTTGCAGACGTAATCATGGAAGATTCTATTATACACTGATAATCTTTGAGAATCAGTGTTTTGGGCGTATATCGATGGGCTACCACTCTCGATCCCACCTGTCTCTAGGTGTTGATCGAGAACATTCATCGAATGCCATCTCTTATCCTCAGTCAAGCATGTTCATTAAGCCACAAGCGTGGTTGTGAAAGCCCTGGTTGTATAAAGTTCCCATCTCTAGGAACTCATGCTTCAGTTGCCTAACTCTGAGCATCCCTCATTGACATTGCCTACTTTTGGGCATTTGTCAAGATTGAGGGATATGGGCAAATCATCTAATCGATCCTTGTGATTATAATCCTTTGATCCAATCATGGACGAAAGGAGTTGATCAATACCTATCTCAGAGTATCTGATTGCACCGCTAACCACACAATATAAGGTTTATCTTACAAGAGCATAGTAACATAGGTTCTAGAAGCTAGCTTTATTTATGGAAAAAAGAAATGGGAAGTCCTACTTTATTACAGAACACGTATTTAACTAAGGTGGCTTAGTTGTAGAAAATAGTGTAAAAATCTAAGTGAAATAACATCGCAAGAGGTTGCTATTTCAAGCCCATGGGATCGTGATCCCATCAATAGTGGCCAGCTTGAAAGTTCCAACTCCAAGCTATTGTTCAATCACATAGGGACCTTCCCAATTTGGACCAAATGCCCTCATACTAGGAATGACCCATTTTAGAATGAGGTCCCTCGCTTTGAAGTTACAACTCTGAACTTTGGTGTTGAAATGTTGTGCTACTTGTTTTTGGGGAGCAGCTACCCATAATTCAGCCTCTTCTCGTTTTTCGTTAAACAAGTCCAGGGACTTAAGAAAAAGTTCCTCGTTCGCCTTGGGGTCATGGTGCTTTTTTTCAATGATAAGGGACTTCAAGTTCTATCAAATCACAGCCTTATCTCAAAAGGCCAGAGCGAATGGAGTATGCCTAGTCCTATACATGTGGGATGACCTATAATCTTACTCTGCAAGTGGAAGCTCATCGACCCAATTTCCCTTGGCTTTATTTAACCTTTTCTTCAAGATGGACTTAATGATTTTATTCATTACCTTTACCAATTCATTCACTGTGGGTATGCTACTACAAAAAGCTTTTCTCAATTTTGTATTTGTTGCAGAAATGTTTGAACTTGGTACTCTCGAATTGAGATCCACTGTGAGCTCTAATTTTCTAGAGAACTCCAAATTTGCATAAAATATTCTTCATCTCAAAGTTGATCACTTTTCTCATTGTGACCATGGCAAGCGATTTCTCTTTAGCCTACTTTGTGAAGTAATCCACCGCAACAGTAACGTACTTAGCTCCTCCTTTCAACATCGACAGCATGCCGATTAAATCAGTTCCTTAATCCACAAAGGGCTATGGACTACCATTTGTGTAAGCTCTATGGATGGGGCTTTTAGAATTTTTGCATACTTATAACACCTATCATACATTCTAGTGTATAACATCAGGGTTTACCGTTCGCCTTAGGTATTGTAGCGAATGATATTTTTTGCTAAGGTTTGCCCCCTGGTGTGAGCATCATAGCTACCCTTATGAATTTCCAAGAGGATTTTTCTAATCTCATCCTCGGTTACACATTGAAGTTGGAAGATGAGAAACCTCTTCGGTACAACACATATTCTTACATTATGTAATATGGGACTTTATGAAGGAGTTTCCACTATTTTTTTCCTCTCTAGAGAGTTCCCTTTAGCAAATAGTCCTTGATCGGAGTCGTCCATTACTCATTTTCCTCTTTATCCTTAAAGATCTAGTCAATATCCATCTAGTTGATGCTTGGATATGATAAAACATCCATTGGAACCAATCCCATCAATTGCGCATCTTTAGAGCTGACCAATTTGGCCAGTGAATAGGCTTTTGTATTATCCTCTCTAGGATTGTGTGTAATTGTGTAATGCTCTATATTGTTCAATAGTTCTAGTGTCCTTGTCAGGTAAGGGGAAATCACGCACCCTAAGCCTAGAATTACTTTTTTACCTAGTAGACCACAAACTGGGAGTCACTAAATACATGTAGCGTCCTCTGCCCATGTTCCTTCGCTATCTTTAGCTCCGCTATTAACACATCATACTCAGCCTCGTTGTTCATAATAGAGAATTCTATCTTCAATGCACAACAAACCATCCGTCCTTTAAAGGTTATGAGTACCACTCTTTTCGTAGAGTTATGTTCATTAGAAGCTCCATTTACGATAATTTCCATTCTGAAAGTGAGGCCATTTCATCTTCTATTCTCCATCTCGGATGGTAAACTTAGCAAATAGCTCCTATAACGATTGTCCTCTTATCACCATTCTCAGACGATAAGTGGTATCATACTAGCTCAGTTCGATGTCCCATTTCAATAACTCTTCCAAAGTCTCAAGTAGGTGAAATACCTGTCTTAAACATTAATCTGTCGATACCTTTTTTGGTTTGACCAGGAATTATGGTCGTAACTTCCTCAAAATAATCAACAAGCAATAAGCGGCCTTTTCCATCTTTGGATAGCCCCTTTCTGCTTCGGTAAACCACTTGTTGATGTAGTATACTAACCTTTGGATCCTTGTCTCCTCACGTATCAATGCTGCACTTAGTGCATGAGCAGATATTTCTAAATAAATGACCAAATCTTCTCCGTTCAAAGACTTTGATAGACTGGTTGTCTTTCTATGCACTTTAATAATTTCTAGAAAGCATCTTAGCATTCATCGTCCATACAAAATTTCCTTCCTCTTTTTAGAGGGCATCGAAGAACGGTATGCATTTAATAGTTGCCTTTGAGATGAGCCGACTTAACATAACAACCTTCCCATTCAAGCTTTGAATCTCCCTCCTTGTCTTTGGGGCAGTTATATCTTTCAACGGGTTAATATGCTTCAGATTAGCCTTAATGCCCCTTTACTTCACAATAAATCCCAAGACTTTACCAAATGCTACTCTAAAGAAACACTTCAATAGATTTAATTTTATCTTGTACCTTCGCAGCAGATCGAACATCTCCAAAAGATCTTCCATGTAGTTCGTTGATAGCCGCAACTTCACAAGCATATCGTCTACATAAACTTCCATTATCCAGCTAATCTGGCCCTTGAACATGGAATTCATAAATCTTTGATGGTTAGCTCCAGCGTTCTTCAGACCGAGTGGGATTGCTCGATAGCGGAATTGTCCCAACTCAGTTATAAAACTTGTGTGTTCTTGATATGAAGCATGCATCGCTATCTGGTTATAGTCAAAGTAAGCATCCATAAAAGAAATCAACTCATGTCCAATGGCTCCGTCTACCAACTGGTCTATTCTAGGTAGTAGGAAGCTGCCTTTTGAGCATGCTTTATTCAAGTCTGAGTAATACAAATATGTCCCCCACTTTCAATTTTCTTCTTAACCAACATAGGCTTCAATACCTATTTAGGGTACAAGGTGTTACAGATAAAGCAATTTTCCTTCAACTTATTCACTTCATCCTTTAACGCAATAGATCGCTTCGGACCTAATCTTCATCTCTTCTATTTTATAGGAAGATATTCCGGGTTCACATTCAATGTGTGACATGCTATCTCCGACGATATCCTACACATATCAGAATGCTTCTAAGAAAACACATCTAGGTTTGCTTATAAAAATCCAACCAACTCCTTCCTTAATTTGCCGCTAAGCTAAGATTCGTTCTTAAGGACCAGACTTGGATCGTGCATATTGATCGGGATATTGATCGTCAGCTCAGATGGCGCTGCCTGCAATTCCTTTGATTTCTTTATGGGATCCATATGCTTAGAGAACCTGCTATGGTTCTCGAGTCAACGCTTAGGTATTGGTTGCTATGTGTCTACATCCTTGATGCAGACCCTTTCCTTTCTCATGTCACTTTTCCTCTTTGAGCTCAACAATGTAACATTCTTGGCCAGCACTCTAGTCGTCTCGAATAGATCCAACCCCATTCTCCATGAGGAACTTTATTATCAAGCACCAAGGAGCCAGTGCTATTCTAGAACTTGCTAAGGCTGATCGGCCTAAAATGGCGTTATTTGTCAAAACTTCATCAATAATTACAATCTTCTGATCCCACACGATCTTGTAGTCTCCTTCTCCCAATTCTATGGACAAATCAATAGACCTGACAGGATTTTTCGCCTCGTCGGTAGATCCTTGAATCCGTGATTTACAAGACATTATTACCTCCGACTGGTTTTCATCTGATCAAAATTCCTTTTGAATAGCGTATTTACTGATCTTCCACAATCCACCAAGATTATTTGCACAATAATTCCCATAATGACTGTTAGCACCATGGGATCAATGGTTGGCGCACTTTAACCCCGATTGAATCCCTATTTTGGAAAATTATATCATTGGTCATCAATCTCCAGTGCTTAGTTGGAGTTCCATCTTCAAGGACAAAGAAGCTCTCCTATGGTGCTTGCTTCAAAGAATTCACATATTGCTCTATTTTATTCTAGCTTTTCTTCATTGGATGAGGTCCTCCAGTTATTGTATTTATCACGATCTGTAACACCCCATAAAACTAACTAGAAAATTAGTTAATTTATAATAAAGCTAAAAATGGAAACTGAGAAAACATTAGAATTTAGCTATAAAATATGCACCATTGCGTTTATGCCTATCTTTTGATTAACTTTCATATATAAGCTTCGCGATTGGAGTTCCAACTAAGACGTTATTAACATTTTAAGATTTCATATCGAAAGTAATTGAAACGAATTAAATAGGTATAATTAAGTAATGTTAACATTAAAAATTAATATGGATGGGACTAAAAGACCCGTCGACTAGTTCAAGGGTGACAATTAGGGTTTACCCTAGCCTAAATGTCCCAGGCTTGATATTTTGAATTTGATGGTCCTAGCGCATCTTAGCAACATTAAATAAGAGGCTAGCCCTCATTTTTCTTTATGCTTATCTGAACCTAGTAGTTGGATTCTGCCTAATTCTTTTTCTCCATAAAAACTTCTAAAACTCAAAATCAAGAATAAAATATATACATCTAGAGATTTTAGGAAGAATTGAGAAAAGTGAGCTAAAGGAAATGGTAATAAATTATATATATATATATATATATATATATATATATATTAAAACTCCCTAATCCCCAATTCTCTAATTCTAATAGTTATATAAAGTAAAATGAAAAAGGAGATAACTCAGAGGAAGATATAGGCAATGGCACAAATGGAAAATCCAAGGAGATTGCGGTTGGAATTATTTGTGAGTGGATATCTTAATTTTTCCTTTATAGTATCTTGTGTAGTTTGTTTTTGGATCTATATCATGCCTTAAGAAGTTTCGTATACGAAAACTTATCAATTCGAAACCCCAAAATTTCCCCATAAAATGCAAGTTGTGAAATTTATTGAAATTCTAATCATCTTATTTTAATATAGTGGAATTGGAATATTTTATATTCTACTTAATTCAACCGCACAAACTTTGATTGTAATGACAAATAATTCTACATGGAAAATAGAAATGTGTCTGCAAAGTAGGGAAAACATGGATTTTTCCCTTATCCGTTTTTTACACCGTCTATTTCAAAAGTTAAAGTAAATATGTTTTCATTGTCATTTCAGTGCTATACAATTAAAAATTTGAACGGAATATAGAAGATTGGGATTGTAAATTTGCTTCTTTTGAAAAAGAGGTCATGGTACTATTATATTAATATAAAATGAATTACATGTTTTGGTTGCTAGTTTGAAAATATACTAAATATACAAGCCTATTTAGTATAGCTAATTTATTGATGATGTTAGCTATTATGTAATTTGCTATGTTGAATTGGGACTTGTATAGAAATTTTTGGACGTTAACACATGATGATAACATATCACCTTGAATAAGAAATAGACAAATTAGGTGGATAAATATAGAAAAAATAAGCCATAATTTAATTTTAGCCATAATTGTAACAATAACGTATTCTTTTAAATTTCAAAATTGATCAATTAAAATTACAAACTTATAACATATATAACAAATAAGGCATTTAATAAAGAAGCCGACAAATAAATGATAATTAACAATCGACAATAAATCTAATAAAATGAGTTATGGGAAATTGTGGAGTTTAATCAATAAACAAAATGTGAAATAAGGAGTTTCCCTTATAACGCCTTTATATTCGTACTTACGGGGAAAGTATGTGTGTTGCTATAGTTCAACATTTAATTATAGGGAATGAGAATATGGCTAAGTCATATGAATGTAAGGTCAGTTGAAAGCACATAAAAGTTCGCTTAGCTAATTTGATTATCAATAGTGTGATTTTTGCTACTGATATAAGGTATCACCTATAACGAGTATCCATGGTGGAGGTGAGGTTAGTCCCAATTTTGTAGGGTAAGTCTACCCAGCTAATCTGGCTACCAACACCTATGAATAGTCGAACTAATATGGGACGTCAAAGTTAGGTTACATGCCATATGTACAAGGAAATTTCAAGAGTAGTCTGCGTTGGGATTAAGGGGTTTAGGGTCTGCCTCCTTCCTATTGAGAAGTATTAAATGATTTGGGGAATTTCTTATAAATAATGTTGGGTAATCCCAAATGGGCCTTCTTTAGGGTTAAGGTATTAAATGGTTATTGTGGGTCCGCCTCTTTCTTATTTAAGAAGTATTAAATAGTAGGGATTTTCTTTTTGGCATGGCAAAATTCTATGACGAGCCCTATTCGGGATTGAGGTATTAAATGGCCGGTGGGGTCTACCTCTTTCCTATTTAAGAAGTATTAAATAGTTGGAATGATCTTTTAGGTGCATTAGTGAAAATTTCTTAGGGGATCCGCTTTGGGGTTGAGGTATTAAATGGCGGGAGATTTTGCCTTTTCCCTATCTAAGATGTATTAAGTAGCTTATAAGATATTTTCTAAGATGTCAACTAGGGAGTATCAGAAGGGGTTCGCCTTGGGTTTAGGTATTAAATGGTTGGAGAGTCCACTTAGGTTTTAGGTATTAAAAGACTTGAGATTCTTCCTATTCCCTATACAAAGATCTTAAGTGGCATGGGTACTTTCTCTTGCATCGTTAGGATATGATCGGATGGGGGGTGGGTTGTTGAACCCGACATACTCCATAGCTGCATTAAACCTGCTTTTATAGTCATGGAATTTGGTTTGTAAAGCTATAAACCTACCGTTAGAGATATACTTAGAGAAGTATCATAAATATGTAAGGCATAATACTTTTTTGAATACTTACTACACATAACTATTATTGTAAAACTTGAAGTTTTGATCTAATGGACATTGTTGTTCTGGCCCTTCCTCATTTTAACCTCCTTGTTAAGTACTACAATAAGTATGGAGAAGATGGTGGAGCCTTGGCGTGCAGTTATCTATTATGGTTATCTATTTATGTTGTTATGATGTACATAGACTATGTATCAGATATGTTTTATGTACTATTAAGACAATATACTTTAGTGATTTGGTTTTATGAGATGGGTACTTTATTTTATTATTATATTTTATTTCTTATGTAACAACCCAAAATTTAACCCATAATAATTAATTCGTTAATTAATGAAATGATAAAATAATTTTGTGAAATTATCAGAACTGAGCCACGAGAGTTGCACCGTAGTGTCCATGGTAATATTTGGTCAATTTCCATATAGAGAACGTCAAAATCAAAGCTAATATGAGCAAGTTATGAATTAAACAAAAATATAGAAGAATCGGAAAAAAAGTAGGGAGGTCGACCATCCTAAGGCTTAGCTCGACCGGCCAGTCGACCTAGCTCTATGGGCGGTCGACCTGTAGGTCGACCCGCCTACGAATGAGAAGCAAAGGAAAGTTCCTTTGTTCCTATTGGTTCCAGCATTTTTTTTATACGTTGTTTCTGTCATTTTGGCTTATCTGGTCCCTCCGTGCTACCATCCGACAGCTCCTATTCAGCCTATAACGTGCTTGCATCCTATTTAGATATTTAAGCAATCTAAAATAATAGGGTTTCCAATAGTTGTAGTTTTTCTACGATTTAGGAAATACCTTTTTATCGGTTATTTTTAGTTTTAGATTTATTTTTAGTCTATTTCATTTTACCTATTCTTTTCAGTTATTTGTACCTAATTTCTATTAATTAGAGCTAGTCTGTTTAATTACAGGTATTTACAGTATTTTAAATTTAATTACTGTTATTTATGCATTATTTACATCTTTCTCATATGCTTTGGATTTTCTTCTATTTTCAATTTTCTTTTGTTTCTCCTTCTTCTTCGCGTAGGGATTAGAATGGATTATACGCAAATATAGATTAAAATTATTAGAATACTGAAATAATGGAAGATAAGATGTAAAATGAAACGACTGTAATAAGAAATGGAATTGGATTGAAATTGTGATGTGAATATTAGAATTGGACTAAATTAAAGAAATTGGCCTAGTTATAACTTAGAATTATAACTAAAAAGAGTAAAAGATGAAAGAAGCTTATTTTCACACTTAGACTTTAGGTTAAATAATAAGCATGGTTATAATATAGGTTATAATAAGAAAACAAAGCGGAATGAGGCTTATTTTAAGACTTAGGATAAATTAATAAGCACAGATAGTAAGAAAAATAATAAAGGCTTATTTGAATAATTTATCTAAGTTAATAAGCAAAGAAGTAAAGTAGGACCTGTACCAAATAGCATTCCCCTATTATTTCTGTAAACATGATGTTTCACATAATCCTGAAGTGAGATAAGGGGCACGCTTATGCTAATAATGGTAGTAATTAGTCAATAAGTAGAAGTTCAAATCATGGGGATTTGGGTAAAGGGGAGCAGCTAGATGTTGTTTGGATGACGGGCCAGTACCAACAACATTTTCCCTATTATGTCTATGGATACGGTGTTTCACATAATCCTAAAGTGAGATGAGGGACACACTTATGCTGGAGCTTGAAGTAATAAGAAGGCCCAATAGGTGGAACAATAGGTAACACGAGCTTAATAGTGGTCACGCATGCGACTTCCAATGATGGCTCATAAATTGTTATGAGTTCCAAGCGCTTAGTATGTGTTTCTTTCATAGAAACTATTGCCTTGTGTGTACGGAGCTATATAACGTCTAGTCCACAGTAGATACTTTGCACGTTAGTTGTAGACACCATTGCCTTATGTGTAGGAAGCTATATAACATCTTGTCCGTAGTAGGTCTATGGAATAGTAGGCCGATCAAATGGTAGAATTAGGATTTCAACCTAATTTTAGGATTAGAAATTCAGCCTAATCAAAGCAGCTATCAAAGACAAGTGCAAACAACCAAAGTTAATCAGTCATATTAATCGAATTAAGTCGTATTTATTTCCAGCTTGTTCCTTCTTCCTATTTCCTTTGTTTCCTTTTTAATACTAGAACTGTTGTAAAACCTATTACCTTTACTTTGTTTAAAAATACTAGTAATTACTATCAGTCATAAGACTTTTAGTCTGGCCCACTTCTCTATTTTCCCCTTTCCCCCTCTAGGCCATCAAAGGTGAGTGAGGTGGATTTGTGGATTCAGGGAGGTTGCAGCAACTAAGATTCTTCCTATGTATTTCTCTTCTTTATTTTCAACTTTTAGTTCTTATGTTGTTTTGGCACTATTTGAGGGATGATTTGTACTCTGATTTTATTGAGACAATGGTTTTTAATTTCGCAAGACAAGTATGAATATTTTGAGACATATGATGTATTTGGTATTTGGCGACTTATTTGATTTATAAAGTAATTCCGAGGTTTTGTTTCAAAAAAATTATTATTACTATAATTGTTTCCGCTGTTTATATATATTTTTGTCTTGTAAATCTTAGTCTCTACTAGTTTTAGTTATACCAATAATGCTCCATGCGTTTTAGTGTGTCCCTTTGGATATATTAAGGGGAGTGGGGTGTTACATATGGTATCAGAGCCTAAGGTTACGGGATTCTTAAAAATTTATTTTAAAAGTAAAGTATTTTTTCTAAAATAATTTGTTTTAAAAGTATTTTTTAAGGAACTCTTAGAAATAATTTTCAGATATAATAGAGTTTTTATAAAAATCCCTTCAAAGGTCCAGTTCAACCTTCTTTCGATTCTTTCAAGCCTAAACTTTCTTTTCTTTGCATAGTATGGCTGACTTGCTCCATAGAGCTATAGTAACAAAGGTGCAAGGGTAAGTTCCCAATACAACACCGGTAGGTGGAAAACCCTTTAACCCACCTACATCAGCTAACTTTTCTAAGGACTTCGCTAGTATAGGAGGTAGAACATTTTTTGGCCCGGAGGATTCAAAGAAGATGCGAGCTAGGTTGGTGAATATGGAGCAAAGGTTTTGGCGGTTAGGTTTGGAGGATCGATAGAGGGGTCAACCTACATCTTGGAAGCAGAAGAGAGAGCTTAAGGAGGTTCCTACAAGCTCTAAGAAGTAGTGGGGGAAGGACAGGATGGATAAGGACAAGAGGAAAGAGGGAGAACCTCAGAAGCGAATCAAGAAATGTAGGAAACGTAAGCACTGTAGAATGGATGGTCATTATGCAAAAGACTGTAGGAAGGCAGGAATGAAGGGAAGGTGTTTCTATTGTGGACAACGTGGTCACTTTAGCAATATTTGTCCTCGGAAAATGGGACTAGCAGCGAGCGCAGCTGCATCATAGATTCAGACTTTGGATACAACACCTTCCAACAGCAGACCAAATCAAGGTAGGAAAATTTGATTTCTATTTCTAATTTTCCCATTCAAACTCTTTTCGATTCTGGAATCACACTCTTCCATCTCTAGTCCTCTAGTAGATTGTTTTCATCTAGACATCTCTTTAGTAGCAGACCCCATTATTGTTTCAAACCCCATAGGAGGATCGACATACTTGTTTATGATTTGTAGGGGTTTGAAAATTTTTATCCTAGGTATAGAATTTCACTACGACGCCTATGTTTTGGAAGGGATGGTTTTCGGGAATGGATTTGTAACAACCCGCATATTTATCGATTGTATATTTAAATATTTTATTTGAATATTTCATCGTTCGTCGGATTTTAGTCCAAAAACCTACTTTTTGCAAACAGTCGAATTGGGACTCGAGACCCCTTCCATTGAGTTCAAAATGCCGTTTGCAACCTTTTTGAGTATAAGCTTCGATATGTTTGGAGTAAGTTGAATTTCGCTACCTTTTCACTTAGGGCTTTGGGTTGGGTTCAGCCTACTAGCCAACTTAATACCCCAAACTGAACCACTCCTCTTCATTCACTCCCTCTTCCTCTACTTTTCAGTTCTAAAGAGATTAATGGTGAGTGGAATGGGAAATTAATACTCCAAACCCTAGTTTCCATTTGTAAATCAAGTTCTAGCTCCAAATCAATAGAAGAAGCTTTGGTAAGCCTCCTCTTATTCTTCTCCAACTCTATCTCCATTCAATTTCAGAAATTTCCTAAACCTAACTTAGGAAATGTTTCTCTTTTAAGCTTAGATTCAAGCTCCTTGAGTTGGGGTTGAAGAGTGGTTGATCCTCCTTCATTTTCAAGCTTCTCCTTCTTTGTTTTTGTGTAAAAAGGTGAGATTTTTATCTCACATCTATGACTATAATTATCTTTGGTTATTGGGTATGAATTCCTAACATTTCCTCATGTGCATTTGTTCTTGATTTGGATTGGTTTTGTGAATATTTCAATTTTTGGGGTTTTAAGTCAAATTTGTGTGAAAATCCTTTTATGGATGTTTGATCATGCTTTTGGTGATGCATGGGGGAGCATATAGAGCCGGATTGCTGATTGGCATAAACCCTTAGAGCCAATGTTCGTCCGGTTGCATTTTGGAAGAGTTTGCTCTTCATTTGGATAGGCTGAAAAACAACCCAGGCATGATTCAGTCGACTGAAATCTCTGTTCAGTCGACTGAATCTGTAACCCGAAAGTTTTCAGGCAAGGTTTAGTCGACTGAAAATCTCTGTTCAGCCGACTGAACTTGGAAACAGAAAGTTTCCAGGCAGGGTTTAGTCGACTGAAATCTCTGTTCGGTCGACTGAGCCTGGAAACAGAAAGTTTCCAGGCAGGGTTTAGTCGACTGAAATCTCTTTTCAGTCGACTGAACCTGGAAACAGAAAGTTTCCAGGCAGAATTCAGTCAATTGAAAATCTCTGTTTAGTCAACTGAATTTGCTGTTTAGTCAACTGAAAATCTCTGTTTAGTCAACTGAATTTGTTGTTTCAGCCCACTTTGCCTTTTGGGATTGAATTTCCAATTTGAATCGATTCGTGATGATCCTAGTTGTAGTTATTATTTATTATGACTTTGATGACTCCTTTTTAGGGAATTTTGAATATCCATTTCGATGGATTCTTTATCGGTTTCTTTGAATTTGATTCACGTCTTCGTATGTGGATTTTAATGATTGATTGTTTCTACAATCATTTTTATAGTTTGTCACTTTAAAAATATAAAGGTTTTCAATGCTAGTGGTAAATATCAAAACTCTTTCATCAAAATGATTTCAAAACTATTTTATTACAAAGCTCGTTTCTTAAACCGTTTTCCAATCTACTAGCATATACAAACCTTTACCTCACTCGTAAGAGAAATCTAATTAAACGGCTTAGTAAAACGAGTGGTATGAAACGCTTGCGTTTACTTCATTGGTTAATTCTTGGACTTGTTCGATTGAATCTCATGTGTCAATTTTCTATTGGAGATCTACAATTTGTTCGTAAATATTTAAGTTAAGCTAGTGGTTATGGGACATGAAGCTAATCTCATATATTTACTAACTTATTGTAATTGACACTTCTTGATGATCGATGATGGTCACTTTACGGTTTAGACTAGCAATGTGTGATGTCTCTTTGTCCATGTGGAGATCCGTACCACAATCCATTGAGCTTCGTCTCATTTCTTTGTGGACTAGCGATCCATGTACTTCTAATGTGTTTTGATTCATTGGATGTACCGTTTGCACTACATCAATGTCTTTGATTTTTGATTCATTGGATGTACCGTTTCCACTACATCAATGTCTTTGCTTTTTGGGTTCATTGGATGTACCGTTTTCACTACATCAATATCTTTTCATTTTGGATTCATTGGATGTACCGTTTGCACTACATCATTGTCTTGGCTTTTTGGATTCATTGGATGTACCGTTTGCACTACATCAATGTCTTTGATTTTGATTCATTGGATGTACCATTTGCACTACATCAATTTCTTTGCTTTTTGATTCATTGGATGTACCGTTTGCACTACATCAATGTCTTTGCTTTTTGATTCATTAGATGTGCCGTTTGCACTACATCAATGTCTTGGCTTTTTGGATTCATTGGATGTACCGTTTGCACTACATCAATGTCTTGGCCAACCTTTTCTTGTGATTTCTGGATTTCTATATGATGATTTCTGGAATTTATGTTTCACCACCTTTTTCAGTTGGCATTGATATGGATGTCATTTATTGTGGTTTGGTGAATTAAATAAAGAGCATGACATTCTTTTGATCTATGAGATTCTTGATATATTGTATGACCTTTGTGGATTTTTTAATGTATACTTGTCGTAGTATGACATTTTTGGTTATCATACGTCTTTTTATTATATCTCTTATTCTATATCATTTCATATGATATTTATAGCTAGACTGATCCATTTATTATTTTCTTATTAAATAATACTCGGGTCAGACTGAGATTTTACAGGTGCTTCTGCTTGACTCCTTATCGGACCATCATCTGATCTTTTGGTTAACTACTTAGCTTGTAATTTTTGGTTGTGTACATTTGAGATATTGACTCTATGATGTATACTTATTCTTTTGTATAGCACATGTTGCTATTCTTTTGGATTATTGTGGATCTTTCTGACCACTACTCTGATGAACACTTTTATGTGTTATATATATATTCATATCTATTTCCACCTTTGTGATATGAATTATCTGTGACTGATTTGTGTTATGTTTATTTCTATATTTGTTTCCGAAGACACTATAGCCACAGTGTAGTAACTTTGAGTTTGTGTCGGTATGTCGGGTTTCCTCTTGAAAGGAATGCAAGTTATATTTTATCTGGCATATCGGTACTCGCACAAAGCAATTATACAGATGGTCGCTCCTCAACAGCCTTATTCTCCGCGCTAGTTGACGGCATTACTCCGTGGTGTCCTTGGCTAGCGTGGTATAAAGGTGGGGCGCCACAGCTTGGTATCAGAGCCAAACTTCGGAACAATGTAGAATAATTTAACAAGGATCATCGTCCTAAGTCCATCTTAGGAGTCGTGCTTTAGGATTTTATTCGGGTCTTCGTACCGTCCTATCCTATTTTCTTTTATGATTCATTGTTTCATCTATCAAGATTGCTTGATATTTATTTTGAGAATAACTTTTCTTCTTCTTTCTTTCTTAAAGAAGAAGAATGGTTAGGTCTAATCGACCTTGTGCGGTTAGTCTAGTGCTACTCCCCAAGATGGAGTATTCATGTCTGCTCAGCAGCTTTTAGATCTCGTGAAGAATGCTCAAGCTGCAGGACCCAATCCAGAGCCTACTCATCCTAGATCTGGTTTTGCACGCTTGTGCAGAGGCTATACCGATTTGGGTGGAAGGCCATTCAAAGGATCCGATAGTGTTATAGAAATTCAGGCTTGGCTCAAATAATGCGATCGCATCTTTTCTCGCATGAACCTTATTGATCTACATCGAGTCCAAGTGGCTTCTAGCATGCTCCAAGAAAGAGCACTAGATTGGTATGAGCTTTTAATTTCTGAAATCGTTGAAGCGGATCTCACTTGGGAGCAATTCCGAGAAAGATTCGAATTGAAATTCGTGTCGGAGGCTGAAAAAGTAACTTAAGCACGGCGTTTTATTGACCTTGTTCAAAGTGAATCTTCTGTGACAGACTATGTCGCATCTTTCGAATCTCTGTCCAAATACTGGGTTGAGTACATTAATACCCCATTAAAGAAAAATCAGAGATTTGTCTATGGCTTGAACAAGAATCTTAAGAAGCCATTACTTCTGAAACTTGAGGTTTCATTTGATCAGCTTATTGATATCGCTCTTCGTCTTGAAGAAGCCGATAATGAAGGTGATGTTGAAGTTGTGCGTGCCCAACAGAACTTCGACAATAACTTGAAGAGACCTGTCAAATTCAAAGGCCCCAATTCTAATAAGAAAGGGAAGCAACAAACTCCGGTAGTAAAGACTCCTACCTCTAGTCGTGGACGATGCTACAATTGTGGTTCCACAGACCACCATGCAAGGGAGTGCTCGAAACCCCTCTTTTGTCATTATTGCAAAGGTTCAGGTCATCTTTTATCTTCGTGTCCTAAGCTTCCAAGCAAGAGAGAAGGAAAGCTGCAATCCCCTGGCAACTCTTCTCTTGGTCAAGGTATTTCTCGTTCAGTCCTTGATTTCATTTGTTTTGTGATTATCCTTTTCAAGTTCTTGTTGATATAATCATCTCGTTATTTTATATCAAGAGAACTTGTGATTCTTTTTCTTTAAACATTTATGGGCTTGATGACTTCTTTGAGGATTGCGAACCCGGATTAGTGGATCCGCAACACTAAATTTGCTTTCTATTGATGTCGAAATTATTTTATGTGATTTTTCTCTCCAAGCCGATTTTTACTTACGCTTCAGAATTGACTTTTGTGAAGATTGGCTTAATTATTATGAAGCCATATCCTTTGTCCCATATGGACTGTTCATCTTCGACATTTTCAATCTGTTAAGCAGATTTCTATTTTTTCCTTTGTGATTTTGATTCCAACTTGATGGCATCATTTTATTCTTTAAGCTCACATGATGGGGAAAGTTTTATTTCTCTCATTCATGTAGTTTGAGAATTTTTTTGGTATTTTTTTGAGTTTGTCTTAGGATTATCACCTAAGAAATCTTTTGTGTGGTGTTAAGGTCTTTCTAGTTCGACCTTGCCACCGATTTTCATTTGGCTACGAGTTGCGCGAGTTAGCATTCCACTTACCGCATTCCGCACTCGTTACGATTCTTATGAATGGCTTAATATATCATTCAGTTTGTCCAGCTTATTTCATCCATTTTATAAGCCGAGTATTCTATGAGTATTTCGATGAGACCATTCTTGTGTTTATTGATTTTGGATGAAATTAGCAATTCAAAATTTTTGCAAATCTTTTTCATAAGATTTATTTATAAGTATAAATAGAAATTTTCTAAACGCTTAGATGAGACAATCAGACACGATATATTGACTTGTAAAATGTAAAATTTTCTAGAAAGATTTTTACATTGAGATAATTGTAATTTTGAAAGTTTTAGCTTTTTGGGAAAGAAGATTATTTGAAAGAATTCTTTTCCGATACTCTTATTCTTGTGTTTTCTGAAGGGAACGTGCTATCACTTATGTTTCTAAATCATTAAAGCCTATCGAGACTAGATATGCCATTCATGATCTAGTGCTCGCGGCCGTTGATTTCACTTTTAGAATTTGGCACCATCATTTTTGAATGAGAAATTTGTTCTCTACCCTGATCATAAATCTTTGGAATATTTATTTTCTCATAAGGAACTTAATGTTGGCTAGAGTTCCTTGCATCTTATGATCTTGATATTCTTTTATTCCCGAAAGGGAAAATCGTGTTGTCAATGCCATTTGTTGTAAGCAACAAGTAGTTGTTTCTTTGATGATGTCCGAATGGAATTATCTTTTTACCAAGTTCATCGGACGTTTTGATATACCTCGTTTTATTGAGCTTTATCTCATTCCTTTTATGGACTAATGTCCGATGTTCTTTTATAGTGTTCGGTTTATCGGATATACTATTATTATACAACATCGATGTTCCGTCTTATCTGGATCAATGGATGTACCATTATTATACTACATCGTTGTTTCGGTTTATCGGTTCATTAGATGTACCGTTTTTATGCTGCGTCGGTGTTCCGAATTATTTGAACTTTGGTTCATTGGACGTACCATTTTTTGTACTACGTCGGCGTTCCAAATTATTCGATTTTCTAGTTTCTCGGGCGTACCGTTTCTGTACTACGCCATTGCACCGGCTCAAATTTTCTGCTATCCTTGACGTTTTCCACGTCTTTTAACTATGGAAATGCTTTTAAGTTTCCAATTTTTATTCTTGAGCCTGGTGTTATAGTAGGGATTGAAGTTTCACCAGATTTGACTTATGAGCAACATTCCATTCGCATCATTGCTTCGGAGGTTGAGCGCCTTCGAAATAAAGATATTTTTCTTGTGAAAGTTCAATGCTTCTCAGATCCTAAGGATTGCTCTTGGGAATCCTGGGAATTCATTGAGCGATCCCGTTCAGACTTACTCTTTCATGCTCTTTACGGTGAACTTCCTATTTCAAATTTCTTTTGTGTTGATATGCTTTTATGGTTATTACTCTTTATTTTCTTCTTAAGTATTGCGAGGACGCAATTTCTTTAAGGAGGGGAGTCTGTAACAACCCGCATATTTATCGATTGTATATTTAAATATTTTATTTAAATATTTCATCGTTCATCGGATTTTAGTCTGAAAACCTACTTTTTGCAAACAGTCGAATTGGGACTCGAGACCCCTTCCATTGAGTTCAAAATGCCATTTGCAACCTTTTTAAGTATAAGCTTCGATATGTTTGGAGTAAGTTGAATTTCGCTACCTTTTCACTTAGGGCTTTGGGTTGGGTTCAGCCCACTAGCCACCTTAATACCCCAAACCGAACCACTCCTCTTCATTCACTCCCTCTTCCTCTACTTTTCAGTTTTAAAGAGATTAATGGTGAGTGGAATGGGAAATTAATACTCCAAACCCTAGTTTCCATTTACGAATCAAGTTCTAGCTCCAAATCAATAGAAGAAGCTTTGGTAAGCCTCCTCTTCTTCTTCTCCAACTCTATCTCCATTCAATTTCAGAAATTTCCTAAACCTAACTTAGGAAATGTTTCTCTTTTAAGCTTAGATTCAAGCTCCTTGAGTGGAATTGAAGAGTGGTTGATCCTCCTTCAATTTCAAGCTTCTCCTTCTTTGTTTTTGTGTAAAAAGATGAGATTTTTATCTCACATCTATGACTATAATTATCTTTGGTTGTTGGGTATGAATTCCTAACACTTCTTCATGTGCATTTGCTCTTGATTTGGATTGGTTTTATGACAATTGTTGGGGTTTTAAGTCAAATTTGTGTGAAAATCCTTTTATGGATGTTTGATCATGCTTTTGTGATGCATCGGGGAGCATATAGAGCCAGGTTGCTGATTGACATAAACCCTTAGAGCCAATGTTCGTCCGGTTGCATTTTGGAAGAGTTTGCTCTTCATTTGGATAGGTTGAAAAACAGCCCAGGCATGATTCAGTCGACTGAAATCTCTGTTCAGTCGACTGAATCTAGAACCCGAAAGTTTCCAAGCAAGGTTTAGTCGACTGAAAATCTCTGTTCAGTCGACTGAATCTGGAAACAGAAAGTTTCCAGGCAGGGTTTAGTCGATTGAAATCTCTGTTCAGTCGACTAAACCTGGAAACAGAAAGTTTCCAGGCAGGGTTTAGTCGACTGGAATCTCTGTTCAGTCGACTAAACCTAGAAACAGAAAGTTTCCAGGCAGAATTCAGTTAACTGAAAATCTCTGTTTAGTCAACTGAATTTGCTGTTTAGCCAACTGAAAATCTCTGTTTAGTCAACTGAATTTGTTGTTTCAGCCCACTTTGCCTTTTGGGATTGAATTTCCAATTTGAATCGATTTGTGATGATCCTAGTTGTTGTTATCATTTATTATGACTTTGATGACTCCTTTTTAAGGATTTTTGAATATCCATTTCGATGGATTCTTTATCGGTTTCTTTGGATTTGATTCACGTCTTCGTATGTGGATTTTAATGATTGATTGTTTCTACAATCATTTTTATAGTTTGTCACTTTAAAAATATAAAGGTTTTCAATGCTAGTAGTAAATATCAAAACTCTTTCATCAAAATGATTTCAAAACTATTTTATTACAAAGCTCGTTTCTTAAACCGTTCTTCAATCTACTAGCATATACAAACCTTTACCTCACTCGTATGAGAAATCTAATTAAACGGCTTAGTTGACGACATTACTCCGTAGTGTCCTTGGCTAGCGTGGGTATAGAGGTAGGGCGTCACAGGATTGGCTATCCACATATGGAACTATATTAGATAGCGAAAGAAGAGTCATTAGACTAGAGACATGCAACGGTAGGACTCTCGAGGTTTCTTGCGCCCCGCAAGGATTAGTTATGTTGAGCTACCTTTATTCCCTCAATTTATCATTATTGGAGTTATATTCGGTTCCTATCGTTAGAGATTCTCCAGATGCCTTTGAGGAGGTTAGAGGATTACCCCCTAAGAGAGAGATTGACTTCAGGGTTTATTTGACTGATAATGCTAAGCTAATAGCATAACCCAGGCACTTAGGGAGAGGAAATAATTGAGAAAGCAAGATCCATGACCTTTTGGAGAAATATTTCATAAGAAGAAGCATATCGAAGTAGGAAGCACCAGTCATCTTTGCTACTAAGGTGGATGGTTCTCTTCGACTTTGCATAGACTATAGGGAGCCGAATAAGCTCACAAAGAAGAATTGTTATCCACTTCCTAGGATAGATGATCTTTTTGACCAGTTAATTGGCTCTTCGGTATTCTCTCAGCTTGATTTAGCCATGGGATTCCATCAGCTTAGAGTCGCTGATGATAGCATTAATAAAGCCGCATTTAGGACTCCCGACGGATTCTTTGAATGGTTGGTTATTCCTTTTGGGCTAACCAATGCCCAGTCTATTTGGTAGATTTGATGAGCCTTGTTCTAAATAAGTTTGTGGTGGTGTTCATGGATGACATTTTGGTGTTTTCCAAGAGTATGGAAAAGCATGCTAATCATCTTGAAGAGGTTCTTAGTACGCTTAATGTTTATCGGCTGAAGGCAAAATTCGTGAAGTAACACTTTTGGCATAAGGAAGTGTGCTTCTTAGGCATAAAGAAGGTCTACACATGGGAAAGAGTTTGAGAAACAGTTTTTTACATTTAGGTTCGGATTGTGAAAATCCAAAGAGTGGTAGGCAAAGATTGGAGATGTTTCATAGAAAGGAGAAAAGCCACGTGTAGACAATTTCAGAAATTAAAATTGCCTCAGAAAAGTGGATTTAACGGTAATGCCATAAGATAAACATAGGCATACAAGAGGAACAAGAATATAAGACTTTAAGTAAGGAAATGAGATTTCTAAGGTTTTGAAAGGATACACCAGGGATAGTAAGAAGGAAAATCCACTTTACCCAATAAAATGAAATTATTAGAATTGAAAAGAAGAATTGTCGATATTTGTAAAAGTAAATACTGGGTTTTTGGGAATATGGCAAGAAATTTAAATTGGTTTTTATATGGTATAAATTTTGTTAAAAGTGAAATTCTTTTTGAAGAATTACAGAACATAAATAGTTCACTATTTTCTTTATAAGTAAACAAAAATTTTAAATGTAAAAACCTAAAAAGTATTAAGTATCGGAAAAGTAGATTACAACATTTATTGTTGTAATAGATGCTTTCGTGAAAATAAAGGGAGTATAGACTATAACGCTACCATTATAGTAGGTAACTCCTATAGGAATTTTTTTACTTAATATGTGAGGTTTATTAGTATTTATTTTTAATTAAATTCATACTCCATTATTTTTTGGGTTGTAGTAACAGTGTTTTATGCAACATCGATTTTAAACCCACATAAAAATGAATTTTAAAAGGTAATTTCTAAGAGTAGAAATGAAGGTGATTTGTAAAATACACTTATTATTTAAATAAGTATAAGAATATTTTTTCTGGCTATGGATATATTAAAACAATTTTAAAAAAGAGTTCTTCTGAAAACAAAAGAGCAAGTTAGATATTAGAAGATGTCTATCATAAGAGAATATAGATTAAACACACTTTAATTTATTGGAATGAAAAGAGTAATGCTATAATTTTCTATGAAACCAATAAAACTATTTGTGCAAGTTACAAGGAATGCATGAAAGAGATATACAAGGTATGGGAGCATCATATTTTGTATAGCCTGTTTCGAAAAATATAAAATAAGTTCCTTGCGATTTCACATAAACATGAAGTCCTCTTTTAAAAGGTTCATAGAAGATTTTAGCTTCAATAATTTCTCACATGATAAAGTAGTTCCAATACATTAAGTTATGAGACTATTAGGTGTAATAAGAAGATGTTTTGAAAACACATAAGGATATCGTAAAGATATTCTAAAAAAATAGTTTGGTGAAAAAGTAAATAAGTGTTTGGAAAACTTAATAAAAGTAAAATTTAAAAATTCAAATTTTTATACAAAACTAAATAGGTCTTTAAAAGAAAATAAGGAAAAAGTTTTGAACTTAGAATTTGAAAGTTTCTCCCTCTAGGTTTGGGAAAATAATGTGAATTTAAATGGCTGTGAAGATGTAAGGCTAAAAAGATAAGATTTTAAGTAACCTATGAAAAGACAGTGCGGATCGTGCTATATAAAATTATACTATACTAGTGCAGAAATAAACCAAAATAGTATGGCAATGTAAATAAGTAAAAATAAAATAAGCACACCAGGAATTTTTATATTGGTTCGAACTCCCCATTCTACGTCCAGTCCCAGACCCTTTCTGGAATTTCAACTAAATCAACAACCCTCGCTTAGCCCGAAGGAACAGGTCTATACAACCCTTGAACAGCCGAACAAGGGACCTGAGCAGCAGAACAGGATTTTGCCTCAACAGCCGAAGAGGACTTCACACGCCTGAGCAGCAGAACAGGATTTTGCCTCAACAGTCGAAGAGGACTTCACACGCCTGAGCAGCAGAACAGGATTTTGCCTCAACAACCGAAGAGGACTTCACACGCCTGAGCAGCAGAAAATGACTTATACAAAATAAAGTTCTCTTGACACTATGTGTTCTTTAATAACACGAATTTGTCAATTATTATACACTCTTACTATATTCTTCTCCTTTATGATATATATATATATATATATATATATATATATATATATATGAATATGTGAAGAACAAGGAAGCAATAGAATGAAATAGTATGAAATTGAATGCACAAGAGTATTAGAATCAAGAGTTTAAGAGTAGAGTAAGAATAGATTGTATCTTTTTTTTAAACCATGACTCTAATGTGTTTATATATATTATAAATAGGTGCATTTGTTCGTGAAGAGTTATCATGAAGAGATGTGGTCATATCTATTGAAATGAAGGAGGCATCTCTTCACAAATGAAAGTTCCTATTTGAAAATATAGCCGTTATATATATTCAGACTTCTAAATCGAAAAATTCAGACTTCCGAATTCGTACGAGCTCAAACCAGAAAGAAAATAGGCTAAAAATGACTATTTTCAAACATCTGAAATTAGCTAGCCAGATGCCTGAATATTTTACTAACAATGTTCATTTTTTCAGATTCAGACGTCTGGTTGGGTACGTTCAGACGTCTGATTGTAACTAAAAAATACCATAGCTCAAATGGTTAGAGCACTTGCCTTCTAAACTAGTGACCCGGGTTTGAGTCCCGCTCCATGCAATTTTTGAAAACTTGATTTTTCATTTAAAATTTGAAAGTATATGTGTGTATACCATTTGAAGAAGATTTTAACATTTATAACCACTAGACACGACACTCTATTACTAATAATACTTTGTTTGTCACCTTTGTCTTGTCTTTATCGTATATATCTTTTCTTGTATCTCCATATACATTCTTTCATCCTTTTATACTGTGTATCTTCATTTTGAATGTATTTGATTATCTCTTTTTGATGCTCATGTACCTGCAATTTAGCGTAGAGATTCTTTGATATAATTGTATAGTTGTTGTCATTAAAATCCAACAATTGACGTTCTAACAAATGGGTGTACAAAGTAAGGAAAAAGAAGATTTTTTTTCTCTTATCCATAGTTTACACCGCCTATTTCAATAGTTAACAGAAATATGCTTTCTTTGTCATTTAGCTGTATGCAATTAAAAATTTGATTTGCTTCTTTTGGAAAAGAGGTCGTTGTTCTATTATATTAATATAAAGTGAATTGCATATTTTGATTCTAGGAAAATATACAGGCCTATTTAATGTAGCTAATTTGTTGATGAAGTTAGCTATTATGTAATATGTTATGTTGGATTGGGAGATGCATAGAAATTTGCAAATGTTAACACATTAAAATGACATTTCACCATGAATAGGAAATGGAAAAGTTAGCTAGATAAATATAGAAACAAATTAGCCATAATTTAATGTTAGCTATAAATGTAATAATAACGTATTCTTTTAAATTTTGAAATTGACCAATTAAAATTACAAACTTGTAACATATATAATAATTAAGGCATTTAATAAAGAAACTAAAAAATAATGACAGTTAACAATCAACAATTAATCTAGTAAAATGAGTAAAGGACAATTATAGAATTTAATCCATATACAAAAGGCAAAATAAGGAGTTTCCCAAATAAAGCCTTTAAATGCATAACTATGGGAGAGGCATAATATATATATATATATGTATGTATGTATGTATGTATGTATGTATTGTGTGTGTTGGCATAATTCAACATTTAGTTTGAAGGAATGGGAATGTCATTTAAAAGCACACAAAAGTCCGCCAAGTTAATCTTGCTAGCATGAGTGTGACCTTTGCAACTAATGTGGAACGTCACCTATAATAAGTATCCACTGTGGATGCAAGGTTAGTCCCAGTTTTATAGGTTAAGTCTGGCTAGCTGATCTGGCTACCAGCTTCTACAAGTAGTCGGACTAGTATGGGACATCACAGTCGGGTTATATGCCATAAGGACGGTAAAATTCCAGTAGGAGGATGCTTTGGGGTTAAGGTTTTAAATGGCCGGTCTAGAGTCTGCTCCCTCCCTATTAAGAAGTATTAAATGACTTGGGGAACTTTTCATAAATAACACTAGGTAATTCTAAGAGGGCCTGCTTTGGGGTTGAGGTATTAAATTGTTGTTCGGGACTATCTCTTCCTTATTTAAGAAGTATTAAATGGTCGGGATATCCTTTTTGCCATGGGGAAATTCCGGTATGGGCCTGCTTTGGGGTTGAGGTATTAAATGGCTATTGGGGTCTACCTCTTTCTTATTTGTGACATATTAAATGGTAGGTATTATCTTTTAGGTGCGTAAGTGAAAATCTCTTGGGGGGTCCGCTTCAGGATGTTGAGATATTAAATGGCCGGAGGGTTACCTCTTCAATATGTTAGAAGTATTAAGAGGCCCATAAGAGATTTTCTATGATGTCAGCTATGGAGTTCTAGAAGGGGTTTGCCTTGGGTTTAGGTATTAAATGGCTGGAAAGTCTTCCTAGGGACTAGGTATTAAATGACTAGAGAGTCTACATATTCCCTATTTAAATGGTCTTAAGTGGCCTAGGTACTTTCTGTTACATGGTTAGGATATGACCGAATGGGAGGTGAGTTGTTGAACCCGATATACTCCATAGTTACATTGCACTTGCTTTTATAGTAATGGAGTTAGGCTTATAGGGCCATTAACCTATAGTTGGAGACATATTTAGACAAACATAATAAATATGTAAGACATAATACTTATCTGAATGTTTACTGCCCATATACTATTATTGTAAAACTTGATATTTTCATTCACCGAACGTTGTTTTTCAGGCTCTCTCCTCATTACAACCTATAGATTAGGTACAACAATGAGTGTGAATAGTAGAGATTTAGCGGGCAGTTATTTATTTATGTTGTTATGATGTATCCAGCCTATGTATCAGACATGTTTATGTACTATTAAGACAATGCACTTCTGTTATTTGCTTTTATGAGATGCATATTTTGTTTTATTAATGTATTTTATTCTTTCCACTAGGAGATTCCGAAAGCATAAATAGATAACTCTGCATATTGTTTTGTCAATTTAAACCGATAGCTAGTTTTTAAATGGACCTAAGATTCGATGGGCTTTTATTGGATCAAAAATTAGGCCTGTTTCGGAGTGGGCTGTTACACGGTCCTTCCATTATGTTGCTTGAGCCCCTCTCCACAGAGTCTTGGCCGATTCCCTTGAGCATTTGGCCTTTGGGCTCCAACATTCTATCCACCATCCTATGGATCTTTGACATATTACTACATCCTTTTCTTGCGGATAAACCTTTCAATTATATCCCTCAAATGACGACACTTGTTAGTATTGTGCTTATGTGTCTTATGGAATCAATAATACTTCCCTAAGCGCCTCTCAACACCTCTATCGCCTCCCTTTGAGGAAGCCTCTTATATTTCTTCATCCCTTGTGTGGAAAGGTATATATTCTCGATTGTATCATTTACAAGAGCGTATTCCTACGGTCTCTCATTTCTTGGATGCTTTTTGGCATCATTCCTCATATCCCTAAAGCCTTGATTTCTTTTCTTCTGGTTATTGGTATTACCCACATTTATGGCAACATTATTTATGCTCTCGCCAGTTAGTTTTATAGCAACATTACTTCGAACTACTTCTTTTGGCTATCCACCACCAGCCTTCATGGAAACCAAGTTTGCCTCTTCCAAGTGCAAGAATTGGTTAGCCTTTCGATGGGGCTCCTCTATGGCAGTTGACTCCTTCATCCCTAGCTATTTTACGAAATTCATTTTCTGGTGTATCCTTTGAATCAAAGCCATCAGCACCAAATCCTCCTTTTGATCATTCACCTTAGTTAATATAGTATTGAACTTGTTTAAAAAAATTTTAGTGACTCTTTAGTCCCTGAGAAATGCCCAACAAGGACACATGTCGAAGCCTGAACTGCTCCAAAAACTTCTTGGCTAATTCATCAAAAGTCGAAATGGATTCGATAGAAGCCAAGTGAACCACATCGACGCAACTACATCCGAAAAGATGGGGAATGAACCAAACTATATCCTTTGCCCATCCATGTACCAATAATACTTGAATAGATGCTATTTAGGATCAGTCATCCCATTGTATGATGGATTCGAGGGCATTGTAAACTTCCTAAGAAATTTTACCCCTAAGATATTCTTTATGAATGAAGTTCTACTAGGTATGTAACCTCAATCTTCGTTATTTATATATCGATTTTCCTCCATCAATAGATTTATCATTTTCGTGATATGCTCCTCACTGGCCTAATCATCCGAAGAACGGCTATCAGGAGCAGCATGTAGTATTTGACTCCGCAAATGGTCTTGGTTCGGTTGATAATGTTTGGGCCCTCCTATCTTAATAAGAGCCACTTCTCTAGGTTTTCTTTAATGTCTAGTTCGCTCTATCGTAGTTGTTTGATCACCAGAATCATGCACTCTTACATTCGGTTCAACGTCATTACAGTGTCCTCTAAATCATCCTCACTACCTTCCAAATTAATTGCATCAAGTTATTGTAACCTAGGGTAACAATAAACCTCTTAGTACCGACTATATTCCTCTTGATATCGATTTGTCCATGTCCGGCCAAAACTTGGCCGTTTTCTCTAGTTGTTCTCCTTGATGCTTCAACGGTGTGCTCCTTCATTTTTTCTTCACATCCCTTCCGTTCTATTCAAATGCAGAATAACTCTTCTTTAAACCAGAAGTTGACGCATCTCTCCTGGTTCTCCTAGGCCTTTTGGACTACTAGGTCAACAAGGCAGTACTTGCATCCATCTTATCAAGGAGCGCTTTCTAGCTGTCCATCATCCTCTGGTTTAACTCAGCCATCATCTAGTAAAACTCACTATTGTCACCATCCTTGGAGGGGTTGATGGTCCTTGCAAAGCACCTACTAATCGATTAGCCTCTTCATTGTAGTGAGAAGCTTCATCTTCTCCACCAGCAACAGCTCTAAATTTACCAGATCTCCTAGGAACCATTAGTTCGGCAATCAAATATCCAAATCGGCAACAAGAAGCTTTATTTCCAACTTTTGGATGTTCCAATCCAAAATAAAAGAAAAATCTACTCCTAAGAAGCTCTTTTCTCAGTAAATGCACCAAAAAAGGTGGGCCAAAAGGCGGCACAACACCGGTACGAATAGAAGAGAATAGATCTAAATAGCTATAACAACAAAAAAAGTAATGACACATGAATTTTATTGTGGTTCAGCAAATTCTATAGCCTACGTCCACTTTAATCTTATTATATATTGTTTTGCCACGAGAGCAAAGGCTATACAATTTGTTTTCAAGTCAAGAATATAAAAAGTAAGCCTCTAGGTGACAAGATCTGGATAGAGATAGAAGATGAAGAAGAGAATGGCCAAAAAGTCCTCCCATAGTTGCTCCAGGCTTAGTATTTACAGAGGATTTGACCACTAGAGTCCCTAGATCATTGAAGATGGGTAATGATCTAGATCCAAGAGAATGGGGGTAGTGTAATTTTGTCCTATTCAACCGACTTTATCGAGAAAGATTACTTTTTTTAGGACAAGAAGTTGATAGCGAGATCTCAAATCAACTTGTTGGTCTCATGGTATATCTCAGTATAGAAGATGATACTAAGGATCTTTATTTGTTTATAAATTCTTCCCGTAGCACAAACCCACTTGTCATCGACATGAAACCACTAGGTACCAAGAGGTTTTACCTATGGAAACCACTGCTTATTCCTTCTCCTTCTTGCATCTTCAAGTCTTAGAGCTTAAGCACTTTTTGGCCTATGAGAGCCTCTTGGTATCAAAAGGTTTGGCTTTGTCTAGTACTTGTCCTTTCCTGGATAGCTTTGGAGATTTTCACCTATAGATTTGGAGTTGTTCACCAACTCTTTCAGATATTGGCCTTAAGATGACCGCCTCATAGTGCTATCACCTGATGACAACAAAGTTTTTTAAAATTATGTGGGGGGAGTCCTCTCACTATCGAGTCCTCTTATAGACCACCCAGTATCAGCATTTTTCAACTATCACCTTAGGATTTCAAACTTCTTAAGTTCTGTTCTAAGGCCATCTTGAGGTTGCCCCGAGTTTTCAAACCACTTCATTTTCATCCTGATGTCCATGTTCACTTGAGGCTACTTGGTCTTAATGCTGGATAATTGTAACACCTTGTGAAAATCTGGATAATAAATTAAATATTAATGAAGGGTATAATAGTAATTTTACCAAATGAGGGTAAAACTCGAATTTTTATAGATGGTGAGCTAAACAACGAACTTGCACCATTGCAAAGATCATGTTTTCTAATCATGCTTCACCATAAGAACATCTTAAATAGATAAAGGATTTTAAAATTATAACAAAAAGAAAACTTTTGTTCGAATTGGGCTACATGAGTCCTAAGACCCATTAGTACCGAATGTGGTACTACCTAGTTTCCCAATTCGGAAAGAAAAAGGTACATAAAATTAGTTATTAGTTCTTCTTCTTAAATGAGAAAAACATTAAAAATTAAATGTAGATCTATCAATCCAAAGCCAAACATCCACAAAATTCAACAAAATTAGAATAAAAAAAGATCAAAACGAAGAGACAAAATATAGATACTAAAATCAGGGAGAGTTGCAGAGTTTGAGGTTAGGACTCGACCCGAGCATCAAAGGAGAAGATGATTTCAACTGAATTTTTGGATATCTCTGATCGACGATTCTTGGGGTAAACAGAAACCATAATTTTATTTTATGACAAGTGCACAACATCTGTTTTAATATTTGTTTATGTAAGGGTCGAATGTAAATGGAGTTCATTAATAAATGTTTGTGTAATTAATTTTAAGCAAGTTAGACTAAACTGAAAGAGTGGATATGATTAAGTTAAACTATGAAGTTTCTAAATTGTAGAAAAATGAAATTGTAAGGAAATAATTGAAGAAAATGATTGAACAATTTGATGCAAAGAAATAAGAAAAACAAAAATTAAGCAATAATGATTGACTGGCTGATTAATAGAATATCAGATAAATATAAAGGATATCTATTGGCCTCTTGGCAAACCAACTGGTCCCAAAATAAAACTAAAATAAAATAAAATGAAATATCAATGAGAATCGAATAAAAATAAAATAGAATATTTCATTACTAAAATAAGAATTTGATTATATAGAATAAAAATAAAATTAGAAAAACCTAAAGTGATGCCTTAATGACATCCTAAAAAAACCTAAAGTAGATTCCTAGTGTCAAGATGTTTTCAATTATTACTAGATGGACGAATTTATAGAGCTTGTTTTCATCCAAATTTAGATTTGATCAAAAAAGGGAATTTCCTAGAATTATTAGACTTGGTATTGCTCTGGACTCTTCCTACATATGCTACATCCTAAAATAAAATATAGAAGTAGGCCTAGAAAAGTATTTCTCCAGTGTATCCTAGAAGCTTCTTCATTTTGTGACCCATAGTGCTTTAGAACGTCTTTTCCCAATATATTATAGAAGCCTATTGATCTTCAAGAAGACTCTTGATTTGGTATATTCTTAAAGGTTATTGACATTGCTTCAGAAAACATACTTGGCTTTTAAAAATACACGTGTGTGCGGGATTCGAACCAGTAACCTCCTAGTGAATGCACATATACCAAACTAGTGGAGCTGTAACTACTTTAGTGCATAAATGAGAAATTGACTTATTATTAACAAAGCATGAAAGTAGAACTATGTTTTGAACAAATTCTTCAATGGATTCTTCATTTTCTAAAAATCAAGAATCTAAAATAAACACAAAGAACAAAAAGTAATACTACTTTATGAATATTAAAATGTGTAAATAAGCAGTTAAAATATACACAATTTGATGTTCATCAAATACCCCTATAGTAGAACTTCTATTCGTCCTTGAATAAAATCTAATTGAATCTATTAGCCATACTTTCTTAGGGTAACATGGTTACATTTAGAGTATGCAACAAGCATTTAAACCCCTAGGTGTCTCTGGTAGGACGAGTTGTATCTCATGAGGGTTTTCAATGGATACTATCCACAAAATCCAAATGTATTATGCCATGATTCTATTGCAACTATATAAATGAAAGAAAGTTATAAAAACTGATGAATTAGTTTATTTTTAAATAGTTACAACATTGTAGTATACACGTATTCTAGTCTAGAAGTCTAAGTTCATCATCTAGTCACAAATTTAAAAAAATAAATCAAGTTCTCAGCACTCTCGACTCTGGCTTGGTTGTTTCAATATAAAGCAACTATGAAACTAGTTGTTTATTTGATCATCAAAGTTTGCAAAGAATTTGTGCAACAAATTCAAATAAATAAAACTAAGAAGAATGCCGGAATTCAATTACTTACTCTCTCTCTTTAATATATTTTTATTTATTATTTTTTTACCCCTTTTTTATTACATTCATACACCTAACTCATGGACCAAGGTATTCCGCCATGCACCGCCTTTCGAGCTTATGTGAGAATGCAGTAGAGCTTAGCGTATTTAGCAAACATACTTTAACTGTGTCATTAAAGGTTAGTGATCCTTAGATGTCCAACTCATAAAATGACACTAAGGTATACCACCCATGTACTGCTATTTAGGCTTATGTAACAGTGGGACAGAGCTTAGCATGTATGCACACTAATGCTAAATACACGAGCAATTTTGGATACCCTTGGTTTTTATTATTATCATCACTAGTAAATTGTTTACTTTTTTTAAGAGAGTGAGAGAGTAATGCAAAATCATCTTAGCATCTCTTAGTTATAAAGATTTGAAAATGTTAATGCATATACTTTAGACTTACCACTTGTAAACGATCATAACAAATTTCACCAAACTTCATAGTTGCTACCTATGAGTCAACCTATATGCTAGCTTCACTATTATTGCTTGTAATTTAAACCTCTCATTTTATTTTCTAGTTGAAGCTAGGGATTCACAATAATTTCCTTTGAATGACTGACCCAGGGCACCTAACTTGTCATGCCTGTTCTAAATAAACCGATTCTACATAATTTATTTCAAAAAATATGTAAAAGAAAATGTTATGTTCCCAATGCATATGCCACGAAGAAATGTGAATCTATGTGAAAAATGAACGTAATTTTGAAACAAAATGCAAAATTTAAAACAATGTGAAATTTTAAGAAACAAATGAAAAGTCAAAAAATATGAATGCAATACGAATCTCCCTCCCACACACTTAAATTTATCTATGTCCCCTCTATTCCATATGTTTCCTAAATGTAAAAGAAAGTACCTACAAACGGATGCAATGAAAATGATATGTAATTTAAAATGCAATTTAATAATGTGCTAAAAAGGATTATATATGAAATAATATATATGTCGTGACGACCCAACTTTTGGACCCTCGAAAATCGACATCAATACATTCATTGTATAGCATGTCGAACAATCGAGTGTCAAAAAGACAGATAGTTATGGGGAAAGAAAGAAGGTAAAAAATAGAAGAAACTAAACAAATACAGAATCTCAAATTGGACTGAATAATATATAATGTCAATAGCTCTTTACACAAATGAAGCTGTAATATACATACCTCAATAAGGATACACAAATCAATAATTATCAGCCTAGACAGTTATAACAGTCCGCCCTCACAATTGCTGATAATTTCAAACAAACACTAGCGGAATAGACAAGTGCGAGAATACGTCTCAGTCTCCAACTCGTCTCCTGGGCTCCAAAGCAATCCAATTTAAATCTGTAATATGCTCGGTCTAACCGGAGCATTATTATAAAATAATAACACAGGGATCGGTCAGGTAAACCAACATGAGAAAAACACACTCAATTTGATTTATTAAGTTATAAAACATTTTTCAAAATAAAGATGCCGCATATAAACATGGCCAGGTTTTTGCCTTACGATCACAAAACTATTCCTATAGAAAATCCAGTGATATTATAATAATGTCTAAGGGTCAAAATAATAATAATCAGTTACATGTGATGCTCGTGCTGTGTACACCACAACAATGCTTGTATAAAATTAAAACTCGATAAGGCTCGTTCGCTAATTGTGTAGGATTCCAAAAAGGTACCCTTAGTACTTCGAGAACGGTCTTTCTATACAAGGATTAGAGTTATCCTTCCAAAGCATCATACCCGTCTACCTGGGGTATTATAGGAAAAACATAACTGGTCTTTCTAAGATCAAGTGCATCGCTCCGGCGTACCAAAACAACTAAAGGTATTGGTATTGCTAGAAAAAGGTGTCGATTACACCCTATGGGTTTGCCAATCCTACTGGCTATGCCTCCTATCTCTGGTTTTAGTCATTTCCGTCGATGAGCCTACGCCCAGCGTTCCAGCTTACGCACTGCTCCAAAAATAGATCATGGAATCCTATATGGGTTCCCACACCACAATCCTTGGAATCGCATAGAGATTCCCACATCTCAAATAGATCTTGGAATCACACACAGATTCCCATACCCAACGGTCTCGGAACCACACATGAATTTTAACATCTCAATGTAAAACGAAACTCCTCTATAGAACCGTATATGGTTTTGGAATGGTAATGGTTTCGAATCATCTCTTACAGGTACACTCTCCCACTTTTCGGGCGCTCCATAAACCCTTCGTCGATTTTTTGGAATTCTCAACACCGATTCTATAGAAAATAATCGAACAGTACATAAGAGCAGGGATCACCCCCTAACCGTTTAAGTGGACGGATCTCCTTATCATCCATCCTAGAAGAATAACGAGTTTATACATACAATATAGCACCACCGATGGTAACTATACCCTATAAGTCATGTGTTCCCCTAGATATTTCCAGAGTCAGAACTCTTCGGTGTTAAGTAGGAAATCATTTCCCAACCACCAAAATTAAGAAGGATTGCATATTTGGACCAAGATTTGATAGTCGGTTATTTAACTATCAAATAACAAATATTCAAACAACGATTACATTTCCCACTGAAATCACTAAGCCTCATTTAATTTGAATTTGATAAATTTGAATTCCTCATTCAAATCAGGCGTATACTTATTTCATTTGAATAAGTATATTCACATATTCTTTCTTTCAAAAATACTTGAAAACTCATTAAAATAGATTTGGAAATACCATTCGGTATCGGCCATGGATCGCAGCTCGATGGTTGCATCTCTATCTTAGAAAAACCGAACTTAGCTTAGGCGATCTCTGCCTCCCGATTATTGCCATGCAGCCAATCATAGATTGCAGTTCGCACAAAGATTATGTCGTTATCCCAGCGAATCCATAACAAACTGTCGGCAATCTCTGCCCTTCAAATTACGCTATGAAAATATACCATTACTTTCCAAAATCTCTTTATTTTATAAATATCTCGGAACTATTTATAAGGCTTCTAAATAAATTTCCAAGTTTAAATTAGGAAAATATTCTTTTAAAATCTCAAGCCATTTGTAAAACTTCCTATTTCAGATTTCAAACCTCTTCCAAATTTATAAACTTCTTTAACAAAATTCGTCTACAAAAAAGGTTTCCTTTTATACTCAATTTAGTATATAATTATAATAAATAAGGTTTTAACATCACAAAAATATCCTAACCATTTTTAATAATATAAACATAATTTTTTTAAAAATAATGATAATTAATAATATAATGATTTAACCTTTAACATTTTAAAATCTAATATAAGTAATTAACTTTAAATCGACTTTTAAATAAAATTAATTAGCTTTATAATAACTATTTTTAATGAAATGATTATCTAGTTCTATATCACTAAAAATAAAAAAATTCATTCCTTCAAACAAAAATCAAATAAACAATTAACTTTAAAACATAATTAACCTTACTAATTAAGGGATTTTATAAACATTTGTAAAATAATATTAAATAAACAAGTAGTGTATATATATAATTTAATAAAACACTTTACTCTAAATTATAGAATTTGAAGTTAACCAAACCCTTAACTTTTTATATTTAGAAAGAGGCTTAACGATCATAATGGTACTTAACAAGCTAGCATTAAATTCAATTTAACTTTCTAAGTTAAATTACATGCATTTACATAATAACATGCCTATGAAAATCGAATCCATAATTAACAATCAATTGTTAACACATCAATTATCCAGTGTAAATCCACTGGCATTTAAAATAAACGTCCGAATTAATCTAATAACAGAATGAGAATTTATTCTGCTAACCAATGTCATTCACAACGGTGTTTATTTTGCCAAATACATCACACAAATATATTTCAACTCAGTTTACGTTATAATTTAACAAAGAAATTTTAAAACAATCCATTTATCAATTCCACACAGATATGATTCAATACTGAAATAAACTTAAAAATAAACATAAATAGTTTAGTAGGAATTCGAGATGCTATATCGTGACCCTAATTCCGGTTCAACCAATCTAATAGCATTTCAAGAAGCTTTATCATCATCCTAAATTAATTGCAACAATCACCAACATCAACAAACCAAACAAGCAGAAATAAATTTTATTTACCATAAAAATATACCGATTAACCAAATGAGTGAGTTTAACTCACCTTGAGTTTCAACTTGCCAAACGTTCCAATTTTAAATTAAATCGAACGATGTTCGATTTATCCTAAAATTTTAGCTAACTCCGAAGGACTCCAAATTTGTTCCAAAACGTAGTGCTCGTCGCCACGATTCCATCGCTGCTTGTTTCGTTTGTTTTTGACCTCGTATGAATTAAATATTGTATTTATAAGATTCATGATTCATAATAAATATTAATTTAAAACCCTTTTTTTTTACTTAACCTTTCAAATTTTTTGGGCTATTCATTCCTGGATGATGAATTCTAGAGCGCAGCTCCCTTCTCCTTCTCTCCATATCCTCCAACAAACACGAAACCCATCACGCATTTATCAATCCATCGCCGCTCCCCTTTCAAGCCACTAGAAGATGATCAACTACCATCGAGAGATCCCCCAAGCTCCGCCTTGCCTCCATCAAAGATCCGCCACCCTAAATCTCAACCATGACCCCGAGAATCACCTTCGAACGCTGGCATTTGAATGAAGATTGCCACCAACTCCGGTCACCCACAGTGGTCTCCAGCGATAGATGTGCTCCACTTGCCGAGCACTTCATTTGTTTAGTTGGAGATGAAAGCTAAAAATGTCTGGATGGGGAGATAAACGTGGAGAAACATCGGCGAATTCTGGTCATTCGTATGGGGATGCGGCTATGAAATGAGAGACTTGGGTTTTGGAGAGATTGAGGGGCAGGGGTCTTATATTTATGGCAAAAAGTTACGATTCACGCAAAAAATATTACGAACTCTAAACGAAGTGTGCCACCTAACGCTCATAATGTTTTACTACTATTCCAAATACAATAGAATATATATCGGGAGCCAATTCCATCATATTTGGAAGATAGGTTTACAAATCGAGTTATGTTAATTAAATTTACTTAAATAAATTTCTATGCGTTTCAGCTTCGCATGACCAAACGGTAACTCCAAACGCTACGAAATTTGAAATCCGATAATAATACATTATTACAAATCCAATGGAATTATTTTCGTCGAATTTCGAGACAATGTCCCGGATCGCTATTTTAACATGTCGATTAAATCGAACGATTTTCAAAATCTACGAAATTAATTGAAATTCTAATTTTAAAAACTTAACAACTCAATTATAATTCAAAGAAATTTATAACCATATTAGAAACCATTAAGCTTCATATTAAATCTATGTCGACTCGCAAATCTATATCCTTTGAATCGACAGTAAACCACACATGTCTGATCCAAAAAGCACAGACTTACGGAAAGTCATAAGAAAGAAAAGAAGAGAGAAGAAGAGAAGAGAAGAAAAACAGAAGATAAAAACCACATAGAACAATACAGAATCTCACATCACAGCGCAATAACATATAATATAGATTAATAAGCTTTATAAAATAGAAACTATAATATACATATATCAATCAGTGTTCAACAATCAATCACAATCATTAGCTTCGACGGTTATAATAACCTATCCTTACAGTTGCTGATAATTTAAACAATAATGCAGCGGAAAATAAACAGATACGCCTATACGAAAATGAAGATCTCCAGCTCTCCTGCTTAAGCTCCAAAAGCACCAAATCTGAACCTGAACATATACTCGGTCTGACCCGAGCGTTGAAAGGGAAGAATGCTCAGATCAATCTGGTAAACCAGCGTGAGAAAACACACTCCATTGAATTTATTAAATTACCAAAACTTTTCTTTTCAAAACAAAAGTATCTAGTATGACACGCCTACACATAAACACGGACATGTTTTTACCTTACGATAACCAAAACCTTTTATATCAAGTCATGTTATATTATACTAGTGCCTAGTATACAAATAATAATTAAAATAGCTGAAATTGTTACCATTATTAAATTTCAGCATACTAGGCTCTACAAACAAAATGGCAGCACATAGTGGAGTTTGGATTTCCATACAATGGACCAGGTGAAGGGACTATCTTCTGGCAGTACATCTGTAGACGAATGTACCGAGAAACCATCATAAAGTTCCTCTACCAACACAGGACCGGCCTACCTCTATTACTAGGGGTAGTACCAAGTATGTCATCCCTCGGTCGTTACCGACCTTTCCGGCGCTCATAGCATACAAATCACATTAATTTACATCCTGAACATCATAGTGGGAAGAAATATATCTAGAAGGGGATGATCATATTCTAATTGGGAATGACCCGCTTATCCCTGTTGCATCTAACTCTGTTTTGGTCATTTCCGATTGATGAGGCCTGAGTAAACGATTACCTCTCATATATCACATATCGCATCACTTTGAATGCCATATTGCCATTTTCGTTGACTACTAACTGCCTTTCATAAAAATACATCCCTTGAGCTCGTATATCTCAAGGAGGGTGTTAAGCTAAGAGAAGTTGCCTTCTCCGCCGCCAACGGATATACGTTTGTAGAAACCAATGTATGTAATCATCGATATGCAATGTCAGACACTCGTCCATACAAGTTGTCCAAGAGTAGGACAAACCGAAGGTATTTTCCTACGACATCCTATCGGGAAATCCCTAGGACTAGTAGCGAATAGTCCTTGCATTGGATATTTCATAATGAAGAGACCACTGCTACTGTATGCATATTGGGATTTAAACCCCAAATGATCAACAAGCAGTCCTTCACTACGAAAATCCTAAATATCAATATCTTCAATAATCTGCACAATCGAACGCTTATACGTTGGTCCGAAGCGGTTTTCAAATAAATCTGATCCCGGTCTCTTCGCACCAACAACGCAAAAGCATTTCTCAACCTCACATAGGAACTAAGTCTCATAGACTTATCCCGCCTCCAACTTTCAACTTGTTATCCTTCAGCCAAGAAGGAAGCTCGATAGATTGGAGTAATCACACCACACTACATGAATCAACATTCTGAACACAAACGATAATCAAGCCTACACAGTCTGTTACGTACTAAGTATACGACTAACTAGTTTCTACATCAAGTCGAGAAACTATAATGGCCAAGTTTGATAATCGATTATTTAACTATCAAAGCAAACAAACAAATATCTAACACCATAAGGAATCACTAGGCCCTTTTAATTAATCTTTTGTTAATTAAATCATTTTTCTAAATTATTTAATTTGGAATATCTTTAAAAAGATATAATTCCAAAACCATTTCCATATTTCACTATTTGGAAAACATTTCCATATACTTATTTTGATAATAAGTGAATTCACAATTTACTTTATTTTCAAATCATTCAAACTTCATTTTAAAATACCACTTCCCAAAAAAAGATTTAATTTAAAGGATTATTGACTGTCCAAAATCGTGAACATAATCCCTTTATAAACTTCCATATTTAACTTATCAATTTAAGTTGATTCAGATATATAAAACAATGTTTATAAATTCCATTTATATTTTATAAACTTTCATATACAAAATTCCTTTACTAACAAATTCCATTTTTATCCCATTTATATGCCAAAATCCAATTATAAGTTTATTAACATATAAATCCCTTTATTTACAAATTCATTCTTTTTATAAATTCATAAATGTATAAATCTTATCTACTTATAAGATTCAATTATAACTTCATTTTAACACGTATAAAACTCGTTTATAATTCCACTACTTTTATTTATAAAATATTAATTTTGTAAATCTTATATATAAACCATTTATAATAAGTTCAAAATCTTAATTTATCTTAATTTTACAAAATAGTTAACTCCATATTTCAAAAATCATATTTAAGTAAATTACACAAAGCCATAATTTTTATAACATAATAATTATAACTTTTTTATTTATTAGAATAAATCCATTTCCTTTAACAATTCAAAAACTAATAAAACATATATTTTTAAAACCAATTTGAAATCCCTTTCAATTTGGAATCATCATTTTAAATATTTTTAAAATTCCAAAATATGGCATAATGCTACAACAACACTAAATAAGGTGATACACATCAATCATGGCATCCAACACAACAAAAATCACATGATAACAACATATATAACAATATCTGTAAATAAAAATCAACACTGGTGAGGAATCCAGTTGAATCCCTCCAACCTGTCACCTGCAACAAATATGCATATAAGAAAATATGTATAATGTCTGCTTCGAGGCAGACATGCATACAAAGGGTCATCAGCTCATACATGGGAACGTGTAGGGTCTCATCCGCTAAAATATGCGGGAATAAATCCAAATACCAATATATATGTATGTTTGTATGTATGTATGTATGTATATCATATATCATTCAAACAAGCATCAAATAGCATTAAATTTATTCTCACTTATATAAAAATATATGCGAGTCAGAAAGAGTGAGTTATACTCATTTTGATTCCAGTAGCTATTGCAACCTTTTATTTTGAATAAAATTAAACCGATGTTTAATTTTATCCAAAATTCCTAGCAGCTCCATATCAATCCAAACCAGCTCCGTCGTGTAGTGTTCGCCAATACGAACCTGACGCAATTTGTTTCATGCGATTTCAACCTCGTAAGAAGAAGATATGAATATTATATGATCACACGAATTTATATACAAATAAATATTTTTTCCTAACCTAGAGAAAATCTGGATCGCACGTTTCATAGTAGAGCAGATCTGGCCGCGTATCATTTTCTTCCTCATTCACGTTCGAAGCTCCAGGATAATACGAACCCATTTGCCACCTTTAAACCCTACATGTCACGACCTCCATCGTCCACTAGAAATTGATCAGGGGCCACCATTTCATGAGCCTACCCTCCATTCCCCCCCAACCGAAGCCACGAACAACTCGACCCCTCAATCCACCTAGATTTTTGTGCTCGAGCAACGGCCATTCAATCCCATATTATCGTCGATCCATTGCCTTAAATTTGATCATAGCCGTATGGATATATAAATCTCCTTGAGTTCTTCTATTCTCTGGAAGAAAGTTTCTTGTAAAAGTCAATGGATTAGGAGATATCAGAGGAGAAAGAATCAAATGATTTCGGCCATTGAAATAATAGTGGCGGCTAGGGTTTAGGAAACTGGGGTTTTGTAAATTGAAAAATCTTGTGGCCTTATATCGAAAATTTTTGCGCACTATTCAACCGAAAATATTTCGAACACCAAACGAAGAGTACAGTTAGGCATTTATAATGTTTTACCCTTATTCCGAACATAATGGAATATATTTTGGAGGCCAATTCCAACATATTTGGAAGATAGGTTTTCGAATCAAATTATTTTAATTAAATGTTACTTAAATAAATTTCTACGCGTTTCAGCTCCGCACGAGCAAACCGTAAGTCTGATTGACACGAAATTTGAAATCCTATAATAACATAACATTACGGATCTAATAAAACTAGTTTCATTGAAATCCGACACCGTGTAAAAAATGGCTATTTTTACATTCAACTAAATCGATAAATTTCCAATTTATGCCAAATCGCTTTTAAATCACATTTAAAAGTATACTAACTTCATTCTAATTCAAATAGAATTTAATTCAACTTTATAAATCATTTTCATTCACATTATATTCGAATTCCAATTATTTTTGCAATTTCAAATATTAAATTAAACAATTTAATTATACAAATAAATCATTATATCTGAAATATAAAGTTATTCAACTTACAAATTGTACTTTTGAATATTTAAAATCAATTAAATATCCCAATTTCGAATGATTGAAACTCTGGACCGTTATATTCTCCCCTAGTTAAAAGAATTTCATCATTGAAATTACCAAGTGAGAAAAAGCCACAAAATCCATTAAGTTTTCGAAACCATTAGTTAAACTTCTTATAAAAACTTTTCTTACTTTTCAAATCCTTTTATAGTTATCTTTTCAAAACTAACTAATATCGTTTAACTTTTAACTCAATATCAAAATTTTAGTTATCAAAACTTTTTCCAAAATTCTCAAAATTTTCAGAAAATTTCGCCATAATCTTCATTGCACGGTTCGATCTGAAAAAAACACAATATATATAATATCACAAATATACATCTCATCTTCGAGGATGAGGCATCCCGTAGGAAAAAATATATATAAATACGATATGTACCTTATATATTATTAGCGAGCATGTACGGCTAATATAGCGCGAAAGTGAGCTCCAAATGCGAAGCATGTACCATCCGCACCTGTTAAACACTCAACAAACATAAGTACATGTATATATGGAAAGTAGTATCAATATACAACATATACCAATACAATAACTTTACATGCCAATGTAGCAAATGCAATCAAAAGCAACGAATTCAACCATCAAACAACTATCATCCACCTAACATCCAACAAACCAATATCTATCAAATAAATCCATAACCAAATCAATATACATTCATTTCTCATTAATATTCATTGAATTTGTTTTCAATTTAATCACATTTGATTCATTAACATTGGATTTTACTAACATTCATTTATTCGTATCCAATTAGTTTACATTCACTAATTTACATTCAAGTTAGTTCACTTCCAATTCAAATCAAATTCAATTCTATTTAGATTCACTTAGTTCTAATTTGAATTCAATTATTTATCTTTCAATTTCATTAACATTTAATGAATTTCTATTCAATCAACTAACATCCATCTAACAATCAACCACATATCTAACCTAACCAAATTGATTTAATTTACACTCAAACATTCATATTTACTTTGTTTACATTCAATTTGGTTTAACATTTTTAATTCTAATTGGTTGATGTCTAATTGATTTTCATTGAATTATTCAATTCCTAATTTCATTAGCTTTTAATGAATCAACACTTACATTCATTATTCCTTATCAATTCATTCACATTCGGTTGATTAACATTCAATTCGTATTTTATTCACTAATTTATTTCATTAGTTCAATCCAATTCATTCATTAATTCAATCGCTAATTCATTTTACAACTAAAGTTGAATTTCATTATATAATTCAAATTCATTCATTTACTTCATTTCATTAATTCACTTTGATATCAATTTCAACTTCGTTCAACGCCACTTAAGTTATGTTTCATTTCATACTCACTTACATTTACTTTCACTATACAACTTAAGTTCATTTCTAATTTAATTCGAATTCTATTTTATTGAACTCATTTCATTTGCTTATTTCTTTTTCTTTACTTGAGTTAAATTTCAGTTTTCAAAGATCATTCCCTTTTTAACTTAACTTAGATTTCATTTCTAAAGTCATTTTATTTAACTTTTACTTAAGTCAAATTTCATACCACTACTCAAATTCAAATTTTTTTTTACTTAACAAAATTGTTTAACCATTTTAATATCTGGTTTACTTTCATATTCCTATTTTTTAAGTTATACAACTTGCTTATTTACAATTCCATGAACATTTACTTAAGTCTACTTCCATTCACCAAACTCATTTTATAATTTCAATTCACGGTTATACAATCACTTTACAACTTAGGTTTAGTTTCCATTTTAATAACTTATTTGATCCAATTCAATTTATTTAACTTTCCTTAAGCTAAACTTCAAATCCTATATTTCATTATGCTAACTCAAATTTATTTAACTTTACTAAGTTAATTTTTTTTATTTCCTATCATAAGTCCAAAACTCATTGTACTTATGGTAGCAAATCCATCAAGCAAAACTTAGGTTTAATTTCCTATTATAAGTCCTAAACTTAAATTTTTAATTTACTAATGGTAGCAAATCTATCATGCAGAAACTCGAAAATGATACTAATGATGTCGTAGTCATTACCCTTAACCATTTTTCTTCACTTATATAAGATTCATTCTAAATTTATTTATCTTATTTAGATTTATAATAATATAAGCTCTTTAAATTTGAAAAAATAACTGTCAAAATCAACGGGATTCAAAATTTCAACTTCTTAATTTAGATCCATTTTCATTTATAACCTAAATATACTCATGTATTTTCATTTCTTATATATAATATTGTTTCACAATTGTAAATCATATTAATTATAATTCCATACTTTATAATTCATTAGCTATATAATTTATTCTTTTACAATTGTTATCTTTATTTTTATTATTCAAACATCTTTTATTAAATTATACATATTTACATTTTCAAACAACCAAATAATCAATTAATATACACTATAATACTTCTTGGAAAATTATCCTTTATATATAAAATATAATCGAGCTAAAATTATTTCATTTACCCAATTTAAAAACAATACTATGTCGACTTGCCTCGCTTAAGTGTTTAGAAACCTCTATCAATAACGTGGCGTCCCATGCACCGACCAGAATTCATAAACAACTCAACGGATAAGCAAACACAATATAAAACATTTTTTTATAACCATAAACAAATACGCGCTAATATATATAATACACTTAAACTCAATCTAGGGTGCTACTGACTCTGTCTATACTTAGTACATGTAACGTACCGACATTTTCAAACCCGAAAATTACAGATAGTTATGAAAAAGAAAGAAAGAGATAGAAGAAGAAGAATAGAAACAACAACATCTCACATTCGCGGCGAATAAAATATAATAATAAATAATAAACAGTTTACAAAAGACCATTATATATGTCACTTACATTTAATATGCATCAGGGTTTCACATATATACAGTCACTAAATATATACAATTATCATGTCTCAGATTAATAATAATATGAATACAGCGGAAATACTCTATACACTCTTGCCATCCAGCTCGCCTCCTAAGCTCCAGAACGTCCTACCTGAAAATCTGTAATACGCGGTCTGACCCGAGCATTACACCAAAGTAACACCCGGGTCAGGCTGGAAACCAGCGTGAGTAAACCCATCTAACACGAAATGCAAAAGTACAACTCATATAAAACCCGGGTAACTTGTTTCAATTCACAAATCCACAATTTTCTATAGACATCACTTAATCACACATAAAATTTCTAAGTATCAATATTTAGATTAAATAGTCCAATTTACTTAAATTATTTCATTCCAGCCCATTGATTTTACATATCAACTTATAAAGAATCGAAGTGGTTTCGGGTATTAACTAATTCCCGACTCCGGTCTCTTCGAATTCAATTCATCTTAACACATGTTATCCAAGTGAAATGCAATTCAATTTTACACAAAAGATGGCATCTTTACTTAGCAATTCCACATTGATAGATAACCACATTATCATTGCCCACCCAACACAACATATCATGAAACATTTCATATCAGATCAGGACATTTAATTATCATTTAATCATACATAAGCAAATAAATCAATCACATCATCTCGAATAAATCTTATTAACCATAATTGAATTGAATCAAGCACCTTTAAGTCCTACTTATTAATTAATTACATCCCAATTGATTTACCATCCCATAATTGTTCATCTTAATTAATCCTTCTTGATTAATTATTCCTTAACTATATCTTTGCCTAATTATTTCCGTTAAGTAATCATACTTGACCCCATTCCCATGTATGATTATCCTTAATTAATTGAACTTAATCAATTGTATAATAACTTAAATTAACACCTTTCGTTAACAATTCATTAATTACTTCTCTACAGGCTTAAATTTAGATTTACCATTAATTACAGATTTACTTGTCCTCGATTAACTAACCTTAACTAATTCATATCAAAATAATTTGATTTACTTAATTTAGTATTTAAGGATAAACCATTTTATTCTGCTTAGTTAATCACTAATTATTCGACTTATTAAATCTATTAATTATTACTTAATTTCTCACTTAATTAATTCTTAATTTATAACCTTAATTATCTATTTATTAGTCACTAATTAATCATCCATTACCAATTAATTAACCATTTAATCCTGGATTAATTACTTAAGTCAACTACTATTTATTAACTTTAAGTAGTTAGTTAAATCCTTAAGTTCAAATTGATTAAACACGTAATTATCAATCTTAAATTATAGATTTACTTAATCTTCAAACTACTTAGTTAATTACCATTGTAAAATTGATTTATATTCTAGATCAATTGGTACTTTAAGTTAATTAATTATTTTACATTTGCAAATCTTCCCTTTAATAAATTTAAAATCAGATCTTAACCTAACACTAACCAGCATTATTTATTTAACTAATATTAAATTTTGCATAACAAGATGCTTCAAAGTATTAAGAAAATTCCCAAGAAGATGGAACCCAAGGTAACACCTGATAAACTCGAGTAGAACTCATATTTTCTCTACCCTTTCTCGAGTCCCCTTTCCCTTACTCAAAGCATCATCTACTTATCTTCCTCTCCCCCTTTTTTTAGCAAAGTCATAATACTACTGTATTATGATCTCACTAACGCACGCAGCATACACCAGGACAAACTCGAAGAGACTCCCCCTCATACTAACGAAACTGCTGACATCCTCCCATGCCACCGTGCATGTGCACGGTGGTTCGCCATAACTCCGGCAACCCTCGCCGTCACCTACAAACCAGAAATCGATCCCCAATACGTACTCAAAACTCGAATCGACGCGAACAGGGAAAAATCAAAAAAAGGCCTGAAGCTCGTACTCAAAACATGAACGCCTCCCCGAAAATCACCATGTACTGTCATCATCAATCGCCGGAGGCCAAACCCCTTCGCCAACGCCATGCCCAGACCTTCATCGACTTTCTCCCAAACCCGCATGCCACTCGATCAACATATGGAGCCGAAACAAAAATTTACAAAGCACAGTAAATTTTCAACCCAAAACCCTATATTCATTTCCCCCACCAAATCCTTGCATTAGAAAATTTTGCTAGCATTTTTCCTGGTTTTGAATATCACCAAGCTAGCTTCTCAGTAAATTTTAACATCTAATATTTGTTGATTCATCAGCAATTGATAAAAAGGCAATTTGGGTTCATTTAAGAACTGCTCCCTGTATACTCGTCTAAAAATTTCCATGTTTGTTTTAAAAATCCTACCTTTATATGTAGATTCAAGATGTAAAATCAAATTATCATATATAATATTCGAATTTTAGCATAAGAACTCCATTCTACTGCCATATTGAATATGCAGTGTCTATGTTCCACTATCAACCTTCAAACAATTTTCCAGACCTTGATTCAAGTTTAAGCAAATTTATTTAACTTAAATTCCTAAGTTTAAAATGTTTAATTGAATAAGTATTTGTGCCCTCTACATTTCTTTGCTCTAATTCTTATACACTTAAGAACAAGCATAGTACTGTTTCCAGGAATGCTCACATCACATATATATATATATATATATATATATATATATATATATATATATATATATATATATATATGAAATTCATACAATTAATCTGGCAAATGCATACCATACTTTGTTTCAAGAAATTTTCTGAATGTCACAGGATTTTGAACAAATCAAAATTTGGGACTACTCACCAGATTAATGTGCAGGAACTAAAAAATTTGATGAGATGAAAACTTTAAATCTGCAGATCCTTGAAACTAAAACTGGAATTACTGGAAACTAAGATGCTATGTTGAGTGGCTTTAAGCTTTGAATCTGTTTTGAGTTGAATTTGTATGATTTGGTTTAAGTTGTGAAATGCAGTGTTATCTATCTCCTTTGTTATACTTGGTTCCAGTGAAAGGAAAGGAACAAGGTGGAGATATAAATAGAGAGGTAGGCTGCCTTCTTCAGCAAGTTGTTTTATTTACTTTATTTTATTATTTCTGGCTTGCTGAGTTGTGATAAACGAATGAAATAAGGAAGAGATGATATATAAAATAAAGTTTGCAGGATGATTATTTTCTTTGTACAACAATGGTCAGAGATTTTTTTCTATGGAGGCTGATATGATTTTGTTCTTGCTAGAGATGATGGCATTTAATGCCTTGGTTCCTTTTCATGTTTACACATATTATCATCATGTTTGCTGTAAATAACTATTTGTATGAAGACATATGGCTTGTAAATGAAGATACTTGTTCTAGCTTGAATAATTTGTATATATATATTTTGTCTGGTTTATTTTCATACACTTGTGCTTTACTTTATTCTATACTTTTTTCTTACATACTTATTCCTTTTACTTTTGTATAAAGATATTTTGTTTTTATTTTTATTTTTATTTGTATTTGAACTATCAATATTTAAATTAGTCATAAGTTTCACTCACATTGTATACTTAAACTTTATATTGATAGAATTTGTTGTTATTTTAAACATTATTATCCATATATATATATATTTATTTATGGATGTTAACACGGTAAGCATTTCAATTTAATTATATAAGAAAGATTTTATTGTGAATATTATTAAGAGATTTTATTTTAAATTTTCAAATCAATTTCCTTTCAAAAAAAATACAAATTCATACTAATAAATGGTAATTATTCTAAAAGTCATATTCATTTTAAAATGATAAGTTTACTTTTTATTTAAATTAAACTAAATATTTATTAAAATAATAGGACCAAAATCCAGGGTCGTCACATTCCTTCCCCCTTTGAATCTTTTCGTCCTCGAAAAGGAACTAAACCAGATTCATTGAATTGCTTAAAATCAGATAAATTTTCTTTGATCATTTTTTTTAAACTACTTTACAAATATATATAATATTTCTAAAATAGTTTCCATAAAAATCCTTTTATAACTTGATTTTTCGACAAGTCCATACTCGTTCTCACAGAAATTCGGTCATACGTTGATCAGGCGTATGACTGAAAATCTGTAAGTGCTTGGCAGACCCGTTTTTAACATCCAGTGAAAATATTTTGAAAACTAATTTTATTAAAGATATAGAAAACAGTTTTTGAAAATAGAGGATATATTTTTGGTGAGAATGCTCTGGAAATCATCACCCCCATCCATGGTCACAGTTACATCCCAGGGTTACGTTGCCGTCGCAGCAAAAGTCCATGCAACTGCAGGCTCTCCGCGGCCTCTCAAATACGCCATGGATCCCATACAACAGATCACAATTACGTCCATGGTTACGTTGCCGTCACAGCAAAAGTCCATGCAACTGCAGGCTCTCCGCGGCCTTTGACTTTCTCTACCGAAATGAAACCTCTCCACTCCTATATAGGTCGCAGTGTGCCGATATAAAATCAACGCGGTCTGTTGGCTCTCAGCGGCACACACGACTTTCGCTATGTTATACCATAGGTCGCAGTCCGCCGATATAAAATCAAACGCAGACTGTTGGCTCTCAGCGGCACATACGACCTCCACTATGGTATACACTACTCATAATCCCCAGGAACTAGTTTTGTCCGGACTCCTCACAGGATCAACTTTAGAACCCCCTTGGGCTCAAGGCAGCACCATCCGGTGGCACTCCTGAGAAGTTCATTTCAAGGGAGCGCCTTTTTCCCCAGAGCCATCATAAAAACATTTTATACTATACATATAGTATCTTCAAATCATACACCTAGTATGATAGCATACAAATCTCCTTTACACAAAATCGATTATCCCAAAATCGATTATTCTCAAAATAGGCTTTCCAAATTCCAATATTTGATTTTACCCAAAAATCAAAAGCCCTTTCCAAGTTCAAAGGTTCCAAAAACCTTTTTCCAAATTCCTCATAAGATCCTTTATATATATATAGATATATATAAATTTTAAAATTTTGGATCTTTTCAAACGTGTATAAAACTCTTTTTATACTTCAAACATGTTCAAAAATCCTTTTCTTCCAGCAATAGATTCAACAATGGAAGATTTATCTTATATAACCAAGATATATAACTTGTTTATTCAAAACCAAATATTCAAATTTGATTACTCTTCCAAATATCAATTCCATTCAAATCCGTACGATGTACACATAACATCCGTACGCTATACCAATATGATCGTTCACTCGATCACACAATTTCACTTCCGAACTAGTATCGTCCACCCGATTCCCTAGTGCGGACACAGATCTGGTTTCTTGATTAGAAACCGTCATTCTCCTTGCATAGCTATAACTATGATAGAGAATGTCCAGAACCAATCAACAATCCATATCCAGGTTCGCAGTCGAAAATCAAGTGAAAAATCCCAACTCGGATCGATATAAGTATCTCGAAATTCTGTGCTCGAATCTGCATCAAATCACTATGCGAATAGAATAATATACGTACATCCTACGTATTTAACTTCATTGATATTAGCCAAATCAATTGCCCTCTATTTACGTTCACTTATTCACATTTACATCAATCCCCATTTGGATTATCACTTCAATTCTTATCTCAGTTGGGTATTTAAACCAATTAACAGTTTGAACTCCGACCAGTTTTAGTAAATAGCTTGAAAATTTTAAAAATAGATAAGTAGTTGAAAATAATTATTAGTTTGCAAAATAACTATAAAATAGTTAACCAATTGTAAAATAGTCAGAAATTAGTTGAATAGTTTCAGGAATGTTAAATAATTGCAAAATAGTTGTAAAATAGAAATTAGTTTGTGAAATAGTTGAAAAAAATAGTAATTAGTTTAGAAAATAGTTGAAAAAATGGTTAAATAGCTCCAAAAATAATGGTAAACAATTATAAAATAAGTTAGCTTTAAAAAGAAAGGTTGTATTTATTTAATAGCTTAGGAAATAAGTTTATATCAAAATAATTTATATTGAAAATAGTCAAGAGCCAACTGTTCACTTTCCCAACAACTCAATTTAAATTTCCATTTAAATTGATCCAACTCCAATTTGAATATCTCCAATTTCCATTGAAATTTATTTAATCCCAATTCAAGTTGAATAAATCTTGATTCCTTTTCCAATTTAAATCAAATTCCATTTAATTTTAATCATGTTCAACTTATATTATAATTTCAAATTATTCCAATCAATGTGAATTATTACCAATTGAACCCATTCCAAATTCAAATCATTCCAACATAATCCAATTCAATTTCCCTTTTAAATTCTTAAACTTATACATCTTCAATCACCAATTCAATTAATTCAAACCAAATTAAAATTTGAACGAATTCAATTTCAATCTTGAATTTAAACTGTCTCGAATTATATAAGTTCGAGTTAAATTCTCATAGGTTGGTTTACCTTTTTAAACCAAATTAACCTTTATTCAAAGTTTTTAATCAACTTAATTTCTGAGTTCAATTCTCAAAATTCCTTTTTAAATTATCTTAACTTATGTATTTCATGGTTCAAATAAGAGTTCAATACAATTTTATTTTAAAATTTTAATTTATTATTAAATTTATCTCCCCGTTTGAAGCCAGTTCTTAAACAATTTTAATTTACAATTCAATTATTCATATTTATTTTATTTATTTATACAATACCATTTTCAATTAAAATATTTTTATTAACAATAGGATAATATCATCCAATTTATTTAAAATGTCCATCCATTTTCAATTTTTAAATCTCAAACCCGTTTTGAGATTACACAAATTCCCAATTCAAATCAACCATTTAACTTTCCAAGTTAAATTCCAATTTCATCTTGAAATTTTCAATTCAGGTTGCTTGTTCTACATTTATTTAACTTTTCCAAAGTTAAATTCCAATTTAATTAATCCAGTCAACCTCATTCAATCCTTAAACTTCACAATAATAATCTCCCCTCTTAAAAACTTATATCACTTTGGGTTTTTATATCACACTTCAGGGAAAAATCAAAACTCAACCTCTTAGAGTTTATTGCAAATTATCTTTGATATCATGTATATTCATATATATATATATATGTATATATATATTTATTTATTTCTTGGCCCTCCCAGCCATATTTTAAAACTATAAACCATCCTTGGTTTTAAATTCAAATCAAACTTCAAACAACCCATTGTTTTCAACAAGCCCCAGTTATCTAAATAATTATTATTTATTATTTTTCATTACCTTGGAACAAATTTTCAAATTCTGGAACCAGATTTAGAATTTTAATTCCAATCCATTAGATTTTAATTTGGTTGTATTTTTATTTCTACTCAGTTTAATTCCAATTCAAGACTTCAATTTCAGTTTGAATCTATTTCAAACTTATCTTTATTTAATTTTAGTTTGGTTGAATTATACTACTTCTTAATTTAATTCTAATAATTTTACAACCAATCACCTTAATATTTATTAGAAGGAAATATCGCTTATTGTTTGCCCATTTTTTGTGCAAATAATTTTAGTGCATTCACTGAGAGGGTAAAGGAGCTCGAAGCTTCAGCTTCTCCCACTCAACCCTTTTCCTATCAACATCGTTCATTGCTTGGAAAATATGGCTCCCGGACGGAAGAAAGATACTAACAAAGGAAAGAACGTTACGATTGGCAGTATCCTAGATCCAGTGAACAGGGACCAGGACAATCGTCAGGTTCTGATGACAAATTTAAATCATGCAAATCCGATAGCCCCCACTACGGAACAACCAATTACAAGGGCGGATCTGGACAGATTGTGACTGAAGTAACTAACCGCTTCACATCTCAACAAGAAGCCTTGGTGGACCAACTTATGTCACGCTTAAGGGATGCTGAAGAATCCAACCGCAACACTGAATCGTGGGGTGAGTCCCGGTCTGGAGGATCTGGGAGGCGACAAAGGTCTTTCTTCTTCGAAGAGGCTAACAATAGAAACAGCCATGGTAGGAGCCGAGCCCGGACTCAGCCCGAATTCCGACCCGAGGAAACAGTTGGAACCGAACCCAACGGGGGAGGTGCCAGGCAGGGGTCGGATGTAGCTGAGCCTGTCATGCTACCTAACCATGAAAACACCAGTGGACGGGGCCGAGCTGGTGTCCGGCCCGAAGTTTGACCCGAGGAAGTGCTGAGAACAGAACCCAGCAGGGGAAGATCAAGGCAAGGGCCAACTGTGGCTGACCCCAGCATGCCTCCGGAAGACCAGAGGCAACCATTGGAGAATGTCAGGAGAGATAAACGATACCATCCTTACAGGGCATCTGGACGGAATCAATCCTGCAGGGAAGAACCAAACTCATTTTTATCCACTACAAGTTCTAATGAAAGAATGGCGCGATTGTTCAGGGAGTGCGTCCAACGGGAGCAAAGGGATCGAGGGATAGGTGTAAGGGTAACCAGCCCCTTCACCCGCAATATTGAAACTGCCATCACCCCGCGGGAATGGAAAATGCCAACGATGGAACCTTACAAGGGAACCTCTGACCCCATCGTACACTTACAGAGATACACCCAGCATATGCTTATGAGCGGAGCAACGGAGGGAGTATTGTGTAAATACTTCCCACTTTTCTTGGCAGACCTAGCTACCTCCTGGTTCTGCCACCTACCCCAAGGGTCCATCAGCTCATGGGAAATGTTGAAAGAAAAATTCATCAGCCAGTTCCGCATTCATGTGGAACAACCCAAGGACGCTTATTCCTTATCTAATATCAAGCAGAAACCCGGAGAGACAGTGCAGCAATATCTCACCCGATTCAACGCTGCGGCGGCCGCAGTCCAAGATGCCGATGAGAGACTTATCCTAATGGCTCTCTGCAGTGGTGTACATCCGAATACTAAGTTTTCTAAAAGACTAACCAAGGAAAAGCCAGCTACTTTACCTGATTTCTTCCATGAAGCTGGAAAGTATATGAGACTTGAAGACGCTGCCACTGAGAGGCAGCCAGGGCAATAGGTTAAAACAGCCACAGACAGGGTTTCCTCTGCAAAAAAGGATGTTCGGAGAAATGACTCTAGAGACACTGCTGGGGGCAAGAAGGGGGAAAAGCGCCTTTATCGACCTGGACCAAGATTTGACTCCTACACTCCTTTGAATGAAACGATCGAAAACATCTTTCTAGCCACTCAAGACGAAGTTAGATACAGGCGCCCCCCGCACAAGAAGGAGTCAGATAACGCACTCAAATCTGGAACATTCTGCCGCTTCCACGAATCCCACGGACATGACACCAATGAATGCCACCATCTCCGGGACTTGATTGAAGAACACATTAGAAGGAGGAGACTGGAACGCTATGTAAAAAGCTAGAGCAGGACTCCAGCTCCCGCCAATGAAAACCCAGGGTTACCCCTCCCGGAGGAAGGCGGAGGAAATCGCAGCACTAGCGGCTCTATTCAAGAGAGAATAGTAGTCCATACCATATCAGGAGGACCACACATCGCCGACAGAAGCTGGGCAGAGATGGAAAGATACGGTAAGTCACTTAGAAACGCTGAAGGGTACATTAATTCCGTTATGGAAGAACGCCACCCGAAACGGAAAGAGAATGACGATATCACATTCAGTAGGTGTGGTCTAGAGGGAAGACAGTACCCACACATGGATCCTATGGTCATCTCTGTCTGGTTCGGTCCAGCCAAAGTTTTTCGAATTTTAGTAGACACCGAAAGCTCAGTGAATATCCTATTCAAGCATGCATTCGACAAAATGAAGCTGTCAATGAAGGATGTGTCTCCCTGCAACAAACCACTACATGGTTTCACTGGAGATGCGAAGATGCCCCTCGGGCAATTGGACCTTTTTGTTGAAATAGGAAGTCATCCCCGCTCCGCTGTGCGAAAACAAACATTTGTACTGATAGAGAACCATTCAGCCTACACGCCTTTTTGGGAAGACCAGCCTTGTCTGACTTCCAAATTGTCCTAGCCCCATGGTGCCTAAAGATGAAATTCCCAACAGATAACGGAGTAGGAGAAATAGAGGGAGATCAAGATGCCGCTCGAGATTGCTATGTAACTGAGCTTCGCAATAACCGCAGGAAGGATAAAGGGAAGGATGCAGAGATTTCTCTCTGCAAGAAAAACCTGGAAGCCTAGCAATTAAAGAAAGCCCCTCCTCTTCAATATAGCAGCGATCATTTCAACGAATTAGACCCCAGGGACAAAGAGGATGAGGCCACCACCAAGCCTGCAGAGGCTATGGAATTTGTATCTGTATACAAACACGACCCAAGTAGACTGCTGAGGGTCGGGTCTCAGTTAAGAGCGGAGTTGAAAGGTCAACTCGTCGATTTTCTTCGCCACAACATGGATGTATTTGCATGGATGCACGCTGAAATGACAGGAATCTCTCCAGACGTAGCATGCCACATGCTGAACATCGATCCCACCAAGGTGCCAGTGAAGCAGAAAAAAAGGAGCATGGGGGCAGAACGATCAGCGGCCCTCGAGGAAGAAGTAAAGAACTTACTCGCCAATGACTTCATACGAGAAGCCATCTACGCAGAATGGATCGCCAACCTGGTACTGGTAAAGAATGCTAATGGGAAGTGGCGAACATGCATCAATTTCTCCAACTTAAATGACGCTTGCCCGAAGGACTGCTTCCCACTCCCCCGAATCGATCAACTCGTGGACAGCACAGCCGGACACGAACTTTTATCCTTTATGGACGCATACTCGGGATATAACCAGATCCCTATGCACGCCCCCGATCAAGACCACACTAGTTTCATCACTGACCGGGGATTGTACTGCTACAAAGTAATGCCTTTTGGACTCAAAAACGCTGGAGCTACTTACCAGCGCCTCGTCAACAAGATGTTTGCAAAATTAATAGGACGAACTATGGAGGTTTATGTGGATGACATGCTGGTAAAATCAAGGAAAGCCGACGATCATATAAACCACCTGGATGAGATGTTTCAAGTACTTCGCCAATATGGAATGAAGCTGAATCCTCTAAAGTGCTCCTTCGGAGTATCATCGGGAAAGTTCTTGGGATTCATCGTACATGCCAGGGGGATTGAGGAGAACCCCGAACAAGTCCGGGATTTGCAAGATATCAAGATACCATCCACTCGAAGAGAGATGCAAAGCCTAAACGGGAAGGTGGCTGCCCTGAGCAGGTTCATCTCTAAAGCAACCGACAAATGCATCCCTTTCTTCGAAGCTCTTAGGAAGGACAAAGGAAAGTTCGAATGGACTGACGAATGCTCGACAGCCTTTCTTAACTTAATCGAACACCTCCAAAGACCACCAGTACTCTCAACTCCAAATGAAGGCAAGGAACTATACCTATACCTTGCTGTATCATCCCATGCTTTAAGCGCCGCGTTGGTGAGAGAAGACGACCGCGCACAGCGGCCCGTATACTTTGTAAGCAAGAGATTTACAGAGGCAGAAGCCAGATACCCTAAACTTGAAAAGCTAGCATACTGTTTACTAATCACGTCATGGAAATTGCGACACTATTTCCAATCTCATTCCATCAGAGTTTTAACCGATCAACCGTTAAGGCAGGTACTACATCGCCCCGACACTTCTGGGTGACTACTTAAGTGGTGCATTGAACTGAGTCAATATGATATTACCTACCATCCTCGCACCGCTATCAAAGGACAAGCCATAGCTGATTTCATTGCCGAATTCACTACTATCGAAGGTAAGATGCAATCTGAAGTAGCGAAAAATATCAAGTGGAATCTCTTCGTTGATGGAGCATCAAATGAGCAAGGCTCGGGGGCAGGTGTTGTGATAATCACCCCCAGGGGAAGGAAGCTGCAATACGCCCTAAGGTTGGAGTTCGCTGCCACCAACAATGATGCAGAATACGAAGCAGTGACAGCCGGTTTAGAACTTGCCCTGGAGATTGGAGTCGGTTCTTTATGTCTCCATAGTGATTCTCAACTTATTGTAAATCAAATACTGGAAGAATTCCAAACTCGAGGAGATCGACTCACAGCATATCTAAAGAAGACCAAGCTGCTGCTCAATCAGTTGGATCACTATTTAATCAGACACATTCCTCGAGAGAAGAATCAGGAGGCCGACGAACTGGCAAAGCAAGCTAGCATGAAGGACGACACCGCTTCCCGAACAATAACCATCTCGCAACAACTAGCCCCGAGTTACGAGACAATGAATATGATAGCTGCAATCGAAGAGGAAACTTGGATGACTCCTATCCGGAAATATTTACAAGATGGCACATTGCCCGACGGGCGTAACGAAGTCAAGAAAATCTTGAGGAAAGCTTCCCGCTATACAACACAAGGAGGCATCCTCTATCGATGCGGCTTCTCTAATCCCTTATTAAGGTGTGTCGCTGGAAGGGAAGCCAAGGAAATCTTATCCAACATACATCGAGGAAGTTGCGGAGATCACACCGGTGGGCAGACTCTGGCAAAGAAGATACTCCGATATGGACATTACTGGCCCACCTTAAACAAAGACGCCCTAGACTTCGTCAAAAGATGTGAAAAGTGTCAGAAATTTGCTAAAATTCCTCGGCTACCAACAAACGAGATTACTCAAATGACCAGCCCTTGGCCCTTTGCAATATGGGGAATTGACTTGATTGGCGAACTGCCAGTGGGCAGAGGCGGAGCCAAATATGCCGTAGTAGCAGTTGACTATTTCACCAAATGGGTGGAAAAGGAGCCTCTAAATAAAATATCTTCAGCAAAAGTTATTAACTTCTTGATCAAAAATGTTTTATGCAGGTACGGGGTTCCACTCAAAATCATATCGGACAATGGACTTCAATTTGACAGCGAGGAATTCGCCGACTGGTGCCAAGAGTACGAAATTCACAAAAGCTTCTCATCTGTGGCTTACCCCCAAGCAAACGGACAAGTCGAAGCTGTCAACAAAATCCTCAAAACCCTAATCAAGAAGAAACTCGAAAAGTCAAAAGGCGCTTGGGTGGATGAACTTCCTACGGCACTTTGGGCCTACCGCACATCTTACAGAACATCAACAAGGCATACTCCTTTCTCTTTGGCATACGGATCGGAGGCCATGCTCCCAGTTGAAACTGTAGTGCCTTCCCACCGCAGGATCCACTACAACCCAGAAGAGGACGAAGAACTCCTCCACATGTCTTTGGATCTAATTGAAGAGAGAAGAAACGATGCAGCACTCAAAGCAGCAGTTCATAAGCAAAAGGTTGCAACACAATACAACTCCAAAGTCAAGTACCGCAGCTTACAAGAAGGAGATCTTGTCCTCAAGCGGATCTTCCCATGCCCCGGAGCGTTAGATCCAATCTAGGAAGGACCCTATGTAATTCATAAAGATCTCCGCAACGGAGCCTATATTTTGTCAACAGTGGACGGAGAGGTGTTCCAGAGGGCATGGAACATCCGACACCTCCGTCGATACTTTCATTAACTTGTACTGCCATATGAAGTGAATTAACAAAGAGAATCAGTGGACGTAGGCATCTTCGTGCCGAACCACTTTAAAAATCTTGTCTCTTTTTAACTTGTTCCTTTATATCTTGGCTGCTTGTTAAGATTTATCCTTTTCTGTTGAACAAAATCATGTATAACGACGTTTCCATACTGGAACTTCACGGCGCAACCTCACCTGGACAAGACCCAACAGGTACTATGCGATTCTATGCACTCGCCAATGAGACACTTTTGCTCCAGCATCCCTCTGCTGCGGGTTAACTCATTGCTCGCGACTGTCCCCAAAGCCAACTGTAACGAGCCGATTATAAGCCATCAAGAAGGCCGACTATAGCCGATGGCAGCTCATTACGGCGTTCGGCTCGCCGACAACTGTGAACCTACTTTAAGCCCCAACATAAGGTGTGGCCAGCCAAGGGTAGTTCACGGTTGACGATCGGCACCCACGCTAGCCGACCACAGTAAATCGAATAATACCCACGATTACGAGCCTTAATGGCTCGGGTAGTTACTGTGCGTGATGTCGGCTCCGGTATGTCTTAAGTGCGGCTGTGGTAAAAAAGATAAACTCCCCGCAGAGGCGTAAGATGGGTGACAAATGTCTCCAAGACCCACAGCTAGGGAAAGTGACTACAAAACCCGTTTGCCACGAACTTAAGCATATCGACGGCCTTCCGTGATTGGAAGTTTTACTGTTTCTCATATTTCCATTACATTTAAAAACTTTTCTCCTATCCTATATAACAGTCCCTAAAGTACAGGTCACAAAATAGGAGAAATCTCGTTTGTGGAAATATGAGCTCACATCCGAATGACGGAACACTCAGCTACATTCCATACTCAGTCACGCAAGACATTCAAAGTAACCCTCTACAACCAAAACATGAAGGGCAGTATTTTCTTATTTTGTATACAAATATGTAGCTTTAATTTATTCACACGTCATATTGGCATTACAAGACATGAAATAATATTTTAAGCATAAACTTAGCATTAAATACGATTGAGTTACATGCATAAACACGCAGCTGTATTTCTTATGCAACATATCAAAATGACAACAACATTCAAACATGACAGAATCAGCTTATGTTATAAAATTACATAAAGTCATTCTCTACAAATAATATAATTGCAAGTTACATTAATGTTTTGGACTAACATAGACAGCTACCAAAATATGTACAAGTCAAGTCAAAAAATAGGGGCTTCGCCTTCATCCCGCTAGCCCTCCGGGTCTACTTAACTGCAGGGTCAGAGCTCCCCGCATGTACTCCAGAGATCCCGCCTGCTCAATTCAGAAGAGAATCCATCAGTAGTCACGAAAGATAAGCAATCAAATCATGAAAGGACTAAAAAGGAAGACTTACCAGCGTCTGCTCCCTGATCATCGTCATCTAGCTGCACGCCTACCTCATCCTCAGCAAGCAGCCGCATGCCCTCCTTAACCGCCACCTTCTCTTCCTTGGTGAATTGGGCCGTAACCACATCCATCCTGAAAGCCGCACCACCTTCCTTATCCGCATCAGCCTCAGCCTCCTCCAAAGCCCGAAGATATATTCTAGCCATGACTCGGGGATAGTCGTCCATCCAGGACAGGTTGCCCTGCCTCCAAGTTCGGAAATACATGTCCTGGAGCATCTCATCCATCATCCCCTCGTTCTCCTCAAACTCCCTCATCCGGGCCTTAGAAGCCGACAGCCGTACGACGGCAGCATCTCTCTCCAATCGGTATCTTGATCAGTCCGCCTGAAGGGATTTCCGCATCACTTCTATCTCCTCCTTCAGCCTGGCCTGAGCAAGCTCTGCAGCCTCAAGCCTCCCAGATAACTCTTTTACCTACTCCAAATCCGCTCTCCGAACCTCGTCCACCGTTGTGATGGCCATGTCAATCCGTTCCTTGCAGACAGCCTCCATCTTTCGTAGTTCTGCCTTACTAGCCTCTTCCATAGCCTTCTTCAACCGCCTGGAGGCTGCCTCATGCTGAGAAATCTGAATGGCTTGATCGGCAAGCTGTTTGGCCTGATCATCAACCTTTAGCCGCAACCGAATATTAGCACTCCCAATCTCCTCTCCAGCCTTGACCAGACGGGCATGATGCCCCATCAACTTCCTGGTCTCCTCCGCGACCCGATCAATATTAGCCTTGGCTTCGTCCCCCATGGTAACTATCCGAGTAGTAAGCAAATTGAGGTCTAAGGACTTAGCCTCATCAAGCACCCGTAGCATGGGATTGCGGGGAAGAAGATGCTCACCCGTGGCCTCGTCAAAAGAGATATCCTGAAAACTCGGGTCCAAATCCGGATGGTCGGCAAATGGGTTGCGAACCAAACCAGGATGGTCTATCGGGGTGACGGTTGGATTTTCGGATGGATGTGGGGAAGGCATAAGCTCCGTATCCTCCTCAGTAATATCATGGATAGGTTGGGCTGGAGGCTGAGGGCCAGGTGAAGCTTCAAACGAAGATCGGCCCCTCTTTCTCTTTTGCATATCTTCTTCAATAACTCCGAGAAGAGGGCGATATCTAACCGCATCTCCAGGACGGCTAGCTGACGGCTTTGGTTTGGCGGAAGCTTTGAGTAACTTATACTATTCAAGGCGGTGCTGAATATCTGATGTCTTGGCCACCCTACCAATTCCTGGAATAAAAACCAAGTGTTACAAGCATGCATGAAACTATGACTCAAGAAACATGTGAAGTTAAAAGAAGGAGTTAAGAATTCACCTTGAACCGCCGGAGTTGCCTTAGCTGAAATACTCTCAGAAGATAGACTGGCACCAGTCCCGGCCTTATCAGACCTCTTCGACTTCTCCACCAAGGCTGATCCTTCCTCCAACCCCTCAAAAGCCTGGCGGAAGGCATCATCCGTCCACTCTTGAATCTCGTCTGCTTGCCCAGGAGGCAAAGCCCCGGCGCCATCACCACCACCATCACCTTCTCTGTCGTCTCCACTCTCTGCCTCTCCTCCTACATCGTCTCCTTCGCCTTCACCTCTATCCTCCTCCACATCTTCCTCCCCCGGAGTAATTGGGCACGTGCTAGGGGAAGGGCCGTCGGACTTCTTGAGTTTCTTACCTCCGACAACTGGAGGTTTTGTGAAAGGCCTCCTCTTGCTACTCTTCGCAGTAGCCCCATCTTTAGCTTTAGCAGCCCTTTCCTCGGCCGTATCTCTCTGCTTAACCACGGATTGACGTGGCAGAATCAGGTTGTGCTCCAGGAGAGTGGCATTCCTGATTAGGTAAGAAGCCGACCTGTCCCTTCCAGAGATAGCCTCTATCTCCGCAGCCATCTGTACCAGGCGATCATTCTCCACGACCGCAAAGCCACCCGTCGCTAGCAAGAAATAAAAGCATATAAGAGGAAGCATTGCAGTCGGGACAAAGAAATTACAAGTGGAATTTAACTTACAGCCAGAAGTGAAAAGGCGAAAAGAAACGGAGTCGTCCTTGAGGAAGAACAATTCCTTCTTAAACATGGTAAACTTCGAGTATAAGTCCAAGACCGGCTTGAAGGACACGACTGACTCTAAACTAATGTACGGGGACCCCTTCTTGTAGCCCTTCAGATTGTATAGATATCGGATTTCCCGGTTAGTAGAGGGCGCCCATATCTCCTCTGGAAGATAACGAATAGACACACTAAGATGGCGTAGGAGTTGGGCTGAAGCTGAAAAGGAGCCACTTTCAGGTAAGTAATGAAGCTGACTATCCACGCATTGATCGGAGGGATGGCCCCGCACATGCAATGGTATCGGCTATACGCGAAATATCCTTCAGGGGGATTGTACGGCATCACTCCGTCCCCCGGCAACAGCATGCTCGCTCTGTCAATCCCAAAGGAGCGAGATATAACATCAAGCTGCTCCTCCCTGAGAGAGCTCGGAAAGCAATCAGGAGGAGAATTCAGAAGCTCTTGAGGGCCATACCCGTCCACTAATGACCTCAGGGCAGGTCCATGTCGCGCTGGTTCCGGCTGGACTGGGGGCACGACACGGGACTCTCTTATGTCCCTAGATTTCCTCTTATCTGATCGGGTTTCCACTCTTTGAGACATTTATCTGCAACACAAGAAAGTACATCGTTAGAACAGAGGACATAAGCAAACAAGTGCATATAGTCTGCAACTTCACTCGAATTCAAAACTCAAAGGATAAAGGTTTTCGATCATTCGGTACATAAGAAACCTCATTCGGTGAAAAGAACGCACCTGATTCGGCTCTAAATTGATTCGGCACTAAGTTGATTCGGCACTAAGTTGATTCGGCACTAAGATGATTCGGCACTAAGTTGATTCGGCACTTATGTGGTTCGGCTGTCTCGTATGATGGAGGTTTAACGAAGGCCTGAAGCCCATACTTATAGGCAATCACGAACGACCGAATCAGTTGGTTCGGCACGCAGGGCCGAGTAAAGATATCCTAGCTAAAACAAAGCATGCCATGTGTATACGCCTGCCCTACTTTGGGGGGGAAGTGTTGGATGAGATTCGGCCGAACCAACTCCATCTCCCAACCGGACCACCAACCCACCGAACCACCCTACACTTCCCTACATAGCCGATCCATCTACCACTCCTCCCATTGCCGGATCAACCCACTACCGCTCCAATCACCACCGAACCATCTCACCTCCGACTACCACCGAACCAAACCATGTCCTCACCACCACCGAACCATCTCACCTCCGACTACCACCGAACCAACCCATGTCCTCACCACCACCGAACCATCTCACCGCCATGACCAAGCCGGACCAACCACCACCGAGCCAGGGCCTTGCCGATACAAATTTGTCAGGCCATATTGCTTCAGCCCAGGCCCACCAGCAGCTATATACATCCAAGACCCCTGCCTCCAACCTCACTCTATAAATAGAGGGGCAGGGGTACAACAATGAGGGACAAGTTTGAGAGCTCAAGCACGGAAAGAACTTTCAAACAACTTTCGTATACTTGTATACAAAGCTTTGTACTTGTAATCTGAGAGAAAAAGGAGAATAACATATAAAGTGGACGTAGGCACGTTCTGGCCGAACCACTATAAATCTGTGTGTCTTTTACAGTTTAGTCAAAATGTTTGCACAAAAAATGGGGAAACACTTATATATTCAAAATATATTTTTATATAAAATCATTTAAAATCTTTTTATAAGAAAATAACAAGTACGCGCTCAAATAGATATACTCAACTCATTCTAGATTACTTTGGACTCTATTTAATGAGTAATTCCCACTAGAGCCAAGGTTCTCGCTTAACCCTTCAGCTCTGATACCAACTGTAACGACCCGAAATTTTCAAACCCGAAAATTCCAGTTAGTTATGAAAAAGAAAGAAAGAGATAGAAGAAGAAGAACAGAAACAACAACATCTCACATTCGCGGCGGATAAAATATAATAATAAATAATAAACAGTTTACAAAAGACCATTATATCTGTCGCTTATATTTAATATGCATCAGGGTTTCACATATATACAGTCACTAAATATATACAATTATCATGTCTCAGATTAATAATAATATGAATACAGCAGAAATACTCTATACGCCCTTGCCATCCAGGTCGCCTCCTGAGCTCCAGAGCGTCCTACCTAAAAATCTGTAATACTCGGTCTGACCCGAGCATTGCACCAAACTAACACCCGGGTCAGGCTGGAAACCAATGTGAGTAAACCCATCTAACACGAAATGCAAAAGTACAACTCATATAAAACCCGGGTAACTTGTTTCAATTCACAAATCCGCAATTTGCTATAGACATCACTTAATCACACATAAATTTTCTAAGTAACAATATTTAGATTAAATAGTCCAATTTACTTAAATTATTTCATTCCAGCCCATTGATTTTACATATCAATTTATAAAGATTCGAAGTGGTTTCGGGTATTAACTAATTCCCGACTCCGGTCTCGTCGAATTCAATTCATCTTAACACATGTTATCCAAGTGAAATGCAATTCAATTTTAAACAAAAGATGGCATCTTTACTTAGCAATTCCACATTGATAGATAACCACATTATCATTGCCCACTAAACACAACATATCACGAAACATTTCGTATCAGTGGTCTCGATCAAATCAGGACATTTAATTATCATTTAATCATACATAAGCAAATAAATCAATCACATCATCTCAAATAAATATTATTAACCATAATTGAATTAAATCAAGCACCTTTAAGTCCTGCTTATTAATTAATTACAACCCAATTGATTTACCATCCCATAATTGTTTATCTTAATTAATCCTCCTTGATTAATTATTCCTTAACTATATCTTTGCCTAATTACTTCCGTTAAGTAATTATACTTGACCCCATTCCCATGTATGATTATCCTTAATTAATTGAACTTAATCAATTGTATAATAACTTAAATTAACACCTTTCGTTAACAATTCATTAATTACTTCTTTACAGGCTTAAATTTAAATTTACCATTAATTACAGATTTACTTATCCTCGATTAAATAACCCTAACTAATTCATATCACAATAATTTGATTTACTTAATTTAGTATTTAAGGATAAACCATTTTATTCTGCTTAGTTAATCACTAATTATTCGACTTATTAAATCTATTAATTATTACTTAATTTCTCACTTAATTAATTAATTCTTAATTTATAACCTTAATTATCTATTTATTAGTCACTAATTAATCATCCATTACCAATTAATTAACCATTTAATCCTGGATTAATTACTTAAGTCAACCACTATTTATTAACTTTAAGTAGTTAGTTAAATCCTTAAGTTCAAATTGATTAAACACGTAATTATCAATCTTAAATTATAGATTTACTTAATCTTCAAACTACTTAGTTAATTACCATTGTAAAATTGATTTATATTCTAGATCAATTGGTACTTTAAGTTAATTAATTATTTTACATTTGCAAATCTTCCCTTTAATAAATTTAAAATCAGATCTTAACCTAGCACCAACCAGCATTATTTATTTAGCTAATATTAAATTTTGCATAACAAGATGCTTCAAAGTATTAAGAAAATTCCCAAGAAGATGAAACCCAAGGTAGCACCTGATAAACTCGAGTAGAACTCGTATTTTCTCTACCCTTTCTCGAGTCCCCTTTCCCTTATGCAAAGCTTCATCTACTTATCTTCCTCTCCCCCTTTTTTTTAGCAAAGTCATAAAACTACTGTATTATGATCTCACTAACGCACGCAGCATACACCAGGACAAACTCGAAGAGACTCCCCCTCATACTAACGAAACTGCTGACATCCTCCCACGCCACCGTGCACGTGCACGGTGGTTCGCCATCACTCCGGCGACCCTCGCCGTCACCTACAAACCAGAAATCGATCCCTAATACGAACTCAAAACTTGAATCGACGCGAACAGGGTAAAATCAAAAAAAAGCCTGAAGCTCGAACTCAAAACATGAACGCCTCCCCGAAAATCACTACGTACTGACATCATCAATCACCAGAGGCCAAACCCCTTCACCAATGCCATGCCCAGACCTTCATCGGCCTTCTCCCAAACCCACGTGCCACTCGATCAACATATGGAGCCGAAACAAAAATTTACAAAGCACAGTAAATTTTCAACCCAAAGCCCTATATTCATTTCCCCCACCAAATCCTTGCATTAGAAAATTTTACTAGCATTTTTCCTGGTTTCGAATATCACCAAGCTAGCTTCTCAGTAAATTTTAACATCTAATATTTGTTGATTCATCGGCAATTGATAAAAAGGCAATTTGGGTTCATTTAAGAACTGCTCCTTGTATACCCGTCTAAAAATTTCCATGTTTGTTTTAAAAATCCTACCTTTATATGTAGATTCAAGATATAAAATCAAATTATCATATTATAATATTCGAATTTTAACATAAGAACTCCTTTCTACTGCCATATTGAATATGCAGTGTCTATGTTCCACTATCAACCTTCAAACAATTTTCCAGACCTTGATTCAAGTTTAATCAAATTTATTTAACTTAAATTCCTAAGTTTAAAATGTTTATTTGAATAAGTATTTGTTCCCTCTACATTTCTTTGCTCGAATTCTTATACACTTAAGAACAAGCATAGTACTGTTTCCAGGAATGCTCACATCACACACACACACACACACACACACACACACACACATATATATATATATATATATATGCAATTCATACAACTAATTTGGCAAATGCATACCATACTTTGTTTCAAGAAATTTTATGAATGTCATAGGATTTTGAACAAATCAAAATTTGGGACTACTCACCAGATTAATGTGCAGGAACTAAAAATTTTGATGAGCTGAAAACTTTAAATCTGCAGATCCTTGAAACTAAAACTGGAATTACTGGAAACTAAAATGCTATGTTGAGTGGCTTTAATCTTTGAATCTGTTTTGAGTTGAATTTGTATGATTTGGTTTAAGTTGTGAAATGCAGTGATATCTATCTCCTTTGTTATACTTGGTTGCAGTGAAAGGAAAGGAACAAGGTAGAGATATAAATAGAGAGGTAGGCTGCCTTCTTCAGCAAGTTGTTTTATTTACTTTATTTTATTATTTCTGGCTTGCTGAGTTGTGATAAACGAATGAAATAAGGAAGAGATGATATATAAAATAAAGTTTGCAGGATGATTATTTTCTTTGTACAACAATTGTCAGAGATTTTTTTCTATGGAGGCTGATATGATTTTGTTCTTGCTAGAGATGATGGCATTTAATGCCTTGGTTCCTTTTCATGTTTACACATATTATCATCATGTTTGCTGTAAATAAATATTTGTATGAAGACATATGGCTTGTAAATGAAGATACTTGTTCTAGCTTGAATAATTTGTATATATATATTTTGTCTGGTTTATTTTCATACACTTGTGCTTTACTTTATTCTATACTTTGTTCTTACATACTTATTCCTTTTACTTTTGTATAAAGATATTTTGTTTTTACTTTTATTTTTATTTGTATTTGAACTATCAATATTTAAATTAGTCATAAGTTTCACTCACATTGTATACTTAAACTTTATATTGATAGAATTTGATGTTATTTTAAACATTATTATCCATATATATATATTTATTTATTTATGGAAGTTAACACGGTAAGCATTTCAATTTAATTATATAAGAAAGATTTTATTGTGAATATTATTAAGAGATTTTATTTTAAATTTTCAAATCAATTTCCTTTCAAAAAAAAATTCAAACTCATACAAATAAATGGTAATTATTCTAAAAGTCATATTCATTTTAAAATGATAAGTTTACTTTTTATTTAAATTAAACTAAATATTTATTAAAATAATAGGACCAAAATCTAGGGTCGTCACATTACACATCAAAACCTAGGAATATACTAAACCTAAGCTCTGATACCACATGTGACGACCTACAAATCTGTACCCTTTGAATCGACAATAAACCACACATGTCCGACCTAAAAAGCACAGACTGACGAAAATTCATGAGAAAGAAAAGAAGATAGAAGAAGGGAAGAGAAGAAAGTGAGAAGAGAAGAACCACACAGAATAATACAGAATTTCACATCACAGTGGAATAACATATAATATAGATTAATAATCTTTACAAAAGAGAAACCGTAATATACATACATCAATCAGTGTTCAACAATCAATCACTAATCGTCAGTCTGGACAATTATAAAAGCCTATCCTTACAATTGCTGATGATTTAAAAAATAATGCAGCGGAAAATAAACAGATACGTGTATACGAAAATGAAGAACTCCTGCTCTCCTACTAAAGCTCTAAAAGCACCAAATCTAAACCTAAAAATATAATCGGTCTGACCCGAGCATTGAAAAAGAAGAACGCCCAGATTAGGCTGGTAAACTAGAGTGAGAAAACACACTCAACTGAATTTATTAAATTGCCAAAACTTTTCTTTTCAAAACAAAAGTATCTCGTAAGACATGCCTACACATAAACACGGACATGTTTTTACCTTACGATAACCAAAACCTTTTATGTCAAATCATGTTATATTGCACTAGTGTCCAGAATACAAATAATAATTAAAATAGCCGAAATTGTTACCATTATTAAATTCCAGCATGCTAGGCTCTACAAACAAAATGGCAGGCACGTAGTGGAGTTTGTATTTCCATACAAATAACCAGGTGAAGGGACTACTTTCGGCAGTACATCTCTAGAGGAATGTACTGAGAAACCATCACAAAGTTCCTCCACCAACACAAGACCAGCCTACCTCTATTACTAGGTACTACCGAATATGTCATCCCCCGGTTGTTACCGACCTTTCTGAGGGCCCTCATAGCATACAAACCACATTAATTTACATCTCAAACGTCACAACTGGAAGAAATATATCTAGAAGGGGATGGTCATATCCTAATTGGGAATGACCCAATTAGCCCTGTTACATCTAACCCTGTTTTGGTCATTTTTGGTTGATGAGGACCGAGGTAAACGATTACCTTTCACACATCGCATATCTCATCACTTTGAAAGTCACACTGCCATTTTTGTTGACTACTAATTTCTTCCGATAAAAATACCGCCCTTGAGCTCGTATGTCTCAAGGAGGGTGTTAAGCTAAGAGAAGTTGCCTTCTCCGCCACCAGCAGATGTACGTTTGTAGAAACCAACGTATGTAATCTTCGAAATGCAATGTCAGACACTCGTCCATACAAGTTGTCCAAGAATAGGACAAACCGAAGGTACTTTCCTACCACATCCTATCAGGAAATACCTAGGACTAGTAGCGAATATTCATTGTATTGGATATTTCATAATGAAGAGACCACTACTACTATATGCATATTGGGATTTAAACCCCAAACGATCAACAAGCAGTCCTTCACTATAAAAATCCTAAATATCAATATCTTTAATAATCTGCACAATCGAACGCTTATACTGTAATGACCCGGAAATTTCTATCCCGAAAATAGAAACAAGCCACAGAAAACTCACATTCGTAGTGGATCAAAATATAATATCATATAAAATAACAATTTACAAAACAAAACTGTATCAGTCAATTACATTTTAGTACATCAGAGATACAATATTTATACAATCTCTGGACAGTTAAAATAACTTATCCTTGATAAATAACAATATAGCACAGCTGTATACACTACATACGTTCCTACTGTCCAGCTTGCCTCCTGAGCTTCAGAACGTCCTTACCTGAAAATCTGTAATACTCGGTTTGACCCGAGCATTACATCAAAGTAACACCCCGGTCACGTTGGAAACCAGCATGAGTAAACCCATCTAACATGAATGACAAAAGCATACAACTTATATATATAACATGGGTAACTTGTATCGATTACAAGTTCACAAATTGTTATAGACATTTCTCATTTCACTCACAAATTTCTAAGTATCAAAACTTAGATTAAATAGGCCAATTCACTTAAATCATTCCATTCCAGCTTATTGATTTCACATATCAATCTATAAAGAATCGAAGTGGTTTTGGGTACTTACTGATACCCGATTCTGGTCTCTTCGAATTCGATACCATCTTAATCCAAGTTATTCAAGTGAATACAATTCAATCTTAAAAATATGAAGACACTTTCAAACAGCAATTCATCATAGATAATCATATTATTACTGTTCAACCCAACATCTCTTATTACAAAATGTTTCATACCATATACCATCACAATCACATACCAGGGATAACAAATAATCTAAGGCATTTAATATTATTCAATTATCCATAAGCAAGGTTAATTAGTCACACCATTTCTAATTAATTTAAATAGATTTAATTAATTACCTCCATCACTACACATCATGCTTACTCAACCATTAATTAATTCCAATCCAATTAATTAATTATTCCTTAACTATCCACCTTAATCAACCTTCTTTAGTTAATTATTTGTAATTAATCATCCTTGGTTAATTATTTCCTAATTACAAATAAGAATTAACTCTTAATTAATTACTCAAATTAATTATTCAATAATCACTTATATTGATTAATTTATCTTTAATTTTATCACACTCATTAATTTGATTTATTTCCCAATTTAATCAATTCATGATAAATCAATCCTTAATTAATTACCTGAGAAACTAATCCTTAATTGCCTCTATTAAGTAATTTTCATTAAATAAATCATATTTAGTAATTACCCATTAATTACCCTTCATAATTACTAATTAATTTCATTAAGTAATTAATCTTTAATCAATTAATCATCCTTTAAATTGATTATCTTAATTAACTAATCACATTAATACATCAATCCTTAAAATTGATTACAGCAATTGATCAATCTTTATGCATTATCTTAATAGTTTAATTAATTATTTACTAAATTGATTTCATTAATCAATTTAACCATCCCTTAATATATTAAATAATTAATATTCTATTAAATTTCATCATTTAATTTACTTTTGAAAACATATAGAATTTAAGCCATTATAAATTACCTAATTTCAGCAATTTGAAACATTTTGAAACTTTAGAAACTTGCTTTAAATCTTGCTAATACTTAAAAAAACTGGTTTACATTTTCCCTTGGGCTTACACATTTTGATAAGTTTAATCACAAGATCACCTCAACTCCCACATACCCGAGCAAAACCCCTAAAATTCCCGAGTCTACCTCGAGAATTCTCGCATCCCCACAACTTCGAGGAAACCTACATCCAACTTCGGGTCTAACCCGAGAATCCCTATCGTCTTCCCTAAACTAACAGCAAACCAAAAAGCACAGACACACAGCGATGTCGTGCATATGTACTACCCATCGGAGCAACTCCGACCATCCTAAATATCGCCAGCAAGTCGATCCTGACCCCCTTATGAGATTCCGACCACCCAGGTTCCACGAAATCGACTGGGACAAATTCGAGCTTATCTATGCTATCTCGAACCCAACCTGCCGTCGAAACCAACATCTTCCCGTCACACTAGCTCACTAGAAATCTCAACAATCTACCAGAACCCTCGCCTTCAATCCACGCATCATTTACCCCAAGTCTCATCTACCTCGATGCACCGATGACTTCGCACAAACCCAAAAACAATCGTTGACCAAATAAACCATTAAACCCTAAATCTATCCTACGCCAACCCCTCGGTAATCAATAAATTCCTCGATCAATTTTGCCTGGTTCACTGACATCCCAGCTTCCTCCTTCACTGATTCAGATCCTCTACACCAACCCGATCATTAGCAATTGCTAAAAACCCCGATGCTGTTCAACCCACAATTTCTCTCAAATCATAAACTTAAAAATCGTGAATTTATCTTTATAAATCCTAAATTACGAAAATAAAATCAATTATAAACGTGAAATTAGAAATCATTCTAGTCAAATAATTGATTGAATTTACAATTCTACTATTCTTTTATTTTATTTTTAAACTATCCTTAATTATTATCTGAAATTATTTTTAGATTAAATATCTAGCAATTACAATCGAGTTTTGTTTAGATATTAATCCCTAAAAATAATTAAGGAAAGAGTAATTTGATTTTGAACATAAATACAAAACTGTAAAACTTAAGACAGAGCATATATCATCTTTCCAGACATTCATACAAACATTCTTATACAAATAAACATGAAATCACATTTACTACCAAACCAAGCATATCATATATCAGACATTTCCAGTAAATTCACATACATCAGGTTCTTATTCTTAAAATTTTAAGAAAGTTGTTTACTCGTCTATATTTGAACAGAGGGCCTACTACACAACAGAGGAATGTATACACAAATATGCAGACATACACTAATACTTCACCTTTATAAGCATGCAAATTTTTTTATTCAAACATACCAATACTTCATTATGTCAACTATTTGTTTCACTCATCAGGTTAAAGTAGATTTAGCTTAGGGAAAGATTGGTTTTGTAACGACCCGTAGATTTTGATAAATAAATTTATTAATTAAATAAGATGTTTGTAATTAAATTTAATAGAAATAAATTTTTTATAAATTAATATTGAAATAAACGCTAAAATAAAATATAGCAATGGTAATTAAAACCTATTTATTTGTAATTTTGAATAAAATTCTAATAAATGAAGTAGCGAAATGTTTATACCTGGATATAAATTGAATGTGAAATTTTAGGTAAGTATTGAATTGATTAATGTAATAAAACATGGTTAACAGAAATTGGATGTAAATTAATGAAGTACGTTATTGCAAGTTAATAATTTATGAACTTGAATGAACATTCCAATTTAATATAATAATTCAAATGTTACGACTTAGTTTTAAATGGAATATAGTGTAAGCAAATGCAATCAGTGTATTTATGTGTGAAATAATATATTGATTTATTTGTAACTGAATGTAAATTAATGCAATTATGTTAGTGTAAGTCAATAAATGATTAATTTAGCGCAATCTCATTTAATTGAAATAACTGTAGGTTTATAATTTATTGTATCTAGAAAATTTAGAAATTTGATTCCAATAAATGCAATAAAGTATTAGAAATGTATATTGTTTTCATAAGATAGTATAAAGGGATGTGAACTTGTGATCTATGTATTAAATTAGATCTATCTTTAACGTTTGGTTATTGTAAATTAAAGTAATAATCGAAAATAATAATAATTTAATTTATAATATGACTATTGGTTGATGTAAACATTGTAAATCAAGATTTATTAATTTATTTGAATGTAAGTAACAGGTTTTGTATAAATAAGTGAATTAGTATAATAAATGGTAATTGGATGAATTCAGTGTTACGCAAGTAATCATAATAATTAGTGAAATTAATAAAATTAATTTTGTTATAAAGTAAATGGTAACGATTGTTATATTTAATTGGCCTTATAAATCAAATTTGGAAATCTTTAATGTTTAATAAAGTTTATAATGGAAAGTATAAACCCAAGTGAATGAATTTATATAGGATGTTAATCGCAATTAGCGTGAATTTTGGTAGAAATAATAAAATGGAAATAGAGTAGTCAATAAAAAGGAAAGATGAATTTGAGCGTACTATTGTAATATAGGGTAAACAAATGTTATCTTGGTTTATTGGATATTAATTGATTGGGTAAAAAAAGATTGGACTAAGGAAATTTTATTAATTGGTTTTAAAACCTTAATTAATATGTGTAATAGACAAGATTTCATATTTGGAATTATAACCATTTATACAAATCTAAGATGTATATAGAAGAATTAGTGTAATGAAACGTAAACAAATATTAAATATGTTTATAGGATAATGATTGTTTGAATAATAAGAATGGGAATCAACATTTATTTATTTATTTGAATTTAAATTACGATAATATGATTTATTGCAATTTAAAATGAAAATTTAATATTTAAAATATTGCATAAATGGAAATGTAGATGAAATCTAAGAAAATAAATGTAAACAATCATGAACCAATGTAAACTGCATCCTTTTGATAGTAATGAATTAAATAATAGAATGAAAAGTGAATCTAATAGAATTATCGGAAATTTTATTTATAATTTTGAATTTAATGAAATTGAGGATTTATATTGAAATTTATAAATTTATCTTTTCTAAATTAACATTTAAATTTGTTTAAATCATTGTAAATATTTGAGAAATATAAGGATGAAAAAATTGTCTATTATAGAATTTAAAATTTAAAAAAATTGGATTTAATCAATTAATTATAAATTTATTTAATCAGTGTAAAAATAGCCATTTTGGCCACTGACTCGGATTTCAACAAAACTAAATTCATCGGATCCGTAACGGTGAATTATTGAAAGGTTTCAAGTTTCGTAGCGATCGGACTTGTCGTTTGATCGTACGGACTGGAAACGCCTTGAAATTTATGAAATTAAAATTTATTGAAATCAATTTGAAAAATATTGATTTGAGCATAACTTCTTCATACGATGGAATTTGGACTTGAAGCTTGTTCCATCGCGTTTAAAATACTTTAAAACATCTATTTTGATATATGGGCTGATCCATTTTCGTTTCGGAGCCGAAACGGGCTTTTCGGGGCATTTTGTCACTTCAATCAAATTTGACTTTAACAGTAACCTACGTAAATGAAAGAATTGAACTCCGAAACCAGTTCCATTGTGTTCATAAGGCCTTTTTACATTATGAACGCCAGGCGGCATGCTTCGTTTGGAGTTCGGGCTGTTTTGGACCTCTGGTTATAAATAGGCACACAAAACGATAAAATAATAAGAAAACCCCAGCCGCCATCTTCTCCTTATTTCAATGGCTGAATTTTCATTATCTTCTTCCCTTGATTTCTCCTTATCCGTTCAACGAAATCAAAATCTTCCAAAAGCAAAGTTGTAGAGCTCGACGAGCTCTACATATCCAACGGTCGATTCGTGCTATTACATCACGGATTTGTCAAGATATGGCTGGGAAGGTCACGCGCGTTTTGGGTCTTTGCGTGCGATTTGAGGGTTTGTGGGGGGCCGCATCCCTGGCGCAGGTGGAGGAGGAGGTGGCGCATGGATTGGTGGATCCTGATTTGGTCGAAGTCGATCGTGGTGGCGTGCGTTCGTTAGGGCATAAGCGTTGTTTGGGTTCGGCTTCAAATTTGTTGCGTGCGTTTACTACGTGTGTGTGTGGAGAGAAGAAGTGAAAGTGCTGAGGTGGCAGATGAAAGTGTTCTTTCTTTTTATATTTTTTTTTAAAATTCAATCGCATTTATCGTCATAACTTTTGCATATGATATCAGATTTACACGCGTTTTCTTTTGATAGGATCGTATTGAAATTCCGGACTTGGTGACGCTGGTTTGGACGAATTCTAAGACGGTCAAATTTTTGGGTTTAAATTGGATTTAAATTCAATTTAAATTCAAAATGTGAGTGTTTTAACCCACTCACAACTTCTAAATTTCTTATGTTTGTTAAATTAATTTATAATATGAGTAGAAATTTATTTATGACTGTTTGGCATACTTTTATTCATCATCACAGTTAAATCGCATTTATTTAATTAAATTTTTATTTAATTATTCATTGCATATAAACTGTCAGTAAAATTTGTTATTTATTCATTTATTGCATATAAACTCCCAATTAAACAGTTATAAATTTATTATTGAATATAAACTGTTAGTTAATACCTGTTATTTATTACCTGTTATATATTAATGTATTGCTTGAATTTGGAAGATGATTTTGATAAATGGTTGATTGTAACAACACGCATATTTATCGATTTTATATTTAAATATTTTATTTAAATATTTCATCGTTCATCGGATTTTGGTCCGAAAAGCTACTTTTTGCAAACAGTCGAATTGGGACTCGAGACCACCCCCATCGAGTTCAAAATAACGTTTGCGACCTTTTTGAGTATAAACTTCGATATGTTTGGAGAAATTTGATTTTTGCCAGTTTTTCACTTAGGGCTTTGGTTTGGGCTGAGCCCATTTACTCCACTTATACTATAGCTCAGTCCACCTCTCCTCTTCACTTCATTCTTATTTTCCTAATACTCAAGCTTTCATAACAATGGAGGAGTAGAAGAGGAAACCAAAACTCCAAGCCCTAGTCTTCATTAGGAAATCCATCTTCTAGCTCCAAACTCAAGAGAACCCATTGGTAAGCATCTCCTTCGTCTTCCCCAACTCATTCTCTCTTTGATTTCAGAAATTTCCTAAACCTAACTTAGGGAATGTTCTTCTTTTAAGCTTAGATTCAAGCTTCTAGTGTTGAGATTGAAGTGTGGTTGATCTTCCCTTGCCTTCAAGCTTCTCATTCATTGTTTTCGGATTCAAAGGTGAGATTTTTAATCTCACATCTAAGTCTATGAATTACCTTCGATTGTTAGGTATGAATTCCTAACACTTATTCATGTGCATTTGATTTTGATTTCGATCGCTTTTGTGAATATTCCAATTTTTAGTGTTTTGAGTTCAATTCGTTAAAAATCCTAACTTTGATGTTTGAACATGTTTTTGGTGATGCATCGAGGAGCATATAGGGCCGGGTAGTCGATTGGCATAAACCCTTAGCGCCGTTGCTCGTGCGATTGCAATTTAATCGAGAGTTGCACCTCTTTTCAAATAGGGTAGGAAGTGCAAGCATACAGGTTCGGCCGACCGAGCCCCTGGGCCGGTCGACCGACCTGTAGTCCAGGCACTTCCGGCCTCTGTTTGGAAGTGCTGGTTACAGGCTTCGGCCGACCGAGCCCCCTGGGCCGGTCGACCGACCTGGTGCCCCGAGCACTTCCAACCTCTGGTTCGGTCGACCGACTCAGGGAGACCGGTCGACCGACCTGCTACTATTTGCCAGATTAGCCTATATTGCTAATTCGTTTGAATATCCAACTTTAATCGATTCGTGTTGTCTCCCTTTTGTTGTTGTCATTTATTATCGACTTTGATGACCTTTTCTTTGGGAATTTTAGATATATCCACTTTGATGGATTTTATATCGATTTCTTTGGATTTTATTCACGTCTTCGAATGTGAATTTTTATGCCCGATTGTTTCTACAATCACTTCTATGATTTGTCACTTTAAAATATAAAGGTTTTATATACTAGTAGTAAATATCAAAACTCTTTCTTCAAATGATTTCAACACTATTTTATTACAAAGCTCGTTTTCTCAAACCGATTTCTAATCTATTAGTATATACAAACCTTTACCTCACTCGTATGAGAAATCTAATTAAACGACTTAGTAAAACAAGTGGTACGAAACGCTTGCGTTTACTTCGTCGGTTAATTCTTGGACTTGTTCGATTGATTCTCTTGTGACAATTTTCTAGTGGAGATCTACAATTTGTTCGTAAATATTTAAGTTAAGCTAGTAGTTATGGGACATGAAGCTAAGCTCATATATTTACTAGCTTATTGTAATTGACACTTCTCGTTGATCATGACGATCATCTTTGTGGTTTAGACTAGCAATGTGCGATGTCTCTTTGTTTATGTGGAGGACCGTTCCTCATTTTATTGAGCTTCGTCTCATTTCTCACATGGGTCGTACCTTTCTAGGTGCATCAATGTTTATTTATGCATGGGGTGTACCTTTCTAGGTGCATCGATGTTTGTTTACTTCGTGGAGCAATCGGCTCAATAAGTCGGGGCATGGGGCGTATCTTTCTAGGTGCGTCGATGTTCGTCTATGCATGGGACGTGTCTTTCTAGGTGCGTCGATGTTCGACTTAGCATGGGGTGTATCTTTCTAGGTGCATCGGTGTTAGACTGTACATGGGGTGTATCTTTCTAGGCGCATCAATGTTTATTTATGCATGGGGTGTACCTTTCTAGGTGCATCAATGTTTGTTTACTTCGTGGAGCAATCGGCTCAATAAGTCGGGGCATGGGGCGTATCTTTCTAGGTGCGTCGATGTTCGTCTATGCATGGAGCGTGTCTTTCTAGGTGCGTCGATGTTCGACTTAGCATGGGGTGTATCTTTCTAGGTTTATCGGTGTTAGACTGTACATGGGGTGTATCTTTCTAGGTGCATCGATGTTTATTTATGCATGGGATGTATCTTTCTAGGTGCATCGATGTTTATTTATGCATGGGGCGTATCTTTCTAGGTGCGTCGATGCTAGAGCATGGGGCATATCTTTCTAGGTGTGTCGATGTTCGACTGTACATGGGGCGTGTCTTTCTAGGTGCGTCGATGTCCAGTTTGTGGGATTGGCTATCCTTTTTATTGTGATTTCTGGATTTCGTGTGTTGATTTCTGGAATTTATGTTTCATCAACTTTTACGATGGGCATTGATATATATGTCATTTATTATGGTTTGGCGAATGAAATTAGGAGTATGACATTCCTTTTTATCTTGAGTAGATTATTGTGATATTGATTAATCTCTTGTTGATTTTCAATTACTTATTTATCACAGCTTGGCATTGTGATTAATATATGTTTATGTCATATCTCTTATTATATATCACTTCATCTGATATTTATAGCTAGACTGATCCGTTTATTATTTTCTTATGAAATAATACTCGGGTCAGACCGAGATGTTACAGGTGCTTCCGCTTGACTTCCTTCCGGGATTTGCTTCTCTGACTTTTGGTTAACTACTTTAGTTTAGTAGTTTTTGTTGTATACATTTGAGATACAGACTCTATGATGTATACTTATTCTTTTGCCTAGCACTTGTATCTATTCTTTTTGGATATTGTGGATCTTGTTTGACCACTACTCTGATATACACTTTCATGTGTAATATTCATATCTATTTCCGCCTTTGTGAAATGAATTATCTGTGACTGATTTATGTTATGTTTATTTCCGTATTTGTTTCTGAAGATATTATAGCCACTGTGTAGTAGCTTTGAGTTTGTGTGGGTATGTCGGATTTCCCTGTTGATAAGAAATGCATGTTATACTATCTGACATATCGATGCTCGCGCAAAGCAATTACATGGATGGTCGCTCCTCAACAGCCTTATTCTCCGTGCTAGTTGACAGCATTCACCGTAATGTTCTTGGCTAGCGTGGGTATAGAGGTGGGGCGTCACATTGATGGTTGATATTGGATGAATGGATGTCGTATTTTATATTGTTATAAACTGCAAGTTATTATGCATTTTCATTTCATTCGGGATTGCGGTTTGAAATGATATATAACCATAATTTTTATTTTTAAATTGCAGATTGATAAATAAATATCCATATCACTTGACCATAGGATAGAAAATTTTATACAGACACCGTCGGTCTATATATATAAATATTTTGAAAATGATTTCTAAGGTTTGGATTGGATACGGTTAAATAAATATCAAATTTTTATTTATATATGTATTATTTTATATATACATATATAGTTAAATTTTTGAATTTAAGCTATGTATAAATTTGTTAAATAAAATAAACAAGTTGAATAATGGAGTTTGATTAGTTTATATTATATGGTCAAGTACATGTTAAGATATTTAATATGTATATATAGAGTTTTAATGATTTAAATCAATTAAGATCGGAAGTTAAATTGGAAATCTATTTGGAATTGAGTTTTTTTAAGAATTAAACTCCATAAGTTGATGTAGAATTTATTAACTTGAAATGTTAAAAGGTATGATATTTATAACTGAAATTTTTGTTCGAGATGAATTAAATGAATATCTCTAGTATAAATAAATTGGAGGAAATATTTAGTTATAGGTAATTTGAGTTTTATTTAAATGATTTGTGGTTTTATTGTGCAAATATTTCAAACTAAATAATAGGACTTTTAAATGGTTGAATAGAAATTTTCAACCTTAGTTTCTAATTGTTTAATACTCAAAGTTTGAAATATATTGAAACTGAAGTGCTTTATTGAAATTGAAAGTGAATTTAAAATTTATGGATTTAGACATAGTTTAAAGAGAATAAAATTCTAAAGTCATGGAAATTATTTACTTTATAAAGTAATTCTAAATTAAAACCATTTTATTTTATATACTGTTGGATATCCAAACCATTTAAGTCAAAGTTATGGTTTTAAAGCTATGGATTTCCAAGTATTATGTTTTGAAGAGTTATAATTCAAATGTATGGTTTTGAGATATTTTAAATTTTAAAGTGGTATGGCTATAGAAAAAGGATATATTTGAAATGATATCATATTGGTTTGGTTTTAAAAAAAAAAATGAGATCGTATTTATATGGTTTTGAAAAGGGATATTATATTCTGGTTTTAAAGTATAAACTATTTTGAAAGAAAAAAAGACCGCGGTGTTATAATAACGTTTGGTTGTTGAAGAGACCTAGATCGGAAGTTGTCATACTCTCTGCCAACTCCGAAAACCACTTTAACAACCGTGTAAGCGGTGGAGATTCCAGAATGAAGTTGGATGGTGGCGGCGTTTCCTTTAAGGTAAATACGTGGACCCAACTCCCGTGAGTTGGCATAAGGTGGCTAAAACAGGAGCGATTGACGGGTTAATTGAGGTAGCACCTTTGGTCGGACACATCCCTTCGATATTCTACTCTGACTTTGGTTTTATTCGGTGGCCACTTTTGATTTCTTTGATTTGGGGGTGTGGCTCGAGGTGGGCGGTAGCTGTGGCTACGCGTTACCACCGACCCGGAAGCGTAATTGGTATATCTACCCTGGCATTGCCTAGTTGTGCTGTGTCACCTACCTTATCACGCCTTATACGAGTTTCTATTTGTGTCGTACCTATGGAGTATCCTCTGGTAGCCTCCCGATCAGGAGGTATTACGGTACTATATAGACTATTGGCATTTTACGTGTTAAGGTGGAAAATTTTAAGCCTTTACACTATTTAAAAGTAAGTTTATTTTACAATTAGACACTATTATAATAGCGAAATATACTACATAGTAAATAATTTAACGGATCCTTTGGAGATGTAAATCTCGAGCATCTCTTGAGTTATTGCACTCATATTTACTTCTATTGATTTAACTTATATAAGAACTTTTAGTTCTGACTCGAGTGTTTGTCTTTTCAATTCGCTTGGGTCAGCCCGAGCATTTTAGGATTTGGAAGACCGTATTCTGGAGGACGAAGATATTATTATTATTTATTATAATATTCCACTACATTTATACTGTTCCGCTGCATTGTTATTGGTATGTGTAACTCTGATATATATTGTATAAGTATAATTAAATGTTTTAAGAAACAGCTTCATGAACTGTATATTTGATTATTATATTTTATCCTTCTGCTGTGAGATTCTGTTTTGTTTTTTTCTTTCTTGTTTTTCTTATTTACCTCATAACAATCCGCCCTTCCGTATGGTTTGAATTGGCACGTGTGTCGATTTAAAGCGCGTGAAAAGGCGGGATGTTACATCTGGTATCTGAGCTTTGGCTTAGCGAAAACCTTAGCTTTATGGGGTCTGACTCTTTATTAATAGGGTAGTAATACCCTATGGGTGTCGTTGAGTGTATATATATGAGAGAGCGTATTTGTTAGTGTTATAAAAGGTTTTGATATTGTATTAATTTGTTCCGTTTTGTATTTATAAATTCTGGTTGATGCATGGGACACTATGACATCAATAGAGATTTCTAAACACTTAATAGGACAGATTGACATAGTATTTGGTTTTAATATAGGTGAATGAAATTTTTTTTCCTATTATATTTTCTATATATAAAATAAATTGTTATAAATAAGATATATACTTGGTTGCTATATATTGGTTGTTAGGTAATGAATTTTTAAATAATAGTTGAAAAAAAATTGAAAATAAATAAATGAAATTGGAAATTTAGAACTTAAGTTCCGGGGTTTTGAAAATTTCTTTTGAATGATTTTGAAATATAATAATAATATTATTAGAAGTATTTCTGATATAAATATTTCAATATAATTTGAAAGAATTGTTTTAAAAAGTGAAAAGAAATAATTTGTGTACTTCCCTCTCTGTCGCTGGAAAATAATTTCGGTGATGATTGCACGCATCATCGACATTCATTTTCGAGTTTCGAAGTGGGAAGGCTACAGTAGTAGTTTTACTGCAAAGTTGTTTTGATAAACAAATATAAAATTTAAATTGTTTTAAATACAATTTGATATATATAAAATTGTAAGTGTATATTTATCTGTCATTTTAAAATGATTTGAAGAAAACCCGGTATTTAATTCTTAAGTTTCCGTTAATTAATAATTTCAATTATTATAGTGAAATGGAATGTAACTAATGTATAATTAGAACATTTAATTAAAATAAGAAGTTTAATGCAGAGTTATGAATGAAATTAAAAGAAATTTGTAAAGTGTAACCTATAAGACAAAAGATATTATTGTGAACATTAAATTAATTAATGGTAATGAGAAAAACTAGTATAAATTTTCAATTACATTCTTAAAGCATATATATAACTTACCATATAATAAAAGTTACAATGTTAATAAGAAAATGTAATGGGAAATCTTACAAGTAAAACTTGAGGTAATGAAAGTATTCAATGAATTTGCTGTTATAAATAAAAATTTAATGTTATAAACTTAAGTTATGACTGAAAGGCCACTAATTAAATATAATAGAAAACTTATAAAGAAATTAAAAATAAATGTAAGAAGTGTTGAAGTTATTTATAATAAAATAAATGGAAAGATGAATACCATAAATAAATGAAATTAAGCAGTAAATAAATGAAGTAATATGCAAAGGAATCGAATTAAAAATGAAAATTTGCAAGAAATAATGTAAAATTAAAATGATAAATCAGAATATGAATAAAAAGGAAATTAAACAACAATAATTTGAAATGTAATTAACAAAAATTAACTTGATTTATTGTTTAGAAATTGTTGTTGTTTGGTCTATGGTTGTTTGGGTAAGGATACTTTAAAATTGTTTGGATGAATGAATAATTTATTTAGTTTCACCTGAGACTGTTGAGTGAAGGGTACACTTAGTAGTTTATTTTTCATTCCGTACGATTTGAAGTTTTTGAACCCGAAAAACTATTTGTTTTGTTTGATATGAATGATTGATTGATGTGTGTTGATTTTTATATGATGGTTGTATGCTTTGTTGCTAGTGATTGTTGTGTTTGACATTGCTTTGTTGTTAGTGGATGAAACAAAAATAATATTTAATTTTATATAATTGTTAATCTTTTTGGATTATATAAGTGAAAAGCAGGTTATGGAAGTAAATTGCTACTGCTTTTAGTTCCACAAAAAAAGCGTTAATTGCCCGACTAATAGGTACGTTTTCGGATTATGGTTTATAGGGTTGTTATATATATTTTTCCCGTTATTGGGATATATATTATTTTGGAAAATATGTTATATATTGTTATATTTGATATTATATTTTCGCCCGAGCCTCCCCACATAAAGGAGACTCTGCCGAAATTTTCCGTAAATTTTGGACAAAGAAATTTTTTGAAAATGTTTTTCCAAACTTTAATAATTTATGTATAAAAGATTAAATGGTTATAAATTGGTATATTTTATTTTAAATTATTTTATTTTGAAAATTTACTTGTTTATAAATTCAATATTTTAAGTAAGATATATTGATTTATAAATCCTTCTTTTCCCTTCTTTTTCTTTTTCGGGGACGAAAAGTTTTGAGTAGGAGAGAGTGCAACGACCCGTAGATTTTGATAAATAAATTTGCTAATTAAATAAAATGTTTGTAATTAAATTTAATAGAAATAAATTTTTTATAAATTAATATTGAAATGAACGCTAAAATAAAATATAGAAATGGTAATTAAAACCTATTTATTTGTAATTTTGAATAAAATTCTAATAAATGAAGTAGTGAAATGTTTATACCTGGATATAAACTGAATATGTGAAATTTGAGGTAAGTATTGAATTGACTAATGTAATAAAACATGGTTAACAGAAATTGGATGTAAAATAATGAAGTATGTTATTGCAAATTAATAATTTATGAACTTGAATGAACATTCCAATTTAATATAATAATTCAAATGTTATGACTTAGTTTTAAATGGAATATAGTGTAAGCAAATGCAATCAGTGTATTTATGTGTGAAATAATACATTGATTTATTTGTAACTGAATGTGAATTAATGCAATTATGTCAGTGTAACTCAATAAATGATTAATTTAGTGCAATCCCATTTAATTGAAATAACTGTAAGTTTATAATTTATTGTATCTAGAAAATTTGGAAATTTGATTCCAATAAATGCAATAAAGTATTAGAAATGTATATTGTTTTCATAAGATAGTATAAAGGGATGTGAACTTGTGATCTATGTATTAAATAAATAGAAACGTAAAAATTTTCATAAGAAATAAATAAATTTAAATTTAACGTTTGGTTACTGTAAGTTAAAATAATAATAGAAAATAATAATAATTTTATTTATAATATGACTATTGGTTGATGTAAAGATTGTAAATCAAGATTTATTAATTTATTTGAATGTAGGTAACAGGTGTTGTATAAATAAGTGAATTAGTATAATAAATGGTAATTGGATGAATTCAGTGTTACGCAAGTAATCATAATAATTAGCGAAATTAATAAAATTAATTGCATTCTAAAGTTAATGGTAACGATTGTTATATTTAATTGGCCTTATAAATCAAATTTGGAAATCTTTAATGTTTAATGAAGCTTATAATGGAAAGTATAAACCCAAGTGAATGAATTTATATAGAATGTTAATCGCAATTAGCGTGAATTTTGGTAGAAATAATAAAATGGAAATAGAGTAGTCAATAAAAAGGAAAGACAAATTTGAGCGTACTATTGTAATATAGGGTAAACAAATGTTATCTTGGTTTATTGGATATTAATTGATTGGGTAAAAAAAGATTGGACTAAGGAAATTTTATTAATTGGCTTTAAACCCTTAATTAATATGTGTAATAGACAAGATTTCATATTTTGAATTATAACAATTTATACAAATCTAAGATGTATATAGAAGTATCACTGTAATGAAACGTAAACAAATATTAGATATGTTCATAGGATAATGATTGTTTGAATAATAAGAATGGGAATCAATATCTATTTATTTATTTGAATTTGAATTACGATAATATGATTTATTGCAATTTAAAATGAAAATTTAGTATTTAAAATATTGCATAAATGGAAATGTAGATGAAATCTAAGAAAATAAATGTAAACAATTGTGAACCAACGTAAGTTGCATCCTTTTGATAGCAATGAATTAAATAATAGAATGAAAAGTGAATTTAACAAAATTATCGGAAATTTTATTTATTATTTTGAATTTAATGAAATTAAGGATATATATTGAAATTTATAAATTTATCGTCTCTAAATTGACATTTAAATTTTTTTAAATCATTATAAATGTTTGAGAAATATAAAGATGATAAAATTGTCAATTTTAGAATTTAAAATTTTAAAAAATTGGATTTAATCAATTAATTATAAATTTATTTAATCAGTGTAAAAATAGCCATTTTGGCCACTGACTCGGATTTCGACGAAACCAGTTTCGCCGGATCCGTAATGGTGAATTATTGAAGAGTTTCAAGTTTCGTAGCGATCGGACTTGTCTTTTGATCGTACGGACTTGAAACGCCTTGAAATTTATGAAATTAAAATTTATTGAAATCAATTTGAAAAATATTGATTTGAGCATAACTTCTTCATACGATGGAATTTGGACTTGAAACTTGTTCAATCGCGTTTAAAATATTTTAAAGCATCTATTTTGATATATGGGCTGATCCATTTTCGTTCCGGAGCCAAAACGGGCTTTTCGGGGCATTTTGTCATTTCAAACCAATTTGACTTTAACAGTAACCTACGAAAATGATAGAATTGAACTCCGAAACCACTTCCATTGTGTTCATAAGGCTCTTTTACATTAGGAACGCTAGGCGGCACGCTTCGTTTGGAGTTCGGGCTGTTTTGGACCTCAGGTCATAAATAGGCACGCAAAACTTTAAAATAATAAGAAAACCCTAGCCGCCATCTCTTCTTATTTCAATGGCCGAATTTTCATCAACTTCTTCCCTTGATTTCTCCTTATCCGTTCAACGAAATCAAAATCTTCCAAATGCAAAGTTGTAGAGCTCGATGAGCTCTACATATCCAACGGTCGATTCGCGCTATTACATCACGGATTTGTCAAGATATGGCTGGGAAGGTCATGCGCGTTTTGGGTCTTTGCGTGCGATTCGAGGGTTTGTGGGGGGCCTCATCCTTGGCGCAGGTGGAGGAGGAGGTGGCGCATGGATTGGTGGATCCTGATCTGGTCGAAGTTGATCGTGGTGGCGTGCGTTCGTTAGGGCATAGATGTTGTTTGGGTTCGGCTTCAAATTTGTTGCATGCGTTTACTGCACGTGTGTGGAGAGAAGAAGAAAGTGCTGAGGTGGCAGGTGAAAGTGTTCTTTTCTTTTTATATTTTTTTTTTAAATTTAATCGCATTTATCGTCATAACTTTTGCATACGATATCAGATTTACGTGCGGTTTCTTTTGTTAGGATCGTATTGAAATTCCGGACTAGATGACGCTGGTTTGGACGAATTCTGAGTCGTCAAATTTTTGGGTTTAAATTGGATTTAAATTCAAAAGGTGAGTGTTTTAACCCACTCACAACTTCTAAATTTCTTATGTTTGTTAAATTGATTTATAGTATGAGTAGAAATTTATTTATGACTGTTTGGCATACTTTTATTCATCATCTCAGTTAAATCGCATTTATTTAATTAAATTTTTATTTAATTATTCATTGCATATAAACTGCCAGTAAAATTTGTTATTTATTCATTTATTGCATATAAACTCCCAGTTAAACAGTTATTAAATTTATTATTGAATACAAACTGTTAGTTAATACCTGTTATTTATTACTTGTTATATATATTAATTATTGTTTGAATTTGGACGTTGATTTTGATAAATGGTTGATGGTTGATATTGGATGAATGGATGCTGTATTTTATATTGTTATAAACTGCAAGTTATTATGTATTTTCATTTCATTCGGGATTGTGGTTTGAAACGATATATAACCGTAATTTTTATTTTTAAATTGCGGATTGAAATGATAAATATATGTATCACTTGACCATAGGATAGAAAATTTTATACAGACACCGTCGGTCTATATATATAAATATTTTGAAAATGATTTCTATGGTTTGGATTGGGTACGGTTAAATAAATATCAAATTTTTATTTATATAAATATTATTATATATATATATACATATATAGTTAAATTTTTGAATTTAAGCTATGTATAAATTTGTTAAATAAAATAAGTTGAATAATGGAGTTTGATTATTTTATATTATATGGTTAAGTACATGTTAAGATATTTAATATGTATATATAGAGTTTTAATGATTTAAATCAATTAAGATCGGAAGTTAAATTGGAAATCTATTTGGAATGAGTTTTTTTAAGAATTAAACTCCATAAGTTGATGTAGAATTTATTAACTTGAAATGTTAAAAGGTATGATATTTATAACTGAAATTTTTGTTCGAGATGAATTAAATGAATATCTCTAGTATAAATAAATTGGAGAAAATATTTAGTTACATGTAATTTGAGTTTTATTTAAATGATTATGGTTTTATTATGCAAATATTTCAAACTAAATAATAGGACTTTTAAATGGTTGAATAGAAATTTTCAACCTTAGTTTCTAATTGTTTAATACTCAAAGCTTGAAATATATCGTAACTGAAGTGGTTTATTGAAACTGAAAGTGAATTTAAAATTTATGAATATAGACTTAGTTTAAAGAGAATAGAATTCTAAAGTCATGGAAATTATTTACTTTATAAAGAAATTTTAAATTCAAACCATTTTATTTTATATACTGTTGAATATCCAAACCATTTAAGTCAAAGTTATGGTTTTAAAGCTATGGATTTCCAAGTATTATGTTTTAAAGAGTTATAATTCAAATGTATGGTTTTGAGATATTATAAATTTTAAAGTGGTATGGTTTTAGAAAAGGATATATTTGAAATGATATCATATTTATTTGGTTTTAAAAAGAAAAGAAAATGAGATCGTATTTTTGAAAAGGGATGTTATATTCTGGTTTTAAAGTATAAACTATTTTGAAAAAAAAGACCGAGAGACGCCCCAAACACCGCCTTGCCTCCACCGGAGATCCGCACCCTAAAGCTCAACCATTAACCCAAGAATCGCCTCGCCTTTGAACGCTGGCATTCGAATAACGATTTCCACCAACCCCGATCACCAACGGTGAACTCCATCGGTAGATCTGCTCCACTTGTCGAGCACTTCATTTGTTTAGTTGGAGAGGAAAGCTAATAATGCCTAGATGGGGAGATAAACATGGGGAAACGTGGGCAAATTCTGGTCGTTCGTATGGAGGTGGCAGCTATAAAATGAGAGACTAGGATTTTGGAGAGATTGAGAGGTAGGGGTCTTATATTTATAGGCAAAAAGTTATTATTCACAAAAAAATATTTCGAACAACAAACAAAGTGAAACAACCCAAAATTTAAGCTATAATAATTAATTAACGAATTAGTTAAATAATAAAATAAGTTTGTGAAATTATCACAATCGAGCTACAGGAGTTGCACCAATGTTTCCACGGCGATTTTCTGATCAATTTCTATATATAGTTTGTCAAATTCCAAGCTAAAACAGAGAAGATATGAAATAAACAAGAAGCGAGATATAGATATATAAGGTCAAGTCGACCCTCACCATTACTAGATCGACCCCTAGCATGTCTGGGTCAACACCAAGGTCGACCATCCCCTGTATTTTGAAGACATTTCATCCAGTTTCGTATATGAGGTGTTGACTCCAATCCTATGTGTTCGTGCTACCATCCGACGGTTCCCAGCAAGCCTGTGACGTGGTTGCACCAGATTTAATCTTCAAATCCAATGGTTTGAGATCCCTAAACCATAATATAAATAAGACCCTGGCCTAGCTATTTTTCTCATTTAGATTTTCTCCTATTTCGGTTCATTTCCTCAGGCTGGACCCTAAATAGAATATTTTTCTAAGGAGAAGACCTTTTCGATAAAAATATTCTATGCTCTAGAAGTGGATCAAGGAAGAACAAGGAATAGAGCTAAGGACCACAGGTGAGTGTTTAGTAATTATTTTAGATTTTTAAGTAATTTAAAATAATAAGGTTTTCAATAGTTGTATTTCTTTTCCTGCAATTTTAAGACAATTTTTATATAAGTTATTTACAATTAATTTTTAAAGTTATTTTCAGTCTACTTTATTCAGCTATTTTATTTAGCTATTATATTCAGTTATTTACATTTATTTACATCTGTTTTACATTAGAATTCAGCCTGTAAATGTTAGTTTCTTTTTATTCCTTTTTACATGAATAAAATAATAAAAAGAGAATAATTCGTAAATATGGATTAATTAGAATTAAACACTAAATTTATAGAAACTAGATGTAAAATAAGAAAGACTGTAATAAAATGAAGATAGATGGAAATAGGAAAATCTGAGACATTTGCAAGCATTTTTATAACTAGTGGTTATAAGTAAAAAGATAGAAAAGACAAATAACGATTATAGCGTAGGTTATAATTAAGCAAAAAGAACAGTAAAGGATTATTTCAAGACTTAGATTAAGTTAATAAGCAAACAAAGTAGAAATAAAGAATATGCTTAATTTAGAACTTACACTAAGTTAATAAACAAGAACAGAAATATGGCCCATACCAATAGCATTCCTTTTTAGACGAGGACTGATGGTCTCACAACAGATTAGGTGAGGATGGGCAGGACCCTTTTAGACAAGGACCGATGATCTCACAATAGTTAGGTGAGGCTGGGACACAGGGTAAATAAGTGGCCAATAGATAGAAGCTCAAATCGGAGGATTTGGGTAAGGGGCGTAACAAAATTTTTTTGTTAGGACCCGTACCAACAACATTCCCGTTCAGACTAGTATTATGGTCTTACAAAACACTTAGGTGAGGTTGGGCAGGACCCCTTTAGGCTAGGACTGATGGTCTCACAACAAATTAGGTGAGGCTTGGCACGCTTATGCTGACAGGGTGAGTATGAGGCCACAAGAGGGGGCTGACAGTGAGTGTGTACCAACGGTGACTGAGCATGCGGCATCGTTTAGGGTTGTAATTCGCTACTGCATTCCAAGCGCTAAATAGGCGCCTTTTGTTGTGGGACCCATAGGATGGGACTAGCTCACAGTGGCACAACAGAGATAGAAGGCTGATCAACGGGTTAAAGTAGGACTTCCGCCTAATCAAAGCAGCTATATAAGACAAGCGCAAACAATCACAGTCAAAGAAAACAGTTAAACAGTATTTTATCTCTAGTTTTATCTTTCCATTCTTTTTTTAATACTAGAACTGTTGCTAAGTCTACTATTTTTTTCTTGCTTAAAAATACTAGTAGTTACTTTCACTGACCAGAAGTATAGTATGACCCACTCCTCTATTTCTCCTTTTTTCCCCCATAGGCCAACAGAGGCAAGGATAGTTGATTCAGATTTCTTGGAGATACATTCCTAGAGTTCTTCATGTATTCTTCTTCTTTTCAGTTTTCTTTTCACTTGGTTTTTGATGTACTGTACTTATGAGAGGGGTGATTATTTTATTGTACTCTGATTTTATGAGATTTAGATGTATTTTTCATAAGACATGTTTCTTTGGTATTTGAGATATGTAATTTTTTTTAGACTTATTTATGAAGTTTTATTTTGAATAATGAGTTACCATTTAAATGTTTCCGCTGTTTTTATTTATTTGTTTTGTGAGTCCCTGTGATGCTTTAGCTATACCTATAACGCACCACATCTTTTGGTGTGCCCTTTTTGGGTACACTAAGGGGTGTGGGGTATTTTACTTGGTATCAGAGTCTAAGGTTACAGGATTCCTAAGGTTACAGGATTTCTAAAATCTTGTTTTAAAAATAAAGTATTTCTCAAAAGTAACATATCTTCAAACTAGAAGTATTTTTCAGAAAGGAACTCTTATTATAGAAATATTTTTCAAGTATAAGAGAGTTTTTATAAAAATCCCCTCAAAGTCTAGTTCAACCTTCTTTCGATTCTTTTGAGCCTAAATTCTCTTTCTTTACATAGTATGGTTGATTGGTTCCGTAGAGCTACGGTACCAGAGGTATAAGGGCAAGCGTCCAATATAGCACTGGCAGGTAGAGATCCAATAATCCACCTGCAACAGCCAATTTTTCTAAGCTATGCAAGGACTTCATTAGTCTACGAGGCAGAACATTTTCCGGCATGGAGGATTTCATTGAAGCATGAGCTTGGTTAAGGGATACAGAGTGGATATTTAGGCTGCAAGGATTGGAGGACCGGTAAAGATTTCAGCTTGCATCTGGGCAGCAAAAGGGAGTGGTTAAGGAGGTCCCTAAATCAAAAAACTCTAAGAAGCAGTGGTGGAATAATAAGAAAGATAAGGACAAAAGGAAAGAAGGAGGCCTCAAAAGCAGATTAGGAAAGGTGGGAAATGTCATATTTGTGGATTGATTGACATTTCGCAAAGTACTGTAAGTAGGGCTCGATGAATGGGTGGTATTACAATTGTGGGCAGCCTGGTCATCTTAGCAGAGCTTGTCCTAATAGGATGGGGCAGAGAGCAGGCGCACCTACAGCGCAAGTGTAGTCTTTGGATATAGCACCTTCTAGCTGTGGACCGGATAGTGGTAGGGAAGTCTCTGTAGAAGGTTTGATCTCTATTTCGTATTTTCCTATTCGGAATCTTTTGACTCTAGAGCATCACATTCTTTCATTTATAGTTCCTTGGTTGATTATTTGCACTTATATATTTCTCTAGTAGCAGACTCTATAGTTATTTCAAACCCCATAGGAGGATCGACACATTTATCCATGATTTGTAGGGGTTTGAAATTTTTTATGGTAGGCATAGAGTTTGATTGTGATGCCTATGTACTAGGATTTTCGGGATATGGTATGATTTTGGAGATGGATTTGATATGCACTTATGGAGCGATATTGGACTGCAAGAGGAGAGTCGTCAGACTAGAGACATGCAGTGGAAGAACTCTCGAGATATCTTGCGACCCATACGGGTCAGTCATGTTGAGCTTCCTTTATTTCCTTGATTCAAAACTAGGAGTGTTAGATTTTGTTCATGTTGTTAGAGATTTCCTAGACGTTTTCGAGGAGGTTAGGGGACTACCCCTTAAGAGATAGATTGAATTTAGGATCTATCTGAATGACCATGCTAAGCTGGTGGCAATGCCCGTGAGACATATGGCTCCTAGGGAGAGGAAAGAGTTAAGCAAGCAGATCAGTGGGCTATTGAAGAAGGGCTTCATCAGACGGAGCATATCTGAGTGGGGAGCGCTGTTGTCTTCGCTGCAAAGGGGTATGGCTCCCTTCGACTTTGCGGAGACTTCAAATAGTCTAACAATCTCACGAAGAAGAACCATTACCCACTTCCTATGATAGACATTCTTTTCGATCATTTAGTTGGCTCTTCAGTATTTTCTCAGCTTGACTTAGCTACTAGATTTCATCAGCTTAGGGTCGTTGATGATAACATAGATAAGATAGCATTTAGGACACTCAATGGATTCTTTGAGTGGTTGATTATGCCGTTTGGGCTGACCCATGCCCCAGCCTATTTTATAAATTTGATGAGCCGTGTTTTTCGAGATGTCGCAAATAATTTTGTTGTAGTGTTCATGGATGATATTTTGGTGTTATCCAAGAGTATGGAAGAGCATGCTATTCATCTTGAGGAGGTTCTTCGTACACTTTGTGTTCATCAGTTGAAGACGAAATTCTCGAAGTGTCACTTTTGGCATAAGTAGGTGCATTTCTTAGGGCATGTAGTCTCAGGAGAGAGTCTAGCTATTGATCCCGCTATGGCAGTAGTAGTACAAGATTGGAAGGCCCCTAAGAACGCTACCGAAGTTAGAAGCTTCCTAAGTTTGGTTAGCTATTATAGGAAGTTTATCAAAGATTTCGCTAAGATTTCAGCACCGCTTACTCGCCTCACTAAGAAGAATGCGACATTCGTGTGGGACGTAGATTGTAAGGATTCCTTCTAAAGAGGGCCCTTACTAGTGAACCAGTGTTAGTTTTACCCAACGGAGCTAAGCCTTTTACAATATACCCTGATGCATGTGGAACGGGTCTTGGAGAAGTATTGATGCAAGAAGGAAGCGTAGTATGCTATAGAAGTAGATAGTTAAGGACTCATGAGAAGAACTACCCCCACCAATGATTTGGAGTTAGCTGCTATTGTTTTCGCGCTCAAGTCTTGGATACATTACTTACTAGGAGAAAGGTTTGAGCTTTTCACTGACTATAATTCATTGAAGTACCTATCCTCACAGAAGGATTTAAACTTGAGGAAACAACGTTGGATGGAGTTCTTGGCATCATATGACTTTGAGATAGTTTACACCCCTGGTAAAGGGAACGTGGTTGCAGATGCGTTAAGTAGGAAGAAAGAAACCCTTAGTCCAATATTCATGGAGTGGAAAAGACTAGAATTTATCTCCACCTTTCATTTTAAGCCCTCTACGGACATAACCCCTGGATTATTAGCAGCACTTGAGGTTAAGCCGACCCTCATAGGAAAAATTGGCTCAAGGCAGCGAGAGGATTTAGAGCTTATGGATATTCTAGAGAGGATTAGTAGAGGAGAGGCCTCTAGACATCTCAAACATTATTCCATAGATGGAAAGGAATGGCTAAGGAGAGATGGAAGACTTTGTGTCCCCCGCACTAGTGATTTGATGGGAGTAGTTCTAGCAGAAGCACACCATTCTCGAATGACTATTCATCCGAGTGGTGATAAGATGTATAGGTACATAAAGAGAGTGTTTTATTAGAGCGGCATAAAGAAGGATATAGCAGAGTTTGTTGCTAAATGTCTTGTTTGCCAAAGAGTTAAGGCGAAGCAGTAGAAGCCTGGCGGATTGCTTCAACCATTGGATGTACCCGAATGGAAGTGGAATGGTGTTTCGATGGACTTCATAGATGTCTTACCCCAATCTAGGAAGGGAATACCAGTATTTGGGTGATTAGAGATCACTTGACTAAGAGCGCCGACTTCATTCCAGTCAAGAGTAAGAGGATAACACCTTATTTGGCATCCTTATATGTTCGTGAGATAGTTCGACTTCATGGAGTTTCCTCTAGCATAGTGAGTGATAGAGACCCTATCTTTACTAGCGAGTTTTGGAGAAGCTTGCAAGAAGCTCTAGGTACACAGCTTAGATGCGTACGACCTATCATCCTTAGATGGATGGCTAAACAGAGAGAGTTAATAGAGTTCTTGAAGACTTTTTGAGGATGTGCATTCTTCATTTTGAGAAACTTAGGAGGAGCATCTTCCTTTAGTGGAGTTCGCATATAATAATAGTTTCCAGACTAGCACTGTGATGGCACCTTTTGAAGCTCTATATGGAAGACCGTGCAAGTCTCCTTCATGTTGGTTGGAGTCTACAGAAAGATTGCTACTTGGTCCCGACATGATTAGAGAGACATCGAGAAGGATTGATTTAATTATAAGGAGGATGAGGATGTCTCAAGATAGGTAGAAATCTTTTGCAGATAAGAAGAGAATGGATATTGAGTTTGAAGTAGGAGATTTGGTTTTCATTAAGGTATCTCTGCTAAGAAAGGTAGTGAGATTTGGATCAAGTGGGAAACTTGCTCCCAGATTGTAGGACCGTTCCCCATTGTCGAAAGAGTAGGAAAGATGGCGTATCAGATAAAGCAAAGAGGCTCGCAGGAGTTCATGATTTTTTTCATGTTTCGTACTTGAGAAAGTGCTTGCATGATTCAACAGAGGTAGTAGAACCTAGTCAACTTAAGGAAGTTGAAGTGGAGAGAGAAGCATTGGTTCATCGCTTTCCTACCAAGATCGTTGGGCATGATATCAAGAAGCGTAGGAATAAGTAAGTCCCTTTGGTTAAGGTGCGGTGGGGAGATAGTATTGAGGACACTACGTGGGAGGCTGAGGAGAAAATACATATCTCTTATTCGTATCTTTTCGATGGTACGTATTGAATATCCTATCTCCATCTTTAATTTTGAATAGGCTCTTTCCTTTAGTATCCTTTGGGAGGGTAGATATTAGGATTTAACCTATGGATGGTAGGACTGAACGTAAACATGTTATTAGAATATGTTATGTATGATGGACGCTAGTGGTTGCAAGTGTTTGCTAGTGGATACGCATATGTATACACTAGGCACTATTATCTCTTAGGGATCGACCTAACTAGGTCACTAAAGCATATGCATATGGACGTGTGTGCATTTACATTTTTATTTTATTTCTGTGGTTGCTATAAATGGATGATTAGCACATGATTGTTGCATTGGGATGATGATTGTAGCACGCATATAGGACTATCAGTTGCCATTAGGGAGTTTGCATTCATTTGGATACATGGCACATACATGATTGCATAAAAAGGAGGTCGACTGAATCAGTAGACCGCCTAATCTTTTGCATTAGTTAGGAACATTGACACTACACTATTTTCACACATATATATATAACATAAATTGCATTAGAAAACTTAAGGACAATGGATGTAATGGATGGTGATTGAGTATATGATTGTAGGATTTGGATGAAAATATTTATTTCATTCTTTTGTCCTTGTAGATTTCGGGACGAAATCCTTTAAGGAAAGGAGAATGTAACAACCAAAAATTTAATCTATAATAATTAATTAATGAATTAATTAAATAATAAAATTAGTTTGTGAAATTATCAGAATCGAGCTACGGGAGTTGCACCAATGTGTACACGGCGATTTTCCGATCAATTTCCATATATAGTTTGTCAAATTCCAAGCTAAAACGAAGAAAATACGAAATAAACAAGAAATATATATGTATATATAAGGCCAGGTCGATCCTAGGTTCGACCCTCACCATTGCTAGGTCGACCCCTAGCATGCCTGGGTTGACACCAAGGTCGATCAACCCCTGTAATTGGATGACATTTTGTCCAGCTTCGTATATGAGGTGTTTTTCAACTTCTCTCCAATCCTGTGCGTTCGTGCTTCCAACCGACGGTTCCCAATGAGCCTATGACGTGGTTGAAATAGATTTAATCTTAAAATAAAATGGTCTAAGATCCCTAAACCACATTATAAATAAGAACTTTGGCCTAGCTATTTTTCTCATTTATATTTTCTCCTATTTGGTTTCATTGCTTGAAGCTGGACCCTGAATAGAATATTTTTCTAAGGAGAAGATCTTTATGATAAAAATATTCTACGATCTAGAAGTACATCAAGGAAGACCAAGGAATAGAGCTAAGGACCACAGGTGAGTGTTTAGTAATTATTTTAGATTTTTAATATATTTAAAATAATAGGGTTCTTAATAGTTGTAGTTTTCTGCAATTTTGAGACAATTTTTATATAAGTTACTTACAGTTAATTTTTAAAGTTATTTTCAGTCTATTTTATTCGACAATTTTTATTTAGCTATTTTATTCAGTTATTTACGGTTATTTACAATAATTAACATCTATTTTATGTTAGAATTCAGCCTGTAAATGTTAGTTTATTTTTATTCCATTTTACGCGAATAAAATAGTAAAAAGAGAATAATTCGCAAATATCGATTAAATAGAATTAAACACTAAATTTACATAAACTAGATGTAAAATAAGAAAGACTGTAATAAAACGATGATAGATCGAAATAGGAAAATCTTTGACATTTGCAAGCATGTTTATAACTAGTGGTTATAACTAAGAAGATAGAAAAGAAGAATAACAACTATAACGTAAGTTATAATTATGCAAAAAGAATAGTAAAGGCTTATTTCAAGGCTTAGATTAAGTTAATAAGCAAACAAAGCAGAAAAAATAGAATAGACCTATTTTAGAATTTACACTAAGTTAATAAGCAAGAATAGAAATAGGGCCCATACCAATAACATTCCCTTTTAGACTAGGACTACGGTCTCACAACAGATTAGGTGAGGCTGGATAGGACCCTTTTAGATTAGGACTAATGGTCTCACAATAGTTAGGTGAGGCTGGGACACATGGTAAATAAGTGTCCGATAGATAGAAGCTCAAATCCGCAGATTTGGGTAAGGGCCGCAACTAGATTTTGTTTGTTAGGACCCGTACCAACAGCATTCAATTTCAGACTAGTACTGATGGTCTCACAAAACACTTAGGTGAGGCTGGGCAGGACCCTTTTAGGCTAGACCGATGGTCTCACAACAGATTAGGTAAGGCTGGGCTTGCTTATGCTGTTAGGGTAAGTAAGAGGTCACAAGAGGGGCGCGACAGTGAGTGTATACCAACGTTGTTTGAGCGTGCGGTATCAATTAGGGTTATAATTCGTTACTGCATTCCAAGCGCTAAACATGTGTCTTTTTCTATGGGACCCACAAGATGGGACTAGCTCACAGTGGCACAACAAAGATAGAAGGCCGATCAACGGGTAGAATTAGAACTTCGGCCAAATTAAAATAGGATTGGAATTTTATCCTAATCCGAGTAGCTATCTAAGACAAGTGCAAACAATCACAATCAAAGGAAACAGTTAAATGGTATTTTATCCCTAGTTTTATCTTTCCTTTATTTCCTTTTTATTCTAAAACTGTTGCTAAGTCTATTATCTTTATCTTGCTTAAAAATACCAGTAGTCACTTTAACTCACCAGACTTATAGTCTGACCCACTCCTCTATTTCCCCTTTCCCCTCATAGGCCAGCAAAGGAAAGGATAGTTGATTCAGATTTCTTGGAGAAACATTCCCGGAGTTCTTTATGCATTGTTCTTCTTTTAAGTTTTATTTTCATTTGGTTTTTAATGTACTGGTACTCATAAGAGGGATGATTATTTTATTGTACTCTGATTTTATGAGACTAAGATGTATTTTTCATAAGACAAGTGTATTTGGTATTTGGGACATGTGATGTTTTTTCAGACTTATTTATGAAGTTTTATTTTGAATAATGAGTTACCATTTAAATGTTTCCGCTGTTTTTATTTATTTGCCTAGTGAATTTTGTTCTCTGTGATACTTTAGCAATACCTATAATGCACCACATCTTTTAGTGTGCCCTTTTTAATACACTAAGAGGTGTGGAGGTGTTTCACGAAGCGTGCTTCCTGGCACTTATAATGTTTTACCCCTTCCGAACACAATAGAATATATATTAGGAACCAATTCCATCGTATTTGGAAGATAGGTTTACAAATCGAGCTATTTTAATTAAATTTACTTAAATAAATTTTTATGTGTTTCAACTTCATACAACCAAACGGTAACTCCAAAGCCATGAAATTTGAAATCCGATAATAATACACTATTATGGATCCAATGGAACTGGCTTCATCGAATTTCGAGAATGTGCCCCGAATCGATATTTTAACGTGTCAATTAAATCCAACGGTTTTCAAAATCGACGAAATTACTTGAAATTTCAATTTTAAAAACTTACCAACTCAATTATAATTCAAATAAAATTTATATCCATATAAGAATCCATTTCCACTCATATTAAATCACAAATTCAATTATTTACACTATTCCAAATATTAAATTCGCTATTTCCGTTTTACGATAAATCGCTATATTAGAAATTTAAATCAAAATTGGACCAAAATCTCCATACTTAAAATCAATTGATATTTTAAATTCAGCATTTAAAAATAAATTAAATGTTGAAAACCAAACGATCAAAATTCTGGGTCGTTACATTCCTCTCCACTTAAAAGAATTTTATCCCGGAAATTGTTATGGTAGGAAAAATGCTCCAAACCCATTTCTTTTCGAAACCCATTTGGTTAAAATTCTATTATTTCCATTTCCTAAGTCTTTTAGTCCCACCCATATCCACTTATATTCCTATTTGTTCATCAAAATCCGTTATTTCAAGCTATAATTTCAAATCAAATTTAGTAAACTAAAATTTTCTAACACCCTAAATTTTCAAAAAATTTTGACAGTCCCCCCATACAGAGAGCCTTTTACAATATCACAAATATGATAAATATAATATACATTGGCCCTCAATGGTCGGAAACACAATATATATATATCCATCACATTTTCGATTTTAATGCATAAGCGTACCTTATATTAGCGTTATTAAGCGAGTTTGCTTAATTTAAATGCAATTACGCAACCAAAATTTATCCATCTCTGTACCTGTACTTACTCAAATAAAGCACGTAAGTTTCATAACCATGAAATTTTTATAACATTACACTCATTTAACCAATCCAAATACAAATTTTGTAAACCAAACATGTCACATGTATTTTAGAATGCATATGCAATTACAGGGTTCAAACATTCAGTTATACACTTTCAAATTGATTTTCATACCATTTATTCAATTTTAAATTTATTCACACATGATTCAATTACATTTTATTCACATTCACACTTATTATATTTATATCCATCCGATTATGCTTCAATTTATCCATTTAAATTGATTCTAAATCAATTTATCTATTTTCCATTGATTCTTATTCAAGTTATTCGCCAAAACTTGTTCACTTCCTTTTATATTAAACAACTTTCCAATCTATGTTAATTTATTTATGAATCATTTCATAAATAATCACTTAAGTTTCCATTGAAGTCAAATTCCATTTCATTTTAAATTGATTCTCATTCAATTTATTCACTTCCAATTACTTAGTATATCCAATTTACACTATATCACTTGGGAATCATTCCATTAATTCATTTCAATCACTATCAATTTCATTTGACTCATTTCAGGCATTCGCTTCATTACCTCACTTTTCAAGTGATTTATATTCAATCTATTAGATTCTAATTCGCCCTCCATTTATAATTCAAATTTTTTAAATTTCCATTTCTTTACCGTAATATCAAACCATTTTCATTTTGGTTTTACCATTGCATTTCTCAATTCATAAGTTTAACAGCTTATTTACTTAAAATCTCATATTGCTTACTTGAGTCCATTCACATCATATAATCATAACTTTGGATTATATATATAACTTTATAGCTTAGGTGTATCCATTCCATTCAATAATCATAATTCATAGCTATATAATCATTTTACATTTCAAACTTTATATCCAATTCAAATCCAATTCAATTTTATTTAACCTATCTTAGGTTAAATTTCAACCTTATTCATTTAATTTATTCAAGTTAAACTTTAATTCTAGGATTAAAATTCATACTTTCCTTTCTTATCTATATCAACTCCAAATTATAAGTTCAATAACTGATTATATTCCAAAAACTGAAGTGAGTTCAGTGCTTTCTTACTTCCAAAACCCATTTTAAAACAATTTCTTTTCAGAAATATCTCCAAAATAATACTTCATTATTATTCACAAACTACTTTGGAAAACATTCCCAAATTCACTAAGATTTAAAAATTCTCTAATACTTAGTTCAAATTCATTTAAAACGTTTCCCAAATTTTATGTGATCTTCCAAATTCTAGTTTGAATCCACATTTAGTTACAACTTAAATGTATAATTATACTTATACAATTTCTATTTGGTTATATAAACCATTTCAATTTTTATAATCTTGTTTTGATTATAATATTAACAATCAAACGTTCCAATTGTGCTATAATAATTTCATGAAATAATTTCTTTTATATCAAAATATAGTTTGGGTAAAATTATTTCATTTACCCACTACAAAACAATACTATGTCAGTTTACTTTGTTTAAGAGTTCAGAAACCTCTATCGATACGGTTGTACTTCCCGTACTGACCAGAATTCATAAACACTCAATCAACAAATCAACACAATATGAAACATTTTATATTCACTAACAAATATGTGCTCATATCTATTAATACATTTAAACTCATTCTAGACTACTACGGACTCTATCTCTAATGAGTAATCTTCAACAAAGTCTAGGTATATCGCCAACCTGAGATCTGATACCACGTGTGACGACCCTACTTTTCGATCCTCGAAAATCGACATCAATACGTTCATTATATAGCATGTCGGATATTCGAGTGCCGAAAAGATAGATAGTTATGGGAAAAGAAAGAAGGTAGAAAATAGAAGAAACTAAACAAATACAGAATCTCACAGCGGACTAAATAATATATAATATCAATAGCTCTTTACACAAATGAAACTGTAATATACATATCTCAAATCAGAGTACACAAATCAATAATTATCAGCCAGGACAGTTATAACAGTCAGTCCTCACAATTGCTGATAATTTCAAACAAGCACTGCTGCGGAATAAACAAGTATGAGAATAAGTCTTAGTCTCTAGCTCGTCCCTTGGGCTCCAAAGCAATCCAATTTGAACTTGTAATATGCTCGGTCTGACCCGAGCATTATTATAAAATAACAACACACAGATTAGTCTGGTAAACGAGCTTGAGAAAACACACTTTATTTGATTTATAAAGTTATAAAACCTTTTCAAAATAAAGATATCGTAAGATCATGCCACACGTAAACACGGTCGGGTTTTTGCCTTACGATCACCAAACCATTTCTATAGAAAATCCAGTGATATTATAATAATGTCTAAGGGTAAAAATAATACTAATCAAGTGGCTGTGATGCTCGTGTTGTGTACACCACAACAATGCTAGTATAAAATCAAAACTCGATCAGGCTCGTTTTGTAATTATGAAGGATTCCATGGAGGTGCCCTCGGTACTTCGAGAACAGTCCTCTTGTAAAAGGGGGTCTTGATATGCGTCGCTCCGGCATGCCAAAAACAACTGAAGGTGTCGGTATTGATAGAAAAAAAAGTCGATTACACTCTATGGGTATGCCAACCCTACTGGCCATGCCTCTTATCTCTGGTTTTAGTCATTTCCACTGATGAGATTATGTCCGACGTTCCAGCTTATGCACCACCCCAAAATAGATCACGGAATCCCATATGGATTCCCACACCACAATGGCATTAGAATCGCATATATATTCCCACATCTCAAACAGAATCACATACGGATTCCCATACCCAACGGTCTCGGAACCACACATAAATTTCAATATCTCAATATAACGCGAAACTCCTCCATGGAACCGTATATGGTTTTGAAGTGGTAACGGTTCCGAATCATCTATTACGTGTACACTCTCCCGCTTTCTGGGCGCTACATAAGCCCTTTGCCGATTTTCCGGAATGCTCAAGACCGGTTCTTTTGGAAATAATCTGACAATAAATAAGAATGGGGATCGCCTTCTAACTGTTTGAGTGGACGCATCTCCTTATCATCTATCCTAGAAGAACAATGAGTTTATACAAATAGCACCACCGATGGTAACTGTACCATATAATTCCCGTGTTCCCCTAGATATTTCTAGAGTTAAAACCCTTTAGTGTTAAGTAGGAAATCGTTTTTCTACCATCAAAATTAAGAAGGACTGCATATTTGGGCCAAGATTCGATAGTCGGTTATTTACTATCAAATAAAAAACATTCAAACAACGATTACATTTCCCACTGAAATCACTATGCCTCATTTAATTTGAATTTGATAATTTTGAATTCCTCGTTTAAAAAAGGCATAGACTTATTTCATATGAATAAGTATATTCACAAATTCTTTCTTCCAAAAATACTTAAAAACTCATTGAAATAGATATGGAAGTACCATTCGGTATCGGCCATGGATCACAGCTCCATGGTTGAGTCTCCATCATAGAAAAATCGAACTTAACTTAGGCAATCTCCGCCTTTCGATTTTCGCCATGCAACCAATCATAGATCGTAGTTTGCACAATGGTTACGTCGCTATCCCAGCGAATCCATAACAAATTGTCGGCAATCTGTGCTCTTTGAATTACGCTATGAAAATATACCATTACTTTCCAAAATCTCTTTATTTTATAAATATCTCAAAACTATTTATATGGCTTCTATATAAATTTCCAATTTTAATTTAGTAAAATATTTTTTTAATCTCAAACCTTTTCTAAACTTCCCTTTTCAAATTTCAAACCTCTTCCAAATTTATACACTTCTTTAACTAAATTCTTTTACAAAAAAAGGTTTTCGTTTAAAAATAATTTAGTATATAATTATAAAAATAGGGTATTAACATCACAAAAATATCCTAACCATTTTTAATAATATAAAAATAAACTTTTTAAAAATAATAATAATTAATAGTATAATGATTTAACCTTTAACATTTTAAAATCTAATATAAGTAATTAACTTTAAATAATTTTTAAATAAAATTAATTAACTTTATAATAACTATTTTTAATAAAATGATTATCCAGTTCTAAATCACTAAAAATAAAATAATTCATTTCTTCAAACAAAAATCAAATAAACAATTAACTTTAAAACATAATTAACCTTACTGATTAAAGGATTTTATAAACATTTGTAAAATAATAATTAAATAAACAATTCGTATATACATATAATTTAATAAAACACTTTACTCCAAATTGTAAAATTTGAAGGTAACTAAAACCCATAAATTTCTATATTTAGAAAGAGGCTTAACGATCACAATGGTACTTAACAAGCTACCATTAAATTCAGTTAGACTTTCTAAGTTAAATTATATGCATTTACATAATAACAGGCATATTTGTAAATCAAATCCATAATTGACAATCAATTGTTAACACATCAATTATCCAGTGTAAATCCACTGGCACTTAAAATAAATGTCCAAATTAATCTAATAGCAGAATGAGAATTTATTTTGCTAACCAAAGTCATTCACAATAAACTCCTCCATTTATTATTCAACGGTGTTTATTTGGCCAAATATATCACACCAATATATTTCAATTCAGTTTACGTTATAATTTAACAACGAAATTTTAAAACAATCCATTTATCAATTCCACACATACATGACTCAATACTGGAAATAAACTTAAAAATGAACATGAACAGTATAATAGCAATTTGAGATGCTATATCATGACTCTAGATCCGGTTCAACCAATCTAATAGCATTTCAAGATGCTATATCGTCATCCTAAATTAATTTCAACAATCGCCAATTTCAACAACCCAAACAAGCAAAAATAAATTTTTTTACCATAAAAATATACTAATTAACCAAATGAGTAAGTTTAACTCACCTTGAGTTCAATTTGCTAACTCCGAACGACTCCAAATTTGGTCCAGAACGTAGTGCTAGTCACCACGATTCCACGCCGCATGTTTCGTTCGTTTTCGACCTCATATGAATTAAATATTGTATTTATAAGATTTACGATTTATAATATATATTAATTTAAAACCCTATTTTATTTAACCTTTTAAATTTTCTAGGTCGTTCATTCCTGGATGATGAAATCTAAACCGTAGCTCCCTTCTCCTTCTCTCTGTATCCTCCGGTAAACACAAAACCCATAATGCGTTTATCAAGCGATCTTCGCTCCCCTTTCAAGCCACTAGAAGACGATCAATTACCACCGATAGACGCCCCAAGCTCTGCCTCGCCTCCACCAGAGATCCGCACTTCTAAAGCTCAACCATGAACCCGAGAATCACCTTTGAACGCTGGCATTCGAATAAAGATTTCCACCATCTCTGATCACGAACGGTGATCTCCACCCTTAGATGTGCTCCACTTGTCGAGCATTTCATTTGTTTAATTGGAGATAAAAGCTAAAAATGCCTGGATGGGGAGATAAACATGGAGAAACGTGGGCGAATTCTGGTCGTTCGTATGGAGATGGTCACCGTGAAATGAAAGACCAGGGTTTTGGAGAGATTGCGGGGTAGGGGTCTTATATTTATAGGCAAAAAAGTTACTATTCATGCAAAAATATTTCGAACTCCAAATGAAGCGCGTCGCTTAGCGCTTATAATGTTTTACCCCTATTCTGAATATAATGGAATATATACCGAGAGCCAATTCCATCGTTCTTGGAAGATAGGTTTACAAATTGAGTTATTTTAATTAAATTTACTTAAATAAACTTCCATGCGTTCAGCTTCGCACGACCAAATGATAACTCCAAATGCTATGAAATTTGAAATTCGATAATAGTATGCTATTACGGATCCAATTGAACTGGTTTCGTTTAATTCCGAGACTGTGCCCCAGATTGCTATTTTAACGTGTCGATTAAATCGAACGATTTTCAAAATTGATAAAATTACTTGCAATTCCAATTTTGAAAACTTACCAACTCAATTATTATTCAAATAAAATTTATATCCATATTAGAAACCATTTTGATTCATATTAAATCACAAATTCAATTATTTACACTATTCCAAATATTAAATTCATTATTTCTATTTTATGATAAATCGCTATCTTTTAAATTTAAATCAAATTCACCAGTTCAACATTTAAAAATAAATTAAATGTTCAAAACCAAACGACCAAAATTCTGGGTCATTACATATGTTCACAATGAATGTGATGCAGAGAATGCCATCATCGCTTTCTTTCGCGCTTGGTTTTAATTATCTTTCCCGCTAACACTATGATTGGGTTTGTTTTCTAATAAAAAATCTTTTTACCAAAATTCCATCTGTATACCTACATTTATACTCAATTAAGTCAAGCTCTAGGTATCTTGTAAATAGAAAAAATTTCTATTTAAGTTTGGTGCATGATGTGATTCATGTACTCGACAGATTTATTAGTGTAATCCTTCAAAAATAGGTGATCATGCACAAGCATAGTTGAAATGGTAAAATTAATATTTTTGGTTTCATCTAACAAATTATTTGGCTTTGTTTCCTCCTTTACAAGATGTATTTCAATCTTATATCCAATATCTATGATCTCATTAGTTAATATTTCAACATTTTCATTAAGTTCAAGATCAAGCTTGGGTTCACATTCATCGATTTCGTTAATTGACAATTCATTTTTATCGATAAAATTTTCATGTTTCCATCAACGATGGTTTCCCCAAATTAAGATTTCAAAATTAGATTGATGACTTAATTTAATTCGTCTTTGTGTTGGAACTAGGCCAACGCGCAACAAGTTAAATGGATAAATTTTATAAAAAAATCCATTTTAGATCTTAACGGGCCTATGAATTCTAAATTAATTTAAATCTAATATAAATAGTTTTTAGTAAAGCCTTTATTTTATTTAATTAAGTTGTGTGTATGTATATATATATATATATATATATATATATCTTTGCATGTTGATAAAGTGATATAGGTATCAAATATACACATACGTGTAAGTTGCATGCAATATATAAATGTGTACATGGTTCAAATATGTCTCTATACAAGTCTTGGGATTACACTATAACAGACACACTAGCCCCTTTATATACGTATTTGCTATCTATAAGTAATTTATTAATATATTTATTTGTTTACCATACACACGCACACACAACTGCATATATAAGACATGTAAGTATAATTTTAAATTTGAATATGTTGACTATTTCCAATAATTCAAATAAGTGTTTAAAATACCTTCAGTATATTTAAAATTTAAAACCAGATCTAGATCTTGAATGAAATCCATTTCAAATGATAGTATAATAAATTATAAATGTGTATACATAAATATGCATGTGTGTATCTGTGTATGTATGTGTATATATATAAAGGATAGTTTTTGTATTTAGGCCAAAGTTGTAAACAAATTACAAGAATAGGCCATATTGCAAACTATTTACAAAACTAGACCAGTTTTTACCACGTTGGACGCCACGTGTGCTTGCGGCATCTCAAATGCTGGCAGTACACGTGCATTAAGTAAAAATACACTCGCTAGTATGCGGCATTTCAAATGCCGCCTATTTTTTTGCTCTCTGTAAATTTTCAGCCCATTCCATCAATACTTTCTCACTCTTCCTTCTCTCAATCTCTCTTCACCAAAAAACCCGAACCCACCCCCTCCCCCAACCAATTTAGCAAAAATCAAATTTTCAAATAAAAAACTACTTAATTCTAGCTAGAATTTGAACTATGGATTCATCATCGTCTCAAGCACATCCTATAGGTATGAAATCTATCAATTTTGTTTTTATTTATTATTTTTTCAATTTAGGATTTAGGGCTAAATTTTTTCTATGATTGCAAATCTATGGTTGTATAGTACAGTGAAGTTGAGTAGTCACCTAGGGCATATGTTTAAATGTTTTGTTATTGTGTACAATGAAGTTGTATAATTGCAATCTATGGTTGTATACCCAATGAAGTTGACTATGATTATGTAATGTTATTATGGTAGAATATGACGAAATGGCGCCCAGACCGATTGATCCTAGTGTGCTTTACCTCCAACTTCAACACCGCACAAACAGCATCGATATGATGGAGGTACAAGGTCAAATAATTTGTCACTACTTCTGCAAAGTGTGGCAATTACCATAATTGCTTTCATTTGTTATTATTTATCGACAGGGGGTTGAGACAGACGGCTTCATTGAACATTCATCCACTTTAAAGCTTGTCACGTCAGCACATCCAAGCATGTTGAAACCGTTAGACAGTGATGGATTTGGTGTTGTCAATAAGTTAGGATGTACACAGCTCGATTGGAATCTTTTGACAGCTTTGATAGATAGATGGCGACCGGAGATGTCTACATTGCATCTTAGAGTGGGTGAGATGACAATCAATTTGGAAGACGTAGCTGTATCGCTCGGATTACCAATTAACAGGAATCCCATCCTAAAACCGGATTTTTCAAGAAATGATATGGAATTGTGTAAGCGGTTGCCCGAATTGGCTCCTCCAGAGGACGTGAGGTGGGGAAATGAGTCGATAGTGGCCACGTGGTTTTAGGAGCAGTTGACCGGTGATATTTCCTGTCATGCCTCTCCTTTGTAGATTGCCCAGCGTGCCTACGCCATTATGTTGCACATCATCACGCAGCGTCTTTTTTACGATCGATCGAAGACAAGTGTGGCCCTTCAATGGCTTCCATTGTTAGAGGACTTCGATTCATGTTGGAAATACTTATAGGGTAGTGCAGTGCTAGCTTTCACCTATACGTAGCTTACGAGAGTTGCTTTGGTCGAACAACGGTCCGTCGGAGGTTGTATGACTCTACTTCAGGTATAGACATAGTCACTCATTGTGGCATATTTGAGTTTGTTGTAAAACCGTAACTAAAATTATGTTTCACACTTGCAGCTTTGGTCATGGACCTACCTTCCGGTTGGTCGTATTTCTATGAAGACGCAAATAATTGACAATTCAAAGCCATATGGAGAGAGGTAAAAATAGTGTTGTTAGTGTTGTTGTATTGACGCAGTAAATTTGAATACTTCCTATAACATGTTGCTATAACAGGTGGATTGGCCTGAAGAATACAAAAATGACCCCCAGACGCAATTTAGCCTTCTACGGAACGAGTTTGATGTCTTAGCTTACGATGTAGTAACATGGAATCCATATTCCAAGGCAGACCTTCAGGCTCTTTCAGCTCTTTGTACAGTGGACAGGCCATTATGGCGTGCAGGACTTGTGATTTTTTATTTCGGAGATTTAGCATAACACCTGTCAGACAGAGTCATGAGACAGTTTGGTCTTCGACAGCACCTACCGTATTCTTCTTCGTATTACATGCTTCTTGTAACAACCCTGGTTTTAGCGATTACCTGAAAATATTAAATTATAACGGCAGTTATAATTCAATAGTGTAAATTAATAATTAAAGAGGAATTTAAATTGTTTATTGGGAATAAACAATATATTTGAGGATATAATGAGAAAATAAAATTTTGAAAACTTTATTAAGATGGTTTGAGTTAATAAAAAAATGAATAAGGAAATGTGTTTTATTTAGAGTTAATGCAATAATTTAGTTAATTATTGCTATTTACTTCTTTTAATAATTTTTGAAAGAAGTAATTAATTTTAAAATGGGATATATTTAATAAAATGATGGAATTGTGTTTAAAAATACAATTTGAGCATAAATTGTATTCTAAATGAGTTATAAAACTTTATTACACAAAAATATGATTTTGTGTAATTTATAATGTTAATTACAATGAGTTTTGTAATTAAAGATGTAAATTTGCTATTTTATTTAAAATAGAGAAATATGATAATTAAATATTTTAAATATATAAATAATCTTTTATTTTGAGTGTAAAACATTTTATTCATTAAGAGTATGAAGTTTAATAATTTTTAAAGAAGAAAAACTAGTATTATTGTGATTACATTTGTTAACATTCATTGTTAATATATAAAAAGTGTTTAAGTTATAATATTAGCTAGATTTCTTTTAATTTGGGACCTAAGCCCATTAACCTAATTACTTTTAGCATGTTAAACTAAGAACATAGAAATGAGAAAGAAAAAAAAATAAACCTATACGTTCTTTTCTTTCTCTCTTCTCTCTGTAAGTTTCCAAAAACCCAATAATGGCTGAAACCTCCAACCTCTTCAATCTTAAACTAGAAATTAGCAAATTAAAAGAAAAATCGATGATTTAAAAGGTTAAAGCAAGAGCTAAACTCAAGTAATCGATTTCTAAAACCCTTCTCTTCATCAAAATATGTTTTTATAGTGATAATTGTGGATTTGCTTCTCTCCTTGTTTGCATGTACCTGTTCTTAGTTTTACAGGTTTGGATGCTCTGTTCTTGACTAAAAGCTTCAACCTTTGGCATCTAAATCACAATTTAATCTTCATGAAGGTAAGTTGAGTGTAAAACTCACAAACTCCAGCTCTCTATATGATCAAAATGTTATAATATATAAATTTCTGGAGCTTGTACAAATTATTTTGCTCCGTGTTATTATCTTGTTTTCTGATTTCTAGTGCTTGTTTGAATTGCCATAACTTTTGAATCATATATCTGAATTAGGTGATTCTTTTCCTGAATTCTAGCTATACCAAAGCTCTACAACTTTCATGTTTTGAATTTTAAGTAATTTTGAGGTCAGCTATGTCAAAATCTAATTTTCTACTGCTAACCCTGAGAGCAAAACCAATTTTTTTCTCTGTCCTTGAAGCTGAAATGAAATTGGACATAACTTCTTTGTTTCTTAACCGATTTTGACAATTTTGAATGTTCCAGAAAGCATAAATCATGTACTACAAGTTTAATGTTTTGAGTTTTCTGTAATTTTGAGGTTAGCTATGTCAAAATCTAATTTTTCTACTATTAACCTGAGAGTAAAACCAATATTTGCTCTGTCCTTGAAGTCGAAATGAAATTGGCCATAATTTCTTCGTTTCTTAACCGATTTTGATAATTTTGAATATTCCAGGAAGCATAAATCATGTACTACAACTTTTGTGTTTTGATTTTTCTGTAAATTTGAGGTTAGATATGTCAAAATATAATTTTTCTACTGCTAACCCGAAAGCAAAACCAATATTTGCTCTGTCCTTGAAGCTGAAACGAAATTGGCCATAACTTCTTCGTTTCTTAACCGATTTTGATAATTTTGGATGTTTCAAAAAGCGTAAATCATGCAATACAACTTTGATGTTTTAAGTTTTCTGTAATTTTGAGGTTAGCTATGTCATAATCTAATTTTTCTACTACTAACCTGAGAGCAAAACCAGTATTAGAGCAAAACCAATATTTGCTCTGTCCTTGAAGCTGAAACAAAATCGGTCATAGCTTTTTAGTTTCTTAACCGATTTTGATAATTTTGGATGCTCCACAAATCATAAATCATGTACGACAACTTTTGTGTTTTGAGTTTTCTGTAATTTTGATGTTAGCTATGTCAAAATATAATTTTTCCACTGCTAACCCGAGAGCAAAACCAATATTTGCTCTGTGTTTAAAACCAAAACGAATTTGATCATAACTTCTTCGTTTCTTAACCGAATTTGATAATTTTGGATGTTCTGGAAATCTTAGGTCATGTGCTACAAGTTTTATTCATTATTTTTTCCAAATTTTGAAGTTTGCTTTGTCGAAATTATGGTTGTATGTTGCTGTCCTAAGAGCAAAATGACAGCAACAACAATCTTTGACCTTAGAATCGTATTAGCTCGTTTTTGCTCTCATCCTCTTCGGTTTTGCTGATGTTTATGGGATATTTTGAGAGCTATGATGCCTATAAGTAGGCTTGCTATATTTGGAGAATTTGAAATTCAAATTTAAATGGAATTTGAATTGATTTTGGGTTAAATTTGAACTGAATTCGTATTGAATTCAAGTTATTGGTTTTGAGATATCCCTCTTAGTTTTCATTGCTTTCAAGAAAGGTTTTCACTAAACCCTTTTGAAATACATGGAAATTTCAAATTATTATTACATAGTATTTTTTAAAATTATTTTTCTAAATAAAGATAGTTTCCTGTAATAAAGAAATTTCAAATATTGGTTTTAATGATCGTTTTCGAAAAATCATTTTAAATTTATGTTTTCTCTAATAAAATTATTTTATAAATAAAATTACTTATTTTTATGAATTTCGGACGTATAGGAAAGATAATTAAATGGTAAAGTAAAACATGTGGTATGGGACACATGGATTTGCTTTATCACTTAATATCAGACTTATATGATCGAGACCCTTTCGATGAAATATTTGAGATGATTTAAGAGGTTATTAAATTTTGGGTAGATTATATGGTCCGAGAACTCTAATTTAGGAGTACATTCGATGAAGGATCATTTTAAGATGTGTTTCTTAATTGCCGATGAAATGAGGTGAATTAAGAGTTAGAAATTCCTATTTGGAATTATGATTATAAATAACCATTTATATGTTATTTTTACTTGCCGATGAGATGAGGCAAGCTTCTTTGTGATGATTTTACGATGTTGAGATGTATTATGATAGTTTTACTTGTCAATGAGATGAGACAAGTCACGATGCCACTAGTACTTCTCAATGAGATGAGATGAGTATGGTATTATATTTACTCGCCAATGAGATGAGGCTGAGTATATTTTCATGATGTCTATGATGTTTTACTAGTGTGGTACCGACTAACGACTAGTAAACTGTTAGGTGCGAACGTATGGTATGGGACATACGTTAACACCTATTGGGTTTCTATCCGAGAAGTTGAGACACATTCACGATGTTTACTAGTACTACAGACCATGAGTACTCGATTGGAGTCATCATGATGTAGTTGCTACACCGATCATCACAATGTTATTAACCCGGGTCTTTGTGACTGTGAGTCATTATGATGTTATGGACTATAGTCATTCATGATGTTCACGATGTTAAGATGTTATTTGACTCCATTCATCATGATGTTTATGGTACCAAATAGTAGTACTAGTCACGATGTAGCACGCGTACCATTGATTCGGCATGCAATCGAGGATCTGGACAATCCAGGATTTCTTAGAGTTTTAATGTTTTAAACTTCGCCGTCTTTAGATGATTATGACATTGATAGCCTAGTGCCAATGAGATGTATACATATATGGTGAAATCATTTATGATGTTACTCTTTAATTGAGTTATTTTCATTATGGATTGATGATTTCATGATTTTATAGACTACTTGATGTTAAGATGGAGTTGAGATGTATTTATATATTTATACCGATGAGATGAGGTATAAATGATTATGAAGAATCTTTTATGATGAATTTTAGTGATGGATTTGAGATGTATCTATATTCATACCGATGCGATGAGGTATGAATAAGTATAACGCTTCTTTTATGATTGGGTTTTATATTTCCTTGAATGATCCTTGGGATGTGCCAATGAGATGAGGCACATCCATATGCATTTTATTCTATGTATGAAGGATATGTACCTTTGATGTATTGTTATATTGACAACCATTTCTAAGAAGATAGTTGAGCCATTTGAAGTCATTATCCATATTCCTTTATACTACCGATGGTATGAGGCGAAAGCGATGTTTATTGAGTCTTATCTTTAAAATTTTGCTCGCCGATGTTCCATTTGTTTAAGTGTCAGTTATGCCATGACTTTATCACTGTTATCTCTTCTACTTGCCAAGAAGAGATGTTTTCCTTTCTTATGATGTTGAAACCCTGTTTAGGGCACGACATCCTTTAAGAAAAAGGATATCATAACTTTCACCTACTTATCCTTATCGATTATTCTGTTTAACTGATGATTTTAGCTAGCCTGACCCGTGTGTTTTCACTTGGGTCAGACCAAGTTGTTTCAGGTATCATCTATTGGGCTTAGCTTAAAGTTGATGTAGGATATCAGCTCTTCTTTCTCTTGAGTAGTTTCTGTTCTTTCGCATACTCTAACGTAGTTATATTTGATTCGATGTATATAGTATGGTCGAGTACCACCTTTATTGTATTCATGTTGTATTGTACTAAACATGTATCAGTGTATATGTGTGTGTGTGTGTGTGTGTGTGTGTGTGTGTATATGATATTGATTACTGTTTTATGATGTGCTTCTCATTTAATTATTGTATTTTGGTCTGATAGATCCGTTAGCCACCTATAGTTTTGAATTAAGCATTTACTGGGTATGTCAATCCACTTGAGATAGAAAAAAATCATATTCCATTTATCGACGTATTCAGTAGATGTTTAAGACAAAATTATAGATGGTCGCCCTTAACCAGCCCTATTCTCCACTTTAGTAGATAGAATTACTCATTAATTCTCTTTACTAAGGTGGGTCTCCGGGTGGGGAATTACGCTCCCATATGGCGAGGATGAGTTTGAAATGATGATTGAGTTATGGAACAACCATTTCATAGCTGGGGAAGACAAGCATGAAGTCACTCTAACCGATGACGAGTATCTTAGCTGATATTGGAATATCACTCGTCGTTATGTGCTGCGAAGACGAGCGGAAGAACCCGAGCAAGAGGTGGCACTTTACACTCCACGAGCTCCACTAGAACAAAATGTGCTATGTATTAATATTGACAACTTGTATAGTACTTATGAAACTCATAATGGTTTATGTTATATGCAGGCGAATGGTATGTATCATGTGTTGGACATAGTCGACGAGCTTGCGAAGGATGTTACTGAAAAGAGCAAGACAAAAAGCTTCTCTATCAAACTAATTCTACTATCCTGTTTGCCGAAGAACAAGATGTCAAGGCCCATCCTACCTCCGCCTCCTCCTCCTCCTGCCGAGCCACCACTTATCGAGGATATTTCCCCTCCCGCATCATATGAGGACATAGTTGCAGTCCCATCAGCCTCCTCAACGAAGAGAAAGTATGGAAGAAGGAAGAAAATTAAGGGCGAGAGTTCCAAAGCGATATCTTCCCCGCATACACAACACGTTGGACAATCGCAACCCCTAATGGTAGGGACGCAAGGGGAAGGCAGTGAAGAGTTGTCACTGGAAGAGGAAGAATTCATGCTCAAGCCGAGAAGACAGAAGAAGAAAACTCCTTGGGAATTAATTTTTTTTGATTTGTTGACTGTAGTGTTGATTGATCGTGGTTTCTATTTATTCGTTTGGGATGTTTGGTTTTAACTAATGTAGACTATTGTTTGTCGTTGTGATTGTAGAAGTGACTCTAGTATTTCGATGTTGGTGCGAATTTTATTGATTGTAGACTTGTATTTGTTTTAAAAGTCCGCGTGGAGCGGCATTTGAAATGCCACAAGGGGATGTCGATAACTATGACATTTCGGATGCCATGGTCTGGTTTTCTCTGGCGTCATTTCAGATACCGCAGGGTGGTGTGCATCTGCTGTAGATTTGGCAAGCATGTAGACTAACTTTTCAAAACAACAGAGTTCAACCAGGCATAACATACTTCGAACATATAAATAGTATTTAGAATAATTCTTCAATAAGTTTGCGCAATTGTTTTGGATATTTATTCATCATACAAAAAGTTTCTAATATCATTACGTTACATTTCAATTATCCTTCAATGATCTATGTGGCCATAACACCGAATACTTGAACCCATGAACCAATAATTCGTTTCGTTATTCAAGGTTCAACTTTTCCAAATGACCAACCTCCACTTGCATCTCTAAAGCATATTCCACCTCTCTAGGACATTGTGGTGGATCAAGCCACTTAAAAAATTGCAGCATTCAACCTGATGCGGCCGAATCTTGTGATCGTTGTATCCAACGCAGCGGTAGAAATGACGTCCAGTGTTCCTACCATTTCTGCAAATGACTACTTCGCATTCGTCTCCACAGTCACAAGTTGCACATGTAGCATGGGAGCTTGAGCTTGAACAATTTTGTCGAACAAGGAAACCTAAAAGTAGTGCATGGAGCGATTATTGGACTGGTCTATCAACCACGGCTTCTCCACGTGATGTTCCACTATCCACAACCGGAGGTTCTTCTTCGAATTGTGTCTCTGGTACAAAATCAACTTCAAGGTCGGCACCACTTGAAATCCTCTTTCCTCTATTTTGTTCTAATTCGTCGTACATCTTTATCATTGTTACGCCATCAATTTCCTAATTGTCCATTATACACGTATGATTACAATTATATAATACATCGAGAAAACAACTGTTGAAATTGAATGAGAAAAGTATAATACTTACCTTTGACGCGACAATGTTGAATTGAAATATGAGGAGGGGTAGTTGCAAATTGTTGAAATTGAATGAGAATAGTATCGCAGTATGAAACCTAGAGCTTTTGATGAAATAAATTTGATAAAGTAAGGGTGTGGGCGTGGAAGTTGCAAAATTTAGCAAAAATATAGGCAACAGAGTGACTTTTCAAATGCCGCTAAGGTTCGGCATCTCAAATGATGCCCATGGCGTCATTTAAAATGCCGCCTCACGTGACTGTTGAAATGTCGCACGTAAGTGGCATTTGAAACTTCGCTTTGTTAATTACTCACCAATGAATTCAACTTTGTGATTAAGTCCACAATAAACTTTGAATACACTCTGCGTTAGAAGGTTAACAACAAAATAAATAGGCGTTGAATAAACTGTGCATACAACATCAGATTACATAAACAATTGTTCTAAGACAAATTATAATGCATTCGAATTAAGATTACAAATAAAATAAAATAAAAACATTAAGTTGCTGCATTGCAACAATTTTTCTATGACCAAGAACACCACATTCGTTGCACCTATTTCCTTCAGAGGTCTACATCTCGTCCATTGTACCTTTAATTCTAGTTGAACGTGGGCGTCCTGGTTGTCTTTTAGCTACCGGAGGTAGGACCAATTGACTGTCACTTGAACTCCAATAGCATTTTTCTCCTATCGTGTGAAACTCGAGGGTGTAAGCTGTGAGGTATTTCACTGTGGAATACCATGTTGAGGCGAAGTCATGATGGCTCTATTTGCTCCATTGAAACTGTTGAGAAAGCGGCCATAACATGCATACACGGTAGGTGCTCTATAAAAGGGATGTTGCATGTACAAGAGCAACTATTACCGTTGATTAGTACTTTGAAATCATCACCGAAATTGTGCACAACTTGCCACTCAGATTGACTAAATCGAGTTATTCTTGTATGCCTACCATCGTTAGCTCTTTCGGAAATCTTGGCTTCCCACTTCGGTGTAAGATGGGAAGTAGTTTTCCTGCCACTTCTCTTCGCTAAAAAAATAATCAACCGAGCTGAAAAAGGTGCGTGCAACTAAATTTTTGACAGGTAAAGACCTAGATTCTTTAAGAACAACGTTGAAACTTTCTGCGCAATTGGTGGTCATGATATGAAATCAACCGCCATCATCTTTACACAATGCCCAATTCTCCTTGTGCTCTCCCAAACTCCTTTCTATGCAATTGTGAGCCCTGATGCTTATAGTTTTGATTTCTTCACGTATTCTGATGTACTTGGCTTCTTCTGCAGCACAAGCTGCGGCATAAAAGAGTCCGGTTAATCGTTTTTCTCTAAACCCTGCAGCTTGAAAATTAACTTTAAGATGTCTAGCACAAAAACTATATTTATGTGGCAAACACCATTTCGACACTAAGGTTGATGGTATTCCTTTCATTTGATCCGAAATGAAGGTAATTCATCGATGTTAACACTGTGAATGAACCACTGCATGCAGACAAAAAACCACCCCAAACTATCCTCGGATTTGAAACTACAATTGCGTACTCTAAAGGGTATAGGTGATCGTCTGCATCAACATCAGTGGCCACAAGTAGTGTCCCTTTATATTTTCCATACAAATGTGTCCCATCAATACATAACAACGGATGACAATGAACAAATCCTTCAATACAAGGTCCAAAGGCCCAAAAAGCTTGATCAAAGACTCCATAATCATCGGTCGTAACGTGTTCAGCACTTCCCGGGTTCGATCTAGTTACTTCAGCAAAATATTGCCTTAGACTACTATATGACTCCGCCTAATCGCCATAAAATGTTTCCACTTCCTTAATTAAAGCTCTCCAAGCCTTCATATAACTAATTTTCACAAACAACTGTTCTTCCATCGAAACTTGTGCCGTCCGGGCTGTAACGTTCTGAACGGCTTTCACAAAAGGTAATATTTTTGTCACTACAAGTTGGACATCGCCTGCTTGTGGGTGGAGTTCACCGTTGGGTTAACACAATTGTGTTCGCTAGGATATTTCTTTACAATCCACCACTTCTGCTCTGATTTTTTTAAGACAATAGCATGAATTCTCCATGGACAGTTTGCATCTATATTACAAATGGCGGTGTATTTGGTTTTATTTTCTTTTATTGCTTTAAAAGAAATGGCATGCAAAATCGACCATTCGCTCAACTGTTGTAACAACTTGGCTTTCGTCTCAAAAATAAAACCAACTTTAAATCCATTGAACGCTTACGGTTGAAAACAACACATTGTTGAACTCAAGATTTGCAATGATTGGTCTTGCCATAATTTATGCATTGCATAAATCATCATCCAAATGAACTTCCATTTCCACCTCATCACTGTCTTAGAAAATATTGCCTTCAACCGAAAAATCATAGTTCAAAGGATCATTGTTCACTTGCATACTACCTATCCACGACATGTCGTTCTCCACCATGTTCACTAAATCCATACTATTTACAGAGGGTTCGTCATTGACATATTCACCTTCATCCCCTTCTATCTTAGTACCAACATCTTCGTTGTTTGCATTATGTTTACATTCTCCAAATCAACATTAGATTGCGTAGCAATATCATGCATGGGGAATCTGCTATTCAAACATACGTATTACTTTAAGACCAGTACTGAAATTACTACTTACCAAATTTTGATTCTTTATGATACATACCTCTGACTAAGATCATATAACTCGGATGGAGTTGGATACATAAATTAAGACATATGGCAGTGTGATGGTCCAGCAGGACTAGGCAGTGTTGGTCGGCAAGAAAGATAACTGCATATACAACGAAAAAACTGTTAAGTAGCGCACAATTATCAAATTAATATGACCTAAATTTCACAAATAAATGTTTCACTTTCTGAGCAAATGTGTAAAGCTGTCTTGACTTGGATAGGGGTACGTATACTGAACGCCCTGTGGATAGGTCATACACGGAGGATATCCATATAAACTTTGTTGTTGATCGTACATTGTTGTCATAGTCGGATTAATAAAACTCGAGGACGCGTTTCCACGACTGATACTTACTGCCTCAATCGTTCTTCTACAGAAGTCTATTTATCGCATATATGCTTCAAGGGGCATAATGACAGGTGCTCCTCAATAACATTGTTAACTTCTTGTTCTTGTACGGGTTCTTCTACTTGCAAGCGCCTAATTTTCCCAACAAACAGCTCAATTGATTTAGATGTCACTAAAAACATTACCTCCACATCGTCATCATCGGCTATTTTAATGGCTTTCAATCCAGAGTCCTTCGACCAGTTACACACTAACTCTGTATCAAATTCTTGAGATTTTATCTTGGTAGATTTATAAATCGATTCTTTCAAGTGCACCAAATTACAATCTTTCAACACTTTAGCTGGCTTACACGAGCCACCAACATATTTTCCACAATTAAGTTCATTAATAACCAATTCGCCATTGAAATAACAGATCGTTGGTACACAGCTGGGAGCCATTCTACAATTTATTCAGTCAACTAGTTACATATTATCATTTGTTACCAAATAGCAAATGAGAAAAAAAATTGGACTAGGATTTCCAAAAAATCATACCTGCTATAGCTAATTCCTCGTTCAAGAGGAAGAATTTGGTGTTGCTCCTCGTCTATAGCTGATTCCAATCAAGATTAAATAACAATATGCAAATAATTTAACTGTTTGGAGTTTATGATTTTTTTAGATCTAAGAAAACTTTGGAAGAAGGAAAACATAAAAAGGTGGCTGCCTAATAAAGCAGCAAATATTGACGGCATTTGAGATGCCGCATACTGGTGGCATCTCAAATGCCACCAGTGTACTTTTGCACAATACATGTATACTGGCGGCATTTGAGATACCGCCAGCACACGTGGCGTCAACGTGGTGAAAACTGGTCTAGTTTTATAAATAGTTTGTAATGTGGCTTATTCTTGTAATTTGTTTACAAATTTGGCCTGATTACAAAATTTATCCATAAAAAATGATTTTCTTTTAACATTCAAAAATATATATTTACATATATGTTAGATTTTATTTGTATATTGATTAATAATATAAATAGCAATATGTTAGAAACTTATTTTTTCCGGTTGAAACCATTTTCAAAATAAATTTTATTAATCATTTATGTAGAATTAAAAATAAAATTTTTTATTTAAAAATCCATACAGATTTTGTACAAAATTTATTTAACTATAATATTTATATGAATTATATTTACAATATATATATATATATATATATATATATGTATATGTATGTATGTATTGTATATTAGTACATATTAATTTAATGAAATTCAAAATATTTTTGTATATAATTATATTTATTTTGGATTTAGTATATTATATATATAATTTTTTTGTAAACACACATGTATATTTAACTAAATATAATTAACAAGTTAATATGTGCATAATATATTTACATGCTTTTACTAATTATAAAATTCAAAATTTTAATTTAAAATAATTTTAAAAAATAATTTTTTTAATAGATATATTAGATTGTGGAAAATAATTTTGTACATTATGTATATGTAAAAAAGGTTTGTTTTTTAAATTTGGTAACGTAAATATATGTATAAAGCTTACAGCAAACAAATATACAAATTCATGATAAGGTAGTATCCTATACTATACATGTAGATAAACATAAATAAGTATGCGTGTAATAGAATATATAAATTAGATGTTACCAATAGAATGGCCATGAATATGAATGTTGAATCCGAAACTCCTTAAATCGAAGCGTTACTCGTCCAAAAACGCAGCTACCTAAAGAAATCACCATACCTTTTAACTAGATTTAATTTTTTTTGATTTTTAATTTGGAAACGAAGAGAGAGGGCTAGATCCCTATGGCTAAAACAATGGAGGAGGCGAAAAAGTAAAGTGCAAATGAAGGAGATGGTGAATTTAAATAGGCAAAAGAATGGAGGAAAAAGGGATCTAGATCTCCCTTTTTATCTCTTCTCCTTATCAACTTTAAAACTTATATTCTAAATAAATATCACACCCCTTCCCCTCCAAGCATGGCCGCCATATCATTGGGAAAATAGGTCCATATACATTTCCAAATCTAATCAATATTTACACAATTTAGATATAATTTAATTATTTCTCGATATCGTATATTGGTGCTTGTATAATATATATGTATGTATAACTTTTACATATGCACTTTATTAAATAATGATTCAAATAAATCATATAAAATTTTATAATTAATATTTCGTAAATATTAATTAATTTATAACAGTTATAATTCAGTTAAATCATGTAGTATTTCAGAGATATTCAACATTGCGGCTGTGCGACTCATAGGTGTAAACTCACTTAGCGATTAATATCGAACAATTCGAATATTAACATTAATGCGTCATTTTAGCTAGTGGAATGATAGTTTGGCCAAAATTATTGCTTGCAAAATTTTGGTAAAAATCTAAATTTTACTATTTTAAGTAGCCCCCTATAGTGACGACTATTAGCACTAATTCTCTTCGTCAAAACTATATCACATTAGGACTTATGGAATTTGGTTTTGGTCAAAATTCCAGTATCATCCACATTAAACATGCATAATCCAAACACAAGGTTCTTGGTTTAATAATAATTATTATTATTAATTGAACTTCCCTAGCTAGAGACTTTGACTTTGAGTTGACTATCTTTGACTGTGATACTAACCTCTATAACCGAGGATACAAATTCTCTATTAAATAATGTTTCACTTCTAATGCTTCTATTCTGACTTGACTATAGTTATTTGATGGACATCATGCCATGATTTAGTTATAATCAAAGTGGAGTGTCCACAAGTTTAGCAGTATTCGAAAGTCGAGGGAACTATGTAATATCGTCACTTCTATATTTTCTATTTGACCTTTGTTATATTAACCAATAGAAAACTAAGTAGAGAGTCATTCCATACTTGTCCAAAACTAAAGGTAAGTAACACCATGGTGCCTCCAACGGTTATGGGTAGTACATTGCCTAGCATTTGGAGAGTGTTACATACTATAGTCTCAATAAATGTATCGATATCTAGTCTCGATGCTTCTTGACTATGAATATTTGAAGTAATATATTATTTTCATTATGATAAATTTCTCATTATTACAACAAATTGTAATTACTATCACAAAACATATAATTTATGGATATTCTATTAAATATACTTAAATTTAATAAATAATTAACATAACACGTTATGATATGTGTATTATAGAAAAATAAACACCTTCTATTTCGAACGAGATTTTATTACAATCTAATAATTTATAAGAAATTACAGAATTACCCTTAGGGCATACTCCTAAGTCTATCGCAATGTGTGACAGCTCATTCTCGAATAGTTTGAAAAATTTGCGTTCACTAAATCCGTCTTTTTTAAGAGAGTCATTAACAACTTCGTTGTCTTTGTAACAACCCAAAATCTAAGCTATAATAATTAATTAATTAATTAAACAGTAAAATAAGTTTGTGAAGTTGTTGGAATCGAGCTTCGGGAGGTGCACCATTGGGTCCGTGTCGATTTTCTGATCAATTACCATATATAACTTGTCGAAATCCAAGTCAGCGTGGAGAAGTTATGAGAGAAACAAAAATTCAGAATTATATAAACAAAATGAAAATAAAAATATAACAAGGGCCTAGGTCGACCCTTGTTTTGGTTAGATAGACCTATGGGTCGACCCCCAATATACATAGGTCGACCTGCCTATAGGTTGGGTCGACTCGCCATATTTTCTGGACGTGAAATGTCCAGGCATGAGCCGATAACCATATTTTGTTTTTTCGTCAAATCTCATGCATTCTTAGCTGCATTCGATGGTTCCTAGAGAGCCTATGACGTGGTTGCACTAGATTAAATCTTCAAATCCAACGGTCTGAGATCCCTAAGTCACACTATAAATAGAACCCTAGGCCTTGCTATGTTTCTCATTATGATATTCTCTCATTTGGGTTCATTGCCTGAGGCTAAACCCTAAATAAAAAAAATTTCAAGGAAGAAGACATTTTTAATAAAAATATTCTACACCCTAGAAGTAGATCCAGGAAGGCCAAGGATTAGAGTTAAATTCCACAGGTGAGTGTTTTTTAATTATTTCATATTTTTAAGTAATTTAAAATAACAGGGTTCTCAATAGTTGTAGTTTTTCCATAATTTTGAGACGGTTTTTAAGTCAATTTATTTAAAGTCGGTTTTTAAATAAATTTCAGAAGTACTTTTCAGACTATTTTTATTCAACTATTTTATTCAGTTATTTACAATTATTTACAGCTATTTACAGTTATTTACATTTGTTTTAAGTTGGAATTAGCCTGTAAATGTTAGTTTTTTATAAATATTTAATCCCTTTTTATGTGAATAAATTAAAAAGAGAAGAATTCACTAATATGGATTAAAAAAGAAAAACATTAAATTTATAGAAATCGGATGTAAAATAAGAAAAACTGAAATAAAATAGAGATGGACTAAAATAGGCAAATTTAAGGTATCTGCAAGTATAATTATAACAAGAGGTTATAACTGAAAGAGAAAATAGAAGAGTAACAGTTGCAAGAACAATTGTAACATAAGTTGTAATTAGGAAGAAAGAAATAACAAGAAGAGGCTTATTTTAAAACATAGATTAAGTTAATAAGCAAATAATAGAAGAGGCTTATTTTAAAACCTAGGTTAAGTTAATAAGCAAATATAGCAAAGAAAGAAATAATAGAAGAGACTTATTTTAAAACTTAGATCTTAAGTTAATAAGAAAATATAGAAGTAGTGGCCTATATCGGCAACATTCCCTTTCAGATCTAGGACTGATGGTTTCACAACAGGTAGGTGAGGCTGGGACACGCTTATGCTGATTAAGGTAAACAAATGGCCAATAGATAGAGGCTTAAATCTGTAGACTTAGGCAAGGGGCGCAAAATTAGAAGATTGTTTGTTAGGACCAGTACTGACAGCATTCCCTTTCAGGACTAGGATTGATGGTCTTTCAACAGTTAGTTGAGGCTGGGCAACATTCCCTTTTGAGTCTAGGACTAATGATCTAAAACAGTTAGGTGAGGCTGGGCACACTTACGCTGATTAGGGTAAATAAAGGGTCAAATAGGGGCAACAGTTAGTGTGTACTGACGATGACCGAGCATGCAGCATCGATTAGGGTAAATAATTAGCTACTGCGTCCTAAGCGCTAAAGAGGTCTTTTGCTATGACTAACAAGATTGGTTCACGGTAGCACAGTATAGATAGAATAGGCCGATCAAAGGGTAGAATTAGAATTTCATCCTGATCAAGTTAGCACTTAAGATAGGATTAGGTTTCAACCTAATCACAGCAATTTAAGACATGTGCAAACAATCATAATCAAAGAAAACAATCAAACAAAATCAAAAACAGTATTTTAGCCCAATTTTATCTTTTCTGTATTTTCCTTTCAAGCTAGAATTATTGATTAGTCTATTACCTTTATCTTGCTTAGAAAATCTAGTAATTACTTTCACTCACCAAACTTATTGTATGATCCACTCCTCTATTTCCCCATTTTTCCCCAATAGGCCATCAATGTTGAGTTAATTCAAGTTGCTTGGAGATTCATTCCTAGAGTTTTCTCATATTTCAGATGTATTCTTCTGCTCTTCATCTTTTTCATTTGGCTTGTGAGAGAGATTACTATTATTGTTGTTACTTTTCTACTCTGATTTTATGAAATTGAGATGTATTTTCATGAGACATGAGATATTTTGAGTTTTTGAGACATGTTATGTTTTTATGACTTACTTTGAGATGAAGTTTAACTTTAAATGATAAGGTATTATTTAAATGTTTCCATTGTTTTTACTTATTTGTCTTATGCTAAAGTTATACCTATAATGCACCACTTCCTTTGGTGTGCCCTTTTTGGGTATGCTAAGGGGTGTGGGATGTTTCCCTTGGTATTAGAGCCTAAGTTTACAGGATTCCTAAAAACTTGTTTTAGAATTAAAATATTTCAAACTATTTTTCAGAAAGAAACTCTTATTATAGAAATGGTTTTCAAATATAAGAGAGTCTTTATAAAAATCCCCTCAAAGTCCAGTTCAACCTTCTTTCTATTCTTCCGAGCCTAAATTTTCTTTTCTTTGCATAGAATGGAGGATGCCCTAAATCTTCCGAGGGTGTCCAAGTCACTTCCTGGTTCCGTAGATACCACCAAGCTACGGCAATAGAGGTGCAAGGGCAAGCTCCTAATGCAGCACTGGTTGGTGGAGGTTCCATTAATCCACCTACAGCAGCCAATTTTTCTAAGCTATGCAAGGACTTTGCTAATTTAGCAGACCAGACGTTTTCTGGCATGGAGGATTTCGTGGTGGCACGAGCTTGGTTAAGGAATACAGAGCTGATATTTGGGCTGTTAGGATTGGAGGACCAATAGAGAGTTTAGCTTGCATCTTGGCAGCTGAAGGGAGAAGCTTCTTAATGGTGGGAGATCATAGAGATAGAGGGTAGAGACATTGGTTGGTTTGTATTTCGAAAAAGGTTTGAGAGAAAGTTCTTGTCGCAAGCCGAGGAAAGCATGTAGTTGGAGAAGTTCGTTTGTCTGAAGCAAAGGAGTCTTTCAGTGAAAGTGCATATAAATCAGTTTAATGAATTATCGCGGTTTAGAATAAAGTTTGTTAATACACCGCATAAGAAGGCCACCAAGTTTGCTAAGGTCTTAAACCATCCCCTCCAAGGGTTGGCATTGACTCATGTACCTATGGGAGCGACGTATGAGTCACTTGTGGAGATGGCTCTCATGTCAGTTGTAGCTAAAAAAGAAGAGGTTGAGGAGATTCCTAATTCAGAAAAGTCTAAGAAGCAGTGGTGGAAGAATAAGAAGGATAGGGACAGGAAGAAAGGAGGGGACCTCAAAAGGGACAGATCAAAAAAGGGCAAGAAATGTCATAGTTGTGGATTGGTTGGGCATTTCGCAAAGGATTGTAAGAGGGACATGATGAAGAGGAGGTGTTACAACTATAGGCAGCCTAGATACCTTAGTAGAGTTTGTCCTCAGAAGATGGGGCAGGTAGCAGGCGCACCTACGGTGCAAGTACAGGCTTTGGATGTAGCACCTTCTAGTAGTGGACCAGATCAAGGTAGGAAAGTCTCTGTAGAAGGTTTGATCTCTATTTTGGATTTTCTTATTCAGACTTTTTTTGACCCTGGAGTATCACATTCTTTCATTTCTAGTTCCTTGGTTGATTGTTTGCACTTAGATATTTCTCTAGTAGTAGACCCTATAGTTGTTTCAAACCCCGTAGGAGGATCGACACATTTATCCATGATTTGTACGGGTTTTAAATTTTTTATACTAGGCCTAAAGTATGAATGTGTTGCTTATGTATTGGGATTTTCGAGATACGGGACGATTTTAGGGATGGACTAGTTATTCACTTATGGTGCGATATTGGACTACGAGAGGAGAGACGTTAAACTAGAGACATGTCGGGGTTTCTTGCGACCTACAAGGATTAGTCATGTAGCGGACGGACTCCTCTATTTCCCTTTTTTTCTTCAATAAGCCATCAGAGTAGAGTAAATTCAGGTTGCTTGGAGATTCATTATCAGAGTTTTCTCATTTCAAATGTATCCTTCTGCTCTTCATCTTTTTCATTTGACTTATGATGGACTTGCACTTATGAGAGGGATTACTATTTTTATTGTTACTTTTCTACTCTGATTTTATGAGACTGAGATGCATTTTCATGAGACGTGAGTTATTTTGAGTTTTTGAGACATGTTATGTTTTTATGACTTATTTTGAGAGGAAGTTTAATTTTGAATGATAAGGTATTATTTAAATGTTTCCTTTGTTTTTACTTATTTGTCTTGTGAATCTTAGTCTATGTGATGTTTTAGCTATACCTATAACGCATCACATCCTTTGGTGTGCCCTTTTTGGGTATGCTAAGTGGGTGTAAGATGTTTTACTTGGTATCAGAGCCTAAGGTTACAAGATTCCTAAAAACTTGTTCTAGAACTAAATTATTTCCAAACTATTTTTCAGAAAGAAACTCTTATTATAGAAATGGTTTTAAAGTATAAGAGAGTTTTTATAAAAATCCTCTCAAAGTCAAGTTCAACCTTCTTTTGATTCTTTTGAGTCTAAATTTCTTTTCTTGGATAGAATGGCGGACGCTCAAAATCTTCCAGAGGGTGTCCAAGCCACTATCTGGTTCCATAGATACCACCAAGCTACGGCACCAGAGGTGCAAGGGAAAGCGCCCAATGCAGCAATGGTGGGTGGAGGTCCCGTTAATCCACCTGCAGCAGCCAATTTTTCTAAGCTATGCAAGGACTTCTCTAATTTAGCAGGCAAGATGTTTTCTGGTATGGAGGATTTCAAGAGGCACGAGCTTGGTTGAGAAATACAGAGCGGATATTCGGGCTGTTAGGATTGGAGGACCGATAGAGAGTGCAGCTTGCATCTTGGCAGCTGAAGAGAGAAGTTTCTTACCGGTGGGAGATAATAGAGATGGAGGGTAGAGACAATGGTTGGTTTGGATTTCGGGAAAGGATTGAGAGAAAATTCTTGTCGCAAGCCGAGGAAAACATGCAGTTGGAGAAGTTCATTAGTCTAAAGCAAGGGAGTCTTCCAATGAAAGAATATCCAAATCAGCTTAATGAGTAATCACGGTTCGGAATGGAGCTTGTTAATACATTGCATAAGAAGGCCACCAAGTTTGCTAAGGGTTTAAACCAGCCCCTCCAAGGGTTGGCATTGACACATGTACCTATGGGAGGGACGTATGAGTCACTTGTGGAGATGGCTCTCATGTCAGTTGTAACTAAGAAAGAAGAGATTAAGGAGGTTCCAAAATCAGAAAACTCTAAGAAATAGTGGTGGAAGAATAAGAAGGATAAGGACAAGAAGAAAGGAGGACCTCAAAAGGGACAAATTAAGAAAGGTGAGAAATGTTTTAGTTGTGGATTCGTTGGGCATTTCACAAAGGACTGTAAGAAGGACATGATGAAGAGGAGGTGTTACAACTATGGGCAGCCAGGATACCTTAGTAGAGCTTGTCCTCAGAAGACGGGGAATAGAGCAGGCGCACCTATGGCGCAAGTACATGCTTTGGATGCAGCACCTTATAGTAGTGGACCGGATGAGGGTTGGAAAGTCCTTATAGAAGGTTTGATCTCTATTTTGGATTTTCCTATTTGGACTCTTTTTGATTCCGGAGCATCGCATTCTTTCATTTCTTGTTCCTTGGTTGATTGTTCGCACTTAGATATTTCTCTAGTAGCAGACCCTACAGTTGCTTCAAACCCCGTAGGAGGATCGACACATTTATCCATGATTTGTAAGGGTTTGAAAGCTTTTAAACTAGGCGTAGAGTTTGATAGTGACGCCTATGTACTGGGATTTTTGGGATATGGGATGATTTTGGGGATGGACTGGTTATCCATTTATGGTGCGATATTGGACTGCGTGAGGAGAGTCGTTAAACTAGAGACATGTAGTGGATGGAATCTCGAGGTTTCTTGTGACCCTCAAGGCTTAGTCATTACGAGCTTCCTTTATTCCCTTAATTCATCACTAAGAGAGTTGGATTCAGTTCCAGTTAGAGATTTCCCAGACATTTTTAAGGAGGCTAGGGGAATATCCCTTAAGAGAGAGATCGACTTTAGTATCTATCTGAATGACAATGCTAAGCCAGCGGCATTGCCCATGAGATATATGGCTCCTAGGGAGAGGAAGGAGTTAAGTAAGAAGACTAGTGAGCTATTGGAGAAAGGCTTCATCAAACAGAGCATATCTGAGTAGGGAGCGCCATTCGTCTTCGCTACAAAGGCGGATGGTTTATTTCGACTTTGCATAGAATATAGAAGTTAAATAAGATCACGAAGAAGAACCATTGTCGACTTCTTAGGACGGACGATCTTCTCGATCAGCTGGTTTGCTCTTCAGTATATTTCAGCTTGACTTAGCCACTGGGTTTCATAAGCTAAGGATCGCTGACAATAGCATCGATAAGACAACATTTTGAACACCTGATGGATTTTTTGACTAGTTGGTTATGTCGTTTGGGCTGACCAATACCCTAGCCTATTTTGTAGATCTGATGAGACATGTTTTTCGGGATGTCCTGAATAAGTTCATTGTAGTATTTATGAACGACATTCTAGTGTTTTCCAAGAGTATGAAAGAGCAAGCTATTCGTCTTGAGGAGGTTTATCGCACACTTCATGTTCATCACATGAAAGCAAAATTCTCGAAGTGTCATTTTTGGCGTGAGGAGGCGCTTTTCTTGGGGATGTAGTCTCAAGAGAGGCATTAGCCATGGATCCCGCTAAGTTAGTAGCAGTACAGGTTTGGAAGTCCTCCAAGAACGCTACCGAAGTTAGAAGCTTGAAAGGTTTAGCTGGTTATTATAGGAAGTTTAACAGAGATTTTGCTAAGATTTAAGCACTTGATGTTAAGCCTACAGATATAGATCAGATTGGCTCAAGGCGGCGAGAGGATTCAGAGCCCATGGATATGCTAGATAGAATTAACTGAGGAGAGGTATCTAGACATCTCTAACACAATTCGATCGATAGTAAAGGATGGCTAAGGAGAGATGGAAGACTTTGCGTTCACCGCACTGGTGATTTGATGAGAGCAGTTCTAGCAGAGGCACACCATTCTTGGATGAGTATTCATCCGGGCAGTGATAAGGTGTATAGGAACATGAAGAGAGTGATTTATTGGAGTGGCATGAAGAAGGATGTAGCAGAGTTTGTGGCTAAGTGTCTTGTGTGTCAAAGAGTTAAGGCGGAGCACAAAGGCCTGGCAAATTGCTTCAACCATTGAATGTACCCGAATGGAAGTGGGACAGTATTTCGATGCACTTCATAGGTGGTTTGCCTCGATCTAGGAAGGTGAATACCAGTATTTATGTGATCGTAGATCGTTTGACTGAGAGCGCCCACTTCATTACGGTCAAGAGTAAGAGGACAACACCTTATTTGGCATCCACATACGTTCATGAGATAGTCCGACTTCATGGAGTTCCCTCTAGCATAGTGAGCGACAGAGACCTTATCTTTACTAGCGAGTTTTGGAGAAGCTTGCAAGAGGCTTTAGGAACACAGCTTAGATTAAGTATGGCCAATCACCCTCAAACAGAAGGCCAAACGGGGAGAGTTAATAAAGTTCTTAAGGATTTGTTAAGGATGTGGATTCTTCATTTTGGAGGAACTTAGGAGGAGCACCTTCCTTTAGTGGAATTAGCTTATAACAATAGTTTTCGGGATAATATTAAGATGGCTCCTTTTGAAGCTCTTTATGGAAGACCTTGCAAGTCTCCTTCGCGTTGGTTAGAGTCTACAGAAAGATTGCTACTTGGTCCCGACATGGTTAAAGAGACTTCAGAAAAAATTGATTTGATTAGAAGAATGGAGATGGCCCAAGATAGGCAGAAATTCTACGCAGATAAGTGGAGAAAGGATATTAAGTTTGAGGTAGGAGACTTGGTTTTCATTAAAGTATCTCCACTCTGAAAGGTGGTTAGGTTTGGATCAAGTGGAAGCTTACTCCCAGATTCGTAGGACCGTTCTCCATTGTAGAAAGGGTAGGGAAGATGGCATATCGGGTAAAGCTACCGGAGAGGCTTGCGGGAGTTCATGAGGTTTTACATGTTTCGCACTTGAGAAAGTGCTTACATGATTCAGCAGAGATTATGGAATCTAGCCAACTTGAGGAAGTTGAATAGGAGAGAGAAACATCGGTTCATTGCATTCCTACTAAGATCGTCGGACATGATATCAAGAAACTTAGGAATAAGGAAGTCCCTTTGGTTAAGGTGCAGTGGGGAGATAGTATTGAGGATGCTACATAGAAGGATGAAGAGAAAATACGTACCTCTTATCCACATCTCTTCGAGAGTACGTCTTTAATTTCCTATTTCCATCTTTAGCTTTGAATAGGCTCTTTCCTTTAGTACCCTTCGGGAGAGTAGATCTTAGGATTTAACCTATGGATAGTAGGACTAAATGTAAACATGTTACTAGAACATGTTATGTATGATGGATGCTAGTGGTTGCTAGTAGATGCTAATGGACGCATATACACACATTAGGCATTATTATCTCTTAGGGATCAGCCTAACTAGATCACTAAAGCATATGAATGTGGATGTGTGTGCACTTGCATTTTTATTTTATTTTCGTGATTGCTAGAATGAGTGATTATCATATTTTGGATGATGATTACAACACGCATATAGAACTATCAGTTTTCATTAGAAAACTTGCATCCATTTGGATACATGGCACGAACATGGTTGCATAAAAAGGAGGTCGACTGAATCAGTAGACCGCCTAATGTTTTTCATTAGTTAGAGACATTGACACTACACTATTACATATATCATAAATTGCATTAGAAAGCTTAAGAATAATGGATGTAATGGATGATGGTTGAATATGTGGTTGTAGAATTTGAATGAAAATATATATTTCATTCTTCTGTCCTTGGAGATTTCGGGGATGAATCCTATAAGAAGGGAAAATGTAACAACCCAAAATTTGAGCTACAATAATTAATTAATAATTTAATTAAACAATAAAATAAGTTTGTGAAATTTTCAGAATCGAGCTACGGGAGTTGCAACAATGGATCTATGGCGATTTTTTGATCAATTTCCATACATAACTTGTCGAAATCTGAGTCAGTATGGAGAAGTTATGAGAGAAACAAAAATTCAGAATTATATAAACAAAACGAAAAAAAATATAACAAGGGCATAGGTCTACCCATGCTTTGGTCAGGTCGATCCCCAATATACATAGGTCGACCTTCCTATAGGTTGGGTGGACCCGCCATATTTCCTGGATGTGAAACGTCCAGGTACGGGCTGATAACCATATTTTGTTTTTTTCATCAAATCTCGTACATTCTTAGCTGCATCTGACGGTTCCTAGAGAGCCTATGACGTGGTTGCACCAGATTTAATCTTTAAATCCAATGGTCTGAGAACCTTAAGTCACACTATAAATAAAACCCTAGGCCTAGCTATTTTTCTCATTCAGATTTTCTCCCCTTTAAGATCAATGCTTTAGGCTGAACCCTAAATAGAAAAATTTTCTAGGGAGAAGATCTTTTTAATAAAAATATTGTACACCCTAAAAGTGGATCCAGAAAGGCCAAGGATTAGAGCTAAGGACCACGAGTGAGTGTTTTGTAATTATTTTAGATTTTTCAGTCATTAAAAAAATAGGGTTCTCAATAGTTGTAGGTTTTCTACTATTTTGAGATAGTTTTTAGGTAAGTATATTTACAGTCGGTTTTTAAGTACGGTTTAGAAGTTCTTTTCAGTTTAAGCTATTTTATTTAGTTATTTACAGTTATTGATAGCTATTCACAAATATGTACAGTTATTTACATCTGTTTTAAGTTGGAATTTAGCCTATAAATGTTAGTTTTTTATAAAGATTTAATCCCTTTTTACATGAATAATTTAAAAATAGAATAATTTGCTAATATGGATTAAAATAGAAAAGCACTAAATTTACAGGAATCAAATGTAAAATAAGAAAAACTGAAATAAAATAGATATGGATTGAAATAGGCAAATATAAGATATTTACAAGCATGATTATAACAAGAGGTTATAACTGAAAAGAGAAAATAGAAGAGTGACAGTTGCAAGAACAATTATAACATAGGTTATAATTAGGAAGAAAGAAATAACAAGAAGAGGCTAATTTTAAAACTTAGATTAAGTTAACAAGCAAATAATAGAAGAGACTTATTTTAAAACTTAGATTAAGTTAATAAGCAAATATAGCAAAGAAAGAAATAACAGAAGAGGATTACTTTAAAACTTAGATCTTAAGTTAATAAGCAAATATAGAAGTAGTGGCCAGTATCGACAGCATTCCCTTTCAGATCTAGGACTGATGATTTCACAACAAATAGGTAAGGCTGGGATACACTAATGCTGATTAGGCTAAATAAGTGGTCATTAGATAGAGGCTCAAATCTGCGAATTTAGCAAGGGGCGCAAAACTAGAAGATTGTTTATTAGGACCGGTACCGGCAGCATCCCCTTTCAGGACAAGGACTGATGGTCTCACAACAGTTAGGTGAGGCTGGGAAACATTCACTTTCAGGTCTAGGATTGATGGTCTCACAATAGTTAGGTGAGGCTGGGCATGCTTATGCTGATTAGTGTATATAAAGGGTCAAATATGGGGCGATAGTTAGTGTGTACCGGCCACGACCGAGCGTGCGGCATCGGTTAGGGTAAATAATTTGTTGTTGCGTCCTAAGCGCTAAAGAGGTGTCTTTTGCTGTGACCAACAAGATTGGTTCACAGTGGCACAAAGAGATATAATAGGCCGATCAAAGGGTCGAATTAGGATTTCAGCCTAATCAATTTAGCAGTTAAGATAGGATTAGGGTTTCAGCCTAATCACATCAATTTAAGACAAGTTCAAACAATCACAATCAAAGCAAACAGTCAAATAGAATAAAAATAGTATTTTTACCCCAGTTTTATCTTTTCTGTATTTTCCCTTCAAGCTAGAACTATTGCTTAGTCTATTATCTTTATCTTGCTTAGAAATGCTAGTAATTACTTTCACTCACCAGACTTATTGTTTGACCCACTCCACTATTTCCCCTTTTTTCTTCAATAGGCCATCAGAGTTGAGTAAATTCAGGTTGCTTGGAGATTCATTCTCAGAGTTTTCTCATTTCAAATGTATCCTTCTGCTCTTCATCGTTTTCATTTGACTTATGATGGACTTGCACTTATGAGAGGGATTACTATTTTTATTGTTACTTTTCTACTCTGATTTTATGAGACTGAGATGTATTTTCATAAGAGTGAGTTATTTTGAGTTTTTGAGATATGTTATGTTTTTATGACTTACTTTGAGACGAAGTTTAATTTTGAATGATAGGGTATTATTTAAATGTTTCCTTTGTTTTTTACTTATTTGTCTTGTGAATCATAGTCTATGTGATGCTTTAGCTATACCTATAACGCATCACATCCTTTAGTGTGCCCTTTTTGGGTATGCTAAGGGGGTGTAGGATGTTTTACTTGGTATCAGAGCCTAAGGTTACAAGATTCCTAAAAACTTGTTCTAGAATTAAATTATTTTCAAACTATTTTTTAGAAAGAAACTCTTATTATAGAACTGGTTTTCAAGTATAAGAGAGTTTTTATAAAAATCCTCTCAAAGTCAAGTTCAATCTTCTTTTGATTCTTTTGAGTCTAAATTTCTTTTCTTGGATAGAATGGCGGACGCTCAAAATCGGGTGTCCAAGCCACTATCTGGTTCCATAGATTCCACCAAGCTACCGTACCAGAGGTGCAAGGGCAAGCGTCCAATGCAACAATGGTGGGTGGAGGTCCCGTTAATCAACCTGCAACAGCCAATTTTTCTAAGCTATTCAAGGACTTCACTAATTTAGCAGGCAAGATGTTTTCTGGCATGGAGGATTTCAAGAGGCACGAGCTTGGTTGAGAAATACAGAGTGGATATTTTTCGGGCTGTTAGGATTGGAGGACCGATAAAGAGTGCAGCTTGCATCTTGGCAGCTGAAGAGAGAAGCTTCTTACTGGTGGGAGATAATAGAGATGGAGGTTACAGACAATGGTTGGTTTGGATTTCTGGAAAGGATTGAGAGAAAATTCTTATCACAAGCCGAGGAAAACATGCAGTTGGAGAAGTTCATTAGTCTGAAGCAAGGGAGTCTTCCAATGAAAGAATATATAAATTAGCTTAATGTGTAATCACGGTTCGGAATGGAGCTTGTTAATACATTGCATAAGAAGGCCACCAAGTTTGCTAAGAGTTTAAACCAGCCCCTCCAAGGGTTGGCATTGACACATGTACCTATGGGAGGGACGTATGAGTCACTTGTGGAGATGGCTCTCATGTCAGTTGTAACTAAGAAAGAAGAGATTAAGAAGGTTCCAAAATCAGAAAACTCTAAGAAATAGTGGTGGAAGAATAAGAAGGATAAGGACAAGAAGAAAGGAGGACCTCAAAAGGGACAGATTAAGAAAGGTGAGAAATGTTTTAGTTGTGGATTCGTTGGGCATTTCACAAAGGACTGTAAGAAGGACATAATGAAGAGGAGGTGTTACAGCTGTGGGCAGCCAGGACACCTTAGTAGAGCTTGTCCTCAGAAGACGGGGCATGGAGCAGGAGCACCTATGGCGCAAGTACATGCTTTGGATGCAGCACCTTATAGTAGAGGACCGGATCGGGGTAGGAAAGCCCCTATAAAAGGTTTGATCACTATTTTGGATTTTCCTATTTAGACCCTTTTTGACTCCGGTACATCGCATTCTTTCATTTCTAGTTCCTTGGTTGATTGTTAGCACTTAGATATTTATCTAGTAGTAGACCCTATAGTTGCTTCAAACCTCGTAGCAGGATCAGCATATTTATCCATGATTTGTAAGGGTTTGAAAGTTTTTATACTAGGCGTAGAGTTTGATAGTGACGCCTATGTACTGGGATTTTCGAGATATTGGATGATTTTGGGGATGGACTGGTTATCCATTTATGGTGCGATATTGGACTGCGAGAGGAGAGTCGTTAAACTAGAGACATGTAGCGGACGGAATCTCGAGGTTTCTTGTGACCCTCAAGGCTTAGTCATTACGAGCTTCCTTTATTCCCTTAATTCATCACTAAGAGAGTTGGATTCAGTTCCAATTTTCAGAAATATCCCATACGTTTTTGAGGAGGCTTGGGGACTACCCCCTAAGAGAGAGATCGACTTTAGGATCTATCTGAATGACAATGCTAAGCCAGCGGCATTGCTCGTGAGACATATGGCTCCTAGGGAGAGGAAGGAGTTAAATAAGAAGATTGGTGAGCTATTGGAGAAAGGCTTCATCAAACGAAGCATATCTGAGTGGGGAGCGCCAGTCGTCTTCGCTATAAAGGCAGATGGTTCCCTTCGACTTTGCGTAGACTATAAAGAGTTGAATAAGCTCACAAGAAGAACCATTTCCCACTTCCTAGGATAGACGATCTTTTCGATCAGTTGGTTGGCTCTTAAGTATATTTTCAGCTTGATTTAGCCACTGGGTTTCATCAGCTAAGGGTCGCTGACGATACCATCGATAAGACAGCATTTAAGACACCCAATGGATTCTTTGAGTGGTTGGTTATGCCGTTTGGTCCGACCAATGCCCCAACCTATTTTGTAGATCTGATGAACCATGTTTTTCGAGATGTCTTAAATAAGTACGTTGTAGTATTTATGGACGACATTGGTGTTTTTCCAAGAGTATAGAAGAGCATGCAATTCATCTTGAAGAGGTTCTTCGCACACTTCGTTTTCATCCGTTGAAAGAAAAATTCTTGAAGTGTTTGGGCGTGAGGAGGTACTTTTCTTGTGGCATGTAGTCTCAAGAGAGGGTTTATCTGTGGATCCCGCAAAGTTAGTAGCAGTACAGGATTGGGACGCCCCCAAGAACGCCACCAAAGTTAGAAGCTTTCTAGGTTTAGCTGGTTATCATAGGAAATTTATCATATATTTTGTTAAGATTTCAGCACCTTCGGTTAAGCCTACCCTCCTAGGTCAGATTGGCTCAAGGCAGCGAGAGGATTCAGAGCTTGAGGATATGATAGATAGAATTAACTGAGGAGAGGTCTCTAGACATCTCCGAAGCTATTCCATCGATGGTATAGGATGGCTAAGGAGAGATGGAAGACTTTATGTCCCTCGCACTAGTGATTTGATGAGAGAAGTTCTAGGAAAGCATACCATTCTTGGATGACTATTCATCCGGGCGGTGATAAGGTGTATAGGAACATGAAGAGAGTGTTTTATTGGAGTGGCATGAAGAAGGATGTAACGGAGTTTCTGGCTAAGTGTCTTGTGTGTCAAAGAGTAAAGGCGGAGTAGTAGAGGCCTGGCGGATTGCTTCAACCATTGAATGTACCCGAATAGATGTGGCACAGTGTTTCGATAGACTTCATAGGTGGTTTGCCTCGATCTAGGAAGGGGAATACCAGTATTTCTGTGATTGTAAATCGTTTGACTGAGAGCGCCCACTTCATTACGGACAAGAGTAAGAAGACATCACCTTATTTGGCATCCGTATATGTTCATGAGATAGTCTGACTTCATGGAGTTTCCTTTAGCATAGTGAGCGACAAAGACCCTATCTTTACTAGCGAGTTTTGGAGAAGCTTGCAAGAGACTTTAGGAACACAGCTTAGATTGAGTAAGGCCTATCACCCTCAAACGGATGGCCAAACGAAGAGAGTTATTGAGGATTTTTTGAGGATGTGCATTCTTGGTTTTGAAGGAACTTGGGAGGAGCACCTTTAGTGGAATTCGTTTATAACAATAGTTTTCAAGCTAGCATTAGGATGGTTCCTTTTGATGCTTTTTATGTAATACCTTGCAAGTCACTTTCGTGTCGGTTGGAGTCTATAGAAAGATTGCTACTTGGTATCGACATGGTTAGAGAGGCTTTGGAAAAAATTGATTTAATTAGAAGAAGAACAGAGATGGCCCAAGATAGGCATAAATCCTATGCAGATAAGCGGAGAAGGGATATTGAGATTGAGGTAGGAGACTTGGTTTTAATTAAGATATCTCCGCTATAAAAGGTGGTAAGGTTTGGATCAAGTGGGAAACCGGCTCCCTGATTCGTAGGACTATTCCTTATTGTAGAAAGGGTAGGGAAGATGACATATCAGGTAAATCTAGCAGAGAGGCTCGCGAGAGTTCATGATGTTTTTTATGTTTTGCACTTGAGAAAGTGCTTACATGATTCAGCAGAGATTGTGGAACTTAGCCAACTTGAGGAAGTTGAAGTGGAGAGAGAAGCATCGGTTTGTTGCATTCCTACCAAGATTGTTTTACAAGATATCAAGAAGCTTAGGAATAAGGAAGTCCCTTTGGTTAAAGTGCAGTGGGAGATAGTATTGAGGACGCTACATGGGAGGCTGAAGAGAAAATACGTACCTCTTATCTGCATCTCTTCGAGGGTACGTCTTGAATTTCCTATTTCCATCTTTAGCTTTGAATAGGTTCTTTTCTTTAGTACCCTTTTGAAGGGTAGATCTTATGATTTAACCTATAGATAGTAGGGCTGAATGTAAACATATTACTAGAACATGTAACGTATGATGGACGCTAGTGGTTGCAAGTGTTTGACAGTGGATGTTAATGGATGCATACACACTAGGCACTATTATCTCTTAGTGATCGGCCTAACTAGGTCACTAAAGCATATGAATATGGATGTGTGTGCACTTGCATTTTTATTTTATTTTCATGGTTGCTATAATGAGTGATTTCCATATGATTGTTGCATTTTGATGATGATTGTAGCACGCATATAGAACTATCAGTTATCATTTGGAAACTTGCATAAAAGGAGGTCAACTGAATCAGTAGATCGCCTAAAGTTTTGCGTTAGTTATAGACATTGACACTACACAATTGCATATATCATAAATTGCTTTAGAAAGCTTAAGGATAATGGATGTAATGAATGATGGTTGAATATGTGGTTGTAGAATTTGGATGAAAATATTTATTTCATTCTTCTGTCCTTGGAGATTTTGGGGACGAAATTTTATAAGGAGGGAAATGTAGCAACCCAAAATTTGTGTTGTAATAATTAATTAACGAATTATTTAAACGATAAAATAAGTTTGTGAAATTGTCAGAATCGAGCTACCGGAGTTGGACCATTGTGTCTATGGCGATTTCTGATCAGTTTTTATATATAACTTGTCAAAATCTGAGTCAGTATGGAGAAGTCATATAAACAAAGCATAAAAAATATATAATAAGGGACTAGGCCAACCCTTGTTTTGGTCAGGTCGACCTATAGGTCGAACCCCAATATACATAGGTTGACCCTCCTATAGGTTGGGTTGATCCGCCATATTTTCTGGACGTGAAACGTCCAGGTACGATGTGATATCCTGGATTTTCGGGCATCAGATAATTGGATAGTTATCTGATTTAACTTTTAAAAATACTGATTTATAAATTGAACAAATTTAAATATGACAATCCCCATTATAAATTATTTAAAATTTGTAATTTGTTATTTTAAAATAATTATAGTGTATGTGCATGTATTTAGATTTTAATGAAATTATTATAAACAAATTTAATTGGGTTTGTTTAAATATATATATATATATATATATATATATATATCAAATTGACTTTTAAATTGGATTTGAAGTTAAATTTGAATTTGGATATTTAAATTTGAAATTCAAAAGGGTACATATTTTAAAATATTTTGGATTTTAAAAATATATGTGTAAGCTTTTATATATATATATATATATATATATTTAGATAAGAATTAATAAATTAAGTAAAAGCTTTTATTTACATTTAAAATAAATATTAATTACTTAAAGGACAAGTGTAAATCTTTAAGGCTTAACAGTAACAAGTGTTAACTAATTACCAATACAAATGACAAATGTTAAGATGATAAACAAGTGTCATTTATTATTTTTGATTTTTTCTTTTATTTTAAAATAAACCATTTGGGCCTTTATAAACATATGCTTTCTTCCCTTCATTCTTTTTCCAATCCTCTTCTTTTCAAAAACTAAGAAAACTCAAATCCAAATAACTCAATACAATAAACTGCATACCATTTTCAACATCATTCCTCAAATCTGAATCAAATTCACTAATTTGTTAACCATCTTCATGTCAAAACTGTAAATTATTTTCAAAAGAAAAACTAGCCTGCATTTCTTCAATCTGTGATAAATCAAGCAAGAAAACCTGTAATCTCATTTTCAAAAGCAAGTTCAAAATCAAAGCTGGAATCATCTCTTCCACAAGTCTCAGTCACAAGCATTACAGTTTCAAATCAAAGAAGCAATTTATTCCAGCAACTCAAAGTTTTAAAGATTCAAAAGCTTTTTCAAAATAAAAGGAAGGCTCTATTCTTCATTTTCAAAATAGGTGAGTAAACAATTTAAATTAAAAGCTAAGTAAATATATATTTGTTTGCTTGTGAAGTCTGAGATGAATGTTACTTGGTTTGTGCACATATATGAGTTATCTCCGTGTTTATGAGTGTTTTTAATGGTGCATGCCTGATTGTATTTAAAATCATCTCTGTGCTTGGTTCAGAATATAGAAGTTTGATCAAAAATCCAAAATCTAATCACTTGATCTTTGTTAGGCTTAGAGGTTCAAACATTATATGGTTGAGTAATCATAAATTTAAGTTTAAAATTTATTTCAAGCAATATAGGTTTGAAATATTTCTAGAAACAAGTTAGAACAAAAGAAAATTTAAATATATATTAAAATCCATCATCATGGATTTTTGATTCATGTTTATAACTTGAATCTATATTGAAAATGAGGAATTTTAAAACAAAAATCAAAATTTATAATATTGAAATGATTGTGCATTGCGGGTTTGACTGGAAATTGGTTTTGAGGCAATTTCTGGTGATCATTGGGAGATGAGGCCTCGGGGTTTTGTCCGGAGGTGGAAGGGTGTATGGCGAGTCTAGGAAAAATAGCTGGAGGGGTGCTTGATCGCCGTGGCGTCAACGGCGAAGAGATGTAGTTTTTTACCCTAGATATGGTCGAAGTCTGGAAACTGTATCACTGCTTTACCTCTGGGCGATCGAGTGTCTTAGGATTTTAGGAAATGTTAGCTTGGGGTGTCGGTATGGCGTGCTCGGAGTTGTACCAACATCGATGATCGGAGACGTGGATGCGAGCAGATTTTCTGGTAGTGGATTTTGTTGCTGTTTCATTTAAGTTGCTCAAATTTGATTTAAGGCTTGTGCTTGTGATTGGATGATCGGTAACTGATGCTTTGGTGATGGACAGTGTGTCGAAGTTATCGGTAGTGGTTACGGTCATCGATGATGGTTGTGCAGGTGCATAATGGAGTTTGGTGACTGTGTTTGGGGTTGGGGTTTTTGACTCGAAGGAGAGATCGAGTGTTTGGGGAAGAGACTCGGGTTTGAACTCGAGTGTATTTTGTGTGTTTATCCTGTAGGTTTCTAAATTTAAAATAAAATTCAAGTTTTTGAAAAATGGGAGAAAGGAGAGAAAACTCGGGTTAGATCCGAGGGGTCTACGGGTTGAACCCGAAGTAAGGTGATAAGCAGATTTTAAAAAGTTTAAAATCAATGTTCTTTTTGAAATTTAAAAACAAATCTAGTTTAACTTTTCTTATAAATTACTTTATATATATAATTGTTCCTTTAACAATTTGGTTAAGAAGTTTACAAATTTGTTCAATTTAAATTTGGTTAAGTATGGTTTAAAATGATTTTAATTCTTAAGTTAAAAATGGAATTTTAAGATTTTTATAAAAGTAATTTTAAAATTTAAATTGGAACTAGTTTTAAAATTACTACTTGACAATGTTTAAAGTATTTAAAGGAGGTCTTATTAACCTTAATTTATCATGTTAGTGATTATTTTATTTTTGAAAACTTAATTAATGATTTAATTAAGTAATGTTAATTATGAAGATAAATTGGTTTAAATATGTTAATGGTAATAAAGGCATTAATAAGATAATGTTTTATCTTAAGATAATAAAGGTTATAATGTCTTGAGATTAATTAGTTTAATAGAGGGAATTAAGTATAATTAATTAATTTGTTTAATTAATTGTAAAGGATTAATTAAGTAATTAATTAAGAGTAATTAATTGGTTTGATTAATAAATAATTAAGGGTTATAAATTAATTAATTAATTAAAGGTTAATTAATTTTAGTTAATGATTATTAATTAAAGATTTTTAATTAATGAATATAGATTAACTATTTGATTAATTAAGCTGTAATTAAGAATTAATTAATCAAGTAATTAAGATTTATTAATTAAGTAATTAATGAGTAGTTCATTAAGTAATTAGAGATTAATTAACTAGTAATTAATAAATACTTAATTTGCAATTAAGTTTTATTAATTAATAATTAGGTTTTTTAATTAATACTTAAAGGATAATTAATCTATAATTAAAGATTAAATAATCAAGGGTAATTAAAGATTAATCAAATGGTAATTAAGGGTTGATTAATTGGTGATTATGGATTAATTAATTTGTAATTACGGTTTTTAATTAATAATTAAGTTTTATTAATTAATAAGTAAGGTTTATTAGTTGATAGTTAAAGAATAATTAATCTGTGATTAGAGATTAATTAATTGATTGATAAAGTATTAAAGGATAATTAATCAAGGATGATTAGCTAAGGGGATGATTGATTAAGGTGTTGATTAATTAATGATTGTAATTAATTAATGATTGTAATTAATTAATGATTGATTATATAAGTTTGAAATGAGTTGAGTGTATTACTTATTGTAATTAAAGAATAATTAATCAAAAATGATTAATTAAGATGGATAATTAAAAGATGATTAATTAATTCGTTTTTAATTAACTAATGTTAAGTAAGGATAATCTAAGTTATTAATGATAAGTAATTAATTTAATTAGAGATAAATTAAATTAATTTTGGAAGTGATCAATCTTGCTTATGAATGATTAAATGATATTGAATACCTTGAATGATTTGATATTTCTGTTATGAAATGTTTTGTGATATGACTGGGTTAAATAGTGATACTGTGGTTATCTATCGATGGTGAATTCGAAGAGACCGGGGTCGGTATTAGTACATATCCGAAACCACTTCGATTTGTAATCTATAAAATTCTATATAGATTTGATACGTGAAAATAATAGGCTGGGATGGAATAATTTGGATTGGACCATTTAATTTAAGTTTTGGTACTTAGAGATTGATGTGTGAAATAAGTGCTGTCTATAACAAATTGTGAATTTGTAAAATTGATACGAGTTACCCCAGGTTTTAAATAAATATATTGCATAAATATTTTCTTGTTAGATGAGTTTTACTCACGCCGGTTTCCAGCCTAACCCGGGTGTTACTTTGATGTAATGCTCGGGTCAGACTGAGTATTATAGCTTTTTCAAGTAAGGACGTTCTGTAGCCCAGGAGGCGATCTGGATGGCAGGAACGTATGGAGTGTTTTCTGCTGTGATATATTGTAGTTATCTGGGACATGATTGTATCTGTCCAGTGTTTGTGTATATATGTAACTATAATGTATTAAAATGTAATTTGATAAGTACAATTTTCCTTTGTATAACTGTTATTATTTGTTTTTATATTTAATTCGCTGCCATTGTGAAATGTTGGTGTTTCTTTTCTGTTTCTTCTTCTATCTTTTTTTTCTTCTTTTCCTAACTATCTGAAATTTTCGGGATCGAAAATTCTGGGTCGTTACATTTGGTATCAGAGCGAGGTTAAGCAAGAACCTTGGCTGTGAAGGGTTTACTCATTAAGGATATGGTTAATGGTACCCTAGAATGAGTTGAGTATATATATATATGAGAGCATACTTGTTATTTTCTTATATAAAGATTTTAAATGGTTTTATATAAGATTATATCTTGATATATAAAGAAATATTTCTTTCTAATAAATATTAAGATAATTGGTTGTTAAATCATTAGAATAAAATAAGATAATGAGAATTAAGTGGTAATGGAAATATAACCAAACCAAAATTGAATGAGGATAAGTTTGAAATGGATTCAAACTAAAAATTAAAATCTTGAATTCGGAGAAGAGTTTTCAAAATAAGATGATAGTGAATTGGTTTCCAGTAGTAATAACCTTGGTTGTTATCCTAAAATAATGAAAAGTTTTAAGGAAGTAAACTTAGTTTAGTATAACTTGTAAATTAAAGTGGGTTTTAAATTGTGAAGTTTTGAATTCTAAGTCTAGAAACATTTGAAATTGTTTCAAAATGTTAAAGGAAATAATAAATAATATTATTCAAACTATTTTAAATATAGTCTTATTTAAAAAAAGTTGTTTAAAAACTTTAAAAGAAATTTGTTTTGAATTAAAACCAAATGTGGTTTAAATTTTAAAATTTGGCTTGGTGGGCCAAGAAGTAGATGTATATAGATGTGTTTGTGTAGATGTATATAATATCACAGATGATTTGAAATAAATACTAAGGTGTTGAGTTTTGATTTTCCCGAAGTGTGATGTAAAACCCAAATGATATAAGTTTTGAACTTATAAGTGGGAAATAATTTTGAAATTTGAAGTGGGAATTCAAATTTGAGTAAGGTTAACGGTATTAAATTGAATTTAACTTAGAAGAAGTTAAATAAGTTTGATTGATCAACCTTATTTGGAAATTTCAGGATGAAATTAAGATTTAATTTGGGAAGTTAAATGGTTGATTTGAATTGGAAGATTGTGTGATCTCAAAATGGGTTTGGGATCTAGAAATTGAAAATGGATGGATGTTTTAAATAATTTGGATGATATCATCCTACTGTTATTAATAAACTTTAAATTGTAAATTGGATTTGTTTAAATGAATGAAGAAATGGATTGTGGTAATATATCCATTATTGAGATAAACTGGGTAATAAAATTTAATTTCAAAGATTAAAATTGTTTAGAAAAAAAGATTTGAATTATTATTTGAACATAGAAATAGGTTTATGGAGAAGTAAAGGCAATTTAAAATAGAATTTTGAATTTTGGACTAAGAATTAAATTGTTCAAAGACTTTGAAAATAAAGGATAATCTGGTTTAAGAGGTTAAACCAACATTTGAAAAGTGAAATTGAATTTGAAGTTAGTTCAAATTGAAATTTGATTTGAAAGATTTAGAATTTTGATTAAAGTTGAATAAGTAAATTCAAAAGGGATTTGATTTGAATTTGGAAAGAAATTGTAACATCCCACCTTTTCGCACGCTTTAAATCGACATACGTGCCAATTCAAACCATATGGAAGGGCGGATTGTTATGGGGTAAATAAGAAAAACGAGAAAGAATAAAACAAAACAGAATCTCACAACGGAAGGATAAAATATAATAATAAATATACAATTCATAAAACTGTTTACAAACATTGGATTCTTCTTTATACAATAAATATCAGAGTTCACATACCAATAATATTAATGCAGCGGAATACAGTGTAGTGGAACCATATAATATATAATAATACTAGTAATGAAATCTTTGTCTTCTTTCTCCAGAAAAATCTTCAAATCCTGAAACGCTCGGACTGACCCGAGCGAATTGAAAAGACAAAACACTCGAGTCAGAACAAAAAGATCTTATGTAAGTTAAATTAACAGAAATGAATATGAGTGCAGTAACACAAGAGATGCTCGGGATTTACATCTCCTAAGGATCCGTTAAACTATTTACTATGTAGTATATTTCGCTATTATAATAGTGTCTAATTGTAAAATAAACTTACTTTTAAATAGCGTTAAGGCTTTACATTTTCCACCTTAACACATAATATATTCCCATAGTCTATACAGTACCGTAATCTCCCCCATACTGGGCGTCGTCAGAGGGCACTCCATAGGTATGGTACAAAACCAAAATCGTATAAGGCGCGATAGGGTAGGTGACACGGCACAACTAGGCAATGCCAGCGTAGATATACCAATTACGCATCCGGGCTGGTGGTAACGCATAGCCGCAGCTACCGCCCACCTCGAACAAACTCCCCTTAAAATCAAAAGTAAAGGTGGCCACCGAATCAATCCAAAGTCAGAGTAGTATCGAAGAGGACTGTCCGATAAAGGGCGCTAACCCCCTTGGCCTGAGAAACGCTCATGTTTTAGCCACCTTATGCCAACTCACGGGAGTCGGGTCCACGTATTTACCTTAAAGGAAACGCTGCCACCAACCTACTCCATTCTGGAATCTCCACCGCTTACACGGTTGTTAAAGTGGTTTTCGGAGTTGGCAGAGAGTATGACAACTTCTGATCCCGGTCTCTTCAACAACCAAACGTTATTATAACACCGCGGTCATTTAAAAATAATTATGCTTTCAAAACCAAAATATAATTATCCATTTCAAAACCCATAAATACGATATCATTTCCTTTTAAAACCCAAATAAATACGATATCATTTTATTTCAAATATATTTCTTTTCCAAAATCATGCCACTTTTAAGATTTATAATACCTCGAAACCAAATATTTGAAATTTAACTTTCCACATAATACTTCGAAATCCATAGTTTTAAAACCATAACTTTCAAAACTTAAATGGTTTGGATATTCAACCGTATATAAAATAAAACAGCTGAATTTAAAATTTCTTTATAAAGTAAATAATTTCCACGCCTTTACAACTTTATTTACTTTATATTCAGTCTAAATCCATAACCTGTAGATTCACTTTCAGTTTGAATAAAAACACTTCGATTTCAATATTTTCAAACTTTGAGTATTTAATAACTTTCAAAACTAAGGTTGGGAATTTCTATTCAACAATTCATTGTCCTATTATTTAGTTTTGAAACGTTTACATAATAGATCCATAACCATTCAAAATAAAACCCAATTTATTAACTCTAAATATTTTCTTCCATTTATTTATACTAGAATTATTCATTTAATTTATCTTGAATAAAAATCCAGTTATAAACATCATACCTTTAAAATTTCCAAGATTAATAAGTTTACACCAACTTGTGGAGTTTAATTTTTAAATAAGCCCAATTCCAAATAAATTTCCAATTAAATTTCCAATCTTAATTGATTTGAACTATTTAAAACTCTATATATACACAATATCTTAAACCTGTACTTAATCATAAATATAAATTATCAAACTCCATTTTTCAACTTATTTATTTCCATTCAACCAATTCATACATAGCTTAAATTCAATAATTTAACAATATATGTATATATAAAATAAGATTTTATATAAGATCAAAATTAATATTTATTTAACCACATCCTATCCAAACCATAGAAATCATTTCAAAAATAATTTTATATATATACCGCGATGCCTGTATATAATTTTCTATCCTATGGTCAAGTGATACAGATATTTATCATTTCAATCCGCAATTTAAAAATAAAAAATGCGGTTGTATATCATTTCAAACCGCAATCCCGAATGAAATGAGAATGCATAATAACTTGCAGTTTATATAATATGGAACACATCATCCATTCACCCAATATCAATCATCAACCAATCTTATTTCAATCATCGTCAATTTAAACAAACATCAATAGAGCATATAAAACATGTCAGGTATCAACGAACAGTTTATATTCAAAATAAATAAATAAATAAATAACTGTTTAACTAGTAGTTTATATGCAAAATAAATAAATTTTAACTGTCAATTTATATGCAATAATAAAATTAATTAACAGTTAAATTAAATAAATGCGATTTAACTGAGATGATGAATAAAATATGCAAAACAGTCATAAATAAATTTCTACTCATATCTTAAATCAATTTAACAAACATATGATAACTTAGAAGTTGCGAGTGGGTTAAAACACTCACCTTTTGAATTTAAATTGAATCTAAATTCAATTTAAACCCAAAAATTTGACAGTCTCCACATCCATCCAAACCATCGCCAAAATGTCTGGAATTCCGATACAATCCCAGTAAAATAAACCGCGCGTGAATTCGAGCTCGTACGCAAAAGTTATGAAAATTTGAAAATTGAAAAATTCTGGTCCTGTGTCAACTTCGGGTTCGACTTCGGTGCGCCGCCTCAAATCCCCGGTGCTTACTTGGAGTTTTTGCCAAAATGACCCGGAGCTACCAGAGTCATTTTCTTCCTGACCCGAAGTAGGTACAGCTTTTTTGCCTCTGAAACTCAAAGCGTGACTCGAAGTGGCTGCAGATCCGATTTTTTTTTTTTTTTTTTGAAATTGAAATTGAAATTAATTTTTGGAATTTGGGAATTAGGTTTTTTTCTGCCATTCGAATGAGGAGTCGAGAAGGAGATGTACGTATATAAAAATTAAAATAAGGAGTGACTAGGGTTTATAACGGGTTATATATAGACAAGGCTGAAAAATAATAGATGGATCGGATTGGTATACGCGTTGAACGCTAAATGTCCCGAAAAGCCCGTTTCTACTCCGGAACGAAATTGGGTCAACCCATATATCAAAATATATGTTTAAAAATATTTTTAACGCGATGGAAAAGGTTTCATTTCCAAATTCCATCAAGTTATGCTAAATTCAATTTTTCCAAACCGATTTAGATTGATTTAAATTGCATAAATTTCAAGGCGTTTCGAGTCGGTACGATCAAACGACAAGTCCGATCGTTATGAAATTTGAAACACTATTATAATTCACCGTTACGGATCCGATGAAACTAGTTTCGTCGAAATCCGAGTCAGTGGCCAAAATGGCTAATTTTATATTAATTATATAAATTAAAAATTCATTAATAAAATCCAACTTTTTTTAAATCTTAAATTTGACAAATTTTATTACCTTTATATGTCTCAATCAAATTACAATGTTTTAAACAATTTAAAGGTCAATTTAAAGTTGATTAACTTTCCATTTCAGTGTCAAATTTTCATTTTTATTAAATTTAGAAATTATCAATTAAGTTTCCAAAAATTTCATTGAATTAAATCTTCATTCTTATTATTCAATCCATTATAGCCAAACGGATTAGATTAACATACATAAATATTTTTCAATTTCAATTAAATTTTCAATTAACGTAAAAATAAATGTTTAATTTTTACTTAATTGCAAAAACTCAATTACCTTAATTCTTTATATTAATATAAATAAACAAATCTTGATTTACAATCTTTTCATTCACCCATAGTCATATTATAAATGGAATTTACATTATCTTCAATTATTAATTACCATCAGTTAAGATCTTAACATTTGTTTCATAAATTTATTTGCCCTGAATTATTTACTGCATTTATCTAACTCCAATTTTATAATCACATTCAATCCATTAATTGGTATTGCATTGACATTTAACTTATTAGCTTATATCAACACTATTGTCATTAATTGCAAATGGATTACCAAATTTAGTCACTACCCTAAATAACTAACGTAAATTAATCTCCATTAATTCTACTGATTTAACTTTCATTCAATTAATTAATGATTCCCTCAGTTAGCAATAACGTAACAATTTCTTTATTTGTATTGCAAATAATTCAAAATTCAATTCCTAATTCTTAATATCCTCTAAATTACAACTTTCAAACATGGTATTAATCATCATCTACGTACCTCAAATAATTTTAATTTACATTAACATAATAAATAAATTACCTTAAATGAAATTTTTCCCCCAATTTATTATATGCAATAAATTTTGACCTTACAACAGTTTCAATTAATTATTTATATTTATTGCGATTGAATACCAAAATTTATTTAACACGTCAAATAAATGAACAATCTATATTCATTGTCATCTATTTTCTTTTAAATTCAGTTATAAGTTTGTTACTTACCAACCAGGTTATAATAACACTAATTTTTTTATTCCACTGCTATATATGATATATTTGCATCACATACTTGAATTTTTCAATTTCATCTTAATTCTAATTCACGGTAGTATAATTTCTTAGTTTAAACCCATTTATAATTTGCATACCAATTAATTGGTTTCAACTAAATAGATTGATTCAATTCAACTCTTTTATTAAGTCTATATAAATCAATATACTATTTCATTAGTAAATGTTTATTTTTATTATTCCTTTATTACTTACAAATCTTATTTCATTCATGAATGCCATCATTTATTAATTATTACATAATTTCATTAATTTACATTCAGTTACAACTAAATTAATACACTGATTTCATTTGTAAATTAAATGCTTGCAATTTATAAGCTTTCATTCCAAACAATATTTCAATTTGTACCGGACATTGATTTAATTCAATTTACTATTTAATATTATTAATTCATTAACTAAATTCACTACTTACCTTTGTTCTCTTATATGCAACTCTTAGCCTAGTATAACAATTTACATCACTTCAATTTATTCGTCATTTTGTTTCAACTGTAAATACTTAGCCTTATATTCCCATGGTTTCATTTCATTCTCAGCATTTGCTTCATTATTAATTATAAAATCTTTATTTCTTCTAAATTAAATTTACGTAAATCTTATTAAAATGACAAATTTAATTAACGAAAATTACGGGTCGTTACACTCTCCCCCACTCAAAACTTTTCGTCCCCGAAAAGGAAAAAGAAGGGAAAAGAAGAATTAAGAAATCAATATCATATCAAATATTAAATTTATAAACAAATAAATTTACAAAATTAATTTAGATAAAATGTACTAATTTATAATCATTAATTTTTTTTTATACTCAAACTAATAAAGTTTGGAAAACATTTTCAAAATATTTTCTAAGTCCAAAATTTACGGAAAATTTTGGCGGTGTCTCCTTTGTACGGGGAGGCCTAGGAGAAAATATAATATCAAATATATCATAATATCACATATAATATCCAAAATATAATATCCCAACATGGGAAAATATATAAAATAGCGCTATAAACCGTAATCCGAAACGTACCTATTTGTCGGGCAATTTACGCTTAATTTATGGAACCAAAAGCAGTAGCAATTGCTTCCATAACCTGCATTTCACTTATAAAATCCAAAGGGTTAACAATTTATATAAAGTGAAATATTTAAGTGGTTTCAATCACTAACAACAAATCAATACAACAACCATCTATTTCAACAAACGGTATACACAACCAATACAAAGCAACCATTCAATCAAAATAACAAATAGTTGTTCGGGTTCAAAACTTTTAAATTGTACGGAATGAAGAATAAACTACTAGCGCATCATTTACTCAACAGTCTTAGATAAAACTAAATAGATTATTCATTTATCCTAATCCAATTTTAAAGTATCCTTACCCAAATAACCATCAACTAAACAACAACAAATCCAAACAACAATCAACTTAACTTATTATTAATTTCCTTTCATACCTTTGTTGTTTAATTTTCTTTTTATTTATACAGTGATTTATCTATTAAATTTACATTTACTCATTAAATGTTTGCTTCATTTATTTTTACTTATTACTTACAATTATTCAGTTCCATTAACTCAGGTCATGCCAGTTCCTTTTATTTCGTTATAATTATTCATTCATTTATTATAGCATGACCTCTTTTATTTACATTCATTTATCAATAGTATTCATGTCCCATTCAATTTCTTAGCATTTCCATTTTGTTTACTTAAGTTTATAATCATCTATTTGCAATACTTACCTTTTATTATATTTACTAATAGTAAAATTTCAATTATAACTTAACTTATCCCGATATCATCACTTCTTACGAATAAAAGCGATTTATTGAACACCTTCATTACATACTTTTACTTGTATAATTTTCATTACATTTTCTTATTAAACATTTCAACTTTTAAATATTTGGTAAGTTATATATATGTTTTTAAGAATGTAATTAAAATCATACAAGTTTCTCGTATTTCTTTAATAAATTTACTGTTCAATAATAATCCTTTATTTCATAGGTTACAATTTTAAATTTCATTTAATACCATTAATAACCTAGCATTAAACCTCTTATTTCATTTAGGGTTCCAATTATTAATTACTTAGATTCCATTTCACTAGAATAATTGAAACTATTTATTGTGGAAACTTAAGAACTAAATACCGGGTTAAATTTCAAATTATTTTAAAATAATAGGTAAATATATATACTCACAACTTATAAACCCGATTATATTTAAAACAAATTAAAAATTCACTTTTGTTTATCAAAATAAATCTGTAGTAAAACTACCACAGTGGCCTTCCCACTTCGAAACTCGAAAATGAAAGTTGATGATGCGTGCACTTATCACCGAAATTATTTTCCAGCGACGGAGAGGGGAGTACATAACTTATTCCTTTTCAAAATTTCTTTTTAAACAATTCTTTCAAATTATATTGAAATATTTATATCAGAAAATACTTCTAATAGCATTATTATTATATTCCAAAATCAATTGAAAGAATTTCCAAAACCCCGGAACTTAAGTTCTAAATTTCCAATTTTATTTTCCATCTAATTTCATCTATTATTTATAGATCTTATTACCTAACAACCAACATATTGCAACCAAATATGTATCTTATTTATAAACAAAAAAGCTTTATTTTATATATAGAAAATATAATAGGCAAAATTATTTCATTCACCTATATTAAAACAAACATTACGTCGGTCTGTCCTATTAAGTGTTTAGAAATCCCTATTAATGTCACAGCGTCCCATGCATCAACCGGAATTTATAAATAAAAAACGGAACAGATTAACACAATATGAAAGCCTTTTTATAACACTAACAAATACACTCTCTCATATATATACACTCAGCGACTCCCATAGGGTGTTTCCACCCTATTGATAAAGAGTCAGACCCCACAAAGCTAAAGTTTATCGCTAAACCAAAGCTCTGATACCAGATGTAACATCCTCCCTTTTCGCACGCTTTAAATCGACGCACGTGCCAATTCAAACCATACGAAAGGGAGGATTGTTATGGGTAAATAAGAAAAACGAGAAATAATAAAACAAAACAGAATCTCACAGCGGAATGATAAAATATAATAATAAATATACAGTTCATAAAACTGTTTACAAACATTTGATTCTTCTTTATACAATAAATATCAGAGTTCACATACCAATAATATTAATGCAGTGGAATACAGTGTAGTGGAACCATATAATATATAATAATAATAGTAATGAAATCTTTGTCTTCTTCCTCTAGAAAAATCTTCAAATCCTAAAACGCTCGGACTGACCCGAGCGAATTGAAAAGACAAAACACTCGAGTCAGAACTAAAAGATCTTATGTAAGTTAAATTAACAGAAATGAATATGAGTGCAGTAACTCAAGAGATGCTCGGGATTTACATCTCCTAAGGATCCGTTAAACTATTTACTATGTAGTATATTTCGCTATTATAATAGTGTCTAATTTTAAAATAAACTTACTTTTAAATAGCGTTAAGGCTTTACATTTTCCACCTTAACACATAATATATTCCCATAGTCTATATAGTACCGTAATCTCCCCCGTACTGGGCGTCGTCAGAGGGCAGTCCATAGGAATGGTACAAAACCAAAATCGTATAAGGCGCGATAGGGTAGGTGACATGGCACAACTAGGCAATGCCAGCGTAGATATACCAATTACGCATCCGGGCTGGTGGTAACGCATAGCCGCAGCTACCGCCCACCTCGAACAAACTCCCCCTAAAATTAAAAGTAAAGGTGGCCACCGAATCAATCCAAAGTCAAAGTAGTATCGAAGAGGACTGTCCGATAAAGGGCGCTAACCGCCTTGGCCCGAGAATCGCTCATGTTTTAGCCATCTTATGCCAACTCACGGGAGTCGGGTCCACGTATTTACCTTAAAGGAAACGCCGCCACCAACCTACTCCATTCTGGAATCTCCACCGCTTACACGGTTGTTAAAGTGGTTTTCGGAGTTGGAAGAGAGTATGACAACTTCCGATCCTGGTCTCTTCAACAAACAAACGTTATTATAACACCGCGGTCATTTAAAAATAATTATGCTTTCAAAACCAGAATATAATTATCCATTTCAAAACCCATAAATACGATATCATTTTATTTCAAATATATTTCTTTTCTAAAATCATGCCACTCTTAAGATTTATAATACCTCGAAACCAAATATTTGAAATTTAACTTTCCACATAATACTTCGAAATCCATAGTTTCAAAACCATAACTTTCAAAACTTAAATGGTTTTGATATTCAACAGTATATAAAATAAAATAGTTGAATTTAAAATTTCTTTATAAAGTAAATAATTTCCACGCCTTTATAATTTTATTTACTTTATATTCAGTCTAAACCCATAACCTTTAGATTCACTTTCAGTTTGAATAAAAACACTTCGATTTCAATATTTTCAAACTTTGAGTATTTAATAACTTTCAAAACTAAGGTTGGGAATTTCTATTCAACAATTCATTGTCCTATTATTTAGTTTTGAAACGTTTACATAATAGATCCATAACCATTTAAAATAAAACCCAATTTATTAACTCTAAATATTTTCTTCCATTTATTCATACTAGAATTATTCATTTAATTTATCTTGAATAAAAATCCAGTTATAAACATCATACCTTTAAAATTTCCAAGATTAATAAGTTTACACCAACTTGTGGAGTTTGATTTTTAAATAAGCCCAATTCCAAAATAAATTTCCAATTAAATTTCCAATCTTAATTGATTTGAACTATTTAAAACTCTATATATACATAATATCTTAAACCTGTACTTAATCATAAATATAAATTATCAAACTCCATTTTTCAACTTATTTATTTCCATTCGACCAATTCATACATAGCTTAAATTCAATAATTTAACAATATATGTATATATAAAATAAGATTTTAAATAACATCAAAATTAATATTTATTTAACCACATCCTATCCAAACAATAGAAATCATTTCAAAAATAATTATATATATATACCGTGGTGCCTGTATATAATTTTCTATCCTATGGTCAAGTGATACGGATATTTATCATTTCAATCCGCAATATAAAAATAAAAAATGCGATTGTATATAATTTCAAACTGAAATCCCGAATGAAATGAGAATGCATAATAACTTGCAGTTTATATAATATGGAACACGTCATCCATTCATCCAATATCAATCATCAACCAATCTTATTTCAATCATCGTCAATTTAAAAAAACATCAATAGAGCATATAAAACATGTTAGGTATCAACGAACAGTTTAAATTCAAAGTAAATAAATAAATAAATAACTGTTTAACTAGCAGTTTATATGCAAAATAAATAAATTTTAACTGTCAATTTATATGCAATAATAAAATTAATTAACAGTTAAATTAAATAAATGCGATTTAACTGATATGATGAATAAATTATGCAAAACAGTCATAAATAAATTCCTACTCATATCTTAAATCAATTTAACAAATATAAGATAACTTAGAAGTTGTGAGTGGGTTAAAACACCCACCTTTTGAATTTAAATTGAATCTAAATTCAATTTAAACCCAAAAATTTGACAGTCTCCACATCCATCCAAACCAACGCCAAAATGTCTGGAATTCCGATACAATCCCAGCAAAATAAATCGTGCGTGAATCCGAGCTCGTACGCAAAAGTTATGAAAATTTGAAAATTGAAAAATTCTGGTCCTGTGTCAACTTCGGGTTCGATTTCGGTGCGCCGCCTCAAATCCCCGGTGCTTGCTTGGAGTTTTTGCCAAAACGACCCAGAGCTACCCGATTCATTTTTTTCCAGACCCGAAGTAGATACAGCGTTTTTGCCTCTGAAACTCAAAGCGTGACTCGAAGTGGTTGCAGATCCGAATATTTTTTTTTTTTTGAAATTGAAATTGAAATTAATTTTTGGAATTTGGGAATTAGGTTTTTTTTCTTCCATTCGAATGAGGAGTTGAAAAAGGAGATGTACGTATAGAAAAATGAAAATAAGGAGTGGCTAGGGTCTATAACGGGTTATATATAGACAAGGCTGAAAAATAATAGATGGATCGGATTGGTATACGCGTTGAACGCTAAATGGCCCGAAAAGCCCGTTTCTACTCCGGAACGAAATTGGGTCAACCCATATATCAAAATATATGTTTAAAAATATTTTCAACGCGATGGAAAAAGTTTCACGTCCAAATTCCATCGTATGAAGAAGTTATGCTAAATTCAATTTTTCCAAATTGATTTAGATTGATTTAAATTGCATAAATTTCAAGGCGTTTCGAGTCGGTACGATCAAACGACAAGTCCGATCGTTATGAGACTTGAAACACTTTATAATTCACCGTTACGGATCCGATGAAACTGGTTTCGTCGAAATCCGAGTCAGTGGCCAAAATGGCTAATTTTATATTAATTATATAAATTAAAAATTCATTAATAAAATCCAATTTTTTTAAATCTTAAATTTGAAAAATTTTATTACCTTTATATGTCTCAATCAAATTACAATGTTTTAAACAATTTAAAGGTCAATTTAAAGTTGATTAACATCCCATTTCAGTGTCAAATTTTCATTTTTATTAAATTTAGAAATTATTAATTAAGTTTCCAAAAATTTCATTGAATTAAATCTTCATTCTTATTATTCAATCCATTATAGCCAAATGGATTAAATTAACATACATAAATATTTTTCAATTTCAACTAAATTTTCAATTAACGTAAAAATAAATGTTTAATTTTTACTTAATTGCAAAAAATCAATTACCTTAATTCTTTATATTAATATAAATAAACAAATCTTGATTTACAATCTTTTCATTCACCCATAGTCATATTATAAATGGAATTTACATTATCTTCAATTATTAATTACCATCAGTTAAGATCTTAACATTTGTTTCATAAATTTATTTGCCCTGAATTATTTACTGCATTTATCTAACTCCAATTTCATAATCACATTCAATCCATTAATTGGTATTGCATTGACATTTAACTTATTAGCTTATATCAACACTATTATCATTAATTGCAAATGGATTACCAAATTTAGTCACTATCCTAAATAACTAACGTAAACTAATCTCCATTAATTCTACTGATTTTACTTTCATTCAATTAATTAATGATTCCCTCAGTTAGCAATAACGTAAAATTTTCTTTTTTTGTATTGCAAATAATTCAAAATTCAATTCCTAATTCTTAATATCCTCTAAATTACAACTTTCAAACATGGTATTAATCATCATTTACGTACCTCTAATTATTTTAATTTACATTAACATAATAAATAAATTACCTTAAATGAAATCTATCCCCCAATTATTATATGCAATAAATTTTGACCTTACAACAGTTTCAATTAATTATTTATATTTATTGCGATTGAATACCAAAATTTATTTAACACGTCAAATAAATGAACAATCTATATTCATTGTCACCTATTTTCTTTTAAATTCAGTTATAAGTATGTTACTTACCAACCAGGTTATAATAACACTAATTTTTTTATTCCACTGCTATATATGATATATTTGCATCACATACTTGAATTTTTCAGTTTCATCTTAATTCTAATTCACGGTAGTATAATTTCTTACTATAAACCCATTTATAATTTGCATACCAATTAATTAGTTTCAACTAAATAGATTGATTCAATTCAACTCTTTTATTAAGTCTATATAAATCAATATACTATTTCATTGGTAAATGTTTATTTCAATTATTCCTTTATTACTTACAAATCTTCATCCATGAATGCCATCATTTATCAATTATTACATAATTTCATTAATTTACATTCAGTTACAAGTAAATTAGTACACTGATTTCATTTGTAAATTAAATACTTACAATTTATAAGCTTTCATTCCAAATAATATTTCAATTTGTACCGGACATTGATTTAATTCAATTTACTATTTAATATTATTAATTCATTAACTAAATTCACTACTTACCTTTGTTCTCTTATATGCAACTATTAGCCTAGTATAACAATTTACATCACTTCAATTTATTCGTCATTTTGTTTCAACTGTAAATACTTAGCCTTATATTCCCATGGTTTCATTTCAATCTCAGCATTTGCTTCTTTCGTAATTATAGAATCTTTATTTCTTCTAAATTAAATTTACGTAAATCTTATTAAAATGACAAATTTAATTAACTGAAATTACGGGTCGTTATAGAAATTGAGGTTATTCAACTTGAATTGGGGTTAAATAAAGTTCGATGGAAAATTAAGTTAATTAAATTGGAATTGAGTTAATTTAAATGGAAGTGGAAATTTAAATTGAATTGACGGGGTTGGAGATTGGAAATTGAACAGTTTGGCTCTGGACTATTTTCAATATAAATTGTTTTAATATAAACCTATTTTTCCAAGTTATTTATATATACAACCTTTCTTTTGAAATCCCAAACTATTTTACACTTATTTTATAAATATTTTTGATATTATTTAACTATCTTACAAGTGTTTTATAAACTAATTACTGTTTTTCAACTATTTTATAACTAATTACTATTTATAACTATTTTATAACTATCTTATCATTACTTAACTATTTTATAGCTATTTTACAATTAATAATTATTTTTCAACTATTTGTCTATTTTGAACCTTTTAAGCTATTTTCTAAATTTAAGCTGGCCAGAGTACGAACTGTTTATGATTAAATATCCAATTGAGATAAGAATTGAAGTGTTAACCCAAATGAAAGTTGGGAACAAATGTGAATAAGCGAACGAAAATTAAAGTGAATGTGAATAGAAAGAGAATTGATTTGGCTAATAATCAAAGAGGATGGATACGTAGGATGTACGTATGTTATTCTATTCGCATAATGATTTGATCCAGATTCGAGCGTAGAATTTCGAGATAGTATATCGATCCGAGTTGGGATTTTCCACTCGATTTTAGACGGGCGAACCTGGATATCGATTGTTGATTGATTCTGGATATTCTCTATCATAGTTAGGCTATGCAAGGAGAATGATGGTTTCTGATCAAGAAACCAGATGTGAGTCCACACTAGAAAGTCGGATGGACGATACTAGTTCAAAAGTGAAATTGTGTGATCGAGTGAGCGATCAGATTGATATTGTGTACGAATGATATGTGTACATCGTACGGGTTGGAATGAAATTGATATTGAATTTGTTGATAAGAACTGCAAAATGGTTTTTGAAATGAATGGTATATTTTGTGGAATATATGATGAAATAAAATGGAAATTAGATATTTTCATGATATAAATTTACTTTATGAAAGTAAGTAATATGGTAAGTGACTTTGTAGAGTAATCAAATTTGAATATTTTATTTGGAATAAAAAAAGTTATATATCTTTGTTATATAAGATAAATCTCCCCTTGTTGAACCTATTGCCAGAAGAAAAGGGTTTTTGAAAGTATTTGAAGTATAAAAAGGGAATTTATACAAGTTTGAAGTGATCCAAAGATTTTTAAAGTTATATATATATATATATATATATATATATATATATAGGATCTTACGAGAATAATTTATGAAAAGGTTTTTGGAACCTATGGATCTGGAAAGGCTTTCGATTTTTAGGGAAAAAATCAATTTTGGAGATTTGAAAAGCCTAGTTGAGAATTATCGATTTTGGGATAATCGATTTTGTGAAAAGGAGATTTATATGAGATTCATACTAGGTGTATGATTTGAAAGGTTCTATATGTGTATAGTATAAAGTGTTTTGAAAATGGCACTGAAAAAAATGCGCTCCCTTGAAATGAACTTCATAGGAGTACCACGAGGTGGTACTACCTTGAACCCTAAGGGGGGTTCTAAAGTTGATCCTATGAGGAAGTACGGACAAACTGAAGTTCCTGAGGATTATGTGTAGTGTGTAGCGAAAGTCGAGGGCATTGATGCCTACAGAGACATTTGAGTTATGCTGTGACGATAGTGTAACTCGATGTCACTGCGATCTACTGCAGACCATAGTGAAAGTCGTGTGTGTTGCAGAGAGCCAACAGTCTACGTTTGATTTTACATCGGTAGACTGCGACCTATGGTGATATAGCGAAAGTTGTGTGTGTTGGTGAGAGCCAATAGTCTACGTTTTATTTTATATCGGTAGACTGCGATCTATGAAGACATAGCGAAAATCAAGAGGCCGTGAGAGCCTAAGGCTACATTGGGACTTGACTGATGTGGTCTGCAACCTATGTGGAGTGGTGAAGTTTCATTTGGCAGCAAAAATCGAGCACTTGGAGTGCCTATAGTTACATGGACTTTTGCTGTGATGGCAACGTAACCCTGGAATGAAACTGCGATCTGTGGTGGGTTCCATGGCGTAATTGAGGGGCGTGGGGTGCCTACAGTTACATGGACTTTTGCTGTGATGGCAATGTAACCCAAGATGTAACTGCGACCATGGATAGGGGTGATGATTTCCAGAGCATTCTCACTAAAGATATTCCTCTATTTTCAAAAATGTTTTCGATATTTTCAATAAAATTATTTTTCAAGTATTTTCACTGGATGTTGAAAACGGGTTTACCAAGTCCTTATGGATTTTCAGTCTTACATCAGATCAACGTATGACCGAATTTCTATGAGAACGAGGACGTTGAAACATCGAGTTATAAAATGATATTTTTATAAAACTATTTTGGCAATATTATATAGATTTTAAAGTGTTTTAAAAATGATCAAAAAGTGATTTAACTGATATTAAGTATTATAATAAATTCTGGCTTCGTTTCTTTTCGAGGACGAAAAGATTCTAAGGGGGAGGAATGTGATATCCCAAATTTTCGGGCATCAGATAATTGGATAGTTATTTGATTTAACTTTTAAAAATACTGATTTATAAATTGAACAAATTTAAATGTGATAATCCCCATTATAAATTATTACAAATTTGTAATTTTATTTTAAAATAATAATAATAATACATTGTATATGTATTTATATTTTAATGAAATTATTATATACAAATTTAATTTGGATTTGTTTATATACATACATACATACATACATATATATATATATATATATATATCAAATTGACTTTTAAATTGGATTTGAAATTGAATTTGAGTTTGGATATTTAAATTTGAAATTCAATAGGGTACATATTTTAAAATAATTGGATTTTAAAAATATATGTGTAAGCTTTTATTTATATATATATATATATATATATACTTAGATAAAAATTAATAAATTAAGTAAAAGTTTTTATTTACATTTAAAATAAATATTAATTACTTAAAGGACAAGTGTAAATCTTTAAGGCTGAATAGTAGCAAGTGTTAACTAAATAGCAATACAAATGACAAATGTTAAGATGATAAACAAATGTCATTTATTATTTTTGATATTTTCTTTTATTTTAAAATAAATCATTTGGGCCTTTATAAACATATGCTTTCTTCCTTTCATTCTTTTTCCTATCCTCTTCTTTTCAAAAACTAAGAAAACATATGCTTTTACTTAATAAATTAAGTAAAAGTTTTTATTTACATTTAAAATAAATATTAATTACTTAGAGGACAAGTGTAAATCTTTAAGGCTGAATAGTAGCAAGTGTTAACTAATTAGCAATACAAATGACAAATGTTAAGATGATAAACAAGTGTCATTTATTATTTTTGATTTTTTCTTTTATTTTAAAATAAATCATTTGGGCCATTATAAACATATGCTTTCTTCCTTTCATTCTTTTTCCTATCCTCTTCTTTTCAAAAACTAAGAAAACTCAAAGCCAAATAAATCAAAACAATAAACTGCATACCATTTTCAACATCATTCCTCAAACCTGTATCAAATTCAATAATCTATTAATCATCTTCATGTCAAAACTGCAAATCATTTTCAAAAGAAAAACTAGCCTGCATTTCTTCAATCTGTGATAAATCAAGCAAGCAAACCTGTAATCTCATTTTCAAAAGCAAGTTCAAAATCAAAGCTGGAATCATCTCTTCAACAAGTCTCAGTAACAAGAATTATAGTTTCAAATCAAAGAAGCAATTTATTCCAGCAACTCAAAGTTTTAAAGATTCGAAAGCTTTTTCAAAATAAAAGGAAGGCTCTGTTCTTCATTTTCAAAACAGGTGAGTAAATAATTTAAATTAAAAGCTAAGTAAATATATATCTATTTGCTTGTGAAGCCTGAGATGAATGTTATTTGGTTTGTGCATATATATGAGTTATCTCTGTGTTTATGAGTGTTTGTAAGTGTGCATGCCTGATTGTATTTAAAATCATCTCTGTTCTTGGTTCAGAATATAGAAGTTTGATCAAAAATCCAAAATCAATCACCTGATCTTTGTCAGGCTTAGAGATTCAAACCTTATATGTTTGTTTAATCATAAATTTAAGTTCAAAATTTATTTCAAGCAATATAGGTTTGAAATATTTCTAGAAGTAAGTTAGAATAGAAGAAAATTTAAATATATGTTAAAATCCATCATCATGGATTTCTGATTCATGTTTGTAACTTGAATCTATATTGAAAATGAAGATTTAAAAAAAAATCAAAATTTTTAATATTGAAATGGTTGTGAATTTCGGGTTTGACTGGAAATTGGTTTTGAGGTAATTTATGGTGATCATTGGGAGATGAGGCCTCGGGGTTTTGTCTGGAGGTGGAAGGGTGTACGGCGAGTCTAGGAAAAATAGCTGGAGGGGTGCTTGATCGTCGTGGCATCAACGGCGAAGAGATTTAGTTTTTAACCTAGATATGGTCGAAGTCTGGAAACTGTATCACTACTTTACCTCTGGGCGATCGAGTGGATTGGAATTTAGGGAAATGGTAGCTTGGGGTGTCGGCATGGCGTTATCGGAGTTATAGCAGCTCCGATGTTCGAAGTCATGGATGCGAGCAGATTTTCTAGTAGTGGTTTTTGTTGATGTTTCATTTAAGTTGCTCAAATTTGATTTGAGGCTCGTGCTTGTGATTGGATGATCGGGAACTGATGCTTTGGTGATGGACGGTGTGTCGAAGTTATCGGCAATGGTCATGGTCGTCGATGTTAGTTGTGTAGGTGCACAGTGGAGTTTGGTTACTGTGTTTGGGGTTGGGGTTTTTGACTCGAAGGAGAGATCGAGTGTTTGGGGAAGAGACTCGGGTTTGAACTCGAGTGTATTTTGTGTTTTTAGCCTATAGGTTTCTAAATTTAAAATAAAATTCAAATTTTTGAAAAATGGAAGAAAGGAGAGAAAACTTGGGTAAGATCCGAGGGGTCTTCGGGTTGAACCCAAAGTAAGGAGATAAGCAGATTTTAAAAAGTTTAAAATCAATGTTCTTTTTGAAATTTAAAAACAAATATAGTTTAAACTTTTCTTATAAATTACTTTATATATATATATATATATATTTGTTTCCTTTAACAATTTTGTTAAGAAGTTTACAAATTTATTTAATTTAAATTTGGTTAAGTATAGTTTAAAAATGATTTTAAATCTTAAGTTAAAATGGAATTTTAAGATTTTTATAAAAGTAATTTTAAAATTTAAATTGGAACTAGTTTTAAAATTACTACTTGATATTGTTTAAAGTATTTAAAGGAGGTCTTATTAACCTTAATTTATCAAGTTAATGATTATTTTATTTTTGAAAACTTACTTAATGGTTTAATTCAGTAATATTAATTATGAAGATAAATGGGTTTAAATATGTTAATGGTAATAAAGACATTAATAAGATAATGTTTTATCTTAAGATAATTAGGGTTATAATGTCTTGAGATTAATTAGTTTAATAAAGGTAATTAAATATAATGAATTAATTTGTTTAATTAATTATAAGGGATTAATCAAGTAATTAATTAAGAGTAATTAATCGGTTTAATTAATAATAATTAAGGGTTATAAATTGATTAATTAAAGGTTAATTAATTGTTATTAAAGATTATTAATTAAAGATTGTTAATTAATGAATAGAGATTAATTAATTGATTAATTAAGTTGTAATTAAGAATTAATTAATTAAGTAATTAGGATTTATTAATTAAGTAATTAATGAGTAGTTAATTAAATAATTAGATATTAATTAACTAGTAATTAAGAAATACTTAATTTGTAATTAATTTTTATTAATTAATAATTAGGTTTTATTAATTAATACTTAAAGGATGATTAATCTATAATTAAAGATTAATTAATTGATCAATCAAGGGTAATTAAAGATTAATCAAATGGTAATTAAGGGTTGATTAATTGGTGATTATGGATTAATTAATTTGTAATTAAGGTTGATAAATAAATAATTATGTTTTATTAATTAATAATTAAGGTTTATTAATCGATAGTTAAAGAATAATCAATCTGTGACTAGAGATTAATTAATTGAATGATAAAGTATTAAAGGATAATTAATCAAGGATGATTAATTAAGGGGATGATTGATTAAGGTGTTGATTAATTAATGGTTGTAATTAATTAATAATTGATTATATAAGTTTGAAATGAGTTGAGTGTATTACTTATTGTAATTAAAGAATAACTAATCAAAAATGATTGATTAAAATGGATAATTAAAAGATGATTAATTAATTGGTTTGTAATTAATTAATGTTAAGTAAGGATAATCTAAGTGATTAAAGATTGTAATTAATTTAACTAGAGATAAATTAAATTAATTTTGGAAGTGATCAATCTTGCTTATGAACGATTAAATGATATTGAACGCCTTGAATGATTTGATATTTATGAAATGTTTTGTGATATGATTGGGTTAAATAGTGATAATGTGGTTATCTATCGATGGTGAATTCGAAGAGACCGGGGTCGGGTATTAGTACATATCCGAAACCACTTCGATTTGTAATCTATAAAATTCTATATAGATTTGATATGTGAAAACAATAGGCTAGGATGGAATAATTTAAATGATTGGACCATTTAATCTAAGTTTTGGTACTTAGAGATTGATGTGTGAAATAAGTGTTGTCTATAACAAATTGTGAATTTGTAAAATTGATACGAGTTACCACGGGTTTTAAATAAATATATTGCATCAGTATTTTCTTGTTAGATGGGTTTTACTCACGCTGGTTTCCGGCCTGACCCGGGTGTTACTTTGACGTAATGCTCCTGTCAGAGCGAGTATTATAGCTTTTTCAGGTAAGGACGTTCTAGAGCTCAGGAGGCGAGCTGGATGGCAGTTTTCTGCTGTGGTATATTGTAGTTATCTGGGACATGATTGTATCTGCCCAGTGTTTGTGTATATGTGTAATTCTGATGTATTAAAGTGTAATTTGATAAGTACAATTTTCCTTTGTATAACGGTTATTATTTGTTATTATATTTTATTCGCTGCGATTGTGAGATGTTGGTGTTTCTTTTCTGTTTCTTCTTCTATCTCTTTTTTTCTTCTTTTCCTAACTATCTGAAATTTTCGAGATCGAAAATTCAGGTCGTTACATACGAGCCGATAACCATATTTTGTTTTTTTTGTCAAATCTCGTGCGTTCCTAGCTGCATCCGACGGATCCTAGAGAGCCTATGATGTGGTTGCACCAGATTTATTCTTCAAGTCCAATGGTTTGAGATCCTTAAGTCACACTATAAATAGAACCCTAGGCCTAGCTATTTTTCTCGTTCAAATTTTCTCCCATTTAAGTTCTTTGCCTGAGGCTGAACCCTAAATAGAAAAAATTTCTAGGGAGAAGATCTTTTTAATAAAATTATTGTACACCCTAGAAGTGGATCCAAGAAGGCCAAGGATTAGAGCTAAGGACCACAGATGAGTGTTTTGTAATTATTTTAGACTTTTAAGTCACTACAAAAATAGGGTTCTCAATAGTTGTAGGTTTTCTACAATTTTGAGACAGTTTTTAAGTAAGTATATTTACAGTCAGTTTTTAAGTAAATTTCAGAAGTTCTTTTCAGCTTATTTTTATTCAGCTATTTTATTCAGTTATTTATTTATAGCTATTTACAATTTTTTACAGTTATTTACATCCGTTTTAAGTTGGAATTCAGCCTATAAAATTATTTTTTGTTTTTATAAAGATTTAATCCCTTTTTACGCGAATAAATTAAAAAGGGAAGAATTCGCTAATATGGATTAAAATAGAAAAACACTAAATTTACAGAAATCGGATGTAAAATAAGAAAAACTAAAATTAAATAGAGATGGACTGAAATAGGCAAATTTAAGATATTTGCAAGCATAATTATAACAAGAGGTTATAACTGAAAAGAGGAAATAGAAGATTAACAGTTGCAAGAACAATAATAACATAGGTTATAACTAGAAAGAAAGAAATAACAAGAAGAGGCGTATTCTAAAACATGGATTAAGTTAATAAGAAAATAACAGAAGAGCTTATTTTAATTTAAAACTTAGATTAAGTTAATAAGCAAATATAGCAAAAAAGAAATAACAGAAAAGGCTTATTTTAAAACTTAGATCTTAAGTTAATAAGCAAATATAGAAGTAGTGGCCCATACCGACAGCATTTTCTTTCAAATCTAGGATTGATGGTTTCACAATAGATAGGCGAGGCTGGGACACGCTTATGCTGATTAGGATAAATAAGTGGCCAATAGATTGAGGTTCAAATCTATGGATTTGGGCAAGGGGCGCAAAACTAGATGATTGTTTGTTAAGACCAATACAGGCAGCATTCCCTTTCAGGATTAGAACTGATGGTCTCACAACAGTTAGGTGAGGCTGGGCAGCATTCCCTTTCGGGTCTAGGATTGATGGTCTCACAACAGTTAGGTGAGGCTAGGTATGCTTATGTTGACTAGGGTAAATAAAGGGTCAAATAGAGGGAGACTGTCAGTGTGTACCGGCTATGACCGAGCGTGTGACATCGATTAGGATAAATAATTCACTACTGCGTCCTAAGCGCTAAAGAGGTGTCTTTTGCTGTAACCAACAGGATTGGTTCACAATGGCACAACGGAGATAGAATAGGCCGATCAAAGGGTAGAATTACGATTTCTGCCTAATCAAGTTAGCAGTTAAGATAGGATTAGGATTTCGGCCTACTCACAACAATTTAAGACAAGTGCAGACAATCACCATCAAGTAATCAAAGAAAACAGTTAAAAAGAATCGAAAATAGTATTTTTACCCTAGATTTATCTTTTCTGTATTTTCCTTTCAAGCTAGAACTATTGCTTAGTTTATTATTTTTATCTTGCTTAGAAAAGCTAGTAATTACTTTCACTCACCAGACTTATTGTATGACCCACTCTTCTATTTCCCCATTTTCCCCCAATAGGCCATTAAAGTTGAGCTAATTCAGGTTGCTTGAAGATTCATTCCTAGAGTTTTCTTATTTCACATGTATTCTTCTTCTCTTTATCTTTTTCATTTGGCTTATGATGGACTTGCACTTGTGAGAGGGATTACTATTATAATGGTTACTTTTATACTCTGATTTTATGAGACTGAGATGTATTTTCATGAGACATGAGATATTTTGAGTATTTGAGGCATGTTGTGTTTTTATGACTTATTTTGAGATGAAGTTTAATTTTGAATGATAAGTTATTATTTAAATGTTTCCACTGTTTTTACTTATTTGTCTTGTGAATCTTAGTCTCTGTGATGCTTTAGCTATACCTATAACGCAACAGATCCTTTGGTGATCCCTTTTAAGTATGCTAAGGGGTGTGGGGTGTTAAAATCTTTGTAATTTTCCACCTAAAAAATTATTGTTTCTTAATTGTCTACATCAAGGAAAAGAAGATCAAAATTCAAAGTAAATCATTTCATTTAAAAGAACAAATTCCAAATTATTTAGTGAATTTTGAACAACTTCATTAAGATTGTCATTTTCAATTTTAAAAGTTGTTATTTGAAAATTATCCTTGTGAGTTAAATTGGATTATCGTTTGATTCATTACATGTTTGGATTTCATTTTTTTTCTTATTTTATTCCAAGGGAATTTCATGTAAGATTTATGTGTTCATTGTACCTTTTGTTCTATTTTCTTTGCTCCTTATAAAAATCACATTCACGATTTCAATTTCAATACTATTTTTGTATAATTTACCTGATAAGAGCTACGTTCAGAATTATAACCCAAGTCATTTTCATAATCAAAATTATTTTCAAATTTATTTTCGTTTTATTCCCTTGTGTATAATATACTTGATAAGAGATATTTTCAAAATTATAAACTAATCATTTTCATGGTCAAAATTATTTCCAAACTAATTTTCGTCTTTCATTTTCATGAAATTATATTAGTGTATGGGATCATGTAATAACCCGACTTTTCAACCCTCGAATGTCGACACTAAATATAGCCATGGTATTCATGTGCCGAGCTCCCAAGTGTCCGAAAGACAGAAAGTTGGGATAAATTTAAAAAAATAGAATAGAACGGGAAAGAAAGAACACAACATCAATATCTTACAGCAGAACGATAATTAATGATATCAAAAGAATAGTACAAAGGGTTACTCTGAATACGAGATTTTCGAAGTTACAAAACCTAACCACTGTTATAAGCCTGTATAGTTATAACTGCCTGTCCTCACAACGCTGACATATGCACATAGCTACAACGAAACAATTGAAATAGAAATGGATAGATAGATAACTGAAGCCTCCAGCTCATCTTCTAAACGCTGAAGTGTCCAAGGTAAAGTCTGATACTCAGCCTACTTGAATGAGTATGCAAGGATTTTAAGGAATCAAAAATCAAACGTCAAACATTAAGTTTGGTACAAGAAAACTCGAGATACATGCAAGATGTAACAATTTGCTATTGAGACCATACGGATTCCCATAACAGTTTTTCACTCAAAAGAAATCAACAATTTATTAAGTTTAATATAGTGACACGATGGATAATGTCAAGGGTGTAGACTATAAATCATGTCAAATAGCTGTGATGCTTACATTGGTCACACCACAACATATTTAGGTTACACTCGAAACTACTAAGGCACATTCGCATAATGGATTTTCCATGAAGATCACTTCAGGGGAGGTGAATCTGAACTCCATGCACAAGAATAAAAAAACACCTTCTGAGTGTCATATATCTCTAGGTAAATTACAACATAAGGTTAACACAAAGGCCCATGCCCGAACATAAACGTGAACTAAATAACATCAACTCCTAATTTTAACATATTGATAAGCATACTATGGATCTAGAGTTGATAATACCCTGTTGTAGGTCAACCAAACCCTAGATTGTGGATCCTGCTCCGTCTTTAACCATTTTTTATGTCGAGGTTACATTTGACACCTTTCATACGAGTTATAATTACTCGAATAGAACACGAATACCAAATTGGATCCTCACATCTCGGATAGATCTCGAAACCACACATGGATTCCCATATCTCAACAGATCTCGAAATAACACATGGATTCCCACATATTGAATGGATCACAAACAACTATATGTGTTCAAGCATCTTAAATAGATCTTGAATTTCCACATAGATTCCCTTCTTCAACCGCTTCCAAACATAGACCCGTATACTAGTTTTGAAGTGGTATTCGGTAAGTAAAACACTTACCAATCCCAGACTCTTCAAAACCAATCGATGAATTTTCGGTTATCTCAATTTCAGTTCTCTCATAAGTAAGTGAAAGCTAGAGACATTCCTTACAAATACTCCTCCCTGAGGGTTCTTATTGGTATGAAATCGTGAAGCCTTTCGATTACTACCTAAGTTAATATTAGGTCAAATTCAATAGTTTATTAATTGACTATCTAGACAAAACACTTGTTTATACAGTTAAATATTCGTATACTTAACTCCTGACCTTCCAAATTGACTGTTCCTCACCTAAGAGTGATGCTAGGTAAGTTTGGGCATCGGTTGCTTCAAGCCTTGCCTAAACACTTCATTCATAAATCTCACAACAAGATAAGTCTACCTCATCAGCTTTTAGTGTTAAGTATAGTAGTAATGATTTCCATAAACAAGCAAGAAATCAACATGATTAACATGTTTCCGACACTTTCGACTTACTTATTCCTCGGTTAAGAGGGATGTTGGTAAATTAGAGCTCTATTGCTCTATTCCTACTCCAACAATAATCTTAACTCTCACAAATAGATAAGCTAACTTCATCATCTTATTAGTGTTAAGCATAGTTAATTACTTTCTACTAAATAATTTAAACAATCATCCATTCGGCCATTTTTATTCTAAGCTTTTTTCTAAACCTTTTGTTTATACTTTTAAACACTTGAAAAGACTTATAATAGGTTTTAAGACATTTATACAAAATATTACTTAAAAATAATCATTTTGAAATTTATATGAAAACATAAAAAATCATGTTTTCACAATAAATTCGTTACTAATTCTAAAAAATTCACATAAATCTCAAACTACTTTTAAAATACTCTAATAAGAGTTAAGCAAAACTTTTAAAAAGAATGAAACAAAATCGTCTAAAATGAAAGTCCTTTGTGAAACATTTGATGTCCAAAAATCAAGGTTAAACGAGACAGTTTTGCACTAGTGATGTTTTGGCCCTTTTTGAGATGTTACTTAAATTTTTACTATTCAAGCTATTAATAGAAACAAACATACATATATAAAAATGTAAATATGGAGAGAAATCCCTATGGATCTCTCTACAAAGTTCCATAGCAATTTCCAAAAACAAGGCAATTCTAAACTGCATCTATAGCGACTATCACTATAAGTGCACTTTCAAATCCAAGTCATATTCCAACCTACGTTCAACTACAACCTATGTGCTTTGTATAATGCCTAGTCATATGTCATATAAGCCCATTCAAGTCCATATATGGATCCTATGTGCCCCTTGTTTTCAAAACAATAATAAAAAATCAATGTTATCAACATATGTTCAAGCTAATTCAAACAACTTTAAGACAACAAAATATAGTCCTATATGAGTTATATTATCAACCTAAGTGGTGAGTTTACTCACCTTAAACTAAGCAAACAACCAAGCATAAACATTCAGGTTCAAACACAAGCTAGCAACCTCCTTTCCCTTCCTTCCTTTCCTTGCTTCACGTGCTCCTTTGCCCCCATCCACCTCACAATACTCACGGCCTATGTATAGGGAGAGAGTTTGGCTTCATATTTTCACAGCCTAACTAGATAAAAGGTGATGTTATGCGGTAGCAAGGCTTTCCTCAAAGTTTGAGCTGATTTGGAGATGGTTTGCAAATTATTTGCTTTAGGAATTTAAGATGAAGATGATGACGTTGAAATTTTTGCTCAAAGCTTCGGAATATTTGTGATATATTTCCAAAGGGTGTACCTCTTCTTATATAGGCTTATGAATTATGATGGGAAAAGGCCAGAAACCCCTCAAAACCTAATGACATTAATTGCTTCTTATCATGACAAATTTATGCCACTTCTCCTTTATTCATTTTACCATTTTACCCCTTTCATGATAATATCCCTTATCCTTAAGGAAACTTCTAGATCATTCCAAGCTTTATGAAGATGAGAGTATTTTAATTAGTTGCTATTGTGTTCATTTGATCATTGGTTAAGTGCATGATAGTTCGAACAACTTATATCGATCAAAATATTGTTTATCAATAAACCGATTTCCAACCACATTATCAATTCTTCTTCAAAAAATATATTTTTGTAAACATTTTTTCAAAATAAGTTTCTTATCATTATTTATTAATTAAATGATAATAAACAAGATTATAAAATCATATTTATAACATTTAAACATATCTCAAAATGCATTGATATTCGAAGACAAAGTGTTCGAATTTCTGTGTCATTACATTCTCCCCCACTTAGAACATTTCGTCCTCGAAATTCAACAAGAACAATAATCAAAGAAGATAGAAGAACAAGGTGAATATATATCTTTTTGTGTGTGTGTGTACTGCACTAACGAAACTATATATAAACTAAACTGCTACCCAAATGCAAACTAAGATAAGAAAACTCTAGTCTACGAAAATTCCAGATAGGACTCCTTCAAACTATTCTCAGTCATCCACGTGTAATCCTGAGCATCCTTGCTCCATTGTACCTTAAGTAACTTTACAAACTTAGTCCTCAATTGTTTCATATCTCTATCAACAATATGAATAGGTATCTCAATACAGTCAAATTTGGCTCAATCTCCAAGTCCTCTTGCTACGACGCTTCCATTGTCATCGAAGGTTCATGCATAAACTTATGCAAATGCGATACATGAAATACATTATGCACACCCGATAGCATAATTGGTAACTCAACTCTATATGCGAGTATACTGATCTGTTCAAGAATCTTGAGTCCTATATAACGAGGAGCCAACTTCCTAGCCCTTCCACACCAAACTACACTTCTCATCGGAAAAATATTTACAAATACAAAGTTCCAACCGAAACTCTAAGTCTTTGCTCCTCTCATCTGCATAGCTATTATGTCGATTATGTGCTTCCTTGATTCCCTTTCGAATCTCTATAACCTTATCTGATACCTCTCGAGTCATATCTGCTTTAAGCACAATACGATCTCTATGTTTTACCTAACACGATGGAGATTTGTGAGCCCTTCCATACAACACTTCAAATGGTGCATTTCGATATTGGCCTAAAAAATGTTATTGTATGAAAACTCAATAGGTGGTAAGTGTTCCTTCCATGAACCCCAAAAATCTAAAATACATGCTCGAAGCAAGTCCTTCAACATTTTGTTCACTTTTTCTATATGACCATCTGTCTGTGGATGTTAAATGGTACTCAAACAATGCTCGGTCCCTAATGTTGCATGCAAACCCCTCCAAAACTGGCTTGTGACTCTATCACTCACGAAATCACATGGAACACCATGCAACGTGACGATCTCCTTAACATATAACTTAGCCAAACAAGAAGCTGTCCTCGTAATCTTAATAGGTAAGAAGTGATCGCTTTTGGTTAATCGGTCCATAATAACCCACTCACCTTAGTTACCCATCCTCGACCCAGGCAATCCATCAATGAAGTCCATAGAAATATGCTCCCACTTCCACTTCGAAATCTTAAGCTGCTAAAGCAGTCTGACTGTCTTCTATTGACTATTTTTTATCTTTTGGCAGTTACCACACCTGCTTACATAGATAGAAACATCCCTCTCTATGCCTTTCCACGAGAACATCATCTTCATGTCTTGATACATCTTAGTGACTCCAGGATGTATTGTCAACAAAGAATGGTGACACTCTGCAAGAAAATCTTGTCTAATCCCATCAACATTTAGGAAACACAACATACAGTTCATTCTCAAAGTGGTACGGTATCCACCTCGAATCCCAACAACATCTCTGATGCCTTATTCGCTTACATTCTTTGCTATTCTAGCAAAATCAAGATTTCTAAGCTGATTCCCCTCGATATGACTACTTAGAGTTAGATGAACCTCAACACTCTCATAACTTCATACCTCCTACGGAGTGCATCAGCTACGACATTAGCTTTCCCTAAAATATACAAAATATCTAGAGCATAGGCCACAAGAAACTCCAACCACCTTTGCTACCTCATGTTCAAGTCCTTTTGCATAAAAAGATACATCGAAGACTTATGGTCCGTATATAACTCGAACCTCTTACCTAGTAAATGATGTCTCCATATTTTTAACGCAAATACCGTCGCTAATAACTCCAAGTCATCAGTTTCATACCTTGCTTCATGCAGTTTGAGCAGCCGACTAGCATAAGCGAAAATCCTCCCATGCTGCATCAACACAGCACCCAGACCTCTTCCACACGCATCAGTGTAAACAATCAAATCCTCACCTTCATCGAGCATAGTAAGAATAGGAGCATTAGTTATTTTCCATTAGCTCTAAGAATGCTTGCTCGCATTTATCTGTCCATACAGATTTGACACCTCTTTGTCAAATTAGTTAAGCGAGAAGCAATCTTTGAGAAATCCTATATGAATCTCCTATAATAAGCTACTAGACTCAAAAATCTTCTAATATCTGTTGCGCTTTCCATCCTCTTCCAGTCCCGAATGACCATAACCTTAGTAGAATTAATAGAAATATCCTCCGTCGAAACAACATGACCTAAGAACCTAACTTCTAAGTGCCAAAAATGACACTTTGAGAATTTAGCCTTCAATACATGCTCTTTTAGTGTTCCTACAACAATCCTTAGATGGCGCGAATGTTCCTCCTTGGTCATGAAATAGACTAGAATATCATCGATATAAACAAGGAAAAACTTATTCAATAGATCTCGGAAAACTCAATTCATTAAGTCTACAAAATATGTTGGAGCATTAGTTAGGCCGAATAGCATAACCACTTATAAAACCGGTTGGATCTAAAAGCGATCAAGGGTACACTCTCCTCTACCACCCTCAACTTATGAACCCTGTATCAAGGTCAAGTTAAGAAAATACTTAAACTCCATGGAGCTGACCGAATAAGTCATTTATCCTAGGCAAAGGATATTTGTTCCTAATGGTCTGCTTATTGTGCTCACGATAATCTACACACAATCTTTGGGAACCGTCCGCCTTCGTAGCGAAGACAACAGGCGCTCCCCAACTCGAATGACTTGGTCAGATCAAGCCCTTCTACAACAAATCACTAATGTTTTGTTAGCTCCATCCTCTCTTTTGGTGCAAGTCTACGAACCGACAATACGATAGGCCTTGCATCCTTTACCAAATTAATGCAAAATTCTATCTTCTGATGAGGTGGTAAACCTGACACCTCTTCGAAGATATCTACAAATAGCTAAACAATAGGCATCAAACCCAACTCATCCTCCGCCACATTAAGAGAATAAAGAAAACTAGTCATAAGCAAGCTAGGCTCTTCATAGGATAATGTATGAACTTCCATCCCCTTCTTTCATAACACAGTTCTCTTATCATAATCCAAGACTGCGTTATTCCACGATAACCAATCCATCCCAAGTAGAACATCAAAACCCATAAAACCTAGGATATACATATTGCATGAAATGAGTCGATCAAAACAAGAGATCGAAACTCCTAAACAAATCATACTAAGATCGGTCGAGCCCCAAACTGGGTTCAACACACAAGTAGAATTCAAAGTTGTAGTTGGCTCAAGTTTCAATTTGTTACAAGATTACGAGAAATGAAACTTAAAGTAGCACCGATATCTAATAAGACATGAACATGAATGCCAAAATAGATAGAATACCTTCCAAAAATTGCTTTCCCTTTGCTACGGAAGAAGTGGATGGTGTTGAAGCTAAAGCAAAGACTCTAGGCTGCTCTCCGTTCTAGAGCATCGTACATTCCCTAGCAAAATGGCTTGGAAGATGGCCATTGTACAGCTTGTAATCCCCCATATTTTAGTAAAATTATTTAGGGAATTTAATTAGCTAAATGAAATTAAATAATGTACGTTGATTAATGGATTGAGATTTGTGATTTAATTAATAGGTAGGCATGTCATGTTAATGAATAAACAAATGAACTAAAGAATGAAGTGTTAAGGCAAATAAAGGAGGGGTAAAATAGGAAATAGAGCATTCTAATATCCTAAACCCTTAGGAATTTACATCCATATGTTCATTCATACATCCATAAGAAAAAAATTTAAGTCTAAGGCCGGTCATCGTTAGCAAAGAGGAAGAAGATAAAGCTAGGACTCAAGAGGAAGAATCAAATCACTTAATTAAAATCAAATCTCACATCCTAAATCATAAAGCTAAGGTGATTAATTACTACAACTCTTATTTCTTGAATATTTTCGGTTTTAATGAAATCTGAATTTATCTTGCATAGTTTAGCCATGATTTTGAAGGACAAAACTTTTATATATGCTTGTTGATGATTTATGCTTATTCATATAGATTTTATGATATGTTTTAATATGAAAACCTTATTTAATAACATCCAAATACCTTGCGATTTTAGGAATAGATCAGAAATGATATTTTAGAGATGATTTTCAATTTTCATAATTTTAAGAAATAATGTGGATTTTATATAATTTACTAGTAAAGAAAATGATTTATTGGATTATAGATAATTCACAGTTAAATTATAAGTAATTTAGGTCTGGAATTTTTATATGTTAGAAAACATATTAAAAAGGATTTTCAAGAATTTTTGTAGAATTTTCCAAAGCGTTTTGATGAATATATAAAATTAGTTAAGGAATGGGACTTAATTTTATTTATATATTTGTAAAAGGAGAAGGGGTATTTTGTAAAAGATTTAAATTAATTAATTCTGAAACTATGGCAGTCAAAAAGAAAAATTAGCAACCAATATGTTTTTGACAAACAAGGCAGGTTAGTTAAAAAGATTACTTAAAAAGCTTTAAAACCCAGTTTTTCACGCTAAATGAATTTTCGCCACTTTGAGCACCCTACTTCCGATTGGATAGCTTTCGACTTAGTAGTTCCACAACTATGCAATCAAAACTAATGCATATAGTATCATTAACCCATTAGATAGTGAATTGGACAAAAGCGGAAGGAATTGTGTCGAAACCAGAGGTTCAGAAGGAGGCGAAGCATTACTTTGCTTTAAATTGAAAATGCGCTTGCTTTGGTTTCAAATATGTTGTTTTCAACTTGGTTGGCTTCCAACTGGGTCAAATGGTTCAAAGAAATGGATTTAAGAGGTTGCGCCTTTATGTTTAAATAACTGCTTTCGACTTGGTTGAAGCCTTAGCTAGCGCTTTCTACTTTCCGAAGCAATGCATTCGAAAGGGTTGATCTTGTTTTATAAAAACCTTGCCGCTTCTCCAATGCTTTCGGAAGGATGGTTTCGACACCATCACTCCTACTTTGGATTTTTTTTGAAAGAGTTGCTTTCGACCCTATTGTTATGACCCTTAGATATTTTTAAAGATTAACCCAAAGGTTTTGAAACAGATGGTTTTGAATGGTTTCGAAAATTTGTTTCCACATGTTTTGAAATTGAACCCAAATGCTTTCAAAAGTTTTAAGGTTTTGATGCTTTCGATGGGATTTTAAGGGAGGTTTCTAAGGTGCGATTCCCCAATGGTTTCGAAGGTTTAAAGGAAAGGTTTTTCCATGGGTTCAAAAGGCTATGTTTAAAGATTTTAAAGAAAGGATGTCTAGAGTTTTTAGCTTTCGAAGGAAAAGGTATTTCTATGGTTTCGAAAGGTTTATATAAATGGTTTCGAAAGGAAGGTTTTGGCCTTTTGACCTAGATAAAAGAAAGATTTATTTGGTTATGAAAGGGATACTTTCAATGGGATCGAAAGGGGTACTTTCAAAGGTTTAAATGTTTTCATCAACAAAGATTTAGGTAAAGTATATATAGCATGGCTAAGTAATTTTGAGTAAAGTATGGAGTATATATTTTCCTTGTTTAAGTTTGATTTAAAGGTTTTAAATCAATTTGAGAAGGAAAGGTTTACAAGGAAAATTTAAGTAAAATGACTCAGATATTAGAATACCAGATGGGACTGGTATAGAGTCGCGCCCTATACATTAGCTATTAACCCCTATCTAATTTAGTCCAAAATTTAAGTTTGTAGGGCTTTCTCGTAGGTATGACTAAAATTATGGTACATACATAAAGGAATATATTCGCGCAATGTAGGTTATTGGTGAGCCCGCAAAACCATTAGGAACAGTGGACCCTGGAAGAGAGTAAGTTAGGGACAGACCGTCTAGAAGACTTGTCTAACAGATGTTAGGCCATTTTTATTGTATCTGTCTGGTAGGCCCGAGTTAGCCAAATGTTAGTAGTAAGCCAAACAAAACTATGGTGTTCGGATAGATAATCCATTTTTCACCTGATATGTATATTTACATAAAATGCTTTACAGTTTTTAACCAGTTTTGGTTGCAGGATTTTGATTTGCAAAAGATATATTTTGAAAGGATATTAGTGATGGGAAACCCATTCCTCTAAGCGGTGTTGTCTCATTTAATATCGTGTATCCGAGATTTATAGTATTATTCATACTAGGCTTTATGTCAGACTTGAAGTTTATGTTTTTCCATTAAACTCTCGGATGCTCAAAATTTACTTGAGTGGGTTGAGGGTCAAGGATTTACAAGTTTTAGTAGGTTTGTAAATAAAGCTTCCAGAGACGAGCAGGTGGATGATGGAATGCTATTTAGGAGTTGCAGTTTGTTTCATTTTGATATATTTCTATTGTGTTTGTAATAAGTCAGTTATGACTATTTAGTAATTTGGTCAACCAAAGGGACACATCATATGTTGCTCTTGGCGTATTTGTGTAATAACTATATTTTATGTAAACTTGGAAAAGCGATAGGATTATGTAATTTGAATATGAAGCATGTTTTGAAAATGTAATGTGAAAAGATGTTTTATTTTCGAAATCTGTGATTTTTTTCATATTCATGTGATGCTGATATATTATAAATACCATTAACATTACCGTATTTAGTTATTGGAAGTTAATACTATGGATGACGTTAACATCTATGGTACTTAGCTTTGAGTCTCCAAATAAGGGATGTTACAACTTGGCATCAGAGCACAGTTTATGAAATACTTTAACTAGAAATGATTTTTGAAAAAAAACATAATCGTTAGGAATTAGAGAAAAGATGGTGTATGAGATAATGCTATAGTAACATACTTATATTTGTTATATAAGTATAAGCTATATCTCTAGTCTCTTATCTTTATTAGACTATCCTTCTGTATCTCACAAGGTTTGAATACATATATAGATTCGAGAAGAGTAAATCTTAGGGGAAGCACTATCTTAGGGGAAGCACTAGAACAAATGGTAATGCTAGACCGAATACGAGAAGGAACCAAGGTCAGGCACAATGTTAGTACGGGTGCTGGAGTACCACGGGTTGGAATAGAAGCTATGTATTAGTTTTTCATGAATATGATGCAAGCGGGTGTTGCTGTTGGAGTAATAGAAGGAGGAGTCCAGGAAGCTCCGGTAGTCAACAATCATGCTGTCTAAGTAGAGACTATGTCAGGCTTAAAGGAAAGCCATTTATTGGAACTGAAGATGCTATTGAGGTGGAGAACTAGTTACTGCATTATGAGAGAATATTTGCAGAATTGAGGTTTCAATGATGAGCTGAAGAGGAGGTTGGCATCAAGACAGCTTCAGGGAGCACTTTATCTTGGTGTAATAGTGCGACTGTGCCAGTGAACGAAGAGATTATGACACGGGCTGAGTTCAGAAGGAGATTCAAAGAGAGATTCATGTTAGTTATGGCGAAGTCTAACCTAATTAGAAAGTTTGTTGAGCCGGAACATGGAGATATGACTGTGTTGCAGTATGCTAGAAGCTTCGAGTAGTTGGATAGATATGGATATGCCACTGTTGATATTGTGCTGAAGAGAAATGAGAAGTTCATTGGGGGTTGAAGCCTGAGTTGGCAATGAATATGTCACCTCATATTATAGACCCTTGTGATGTTGTTATAGAGATGGCTTCGAGGAAAGAGGAAATGCTAGATTTGTTGGAAAAGAGTAAGGAAAAGAAATTCCATGTAGGGCAAAGTCAGAAGAGAAAATTCTTTCATAAGAAGGGCGCTTAGAAAGGTAGAGCCACGAAGAAAGGAAAGTCTAAATTATTTGTTATAAGTGAGACAAGGAGGGTCACCTTGCTAAATAATGCCACATGAGAAAGGCGAAGGAAGTGATCAGGAAGAAGAACATCAAGTGCTTCAATTACAATCAGATTGGCCACTATAAGAAACAATGCAAGGAGCCAGCAAAGGAAGGGAGAGGAAAAGTATTAGCATTGGAACCAGCTATCTCGAGGCCGGCGCATAGGAGAAAGGATAATCAGTATTGGGAGACACGCTTCAGATCCATGGTTGTCTGTTAGTGTTTTGTTTGATACCGATGCATCGCATTCTTTTATATCTCGATGTTTGATAGATAAGCTTAACCTAGAATCCACATATTTAGTTACTTCCTTAAGAGTTGCAAATTCGATAGGAGGGTATGTGACACTTGGGCTAAAGTGTGACTACTTAGAGTTTGACTTACTAAGTTACACCTTTGTTTGCAGTTTGCATATAATTGACTTTGTAGGATTCGAAAGTATATTCGGCATGGATGGTTAAGTAAGTACAATGCTGGGATATTTTGCCACGATAGGAAAATATCAGTTAGACGCGCTGATTGTAGTGATCAGGTTGTATATACCGTAGAAAGCTCTAGCTGTGAGGTGAATGCTTTGTTGGCTGTTACGAAGTTAGAAGACGGGTTGAATCGAGTTTTTGTGGTTAGAGAATTCGCGGATATCTTCAAACCGGCAGTAGGATTGCTAGCGAAATGAACCATTGAGAACAGAACCAGTTAGTAGGACGCCAAGTAGGATGACACCTATAGAGATGAGAGAGATGGAGGTGCAATTGGCGGATTTGGAAGGAAATAATTTTATCATACCTAGTAGTTCACTTTGGAGAGCAGCCATAGTGTTTGCTAAGAAAGCGGACAGATAGTTAAGGTGATGTATCGATTATCGTAAGCTGAATGAGAAGATGATAAAGAATCGATATCCATTGCCTAGAAATTATGATTTGTTCGATCAGTTGAGTGGAGACAATATATTTTCTCAGTTGGATTTGGCTACAGGTTTCCATCAGCTTATAGTAGTAGAAGATAATATACATTTGACGGCGTTTAGGACCATATATGGATCATATGAATGGTTAGTTATGTCGTTCGACTAACTAATGCGTCGGCATTCTTTCTAGACTTGGTGAACCGAATTTTCAGAGAGCACTTGGATAGATTCGTATTGGTGTTTATAGATAATATTTCGATTTATTCTAAGGATGAGAAAGAGCATGAAATTCATCTTAGAGTGGTATTTGAGACTTTGAGAGAACATCAGCCGAAAGCCAAGTTTTCAAAGTGTCATTTCTGGAAGAAGGAGGTGAATTTTTTTAGTCATATAATTTCAGAAAGAAGATTGGCAGTAGATTCAACTGAGATCAAAGCAGTGAATAGTTGGAATAGAAACAGTGACTGAGATAAGAATTTTTCTTCGATTGGCTGGATATCATCGGAGGTTTATAAAGGACTTTTCGTGGATAGCAGCGCCGATGACCAAGCTAATGCGAAAAGATGCGAAGTTTGTTTGGACCAATAAGTGTGCAGAAGAATTCTGGAGCTTGAAACACTTATTGACCCATGCACCTTTATTAGTTGTTCTAGAGGGGAATCAAGATGTAGTTTATATAGATGCATGTGGAACTGGATTAGGAGCAGTGCTAACGCAGAGAGGTAAAGTGACTGCCTATTCTTCTAGATAGCTTAGACCGCATTAGGTTAGATACCCGACTCATGACTTGGAGTTAGCTGCAGAAATTTTGCTTTGAAGGTGCGGAGACATTACCTTTTGGGAGAGAGGTTTGAGCTTTATAGGGATCATAAGTTGTTGAAGTACTTGTTATCTCAGAGGGAGCTAAACATGAGACAGCAGAGATGGTTAAAGTTTATTGCTACTTATGATTTAGGAATTGAGTACACACCAGGGAAACGTAACACGGTCGCAGATGCGCTTAGTAGAAGCATCAGAATGTAGTGTTGGCTATGATAGCATAATGGTAAGACTTGGAAACATTGTCAACTTGCAGAGTGCAGTAGAGATCCAAGTCTGGGTCTAGTGGAGAACCTACTATGTTATATTGTTTAGAAGTCCAACCGGTATTGATTGAGAAGATTGCTTCTAAATAGGAAGAGGATCCAGTGTTAGCTGAAAAGATCGAGAAGTTAAGGAATGAAAAGGAGAGCGATGACATGAAGGATTTCAGTCTTGATCAAAGTGGGTGATTGAGAAAGAAGGGTAGATTATGTCTTCCAGATGTGGCAGACATGAGGAAGGAAGTTTGGAGGAATGCCATCATTTAAAGTTCACTATTTGTCCAAGAGGAACGAAGATGTATCAGGATATGAAGAGAAGTTTCTTCTAGGAAGGAATAAAGAGGGAGGTAGGCTTTTAGGCGAAACAATGTTTGAACTATCAAAAGGTGAAAGCCGAGCATCAGAAGCCAAGTGGGTTGCTTCAGCCATTGGATATTCCAGTATAGAAGTGGGATTCTATTTCTATGGATTTCATAGGCCGGTTGCCGAGATCTAATAGAGAAAATAAAAGTATATGGGTCATAGTGGATAGATTATCCAAGAGTGCCCATTTCATTCCCGTTAAGTCAAATAGGACGGCACATATATTGACTAAGTTATTTATGAAGAATGTGGTTAGACTGCATGGAATTCCTAGTAGCATTGTAAATGATAGAGATTCCTTATTCACTAGCGAGTTTTGGAAGACTCTACAGAAGAGTTTAGGAACCAAGCTCAAGATGAATGCTGCTTACCATCCATAGACAGATGGGAAAATGGAAAGAGTTAACAAGGTCTTGGAAGACTTATTAATAACTAGTGTATTATACTCAGGGATTCATGGAAAGACCATCTACACCTAGTCGATTTTTCGTATAACAATAGTTATCAGACTAGTATAGGAATGGCACCATTTGAAGCTTTATATGAAAGACCATGCAAATCTCCTGCATGTTGGTTAGAGACCGAAGATATATTAGTACTTGGTCCCGATTTGGTAAGAGAAGCTGCAGAGAAGATTGAGCTGATAAGGACGAGAATGAAGGAAGCTTAGTCTAGGCAGAAGAGCTATGCAGATAGAAGATGGAAAGATTTAAAGTTCTCAGCTGGAGATCATGTTTTTGTCAAAGTATCACCAATGAAAGGTGTTATCAGGTTCGGGAAGATAGGAAAGTTAGGACGAGATTCGTATAACTGTTTCCTATTTTAGAGAGGATCGGGAAACTCGTGTATAGAGTTGAATTACCGAGTAGTTTGGCAGGAATCAACGATGTTTTCCATGTATCTAATTGAGGAAGTGTGTTAGGGATCCAGTCACTACTATAGCACTGACTGTTAGAGGATTTAGTAGTGAAACCAGACTTGACTATAATTAGGAAGCCAGTCCGGATAGTCACGAGAGATGAGAAGAAGTTGATGAACAAGACAGTCTGTAACAACCCGTACTTTTGACAACTAAAAGTATTAAACTAAATAATATTTTGGAATTTAACATTGTCAGAAATTAAAATTTATGATTTATTAAAAAAAATTATTAGGATATAATTTAATAATGCTGATTAGATGTAATTGATGACTATTAATGTAATTTCAATTAATGGTAATAATAAAAGTTAAAAAGGAATGAAATTAAATGTTGTATTAAAAGAGAAATCATAGGTTACTTTATTTGAACGGTTTTGCACGAAATAAGAAATCAATTAGTATGTAGATTTAGTAACTTTTGTTTGTATACAATAAATTTTGAAATGTGTTAAATTACTAAGTTGTAACAATTATTCTATTCTCATTCATTTGATTCATCTATTTTGAAAGAATTTGGTAATCAATGTGAAATTAACGTAATTGAAATATTGAAACTAATATGGAAAAAGACGTTAACTGTAGAATATGAGTGTAATAAAATGAAAACTTATGTTAATAAATATCATAAGGTATAAGTTGATTTAATAATGATAATTTAAATCAAAATAAAAGAATTTGTTTGAAATTTAAATATATAACGAAGGGATTTTATTACAGTTGTAATTAAACGTTGAAACTAATTTAATATTTAAATCGTGGATTTAACATGGAAAATTGTATTCTAAAAGATTATTAATTCATGTTTAATCAAGAATGATGAAAGAAAACTTTTAATTTAAAATTTAAAAGTGATTAAATTGATTTTTAAAATAGATTGTTTTAATTAACGTGTAAAATTAGTCTTTTCGCATTATCTTGGATTTTGACAAAACTAGTTTCGTTAGATCCGTAATAGTAAATTATTATAATATTTCAAGTTTCGCAGCGATCAGACTTATCGTTTCTATTGTGCGAGCTCGAAACCCATAGAAATCAATTAAAGGAATTTAATTAAAATAATTGATTTTAAAAGCTAACTTCTATATACATTAGAATTAGAGTTTGAAATTAGTTCCATTGAATTTAAAATATTGAAAACCCATGTTTCGACATATAGGATGCCTATTTTCGCTTCGGGAACAAAACGGGCTTTTCGGGTCTTTGTAGTCGCTTCGACCCAATCAATCTGTTCCATCCATTCTTATCCATCTCTCCCTATATTATGTTGTTATAAACCCTGGCTGCTTATATTCTACTTTCTATATGTCCAATATCTATTCTTACCTACTCCTCCTCAATGCTGAATAACATAAACCGAAAATTACAATTCCAAATCAAACCAAAAAATCCAAACTTCTCAAACCCTATCATATAATATATCCCTCGCGAAGTTCTCAATGAACGGAATCAGCATCAGCAATTCGTTTTTTGATTGGAGGTTCCATTTTCCAGAAATCAACGATTTATTCTCGATCGTCCATCCTAGGGTTCGGATTCAACGGTGGATCATCAACCAATCGACGATCGAGAAGCGCTGGAGTGTAGACGGCGACAAGGTGAATGCATTTATGTGGCTGATCATCATTTAGATGCTTAAATTTGCCAGAAATCAAGGTCAAAGGCGGGGAGACACGGAGCTCCAGAAGGCGACGTCGAGGGTCGCGCGACCACGTACTTGTGCGCCTTGGCTTGGTGGTCGTGGTGGCAATGTTAGATCATGGGTCAGATGGCGTAGGTGGACGCGTTCGACGATGAAGGATGGCGGCTTTGAGTTCAGCGACGTGAACAAGGGTTCAGAGGGATTGGTATTCACGTATTTTCCCTTATTTTTATTTAAATTTAAATTTCAAAACTTCTAACTCCAATAACTTTTGCATACGAACTCGGATTTATGCACGGATTCTTTCGATGGGTTCGTATCAAAACTTTGGACAACTTGATACTAGTTTGGTTGAATTTGGAGACTATTGAAATTTTGGTCTTTTATTGGATTTTAATAGGCTTTAAAATCAAAGGTGTGTGATTTAACTCACTCACGTAATACTAAACTTTCTTATATTAGTGGAATTAAATTTATGAAGTGATAAGAATGTTATTGGTTGCTGTTTGATAGTTTGAGTTGACATTTTAATTGAAATTTAATTTTGTTGAACTAAATTTCCATTAAACTTAATATTGAAATTGAATTACTATTTAAATATCTATTATTGACAACTAGTTAATTGTTGTGATTTATTGGCTGGTTTGGATGTTTGATTGTGATGGATGTCTACTTGTTTACATTTTGGATGATTGGATGTTTCTTTATTTTTATATATACCTGTTATCACTCTGTATATTAAGTGATAGCATATAAACTGTTATATGAATTATTTTGAATAAGTTAAGAAATAGGTTTAAATGATATATACCTATGACACTTTGATTTGGATTGAAATGATATATACCCATCCCTGAAATTAAAAATTGGAAAAACTATTTACTTGGCCATATGATAGAAAATTATATACAGACACCGGATTGGTTAATTAATTGATTTTAAAATCTTGAATTTGGATTTTGGTTAAAGGATGTTGTTTTAAAGAAAATAAATTATGGATTTTATGAATTGAATTATTTCTAATTCAAGCTTTGAAATGTTCGAATCGAAATTGGCTAAAAGAAATTGGTTTAACGAATTAAAATTGAAATGTTAAGTTATAATCGATATATGACTTTAATTTTGAAAATTGATTATTTTTAAGTTTGAACCTTAAATCGAACAATGATGCTTAAATTGATTTAAGGGGTTTGAATTAGTAAATTGAAATTAGACTTGAAATCGATATGAATTGAAATAGTTTAAAATAAGAATTGAATTGGAATTTCAAATCGTTGAATTAAATTGTTGAATCTAATTTGAAGTTAAAAACGAACTTTTTGAATGAAGTTAATTTGAATTGAAATCAAATTGATTCGAAACTAAATTGAAATTGAGTAAATTGAATTAAAAGATTGGAAATTGAGCTTTGCTGATATGAAATTTGGACGTGGGTCCAGATTTGTTGAAATGGAAGGAAACAGTTTGATTTGATACTATTTTCAAAATAAATCATTTAATATAAACCGTTTAAAATCTATCTTTTTAATATTCGAATTATTTAGATTTTCCAAACTATTTTACTATGTGAACCACTTTTAATACTCAAACCATTTTATATCAAACTATTTTAATTCTTTAAACTATTTAAAACTATTCAAACTATTTTCTAAAAATTCAAACTGTGCAAAGTTGGAATGTTTATACTTAAATCATCTATTTAAATGCGAATGTGGTGAAATGAGGTTATAACCTAAGTTGGAATTTGAAATGATATTTTGAAGTGAAATCGACATATTTTGAGTAAATATGGTATTTTGAAATGAAATGATATTTTTGAAGTGAAGTTGGTATTTTGATATCAAATATAAATCGTTTTCTAAATGTAAAAGAACCAACCAATGTGAAAATGACGTTTTGTTATTAAAGAAACCAGGGCCGAATATTGGCATACTTTCTGTCAATACCAAAACCATTTTAACAACTGTGTACGTGGTGGATGATCCAGAATGAAGTGGCTGGATTGGCGAATGATTGCTGGATTTGAAGAAAGAGAACAATGGTGGCTGACCTCGGCACTTGTGCCAATTTGAAATAACTAAAACTGGATGGGTTGTCAGGGCCAAGTGGGCTCACTACCCCTAGCGGACACACTTCTTCAAATTACTATATTGATTTTGACTTATCGGTGCATCTTGATTTGATTTTGGAAGTGTTGGATGCGGTGCGCGATCGTGGCTATGATGCGTTACCACTATCCCTGTGACCCAAACTGGTAGTATCCTACCTTGGGCATTGTCTCACGTGCGTTGTCATACTTTTATCCTTATACGCCCCCGCTATAATTTTGTTTTAGTATGGTACATATATGGGACTCACTGGCTACCGACGTTACTGGTTGTGTTACAGGACTTGAATAGACTACCTGCTTAAAAATGTGTTAAGGAGGATTAATGTAAATTCTTAACGCTATTTTAATATTTATTTTACTGATAGACACTCATATATAGCGTATCTTACTACATATAGATAGTTTAATGGATCCTTAGGAGATAGAAAATCCTGTAACATCTCTTAAGTTATTGCACTCGCATTATACACTGGATTGGAGATGTAAAATCCTGTAAACATCTACGAAGCTATTACACTCATAATTACTTATTGTTGATTTAACTTACATAAACTTTTAGTCCCGACTCGAGTGTTTTGTCTTTTCATTATGCTCGGGTAAGCCTGAGCATTTCTGTGTTTGAAGACATTATTCTGGAGGACGAAAACAGAGTTTGGTATATTATAATATCAGTATTATTCCGCTGCGTTATTATTGGTATGTTGTGTTTGTACTCTGATTATGTTGTAAAAATTGTGTAATCAAATGTATATTGTAAAACAGCTTCATGAACTGTTTATCTGATTATTATATTCTAATTCCGCTGCAAGATTTTGTATTTTGTTTTCCTTCTTTTCTCTTATTTTCTTATTAAACCTCATTGACAATCCTCCCTTTTGAATGGTTTGAGTTATACATGTGTGGTTTATTGTCGATTTAAACTACTAAAAAGGTGGGTTGTCACAGTTGGTATCAAAGCTTTGGTTTAGAGATACCTTAGCCGGTTGGTGGTTAACTCATTAGAGATAAGGTTAATAACACCCTAGAATGAGTTTGAGTGTGTGTGTGTGTGTGTGTGTGTGTATTTAAAAATATGAGAGAGATAGCGTATTTGTTTGTGCTATAAAAATGTTTTGTATTGTGTTAATTTGTTCTGTTGAGTATTTATGAATTCTGGTCGGCACATAGGACGCTATGACATGGATAGGGGTTTCTAAACACTTGAGCAGTGTGACTGACACAATATTGTTTTAAAAATAGGTAAATGAAATAATTTTACCTAAATTTTATTTGTATTTAAAATAATAATTTTCCATAAATTGATAGTGTATTTTTGTTGTGTTGGATGTTAGTAAAGGATAATATTCAATTATTATCATTTATTGTTTGGTTAGTCAAGGTTCTTAAAACTATTGATTATTATATGTTATAAGAAAATGTAATTTTATAAAAATGGTATAAAATTATGATTCACGCATAAAATGAATTTAAATGGAAATTTGAGAACTTAAATTCTCGTTTTTAAAATTAGTTTTCAAAGGTTTTGAAAAAAAATTAGTATTATTTTGAAGTATTCTCGGATAGGAATATTTTCAATAAGATTTGAAAGAAATGTTTTAAAAAGAATTTTAAAAAGGAAGTAAGTTATGTAATCCTCTCTTCTGTTGCTGGAAAATATTTTCGGTGATGACGGTCGCATCATCGACATTCATTTTTGGGTCTCAAATAGGGCGAGGCACTTAGTAGCTTTACTACGCATTTGGTTCGATAAACAGATTTTGATTTAAAATTTCTAAACAAGATTTGATATATATAAAAGATATGCGCATATATATTATTTCAAAATGATTTAAAATGAACCCTGTATTTGAATTCTTAAGTTCCTGTTAATTAATAATTTCCAGCTGTAGAAATAAAGTGAAATTTCAATAGTTGGAAACTTCTAAAATGAGAAATAAGAAATTAGAAGCTAAGTATTTAATGAAACTGTAAAGAAATTGGAGATTTGTATCTTGTAAATTAAAAGAGAATGAATATTAAGAAGATGTAGGCTATTGAACATTTTTGTTAACTAAAATGAATCAGATAAATTTATATAACACTAAATTACATTATAAAAACATATATAAAACTTACCAAAAATGTTAAAAAATAGTTGAAATGCTTAATATGAATATGTAACAGAATATTATACAAGCAAAACTTGAGTAATTAAAGTATATCAAAATGAAATTATGTATATAAATAAAGAACTAAGATGTAGAAGGAATGTATAAACTTAAGTCAATGTTTTGAAATGGTTAATAATTAAATTGAGTAGTTAAATGTGAATATTATTTAAGTAAATTATTATAAAGTTAAAAGAAAATTTTGAAATGATTCATAAATAGTTTTAATATTAAATGATACTATGGTGAAAATAAGTGTGAATTAAAAAGTAGAAAAACTTAAGTATGAAATGATTCGTTAATGAATATTAATATTAAATGGAAATCAAGTATATGAGTAAATAATAAATGTAAATTAAACTGCAATGAAATGTATGTACTATTTTAATAAAGAATTCTTTGATGAGTGCTGTTAGCACCAAAATTGGTCGCTAACATCCTTGAATAGGATTGTGTAGAGATATTAATGAAGAAAGTAAATTAAAATTGAGGAATATCACAGTAAAATGCAATAAGTATTGTAAGAAACGAGAACACCAGAATTATATTGGTTCGGCGTAACTGCCTATGTCCACTTTGATTATCATCTTTATTGCATCTTCAAACAATTGAATACATATACAATCTGTATACCAACAATTTGGATACAAGTTTTTACAGAAAAGAAATGAGTCTTCAAAACAGCAGAGTTTCCCAGTGTTCTCGGAAAAAATGTCCCTTTACACTGTGCCCCTGCCCCTCTATTTATAGACGAAGACAGGCTGGACTTCCTGCGCAGGCCTAAGGATAAGGTACCTCGGCCCACAATAGACAACTTTTGTATGCCGAACCAGGCATATCGAATGGTGGTTGCCGAGCGATTCTCGGCGAGCGAGGCCCTGTCGAACGGTGCTTGCCGAGCGAATCTTGTTGATGCATGCTTGCCGAATGGTTATAGCTGTGACATCCCAGAATTTTGACCCTATTATTATAATAAGTTTTTGATCAAATTTAAATAAAATACAAGATGTTAATTTATAAATAAATAAGATTTTGGATATTATTGGTTGTATATGTATTATAAAGGAATATAGCTTCAAAATATAAAGTAGACTCTTTTAACAATATTCAAAAATTTAATCTGTATTATTCAATTAAATTAAAAGTTATGTATGAATAATATGCAATACCAGATATATGAATGCAGTTAATAATACTAAGTATAATAACACAATCATATTCATATAAATATAAAATACATTAGTGCAAATACATTATAAATCAAATATTGGAAAGATTAAACCTTTAAATAAAAATAAGATTTGAGAAGTGTTTCTAACAACAACTTTTACAATTAAAATAAAATAAGCTTATAAATATATAAGTATAACATAAAATTTGGTTATTAACATAAGTACTAGAATTAAGAATATAAGTTATCAATAAAACTGTTAACTATGTAAAGACAAATATATAAAACCTGTCAAGTTGAAAACTTGCAATATCTTTAAACAAAACTAACTTGTCTGCAAAGCATTAAAGTGTAAACTTATATGAATACATCTTTGTACAAATGGAAAATCTGCAAATATCTCCATATATATTGTAGTGTCAGCAACTCATAATAAGTGTACACCTATATGTAAACATTTTAGTACAAACAAGCCTGCAAATATCTTTATCTATATTGAAATGTCTGCAAATACTAATTGGTGCATACAAAAACAATTGTATAAATGTTTGTGTCAGCAAACATTAATTGTGTGTTAACTTAAAAGAAAACACAAACATTCAATTAAGCATAACATGTTGTCATTTCATTCTATATGAAAAATCTTCCAGCCGAAATCTATTGAATCATTTTAGGTTTTAGTACATATATAAAAAAAAAAAAAATTTGCAAGATTTTATGCCAAGTCAAAGCTTGTTCCTGAAGACAGCTTGTTCAAAGTTATATAGATGTATTTATCATTCTATTTTGTTCATCCCATAACTTAAACAAGGATCTAAAAAAATAAAATAAACAAAACTGCATATTTACAAGCGCAATCCAGTTGAAAGCAAAAGAGGCTTACAGGAATTCAAAACTTCAACTATAGTTTTCTTCTTCATCAAGCAACTACTCTATGTTTCAACAGTAACCAGGTGAGTAAACATAATTTTTGAGAGTTTTAAAGTTAATGAAACAGTTCAATTCTCTTTTATAAACTGTTTGGTTATAGTTCAGTTGCATATGTTTGAGTTGCTCTGTGATTTAGAACTTAGTACATGCTTCATATTTTGATCAAACTCAGGTCATTTTTACTTAATTTATTTCTAAGCTTTGAGTTTAAACAGAACTGCAGGTATTCTCTGTTTATAAAAATCTTTCAGGGAGTAAACATACTATTTTGAGGTTTAAGTGGATAATTAGTTATGAAATTTTATGATGCTGTATAATCTGTGATGATGGGAAGCTCTGTTGTATGGGTTCTTCAACTTTTCAAGTCACTGTATAAAGAAAAACAGAGAATAGTTTAATTACATCTTCATATTAATATTTAAACTTGAGAATTTAAATTATTTAAACTTGTTTAAACTAGAATCATGGCCTGGAAGAAACGTTTGAAGGTGGACAGTGAAGTTAAAACACTGTATATTTAATTTACAGGAAAAGGAAGATCAAGATGTAAATTCGAATATTTAAATTTGTTTGTTTGAATTCAAATCTTGAATAAATATTCCAAAGTGGGGTTTTTAAAACAAAGATCAAATTTAAAAAGTAATATTCAAAGAGCAGTTTGGGATTAAAGAAAATTTGCATTTCTTCATATTTCAAGTAGTTGATTCAATTTTTAATCAATGAAACTAGGACTGAAGCAAGTTTAGACATCTTTAAACTCAAAAAAAATGTAAATTAATTTTTCTATTGATTGGAATTGGAACACGAGATCCTATAAGGGTTTTACTGAAATTTTTGTTCCTCTCTGTAAATCATCGATTTCGACAACATAGCGTGATCGAGCCATGCGAGAGTTTTGGGAAGGGAGGATGGTCGTGTTGTTGACGTATGGGTGAAATCTTAGGTGCTGCAGGTGGTTGGAAAGGCGGCGGTGAGGCGATCTTCCGCGAGTGTTCGTAGCAGTTTTTCGTCCCATGGTCTAAATTTCGAACTCGAATTTGTAATGGGGATCTGAGCTTTGTTTTCGAGTGTGGGGGTGGTTTGTGGCTTGCCGTCGTTTTTGAAGTTCGCCGTAGGTGAAAGTCGCTATCGTGCACGTGCACGACAATGGTGTTTGGGTGTCAGATTTTGGCGTAGGGTTGTTGCGAGTTGCTGCTCGAGGAGTGGGGTGATTTGCTCGAGTTCGAACCCTAGAGCGTTTGCGAGATCGAAGAACTGTAGTTTGAATTTCAGTTTAAGTTTTAACTTTAACTACCTGTAGAAATGAAATAGAAGGGAGAAAGAAGAAGATAGTACGGGAAGGTCTCGGGTAATATGGGGGCTTGACTCGAAGTACCTCACGAGTTAATAAGGGGAGCCTTGGTTTATCCTCAATCTGAAGTGTATTTTAAAGGAAATGTTAATAAACAAATTTTCGTCAAATTTCGGAACCCTGTAAAACTTTTTAGCGTTTAATAGTTAGGTTAAAACTTGGTTACAGGTTAATTATTTTTGACACTTTAAAATACTTTGAGCTATAAATTATCATTCTAGTTGAATAATTAATATAAGATGGGTATAAAACTTATTAACCAATAAGTTATAATTAGTAATAGATTGATTTCATAAGTTAAAGAAGATCCCTTTTTAAAATGTTAATCAAGTGGAATAATTAATATTAATTAATTATTCTAGGATGTAATTAAGAGTAACAAGTAAATTGAAATTAACCATTTAAGCTAATTAATGAGTGATCAATAGTTAATTAAAATTAAGTCTATTTATGTAATAACTAAGGCTATTAAATTAATGGTTAGGAAAATGGTTACCTAAAGCGAAATAACTTGATTAAGGAAGAAATTAATTAATAGTATGAAATAAATAAGTATATAATTAAGATTTAATAATCGATTAAGAAATCATTAATTAGACAATTTGAGATGAAATAGGAAGTTAATTGTAATTAATGATTACTTAAATTGAGTTAAGTAATTAACTCTCAAGTAATTAATTTTAAATTGAATTAATGAGATTTGAAAGAAATTGTTTATGGATTGTTGTGAATGTAGAATGTCTGGTTTGTGATGTTTAAATTGATAATATTCTGTAATGCTCTCTGATATGCTGTGTTATATCGATGATGCTTGTATATGTTTTATCTGTGATAAATGCTATATTAATTCAATTGTTGAATTTAAATTATTTAAACTGTTAAGCTAATTAGACAACTTGGCCCTTAAAATGGCGTTTGGATTCGATGAGACCGGGATCGAATTTGCTACATTACAGCGTGATAGGGGGTTCTCGCTTTGCGTTAGGTGGCGAACGGGAGACTCTTACCCCTACATGCCCCCGGGGATAGTATAAGGTCTTGCAGGGTTGGTTGCGACTCGAGAGGGTGGCCGTAAAAGCAAATCCGAGGTATCACTGTGAGCCACAGCGGGGCTGGGATGGTTGAAAAGCCTACCGGTCGTGAGCCGTTGTTGATGGTTGAAAAGCCTAGGACGTCACAGTTGGTATCAGAGCCAGGTTGGTGATAACCTTGGCTCTGGTAGAAATTACTCATAAAATAGAGTCAGTAGTACTCTAAAATGAGTTTGAGCGTATTAATAGATATGAGCGCGTACTTGTTAGTGAATATAAAATTGTTTTTATATTGTGTTGATTTATTTGATGAGTGTTTATGGATTCTGGTCGATGTATGGGACGCCATTTCATCGATAGGGATTTCTAAACTCTTAAACAAGATAGACGGTACAGTATTGTTTTCTTAAGGTAGGGTAAATGAAATAATTTTACCCAAAATTTTATTTTGATATAAAAGAAATATTTTTTTGAAAAAAACTATATATATACTTGGATGTTTGATTGTCGAATAAAAATTTAAATGTGAGTGGTTTGTAATCAAATAAATTATTTAAGAATGATTTTAAATAAAAAGGAATATAACTGAAATCTGATTAAACTAGAATTTAAGTCCCGGAAATTTGGAAGGTGTTTAAATGAATTTAAACAAAAAGGATTTGGGAATTTAAAAATCTTGGTATGTTTGAAATGTTTTTCCAAATATTTGAAGGAAATTATTTTGAAAAGAATTTGTGAAAGTAAGGAAGCACTGAACTCACTTCAGTCGCTGGAAATAATCCTGATGGTGATGGCCACATCATCAGTATTCATTTTCGAGTTTCTAAAGTGATGGATTGCTACCAAGATAGTTGGACATGATATTGTTTGGAGTTGTTGGGTATACAAGTAAATTTTCAAAAAGGGAAACTTTGTTTTGGTGAAAACAAGTGTTTGGAATTTGGAAATTTGATTTGATATACCAAGTGGATAAGTGTAGTTATCCTTTCAAATGGTTTTGGAAATGAAAACCGAGCTATTGAATTCTAAGAAATTCTATTTAGATAAAATGTGAAAGTTTAAAGGAATCAACTATTGAACTTATAAAGTAAAATTGATACTAATAAGATGAAAATTTGGAATTTTAATCCAGGAATTAAAATTTAACTTAAGAAAATGAAGATAAGAAAATATATTGGAGTTTAACCTGAGATAAGTTAAATGGAATTGGAGTTCGAAATGAACTTATTTGGATGTAAAATTTGAAGGTAAAATGATTGTAATTGTGAGATGGAAATTTATACCTTACGATAGTAAGTGTTATATATAATTTGAAATTGTGGTTATAAGATGAAATGACTCAAATGAGCAATATAAGCTTCTAAGTAAATAAATAAGCTTTGAACTCATATAGTGAGAAATAGATTTAAAAGAATGATAAGTAGATAAATTTAACTGAAGTTGAGTTGAAATAAAACCGAGTTTGAATGAATTCAGTCGAGTTATAAATAATATTGAATGAAATAAAATTCTTATGTAAATAAGTAAATGTAAACCAAAGTATTGAATTGGATTTAAATAGAAATGGTGTGAGTTGTAAACAAATCTAATTCAAGTATAAATTGAATAACCTTATTATGAATAAATTCAATAATGAATTGTTAATGTAAATTAAGAATTTAAGGATGGATAAAAGAATAAACTAATCAAATAGATTAGTAAATAATTGGGATTGGATTAAAGGAAAATCGAATCAAAGATTTAAATGGAAATTAGTGGAATAGAATAAACTTAAGTCATTGGGAGGAACGGTTTGAAGAAAATAAATGACTTAAGTAAACTGTGAAATGATTATCTAAAATATTGGTTGTCAAGTTTGATGAAATGGTTTGGAATCAAACTTTTGAAATGAAAGAAAATGCAATGAAAGGATTGTGAATAAATTAAATGAGATGGACACAAGTGTAAATTGAGTTGAAATCAATTTAAGATTTGTTATAAAACTTAAGTAGTTATTCATTCACAATAGTATTGTCAAACTGCATAAGGAAGTGGGTTGTTTGAAGTAAATGAGAATTAGATAAAATTCTATGAATTGTTGGAAGCAAAATAGGATGATTTTGAATATGAGTTTGTATTGCTTAAATGGATTATATAAGCAAGAAAGTTGTAAATTCCTTTTAATTAAAAGGAAATGGTTTTAGAATTGATTGAAATTAATTATGTTGAGGATTGGAAACCTTACATAAGTGCTTTTGGAAATATTTAATGCTAAACAAGTGGAAACTATGTCAAAGCTTTTCAGAATTTGAAAACTATATTAAAAAAAAGAGAATTTTAGCAACATAACAACTTCAAATTAAAAATTTAAAGTAGACTAAGGAATGAAACTAAGTTAAAAATAATAATAGGAATCAGTTATAAATGGAGATAGTCAATAAAAGTTCAATATTCAAAGTTAAGAAAATTGAATTCATATGGAATTGGTAATTCAGATTTAAAATGGAAAAATAATAGTAATAAGAGGATGTAAAGGCTTAAGTGGGAATATATAATGCTTATATTAAAAACTTAAGAAATGAATGGAGACAATCTTAAGTAAAATCTGATATGGAGAAAATTGTTCCTAGTAGATAGAAATCTAAAATATGCGAATAAAAGAAATTGATATAATTGATAATCAATGGATATAATACGTAGGATGTACGTATATTATTTTATTCGCATAACAATTTGATCCAGATTCGAGCACAGAATTTCGAGATAGTTATATCGATCCGAGTTAGGATTTTTCACTCGATTTTCGACGGCGAACCATGGATTTGGATTTTGATTGATTCTGAAAGTTCTCTATATAGTTGTGACTATGCAAGGAGAATGATAGTTTTTGATCAAGAAAACAGTTCTGAGTCTGCACTAGGAAGTCGGGTGGACGATACTAGTTCGGAAATGAAATTGTGTGATCGAGCGAGCGATCGGATTTGATATTGCGTACGAATAGTATATGTACATTGTACGGGCTTGATTGAATAAATATTGAAATTCTGTAAAGAAGTCAATAAATCTGGGAGAGTTAATACTGTAGCTTTCAGAATTGAATTGCCAGAATGGATATCTGGAATTTATTGTGTATTCTATATATCTCATCTAAGGAAATTTGTTCATGATTCACCATTAGATGTTAAACCAGTAGTTCTGAAATTTGGATGTTGAGTCGAACTTGACTGTGGTCAGGAATTCAGTTCGGATTGTTGATCATCGAGAGACAAACTCTCGATAATTTTAGGGAAATTTATCCGGATTTGTGTTCGGATAGCTAGTGTTGCTTGTTAGAATAGACTGTTTGTTTGCTATTGTATGAATGATATGTATGTTTGGATTGTTAATATAAAAGCTTTTGAATTAACGGTTGTTTTAAATTTCGAGGACGAAATTCTTTTAAGGGGAGAAGAATGTGACATCCCGGAATTTTGACCCTATTATTATAATAAGTTTTTGATCGAATTTAAATAAAATAGATGTTAATTTATAAATAAATAAGATTTTGGATATTATTGGTTGTATATGTATTATAAAGGAATATAGCTTCAAAATATAAAGTAGACTCTTTTAACAATATTCAAAAATTTAATCTGTATTATTCAATTAAATTAAAAATTATGTATGAATAATATGTGATACCAGATATATGAATGCAGTTAATAATACTAAGTATAATAACACAATCATATTCATATAAATATAAAATACATTAGTGCAAATACATTATAAATCAAATATTGGAAAGATTAAACCTTTAAATAAAAATAAGATTTGAGAAGTGTTTCTAATAACAACTTTTACAATTAAAATAAAATAAGCTTATAAATATATAAGTATAACATAAAATTTGGTTATTAACATAAGTACTAGAATTAAGAATATAAGTTATCAATAAAACTGTTAACTATGTAAAGACAAATATATAAAACCTGTCAAGTTGAAAACTTGCAATATCTTTAAACAAAACTAACTTGTCTGCAAAGCATTAAAGTGTAAACTTATATGAATACATCTTTGTACAAATGGAAAATCTGCAAATATCTCCATATATATTGTAGTGTCAGCAACTCATAATAAGTGCACACCTATATGTAAACATTTTAGTACAAAAAAGCCTGCAAATATCTTTATCTATGTTGAAGTGTCTGCAAATACTAATTGGTACATACAAAAACAATTGTATAAATGTTTGTGTCAGCAAACATTAATTGTGTGTTAACTTAAAAGAAAACACAAACATTCAATTAAGCATAACATGTTGTCATTTCAAGCTATATGAAAAATCTTCCAGCCGAAATCTGTTGAATCATTTCAGGTTTTAGTACATATATAAAAAAAAAAAATTTGCAAGATTTTATGCCAAGTCAAAGCTTGTTCCTGAAGACAGCTTGTTCAAAGTTATATAGATGTATTTATCATTCTATTTTGTTCATCCCATAACTTAAACAAAGATCTAAAAAAAAAAATAAACAAAACTGCATATTTACAAGCTCAATCCAGTTGAAAGCAAAAGAGGCTTACAGGAATTCAAAACATCAACTACAGTTTTCTTCTTCATCAAGCAACTACTCTATGTTTCAACAGTAACTAGGTGAGTAAACTTAATTTTTGAGAGTTTTAAAGTTAATGAAACAGTGCAATTCTCTTTTATAAACTGTTTGGTTATAGTTCAGTTGCATATGTTTGAGTAGCTCTGTGATTTAGAACTTAGTACAGGCTTCATATTTTGATCAAACTCAGGTCATTTTTACTTAATTTATTTCTAAGCTTTGAGTTTAAACAGAACTGCAGGTATTCTCTGTTTATAAAAATCTTTCAGGGAGTAAACATACTATTTTGAGGTTTAAGTGGATAATTAGTTATGAAATTTTATGATGCTGTATATTCTGTGATGATGGGAAGCTCTGTTATATGGGTTCTTCAACTTTTCAAGTCACTGTATAAAGAAAAACAGAGAATAGTTTAATTACATCTTCATATTAATATTTAAACTTGAGAATGTAAATTATTTAAACTTGTTTAAACTAGAATCATGGCCTGGAAGAAACGTTTGACGGTGGACAGTGAAGTTAAAACACTGTATATTTAATTTACAGGAAAAGGAAGATCAAGATGTAAATTCGAATATTTAAATTTGTTTGTTTGAATTCAAATCTTGAATAAATATTCCAAAGTGGGGTTTTTAAAACAAAGATCAAATTTAAAAAGTAATATTCAAAGAGCAGTTTGGGATTAAAGAAAATTTGCATTTCTTCATATTTTAAGTAGTTGATTCAATTTTTAATCAATGAAACTAGGACTGAAGCAAGTTTAGACATCTTTAAACTTGAAAAAAATGTAAATTAATTTTTCTATTGATTGGAATTGGAACACGATATCCTATAAGGGTTTTACTGAAATTTTTATTTCTCTCTGTAAATCATCGATTTCGACGACATAGCGTGATCGAGCCACGCGAGAGTTTTGGGAAGGGAGGATGGTCGTGTTGTTGACGTATGGGTGAAATCTTAGGTGCTGTAGGTGGTTGGAGAGGCGGCGGTGAGGCGATCTTCCACGAGTGTTCGTAGCAGTTTTTCGTCCCATGGTCTAAATTTCGAACTCGAATTTTTAAAGAGGATCTGAGCTTTGTTTTCGAGTGTGGGGGTGGTTTGTGGCTTGCCGTCGATTTTGAAGTTCGTCGTAGGTGAAAGTCGCTGTCGTACACGTGCACGACAGTGGTGTTTGGGTGTTAGATTTTGGCGTAGGGTTGTTGCGAGTTGCTGCTCGAGGAGTGGGGTGATTTGCTCGAGTTCGAACCCTGGAGCGTTTGCGAGATCGAAGAACTGTAGTTTGAATTTCAGTTTAAGTTTTAACTTTAACTACCTTTAGAAATGAAATAGAAGGGAGAAAGAAGAAGATAGTACGGGAAGGTCTCGGGTAATATGGGGGCTTGACTCGAAGTACCTCACGAGTTAATAAGGGGAGCCTTGGTTTATCCTCAATCTGAAATGTATTTTAAAGGAAATGTTAATAAACAAATTTTCGTCAAATTTCGGAACCCTGTAAAACTTTTTAGCGTTTAATAGTTAGGTTAAAACTTGGTTACAGGTTAATTATTTTTGACACTTTAAAATACTTTGAGCTATAAATTATCATTCTAGTTGAATAATTAATATAAGATGGGTATAAAACTTATTAACCAATAAGTTATAATTAGTAATAGATTGATTTCATAAGTTAAAGAAGATCCCTTTTTAAAATGTTAATCAAGTGGAATAATTAATATTAATTAATTATTCTAGGATGTAATTAAGAGTAACAAGTAAATTGAAATTAACCATTTAAGCTAATTAATGAGTGATCAATAGTTAATTAAAATTAAGTCTATTTATGTAATAACTAAGGCTATTAAATTAATGGTTAGGAAAATGGTTACTTAAAGCGAAATAACTTGATTAAGGAAGAAATTAATTAATAGTATGAAATAAATAAGTATATAATTAAGATTTAATAATCGATTAAGAAATCATTAACTAGACAATTTGAAATGAAATAGGAAGTTAATTGTAATTAATGATTACTTAAATTGGGTTAAGTAATTAACTCTCAGGTAATTAATTTTAAATTGAATTAATGAGATTTGAAAGAAATTGTTTATGGATTGTTGTGAATGTAGAATGTCTGGTTTGTGATGTTTAAATTGATAATATTCTGTAATGCTCTCTGATATGCTGTGTTATATCGATGATGCTTGTATATGTTTTATCTGTGATAAATGCTATGTTAATTCAATTGTTGAATTTAAATTATTTAAACTGTTAAGCTAATTAGACAACTTGGCCCTTAAAATGGCGTTTGGATTCGATGAGACCGGGACCGGAAGAATCAAATTTGATTCTCCGAAAACCACATCGATCCAATTTAAACGTTAGGTCGTGAATTCTGAAATGAAGATCGAGATGGTGTTTTCAGAATGCAAGGGTTATGGTCGTTGACTCTGAGGGTGATTCCAAAACAAGTGTAATGAGATAATGCCTTCGGTTTCGTTCGAACCCGGAACGAACTTGTATGGATTGAATGCTTTCAACACATCGTCAGGCGGACGATGAACATTCTAAGTGATATGTTCAATAAAGGTAATCGCAGCCTCAAGCCTCATCAACCGGGAATGGCTAAAATAGGGGAGATGCAGCAAGGTTAGGTGGGTCATTCCCAAGCAGGACAAGATATTTCCCCTGTCTAGATGTCCCTTTTTATTTCGGCTTAGTAAGTGGTTGGTCGCGCCAACCACGGGGTTTATTTTGTTCGGGACTGTTCAGTAAGGAATGGTTCTGGCCTTGTGTTGTAGGGGGTCGGGTGTGATGCTCGGTACGGTGATCTAGGCCCCATACTGTGACGGACGGTACCCCAGTAGCCCTGCCATTGTTGGAAATCCATTTTCCCTACGAGACCCTACGGTTTTGTTTTGTATTACCCACTTTGTGGCTAGTAGCTGGAATTTAATCATGTAACAATTTCGGCTATTTTCTATTTACTTGAAAACTCTAGACACTATTATAATATCACTGGATTTTCTATGAAATGTTTTGGTTAGCGTAAGGTAAAAACTTACCCGTATTTATTTGTGAGGAGTCTTACGTGATACCTTTATTTTCAAATGTTTTTCAAAGTTAAGCAACTTTAAACCGTTTACTCATACCAGACCCATGTCTGACCCGGAGTTTATTTTTGTTTTCGTAAACTCTCGGGTACCCAAATTTTTACGGGTAGCCAAGGGATTCAGGTTAGATTTGATGAATTCTGGAGAAGCAATGGAGCAGGAGGCTTCTACGTGGTAGATATATATATATATATATATATATATATATATATATATATATATATATATGATGTTCCGCTGTGTTGATATCTCTGAGCTGTTTATCTGTATTGTATATTGACTTGTGTTAACTAGACAGGTGTTTATAACTGTCTAGTATGTGTTGTATGATTTGTATAGCACTAATATATGTAAAATTATGTAATAGTTATGTGATATATTATATTTTGTTCCATTCCGCTGTGAGATTTTGATGTTGTTGTTCTTTCTTCTCTATCTTTTCTATTTTCTCATCCCTTTCTTTCTTAATGATGATACGTCTTTCTGGTAGTTGAAGGGCGGGTCGTCACAATAGCCGAGTGGTGCTTGCTGACCGATTGTAGTCGAGCGATGCTTGCCGAGCCAAAATGCCCAAGGCGTCCATGCCGAACGCTCCACGGCCGAGCCACTTAATCTTTCCTTCAATGTCGATCGAGGGGTCACTGAGCCATATAGCCTTCCCACCGAACCACATAACCGTCCCTTCGTGGCCGAGAGGCATGTGACTAAGGCATTCATGTCGAACGCCCCAATGCCGAGCCAAACGTATCAATTCCGCCGGGGCCAGTCCACCAATTGTCGAGCCACCCTTGCCGAGCGAGTTGTAATGTGCTCCTATAGCTTCTTTCCTTTATCCAAGCAGCGTTAGCCAAACAATGGTGTTGAGTTCCTGCCTTCAATTTTTCTTCTTACCAAGCAACATACACTACCATACCGGACCGGACCATGCATGCAGGCCGACCTATGTATATATGTCGAACTCCTGAATTTGGGTCAATCTTTCATTGGCCCGAGTTTCACTTAAATTCAATCAAAACCTCTATCGTTAGCATCTCATAGCCGGGCTAAGCAACCGGGTAACATTTTCCATCCAAAGTGTGTCGTGTGAAGCAACAAGACACGTTTTGAATTAGTTTTCAGTTCCTACTGTCAGAAGTCGAATGTATACGATGAAGGTCGATACATGGCAGACTTTCCTAGCAACTTGTACAGTTTTGAGCCTATTTTCTTCTCTTCTCTTTTTTATTCTTTTTTTTAATATATGACATTGGGCAGGTCGGCATAGAGTGGCCGAGCCACACGATCGGTTAACTTGAACAGGAATAGGTATATTTAGCAGCCAACTTCCCAAAGCATAATGACCGGTTCTTCGAGAAATAGCCCGTTCACCTCCCCTCTCCCATTTATAAGAACACTTCCTTCCTCCTCCTCTCCACTTTTACTTTATTCCTTTGAGACCTACTAAACTACTTTCTCCTAAACCTCAGCAACCACTCAAACTTTCCTTCCTCCCCCGACTCCAAGATGTTTGCCTCACAGTCCCTTCAGTTAATAAACCTAAACGAGTTTCGACCCCCAAATCTATGACTCCTACAACCTTCAACTCATTCCTATAGTTATGGATCTCTCACTTGACCCATCTACCTGAATTAGGGGTGTTGCATGAAGCTCGAGTTCACGAGTTTTATTTGGATTATGATCAGTAAGAGTTGTCGTGGATGAGGGAGGACGAATTGGAGATAAGGACATGAATTAGGTTAGAAAATTAGTATGGCTTTAACAGATACTAAGTGGGGAGAGAAAAAAATGATATCGGTAGTCACTTGGACATAGGTTCTTGTTAGGCCACCGAGCGAGGGAGAGTGGTTGTTAGGTTATTGAAACAGGGCAAAATTGACAATCGAAGTTATTCGGTGGTTAAGGAACAAGAGAGAAGAGTGTGTCTACGGGTCGGTACTTTGGGTGGGAGTAGTGCAAGGGAGGTAGAGGGAAAGGGCATTGTTCGGTCTAGAGTGAGTGTCACTCGGTCTAGAGAAAGGGAGTGAGCGTCGTTCGGTCTAGAGTGAGTGTCGTTCATAGGATAGCGTTTAGATGCTGAACGGTTAGGATGGCTCAGTATCTAGGTTTGCGTTGGCTATGGCTTGGGAGGAAACTGGTGTAGTGGTTAAGCAATTAGAGAGTGGGAGAGAGGAGAGTAAGTGGTCAGCGCTCTTGGTCTAGAGGGTCGTTCGGTAGTTTGTGGGTGAGAGGTTCTGCATGTATGCTTTGAGAGTCGATCGGCTTTGGGTCTTGTGGTCGGCATTGACAATCAGCATCACCCTAATTTGAACACAACATACGCCAAGTCCACTTATCCCCATACCTGATCATAGGACAATGAACAAGGACAAGAACTTAAGCATATGGAACTGGTTTGGACTAGTAACTTCCTAGTTCCAACAACTACAAACACGAGTTAATCTCAACAACATCAAAAAACACTCTCCAACATATAACGCCAATGTTGAATTTTAAGAACCATGCTACCGAATATAGGATAAGCTCTCGGAGACGGTCAGGGATGACGGTCTTCGAAGAGGACAATTTAATGCTCAATCTCACTTCGTCATTCCTTGCATCTTTAACTCTTTCACACTTATGCTCGAATGATTGCACTAGTACACACCACACGAGGGGAATATTTCTGTCGTTATATCTAATATTGATTGCCTTTCAAGCATAGTTCAAACAGGTATTAACCAAAATTCAACGCTCGTTGAGGATGTCTTAAAAGTCGAGCTCCACCACAGTTTCAGATAAACCTGAGCCAAGTTCTCAGCAGAAAGTAGTGGGAACTTTAAATCCATCGACAACTCCTACATAGGATATCCCAAACCCATCGGCTGCAACTATTGACCTGGCTCCTGATGTGATAGACGGAGCTTTTATTCTAGATTATCCTACTGACTCCCAAGCTTCAAAGATTAATGAAACAGCTCTTCCCGGTTATGCTCAATCCATGGAATCCCATTTGACGACGTATTAGTTCCATCGGAACGAGATCGTCCTCACCTGCCCCCACCTGGATATACAGCTTGCAACAAATTCATGTGATGGGTCGAAAGCGTGCCATCGTTCAACTCATTTCTCTGCAAAGTGCTACAGTATATCGGGTTCGCCCCAACACAGCTCGACTCAATAGTCATGCGTTCATCTATGACACTTGTATTCTCTTTATGAGCATTTTATTTAGGTTCCCTACTCCCGGTGAAATCCGCTACATCTATCGCTTCAAAAGACGATCATATAGTCCATTTTCCATATTCCTCGAGCCACACTCCAAGTGTCAGATACTGACGGGGCATGGAGTGAATTCACCCAATATAAGCAAGAATGGTTCTACGTACGCTTCCCCCGGGATTTGTGAGAAGATGGCTGGAAGGGAGTAAGTTCCATTTTCGGACCAATACTTGTCTAAAATACGAAGTGGATTGTTTCTTAAACTTCTTTTGATTTTTATAGGTATCGGACCACGTCCTGAAGGTACCTGGTATTCTGAGGCCGTCGAGGCCTTTCGAGCTGTTCTAGTGGGAGACTGGGAGATCAAATCCGTTATCTCCAATGAATCGCTTTCAAAGTTCGAATTGTTGGCGGTGGGTCGTCATACAAATCTTCCACCGGTGCCACTGCAACTGGATCCGTGTCTAAAAGGGGTAAAGAACAGGCCGGACCTTAAGTGCCTCTACAAGTGGTGCCCCCGACACATCCGAGGAGGGTGAGATTAGAGAAATTGGGGTGCTAGAAGCGCTAGATGAGAATATAAGCCATGTTCCGAAACCGGTGGTGGATGCATCTGGCATTGATGAGCTACCTCCTCCTTCAAAGGGAAAAAAGAAACTAGCTTACAAACTGAGAAAGAAGATAGTGGGCGGAATCTCGAAAGTAATAATTACCCCGGTTGAGAAAGCGTCCTCTCCCCAACATCAAGAGGTTCACTTAAAGGTCTTTCAGACCTGACCATCCCCGATGACCTACTGAATTATGGTTTTAAGGACCCCGGAGATATGGGTCTTAATTTGCCCACGAATGGCGATGTAGGTGATTCGGTCGGTCGGTCGACATGGAGAGTCAACCCCAATTAGTAAAGCAAAAGAAATTAGTCCATCGGGGGAATCACTAAGACACACACGAACACTTACACTTCACCCTGCACTTAAACTTCATCCATCATGTTATTCTTGCTAATTTGTCCTTACTTAATTTCTGTGCAGGTGACATGGGACGCACTAACGGATTCGACCGCCTTCACGGGTCCTCTATCTTCCATCATCCCAGCCAAAATTCAGGGTCTGGTAAATGCCGGGATAAAGACGGCAATAGCGATAGAGACTATCATCCTCGAGATTCATCGTCGTTTCGAAGGAAAACTTACAGCCATTCTCCGTACCCCAATGATCGTCCTCCTTAGCTAGAACAAAGCAGGGAGAAATTTGCTCAAAGGGGGTCTCAATCTAAATCTTCTCGCGACCAATACTCTGGTTCATCAAGCACTAGGCAATCTCGCGAGCCTTGCAAGAAGTTCATGGTCTCGGCTAAACAAACTTCTTCAGCCCCTGCACACGATCCATCGATAGCAGAAAAGCTAGCTGAGCTTAAAGCCATGTTTCCAAAAATATGCTTTGAAGGATTAAAATTTCTTTCTACGATCCATCCTATTCCAGGGCACGTTAAACAAAGTGTCATTGCTTGCAACAACGATGTCTACATCCAACATGACGCGTTTGTTCACTTGGCCGAAAAAGTTTTTAAAGTTTCTACAGAGCACAAGCATGAAATCGATCACTTGAAGCTTGAGGCCATCCATGATAAGGATATTATCAAAGCCCAAGATGAAGAGCTTTCCTCCTATAAATCTCAACTTGAGGCCGCTTAGAAGAATGCTAAAAATACTGCTGAGGTAGTCAATCGCCTGGTGGCCACACGCAAAAAAGAAATCGATGAAGCAGTTCAACGCCATGGCGCCTTAGCCTTAGAGAAAGACTCCGTTCAAAAGGAGAAAGTGTCCTCGCTCAATGAATCAAAGAGTTGGAGGAGCTACTCCTCAAATAAAATGAAGAAAAGACTGCCGCTCAAGAGGAGTCACAATGATATTATGACGAGATTGTTGCTACGCGACTCCTAAAAACAAAGCTCGATGAGCATCTCTCCAAGGCTGAAGCACTGAAGGACGAACCCCGTGAGGAGGGAAAAAGAGTGGCACTTTCGGAAATCGATTCTCGCCTCGAGGCGGCTGCTGAGGCTGGTAGGGAGGAAATTAAGTACATGTTTGATCCACTCATACCCGAGTACAATGCTCGAGTTCTCATGCATCGCAACCTAACATTTCTGGGCGAAGGTTACCTCGAATCTTTGGCTGAAGCATGGGACACTTTAATAAAAATTAAAAAGGTTGAGTTGGGAATTGAAGAAGTTGATGAGTAGTCTCTTGTGAAGGAAGTGCTTCGCGAGAATGAGCGCACTGACCTATCTACGGCAAAGGTTCTTTACGGAAGGGACTCTTCCTCATCAAAAGGAAAGAATGACACTGCTGGTCCATCCGGAACCGAGTCTCCAGTTCCTCCTCCTATTCTGCCGACTGGTTGCCCATCACTTGACCCCTTCGAGTAGCATATTGGCTATGACCAGAGGAGCCTGGACTTGATATTCACGCTCTATCCCCTACTCCAGAAGGTGAAACTCCCGAACAATTGATAGTCAACCAGAAACTGGTACATAACTTCTCTTTCTAAAGTTCAAAGGGCCATTGTTATTGGTGAGTAGTAAATGTATTATAACATTTGTCTCTTATGATTTCTTATTGGCCATTCCGACCCCGTACCCACTCTAAGGAGCGATGTCGCCATGAAGAGGGAGGAGAAAGTGGGAGAAGCAATTCAAATGAGGGAGATTCCCAGACCTGACGCTCAAGTGATCGAGGCACTTGACGAAGAAAAATCTGAAAATCCATCGCCCATAGAAGAACATGATGAAGTTGAAATTATGGGCGCCTTTGAACATACTTCAAAACTGAGCATGGAGGAGAAAATCATGGAAGAGGGAAGAAGAAGGCTGATATTAAGGTTGAGCCTCGGGTGGTGGAATTTGACGATCCACTGAATAGTCCCCTGAAGGTTATTCTCCCCGGTGAGACCTCTCCACTAGAAGTTCATCTCCCTTCCCTGGGCTCCACTTACCTAGCAAGCATGGAATCCAAGAGAAAACGCCTAGGGGAGGAGTCTTCAGAGAAACCGTGGAAGGAAAAGAAGCCGAAAAAGTAGCTATCATGCCTCGTTCAACGCGAATAGGCCTGGATCGTGTACATATTTTTTATTTATTTTCATAGTCGTTGTAAATAGACTTTTTTCTCCGAGTTTAGGAGAATTTGTAGTGGAACTTTATTTTAGATTAGTGAACAAACTTTGTTTCTTGGATTTCGATGATTTTTTTTGTTCAGCTTACTATATAACTTGTAGCCAGAATTCAAAATCTTGTGAGTTACACAAGCTCCAGTTCACTTCCATATTACTCGAATTTTTTTGGAATCGTAGATCCTCTGGTCCATGCTCTGGGGACTTAGATTACTTTTAGCCTGCACTCCGGGGACTTAGAAATTTTTAAGTCGTTTACACTCTTGTCCATGCTTCGGGGACTCAGAGTACTCCAGTCCACACTCTAGAGACTTAGAGATTTTTAGTCGTTTATACTCTAGTCCGCGCTTCGGGGACTCAGAGTACTCCACTACGCACTCTGGGGACTTAGAGATTTTTAAGTCGCTTAAACTCTAGTCCGCGCTCTGGGGACTCAGAGTACTCTAGTCCGCACTCTGGGGACATAGAGATTTTGAAGTCTTTTATACTCTAGTCCATACTCTAGGGACTCAGAGTACTCCAGTTCGCACTCTGGGGACTTAGAGATTTTTAAGTCATTTATACTCTAGTCCACACTCTAAAGACTCAGAGTACTCCAGTCTGCACTCTGGGGACTTAGAGATTTTTAAGTCATTTATACTCTAGTACGCACTATGGGGACTCAGAGTACTCCAGTCCACACTCTGGGGAATTAGAGATTTTGAAATTGTTTATACTCTAGTCCGCACTCTGGGGATTCAGAGTACTCCAGTCCGCACTCTGGGGACTTAGATATTTTGAAGTCGTTTATACTCTAGTCCGCACTCTAGGGACTCAAAGTACTCTAATCCGCACTCAGGGGACTTAGAGATTTTAAAGTCGTTTACACTCTAGTCCGCACTTTTGGGACTCAAAGTACTCTAGTCCGCACAGTGGGACTCAAAGTACTCTAATCCACATTCTGGGGACTAGAGAATTTGAAGTTGTTTAAACTCTAGTCCACACTCTGGGGACTCAGAGTACTCCAGTCTACACTTGGGGGACTTAGAGATTTTGAAGTCGTTTGTACTCTAGTCCGCACTCTGGGGACTCAGAGTACACCAGTCCGCACTATGGGGACTTAGAGATTTTAAAGCCGTTTATTCTTTAGTCTGCACTCTGGGGACTTAGAGATTTTGAAATCGTTTATACTCTAGCCCGCACTTCGGGGACTCGGAGTACTCCATTCCGCACTTTGGAATCTTAGAGATTTTGAAATCATTTATAATCTAGTCCGCATTCTAGGGACTTAAAGTATTCCAGTCCACACTCTGGGGACTCAGAGTACTCTAGTCCGCACTCTACGGACTCAAAGATTTTGAAAACATTTATACTCTAGTCCGCACACTGCGGACTTAGAGATTTTGAAATCGTTTATGCTCTAGTCCGCACTCTGGGGACTCAGAGTACTCTAGTCCGCACTTTGGGGACTTAGAGATTTTAAAGTTTTTTGCGCATGCGTTCACACGTTAGATAGAGTAATGTGATTTAATTTTTTTCCATGATATTACAACATACGGAACATCGATAGTTCACAGAAAAGTGGCTTCAAGCCTTTATTATCAATAATCAAATAGGAATAACTGATTTGTCTTATTACATGCCGAAAACAAAAGAAAAACATATAGGAAACAATTGCTACTAAAATGCAAAGGAAACAACTAAGTGTAATAATGTCGCAGATGCTCACTATTCCATGCTCGAGGGAGTGTCGTGCATTCGATGATCGTTATCATGAAAGTCCCCTCTCCAAGCTTTCGTTCAATGATGTATGGACCTTCCCATGTGGGATTCATATGCGATGGGATCGGAAACACTCGCTTCAAAACGAGATCGCCCACATCAAAGATTCTCGGTTGGACTTTCTCATTATAATATCGAGCGACTCGGTGCCTATATGCAGCCGCCCTTTAATCAGCTTCTTCACGTTTTTCATCAACAAAGTCCAGTGATTCCAGTAGGATATTATGATTCGTTCTAGGATCATAATGAGTATCCCGATGAGAAGGAACTTCTAGTTCTACGGGTATCACAGCTTCAGTGCCGTATGCCAATGTGAATGGAGTGTGGCCAGTCGCGGACTAATGGGTGGTTCTGTAAGCCCAAAGTGTTGTTGGAAGCTCATCCACCCACTTGCCTCTAGCCTTCTCCAAACGTTTTTTCAATATGGATTTGATTATTTTATTTACGGCTTCTACTTGTCCACTGGCTTTTGGATGAGCAACTGCTACGAACCTTTTCTCAATGCCATACTTTTGACAAAATTCTTTGAACTCCATACTTTCGAACTGTGTTCCATTGTCCGTAATGATAGTTCGGGGGAGGCTAAAACGGCATATGATGTTTCACACAATGAATTAATGACTTTTGGTGGTGATTGTAGCTAAGGGCTCAACTTCCGCCCACTTAGTAAAGTAATTGACTGCAACCATTGCGTATTTGGCACCACCTTTGGAGATTGGCAAGGAGTTGATTATATCGATTCCCCATATTGCAAATGGCCAAGGACTGACCATTTTTGTGAGTTCCGTTAGGAGAGAACTCGGTATTTTCGCATACTTTTGACATTAGTCACATCTTTTTACGTAGTCTACAGCATTTCGATTTACAATTGGCCAACAGTATCCATAGCGGAGAATCTTTTTTGCTAGTGTCTGCCCCCCTGTATGGTCACCACATTCTCCTTCATGAACTTCTTTCAAGACTCGTTTTATCTCACCGTGCACAATGCACCGAAGTAAGGGGACTGAGAATCCCATTCGATACATTATTCCATCCTACATTACATATCGCGAAGCTTTGCGAATGACTTGTCGTCTCACATTCTTTCTTTCAGGAAAAACCCCGTGCAGTAGGTATTGCTTCGTTGGGGTTATCCACGACACCTTCTCGATTTCTGTTTCTAACACCAAATCTACTTCCATCTCATTTATACTCGAAGCATGTAATATTTCGACGGAAACCTATCCCATCTCCTGTGCATCACCGGTACTCGTAAATTTTGCCAATGAATCGGCTTCCCCATTTCGCTCATATGGGATGTGTGAAATATCGTAATATTCGAGGTCTGCCAACAGCTCTTGAACCCGATCAAGGTATGGGGAAAGTCTCTGCCCCTTTGCTTGATAGTCTCCTCGCACCTGGTACACCACCAATTGTGAGTCACAAAATATTTCAACCGATTTTACTCCAAGTTCCCTGACAAGTTTCAAGCCAGCAATCAATGTTTCATACTCGGCTTCGTTATTTGTAGCTGGGAAATCGTTCTTCAAAGCATAAAAAATTGTTTCGTTTTTAGAAGTTATAAGAATGACTCCAATCCCAGAACAACGGTCTTTGGATGCCCCATCGGTGTATATTTCCATCGAATGGAGGGAATAACATCATCATTATTTGGTTCGTCTGAGATGGTAAATTCTACGATGAAGTTTGCTAGCACTTGCCCTTGCATGGCCCTTCATGGAAGGTAGGTGATATCGAACTGGCTCAACTCAATATTCCATTTTAACATCCTTCTAGAGGTTTTTGGTCGTTAGAGTACCTATCGCAAGGGTTGATCGGTATAAACACTGATCGGGTGTGCCTGAAAGTACGGCTTACGTGATGCAATCACCAAGCAGTAGGCTAGCTTCTCAATTTTAGGATAATTTCTTTATGGCCCCATTAAACATTTACTAATATTAAACCAGCTTTTGAACTTCGTCTTCCTCGCAAACCAAAGCCGTACTGATGGCATGTTGAGATACGGCCAAGCATATATACTATACTTCATGGTCTATAGGTTTCGACAACACCGGGGGACTTTCTAAATTTCTTACCAGTGCTCATAATGCATTATCATAGTTGGGATTCCATTCAAAATTTATCTTCCCTTTCTTTATCACATCGAAGAAGTGAATACACTTGTTTATTGCTCTTGATATGAATCGACTCTACGCGGCCACTTTTCCGTTCAGGCTTTGTACTTGCTTTATAGTTTTGGCACTTGTATGTCTCGAATAGCCTGAATCTTTTCTGGGTTAGCTTCAATTCCTCGCGCATTGATGATAAAACCCAAAAACTTCACCGAGGCAATGCCAAAGGAACACTTCAGAGGATTGATTTTCATCCCGTGGTATCTTAGTATATCAAACATTTCCGCCTAGTCTTGAATGTGGTCGTTTGACGGCCGTGACTTCACGAGCATGTCATCCACATAGTCTTCCATTGTTCTACCGATTTAATCTTTAAACATCTGATTTACCAAGCGTTGATAAGTCGCTCCTGCATTCTTCAGCCCAAAGGGCATCACCACATAACGATACATTCCAACGTCTGTGACAAAACTAGTATGTTCCTAATCTGGAATGTGCATCGGGATTTGATTGTATCCTAAACATGCATCCATAAAAGACAATAGCTCATGTCCTGCCATTGAGTCGACCAGCTGATCAATTCTGGGTAAAAGGAAACTATCCTTAGGGCATGCCTTGTTCAAATCTGAGTAATCTACATAGGTCCTCCATTTTCCATTCGCTTTTCTCACTAGTATGGGGTTAGAGACCTACTCTAGGTAGAGGGCGTCGTGGACGAACCAATTGGCTTTGAGTTTGTCCACCTCCTCTCTGAGAGCCGTGGACCTCTCCGGATCCATGCCTCTCCTGTTTTGCTTCACCGGCACGTATTTCAGGTCTATGTTCAACATATGACTCGTAATGGCGGAAGAAATCCTGCACATATCGGAATGTGTCCAAGCGAAAACATCCAGATTCGCTTGGAGGAAATTAGTAAGATCCTCAATCGCTGAGGGGTTGAGTTGTGATCCAATCTTAAGTACCCACGATGGGTTATAGCGGCTGACTGGAATGTCAATCGTTAGCTCAGTCGGTGCTACTTTTGCCTCCTTGGGTTCCTCACCATTGTCTCTTGGATCTACGTCTCTATAGATCCGGTCATGTTGCCCGAGCCAAGGCTCGGTCATTAATTTTCAATCTTCAGTTACTCGGCTGCGGATGGAGTTGTCGCAACCTTTCCTTTCTCTCTTCATTTGGACTCTCTCAGCTCAGACACATAACATGCACGACCAGTCACCTGATCACCATGCACAACACCAACTTCTTTATCCGTCGGAAATTTCAAGGTTAAACACCACGGGGCCAAACTTCCCTAAACTCAGCCAGGGCTGGTCGACCCAGAAACACATTATACGGAGAATCGACATCCAAAACAATGAATGGTAGGATCCACACCCTCCTACGTTTACCTTGTCCAAGTTTAACGGGAAATTCAACAAAACCCGGTGCATCAGTAGCTGCACTATTAAAGCCATGAATACGTACTTTAGATGGTTTTAGATTCTTTGTCTCTATCTTCATCTGGTCATATGCTTGTTTGAAGATGATGTTAACAGAACTTCCATGGTCAATCAATATCCTTCTCATAAATGTTGTCCCAATCGTTGCCAAGATGACCATCGGGTCAACGGTAGGTGCCTCCACTCGATTATCATCTCTACTTCTGAACACTGTATCATCAATCATCATTTGCTGCTGTTTCGCTGGAATCCCATCTTTCGAGTTCGAGCATTATTCAAAGTCCGCGTGTTTCAAGGAACTAGCATAGCATTCCATTTCTTGCCAACACTTGTCTACTAGATAGGGCCCACCACCTATCATGCTTATGATTAGTCAACCTATAGTCCGAGCAGGTTCCTCAGGATGGCATGGAGCTTGCCCGCGACCGGGGTCTGATGTTCCTTGTCCGCCTTCCTGTGGATTCTTGACCAACTCCTGTACCTTTTTCTATCGAATCAACTTTTCTATAGCGTCATGCAGGTGCCTGCAATCCTTGGTATTGTGCCTGTAAGTCTCATGGAATTGGCAATACTTCTCAGTCTGCTTTTGTTCCTCAATGGATTCTTTTGGGCATGCTTTTGATATTGAAAAGTATTACAAGTCGATAGGTAAATATTTTTCAGAGATGCATTCAGAGGAGTGTATTCGTTGTAAGTTGGGATCCTTGGTTTTCACTTTCCTGCTTCCCTTTTCTTTCCGGGATTTCCTCCTCTGGATCTTTTAGATTGCTCTGTCTTGTTTTGAACATTGACCTGGACCTTTCCAGAGTTACCGCCGGATTCTCTTTGCCAAGCCTTGGTGCATTATCTCGCCTTGTCCACCTGACTTCCTCTTTTCTTATGAATTGATGCACCTTTGAATAAAAACATTCCAGTGTAGTCGGAGGTTTTTCTACCAGCCAATCACCAAACTCTGAATTTGGATCTACTACTCGCATCACGGCCATTAGAATAGCATGGTCGTTTGGGTTGCTGACTTCAGTATCAGCAACTTGAAATCTTTATAAGTACTCCTTTAACGACTTCCTTAGAGCCTGAATCACACTGGACAAGGACATCACATCCTTGGGATGAGTGGCATGAATCCTGAACTGTTCCATAAATTTCGTCGCTGACTCATCAAAGTTGGACATAGACTGCGGAGGAAGTCGGGTGAACCACATGGTAGCGATTCCAGATAAAGTTATTGGGAATCATCTACATTTAGTTGCATTGTTTGCCCTAGCTGAATCCATCATCCACTCATATCTCATTTCATGTTGTCGGAGATCGGTTTCGCATTCGTAGGCCGGAATAGTCGGCATGTTAAACTTCCTGGGGTACTCAGCCTATAGGATAGCATCTATGAATGGAGTATGGCTCCTAGATACACCCCAATCATCATTAGATAAGCCTTGATTTTCCCTCATCAACTGTCTGACCATAGATGATATGTCGGGGGTTTGTATGGAAGGTGGCAAGTTGGAATCTGTCCTGCAGGACCATTCCGGTTGGTGCCTCCTCGGTTGGTAATCTACCAAATACATGTCTTGGGGACCGACTTCATTGTGATCTTGGTGAGTCAGTCGTCCAGCTTCCACTCGTGCTCTGGATCCTATGTTTCCTATTCCAACTTGAGTACGATTGCCCTGGTGTAAGTGAGGGGACATGGCTCCAGGTAGGGAACCTGGACCGTCCCTGGTGGATCGTTCAGCTGGACCCGTTTGCATTGTTTCAGTTCTATGGCATATACGCCTAGGAGATTCATCAAACGAAGCAGAGCTGTTGGATGAGGCGTAGGAAACGGGATTTCCTCCAGCATTCTGATGTTGTTGTTGAGTAAGCAGCTGGGTCATAAGATTAGCGTTAACTTATATCTTCTCATTAAGATGTCTCCTGCTTTCCACGAATTCTCTCATCAGATCGTTGAACTCCGTTCTGGTGACACCTTTTGTTTGATTTAGGGTGGTAGTGGTCCCTAACTTGGATTAGCTTGTTGACTGCTGGGTCCAACTTGTTGGACGCTAGCAGTCTCGTTGACATCCGCATTGTGAGAGGCTGATTTGGTATGTGGTTTTCCCATTGTAGAGTTATTGGTAGGAACTCTTAGTAGAATCTATGAACTTCTTGTGAACGAACTTGGATCTTCCTTGGGGATTTCTTCAATCCAGCAGCGACAAAGTAGATCCTAACAGCCTGAGAATGCTATTCTCAGTGAAAGCACCAAAATGTTCTCACCAAAATTAGTCACTAACACCCTTGAAGAGGACTGTATAATGAACAAAGTAGATTAAAACTGAGGAATATCACATTAGAATGCAATAAGTAATGTAAGAAACGAGAATACCAGAATTATAGTGGTTCGGCTTAATTGCCTACGTCCACTTTGATCGTAATCTTTATTGCTTCTTCAAATAATTAAATACAGATACAATCCGTACACCAAAAAATTGAGTATAAGTTTTTATAGAAAAGAAACGAGTCTTCAAAATGACAGAGTCTCCCTAGTGTTCTTGGACTAAAGATCCCTTTGCACTGCGCCCCTGCCCCTTTATTTATAAAAAAAGGAAGGCTGGACTTCCTACGCAGGCCTAAGGACAAGGTACCTCGGCCCACAATAGACAACTTCTGTATGTCGAACCAGGCATACCGAACGGTGGTTGCCGAGCGAAATGTGACAAATTACTAAGCTATAACAATTGTTCTATTCTCATTCATTTGGTTCATCTGTTTTGAAATAATTTGGTAATCAATGTGAAATTAACGTAATTCAAATATTCAAAATTAATGTGGTAAAAGACGTTAACTATAGAATATGAGTGTAATAAAATGAAAACTTACGTTAATAAATTTCATAAGGTATTTGTTGATTTAATAATAAGAATATAAATCAAAATAAAAGAATTTTTTAAATTTTAAATATATAACGAAGGGATTTTATTACAGTTGTAATTAAACGTTGAAATTAATTTAATATTTAAATCTTGGATTTAACATGGAAAATTGTAGTTTAAAAGATTATTAATTCCTGTTTAATCAAGAATGTTGACAGAAAACTTTTAGTCTGGAATTTAAAAGAGATTAAATTGATTTTTAAAATAGATTATTTTAACTAACGTGTAAAATTAGCCTTTTTGGGCACTGTCTCGGACTTCGATGAAACCAGTTTCATCAGATCTGTAATAGTAAATTACTATAGGATTACAAGTTTCCTAGCGATCGGAATTATCGTTTGATCGTGCGAGCTCGAAACGCGTAAAAATCAATTAAAGGAATCTAATTAAAATATTTGGATTGTAAAAGCTAACTTCTATATGCATTAGAATTAGAGTTTGAGATTAGTTAAATTGAATTTAGAAATATTGAAAATCAATATTTTGACATATATGATGATCTATTTTCGCTTCGGGGATGAAACGAGCTTTTCGGGTCTTTGTTATCGCTTCGATCCAATTGATTTGCTCCATCCACTCTTATCTATCTCTACCTGTATATATGTTGTTCCAAATCAAATCGAAAAATCTAAACTGCTCAAACCATACCATATAATATATCATTGCGAAGCTCTTAATGAACAGAATCAGCATCTACAATTCATTTTTTGATTGGTGGTTCTATTTGTCTAGAAATCAATGATTTATTCTCGGCCATCCATTCTATGGTTTGGATTCAACGGTGGATCGTCGATCGATCGACGATCAAGAAGCGCTGGAGTGTAGAGGGTGATGGGGCGAATGCATTTATGATGGTTGATCATCGTCTAGACGCATGAAATCGCCAGAAATTAAGGTCAAAGGCACGGGGGTGAAGAGCTTCAGGAGGCGACATCGAGGGTCGCGCGACCACGTACTAGTGCGCCTTGGCTTGGTGGTGGCGACGACAGTGTCAGATCATGGGTTAGATGGTCGTAGGCGTACACGTTTAACGATGAAGGGTGGTGGCTTTGGGTTCATCGATGTGAATGAGGGTTTGGAGAGATAGGTATTTACTTGTTTACCCTTATTTATATTTATATATATTTATATTTATATTTCAAAACTTGTAACCTTAATAACTTTTGCATACAAACTCGGATTCACGCGCGGTTCTTCCTTTCGTTTCATTTCGAAATTCCAGACAACAGGAGATCGGTTTAATTGAATTTGGAAAGTATTGAAATTTAGGGTTTTTATTGGATTTAATGGGCTTTAAAATCAAAGGAGAGTGATTTAACCCACTCATGCAATATTAAATTTTCTTATGTTAGTTGAATTAAATTTATAAAGTGATAAGAATGTTATTGGTTGCTGTTTGATAGTTTAAGTCGACATTTTAATTGAAATTGAATTTTATTGAACTAAATTGCCATTTAAATTAAAATTGAAATTGAATTACTAGTTAAATACCTGATATTGATGACCAGTTAATTGTTGTGATTTATTGCCTGGTTTGAATATTGACTGTACAGATGTCTAGTTGACATTTTGGATGATTGCATGTTTATTTATTTTTATATATCCCTGTTATCACTCTGTATATTAAGTGACAACATATAAACGGTTATTTGAATTATTTCGAATAAATTAAGAAATAGGTTGAAATTGTACATACCCATGACACTTTGATTTTGATTGAAATGACGTATATCTATCTTTGAAATTAAAAATTGAAATAACTATTCACTTGGCCATAGGATAGAAAATTATATACAAACACCGAATTGGTTAATTTAAATGGTTTTAAAATCTTGAATTTGGATTTTGGTTAAACGATTTTGCTTTAAGGAAATAAACTGTGGATTTATATGAATTGAATTATTTCGAATTCAAGTTTTGAAATGTTGGAACCGAAGTTGGGTAAAAGAAATTATTTTAACGAATTAAAATTGAAATATGAAATTATAATCGATATATGACTTTAATTTTGAAATTATTTTTAAGTTTGAACCTTAAATTGAACAATGAAGCCTAAATTGATTTAATGGGCATGAATCGATAAATTGAAATTAGACTTGTAATCTATATGAATTGAATGGTTTAAAATAAAATTTGAATTGGAATTTTAAATCATTGAGTTGAATTGTGGAATCGAATTTGAAGTTAAAATGAGTGTTTCTAAAATTGAAGTTAATTCGAATTGAAATTGAAACTAAATTGATTTGAAACTAAATCGAAATTGAGTCAATTGAATTGAAAGATTAAAAATTGAGTTTTGTTGATTTGAAATTTTGACATGGGTCCAGATTTGTTGAAATGGAAGAAAATAGTTTGATTTGATACTGTTTTCAAAATAAATCATTTTAATATAAACTATTTAAAATCTATCCTTTTAATATTCAAATTATTTAAAATTTCCAAACTATTTTACTATGTAAACCACTTTCAATACTCAAACCATTTTAGATCAAACTGTTTTAAGTCTTTAAACTATTTAAATTATTTAAACTATTTTAAACTATTCAAACTATTTTCTAAAAATTCAAGCTATGCTTAGTTGGAATGTTTATATTTAAATCTTTGACTTAATTATGAATGTGATTAAATGAGGTTATAACCTAAGTTGGAATTTGAAATGATATTTTCAAGTGAAAATGACATATTTTGAATAAATATGGTATTTTGAAATGAAGTGGTATTTTTGAAGCAGATATGATATTTTGATATCAAATATGAATCGTTTTTGAAATGTAAAAGAACCAACTGGTGTACAAAATGACGTTTGGTTATTGAAGAGACCGGGGTCGAATATTGAAATACTCTCTGTCAATATCGGAACCATTTTAACAACTATGTACGTGGTGGATGATCCAGAATGAAATAGTTGGATTGGCGAACGATTGCTGGATTTGAAGAAAGAGAACGATGATGGATGACCCCGACACTTGTGCCATTTTGAAATGACTAAAATAGGACGGCTTGTCTGGGCCAAGTGAGCTAGCTACCCCTAGCGGACACATTTCTTTGTATTATTATGTTGATTTTGACTTGATCGGTCCGCCTTGATTTGATTTTGGGAGTGTTCGACATAGTAGGCGGATATGGCTACGATGTGTTACCACTAGCCCTACGACCCGAACTGGTAGTATCCTACCTTGGGCATTGCCTCACATACCTTGTCATACTTTTATTCTTATACGCGACCACTATGATTTTGTTTTTGTATGGTACCTATTGGGGATACTCACTGGCTACCGACGTTACTGGTTGTGTTACTGGACCTGCATAGACTACCCGCTTAAAAATGTGTTAAGGGGGATTAATGTAAAGCCTAAACGCTATTTTATTATTTATTTTATTGATAGACGCTGCATATATAGTATATCTTACTACATATAGATAATTTAATGGATCCTTAGGAGATAGAAAATCCTGTAACATCTCTTAAGTTATTGCACTCATGTTATACACTGGATAGGAGATGTAAAATCCTGTAAACATCTCTGAAGATATACACTTAATTTACTTGTTGTTGATTTAAGTTACATAAGAACTTTTAGTCCTGACTCGAGTGTTTTGTCATTTCATTACGCTTGGGTCAGCCTGAGCATTTCAGTCTTTGAAGACATTATTTCTGGAGGATGAAGATGGAGTTTGGTATATTATATTGTTAGTATTATTTCGTTACATCATTATTGGTATGTTGTTGTTTGTACTCTGATTATGTTATAAAAATTGTGTAATCAAATGTATATTGTAAAACCGTTTCATGAATTGTTTATCTGATAATTATATTTTCTCATTCCGCTGCGAGATTCTATATTTTTTCCTTCTTTTCTCTTATTTTCTTATTAAACCCCATTGACAATCCTCCTTTTTGAATGATTTGAGTTAAACATGTGTGGTTTATTGTCGATTTAAACTGTCCAAAAAGGCGGGTCGTTACACAATCAAATTAGTGAAGGTTCAATGGAGTGACGATGATACAGACTGTACTTGGGACACTGAGACTAGAATTAGAGACCTTATCCTGATTTGTTTGATGGTATGTTTTACCTTTAATATTTTGATGTGTATCTTATCGTAATTTTGAGGATGAAATTCTTTATGGAGGAGAGTCTATAACTCCCCATATTTTTAGTTACATTATTTAGGGAATTTAAAAGGCTAAATTAAATTAAATAATATAGGTTGATTAATGGATTGAGATTTGTGATTTAATTAAGGGGTAGTCGTGCCATGTCAATGAATAAACAAATGAACTAAAGAATAAAGTGTCATGGAAAATAGACGAGGGGTAAAATAAGAAATAGAGCATTCTAATTCCCTAAACCCTTAGGAATTTACTTATATACGTTCATTCATATATTTACAAGCAAAAATTTTAAGTCTATGGTCGACCACCATTAGCCAAGAGGAAGAAGATAAAGCTAGGATTCAAGAGGAAGAATCAAATTACTTAATCAAGATCAAATCTCATATCCTAAATCACAAAGCTAAGGTGAATAATGAGTACATCTCATATTTCTTAAATGTTTTCTGTTTTAAGGAAATCCGAATTTATCTTGCATAGTTTAGCCGTGATTTTGGGGGACAAAACGTTTATATATGCTTGTTGATGATTTATGCTTATTTATATAGATTTTATGTTATGTTTTCATGCGAAACCCTATTTAATGACATCCAAATACCTTGTGATTTTAGACATAGATCAGAAATGATATTTCAGAGATGCTTTTCAATTTTCATAATTTTCTAAATTAATGTGGATTTTACATTAATTTTCTAGTGAAGAAAATGATTTATTGGGTTATAAATAATTTATGGTTAAATTATAAATAATTTGGATCTGAAATTTTATATGTTAGAAAACGTATTAAAAAGAATTTTCAGTAGTTTTTGTAGAATTTTCAAAGGAGAAGGATTATTTTGTAAATGATTTAAATTAATTAACTCTGAAATTATGGTCGTACTTTTAGAAAAGAAAAATTAGCAACCAATAAGATTTTGACAAACAAGGCATGTTATTTAAAAAGATTGCTTAAAAAGGTTAAAAAAACCAGTTTTTCATGCCAAAAACATGTTTCGCCACTTTCAGCACCCTGCTTTTGATTGGGTAGCTTTCGACTTAGTAGTTCTGCCTCTATGCCATCGAAACCAATGCACATGGTATCATTAACCGGTACATAGTGTACTATACAAAAGCGGAAGGAATTGGGTCGAAACCAAGGGTTTCGAACGAGGTCGAAGCTTTACTTTGCTTTAAATTAAAAATGTGCCTGCTTTGCTTTCATCTATATTGCTTCTGACTTGGTTGGCATCCGACTGGGTCAAATGGTTTAAAGAAATGGTTTTAAGAGGTTACGCCTTTGTTTTAAATAACCGCTTTCGACTAGGTCGAAGCCTTAGCTTCCGCTTTCTACCTTTCTAAGAAATGCATTCAAAAGGGTTGATTTTATTTTATAAAAATCCTACCACTTCTCCAATGCTTTTGGAAGGATGGTTTCGACACCATCACTTCTTTACATAGGTTTTGGCTTTCGAAAGTGTTGCTTTCGGCTCTGTTGTTGTGACCCTTAGAGATTTTTAAAGATTAACCCAAAGGTTTTGAAAGAGATGGTTTTGAATGGTTTCGAAAGGTGTTTCCACATGTTTTAAAATTGAACCCAAACGCTTTTAAAAAATTTAAGGTTTTGATGCTTTCGAAAGGTTTTTAAGGAAGGTTTCTATGGGGGCAGTTCCCCAATGGTTTCGAAGGGTTTAAAGGAAAGGTTTTTCCAGTTGGTTCGAAAGGCTAAGTTTAAATTTTTAAAGATAAGATGTCTAAGGTTTTTAGCTTTCGAAGGAAAAGGTACTTCAATGGTTTCGAAAGGTTTATGTAAATGGTTTTTATTGTATCTGTCTGGTAGGCCTGAGCTAGCCAAAGGTTAGTAGTAAGCCAAACAAAACTATAGTGTTCGGATAGATAATCCATTTGTTACCTGATATGTATGTTTACATCAAATACTTCATAGTTTTTAACCAGATTTGGTTGTAGGATTTTGATTTGCAAAAGATATGTTTTAAAAGGATGGTATTGAGGGGAAACACGTTCCGCTAAGTGGCGTGGTATCACTTAATATTTTATATTCGAGATGTATAGTATTATTCACACCAGGCTTTATGTCTGACTCGAAAGTTATGTTTATCCCCTTAAAATCTCCGGTGCTCAAAATTGATTTGAGTAGGCTGAGGGTTGAGGATTCACAGGTTATAGTAGGTTTGCAAACAAAGCTTTCGGGGACGAGCAGGTGGCTGACGGATAGCTATTTAGGAGTTGCAGTTTGTTTCGTTTTGATGTATTTTCGTTGTGTTTGTAATAAGTCAGTTAGGACTATTTAGTACTCTGGTCAACAAAGGGTCATCATCATATGTCGCTCTTGGAGTATTTATGCAATAATTATATTTTATCTGAACCTGGGAAATCGATGGGATTATGTAATTTGAACATGAAACATGTTTTGAAAATGTAAGTGAAAAGATGTTTTATTTTTTTAATTTGTGATTTTGTTTCATATTTATATGATGCTGATATTATGAATAGCATTAACATTACCGTATTTGATCACCGAAAGTTAATACAATGGATGACTGCAGCATCTGTAGCGCTTTGCTCCGGGCCTCCGAATAGGGGATGTTAGACAGCTTTTTGGTGCAAACTGTACCTTAGCTGTCTGTAGCTCTTACTTCATTACCTTAACAAGAGGTGCCTTCACCAACGAAATCTTTCGCCACTTGTTTCTCTCTAACTGATGTACATTTCTGCATAAGATGTCCCTTCTTCTCACACTTATAACAAGCGAGACCAAAAATATCCATAGGTAGAGGAAACTTTCACTTGTTGTTTCGAGCTAGTGCAGTAACGGATGGCTTAAGAACCAAAATCTCAAACCTCGACCCTATGTGCACCAGATTCACATAAGACCCTAAGATGTTATTAGTCATATTACCCTTGAACTCCGAACGCATCCCTACGATGAACATCTCATTCTTCTTTAATGGCATGTCTACTAAACCAAGCCTGAATTGAGATAAGGTAATTAATTGGTTATCATACCCTGCCACTATCATGGGCCCTGTTTCAAGTTGAGGAAGCTCCTAAACAACAAAATCTTCTCGGCTTCCGGGACAAACTTCATCTCAAAACCTGCCTAAAATAGGGCTCAAGAGAAGTCGTTCTCTTGGACATATATAGTGATAGTACTCCACCAACCTATGACCATATCCATCAAATGTCGTGATGCCACCGACGCTTCATTGCATCATCCAACTCCATATTCCCAAATATACTGTCACGTAACTTAATCCAAGTCTGGACTTCTATGATCGTCTCCATACCACCAAACCTCTTACCTCCAACCTCTTGTAATCGTAGCAGAGAGAAGCAAAATTCACCCGAGGCCTGAGCCGCACGACCTCCTCTACAATATCCACTTTTGGTTCCCCGACTGGAGCAACATCCCTTAGTGCTCGATCTCTACCATTTGTGATGGTACTACCCCGACCACCTTTACCTCTACCTCCTCGAGAGTTGGCAGTTCTAGTACTCATGATTCACTACCTGAATATAGCAGAATATATTTAGGATATAAAAGACTAGAGTTTTTTAAAGAAAGAGATTATTCCTAAGGAAAGCTGAAAGGGGGTATAGGTTTATAGAAAACACAAATACGCTAATATATACACTTGACTCATTTTAGGGTGTCACTTATCCTATCTCTAATGAGCCATACCCAACAAAAGCTAAGGTGTTCGCTCAACCTTGGGCTCTGATACCAAATGTAACACTCACATTATTTCAGGTGGTGACTACAAACGGTAACCACGTTCTTGATTTTACGGTCAGCCTCTCGACTTCAACAACCAACCCGTAAAGGGACATATAGAGGTAAGAGGAAAAGCTTCATCACATGTTCACCAGTGTGAGAACTCCATATCACGCGGCACATAGCACAACGCGAGAATGATGATTTATAATATCAAATGAACAGTACAAAGGGTTACTCTAAATAAAGGATTTTCAGATTTACAAAACCTAAGTACTATCATCAGCCTGGACTATTATAACTACTTATCCTTACAATGCTGACATATGCACTTAGATAAAACAACTGAAATAGAAATAGATAGATAATGGAAGCCTCCAGCTCATCTTCCGAACTCTGAAGCGTCCATGGTAAAACCTGATACTCAACCTACTCGAAAGAGTACACGGAGATTTTAAGGAAACAAAAACCGAACGTCTGACATAAGTCTGGTATGGGAAAACTTGAGATACATGAAATATGTAAAAGTAACTATTGAGACCGTACAGATTCCTGTAATAATTTTCCTCTCAAAAGAAACCAACCATTTATTAAGTTTAATATACTGATATGATAGATAATGTCTAGGGTATATAATATAAATCATATCAAATAGCTATGATGCTTACATTGGTCATACCACAACATATTTAGTTTGCACTCAAAATTGCTAAGGTACGTTTGCAAAATGGATTTCCCACGGTACTCTCTTCGAGAGAGCCGAATCCGAACTCCATTCACAAGGATCAGAAAACACCTTCCAAGCGTCGAATATCTCTAGATAAAATTGCCATAAGATAAACACGAAGCCCCACGCTCGAACATTAACATGAACAATATGAACCAAATAACATCAACTCTCGGTACCAATATATCAATAAGCATACTCTAGATTTGGAGTTGATAATACCTTATAGTGGGTCAGCCAAATCCCAGATTGTGCATCCTACCCTGTCTTTAGCCATTTTCGATGTCGAGGTTACGTTCAACATCTTTCACATGAGTCTTCATTACTCGAATAGAACACGCATCCCAAATTGGATACTCGCATCTCTAATAGATCTCGAAACCACACATAGATTCCCATATCTCGGAATCACACATGATTTCCCACATACTGAATAGATCATGAATAACTACATGTGTTCGAACATCTTAAACAGACCTCGAATCTCCACAAAGATTCCCTTCTTCAACCACTTCCAAAACATTGAACCCGTATACTAGTTTTCAAGTGGTATTGGTAAGTAAAATACTTACCGGTCCCGAACTCTTCAAAACTAATCAATGAATTTCTGGTTAAGTCAATTCCTGTTCTCTTTGAAGTAAGTGAAATCAAGAGACTTTTTGTACCAATACTCCTCTTCGAGGGTTCTTATTAGTAAGCAATAGTGAAGCCTTTTGATTACTTCCTAAGTTAGTATTAGATCTACTTCGATAGTCGATTAATCGACTATCCAGTCAAAACAATTATTTATATAAATTAATATTTGTACGCTTAACTTGTTTTCGACATTCCAACTTAACTATTCCTCGTCGAAGTGTGAAGCTAGTAAGTTCGATCACTGGTTGCTCCAATCCTTGCCTAGACAGTTCATTCCTGGATCTCACAAATAGATAAGTCTACCTCATCGGCCTTTGGTGTTAAGTATAGTAGTAATTATTTCCATAAACAAGTAAGAAATCAACAAAATTAACATATTTTCGACATTTTCCACTCACTATTCCTCGGTTAAGAGGGAAACTGATAGATTTAAGGCCCTATTACTCCGCCCTTACTTGAACATCAATCTTAACTCTCGTAAATAGATAAGCTTACTTTATTGGTTTATTAGTGTTAAGGATGCTTAATTACTTTTCTAATAAGTAATTTAAACATCTTCCATTTGGCCATTTAGCAAAACTAATTCTTTTTCGAAACCTTCTGTTTACACTTTTAAAGTAATAGAAAATACTTATAATAGGTTTTAAGACATTTATAAAAATATTAATCAAAAATAATCATTTTGAAACTTACTTGAAAACATAGAAAACCGTGCTTTTCACAAAACACTCTTTTCATATAAATTCATAGCTAATTCTTAAAAATTCACTTAAAACATAAATTATTTTTAAAATACACTAACAAGAGTTTGGCAATACTTTTAAAAAGAATGAAACAATCGCTCAAACTTAAAATCCATCGGAAAATTTTGAAGTCCAAAAAACAAGGTTAAACGGGGCAGTATTGCGCTAGTGATGTTTCGGCCTATTTCGAGATGTTGCTTAACTTTTTGCTATTTAATACTTTGTTACCAACAAAAATACATATATACTAATGTAGACATGGTGATAAATCATTATGGATCTCTCTATAAAGTTCCATAGCAATTGCCAAAAACAAGGCACTTCAGAACTACATTTATAGCGACTATTGCTATTTGTGCACTTTCAAATCCAAGTCATATTCCAATCCATGTTCAACTACAACCTATGTGCTTTGTTCAAGGCCTGGTCATATGTCATATAAGTCCATTCAAGTCCATATATGGATCCTATGTGCCACTTGTTTTCAAAACAAGAATCAAAAATCAATGTTTTCAACATATGTCCAAGTTAATTCAAACAACTTTAACACAACAAAATATAGTCATATATGAGTTATATTATTAATCCAAGTGGTAATTTTTCTCACCTTAAATCCAATAAACAACCAAGCTTAAACACTCAAGTTCAAACCCAAGCTAGCAATGTCCTTTCCCTTCCTTCCTTTCCTTTCTTCACTTGCTCTTTTGCCTCCCTATACCTCACAATGCTCACGACCTACGTATAGTGTGAGAGTTTGGCTTCATTTTTCCACAATCTAACTAGGTAGAAGGTGTTGTTATGTGGTGTCAAGGATTTCCTTATAGTTCTAGGTGATTTGGAGATGTTTGCAAATTATTTGCTTTAGGAATTTAAGATGAAGAAGAAGATAGTGACATTGAAATTTTTGCTCAAAGCTTAGGAATAACTGTGATATATTTCCTAAGAGCGTACCTCTTCTTATATAGGCTTAGGAATGATGATGGGAAATGACTAAAAATCCCTCAAAACCCTAATGACATTAATTGCTTCTTATCATGACAACTTTATTTAACTTCTTTATTTTACCATTTTACCCCTCTCATGATAATATCCCTTATACTTACGGAAGCTTCTAAATCATACCATGTTTTATGAACAGGAGAATGTGTTGATTAGTTGTTAATGTGTTCGTTTTATCATTAGTTAAGTGCAAGTTAGTTCGAACAACTTATATCAATCGAAAAACTGTTATTGATAAACCGATTTCCGACCATATTATCGATTTTTCTTCGAAGATTGCATTTTGTAACACTTTTTAAAAAACAAGTTCTTATCATTTTTTATTAATTAAATGATGTTAAACAATGTTATAAAATCATAGTTATAACACTTTAACATATTTCAATATGTATCAATATTCGTAAACGAAGCGTTCGAATTTTAGAGTCGCTATAGATCATTTTGACAAAGGAAATTATTTCTATAATGAAAATTAATTTGATACTGAGAATTTGGTTCATAACCAAAATTGTCGAAGTTGGAAGAAAAATTATAATTTTGGTCATTTTTGAAATTTTGACTTGGATTATTTCAAAAATATGTTTATGTTGGAAATTATTTTCATAATGATTTTCATACCCGTATTGATTTTGAGAAAAAATATTTTCTGATTAGTTGGAATGATGATTTTATTTCTTTTCTCATGAAAATTGAAATACATTTTGAGCAAGATCTCATCATATTCCTAATCTTCTTGTTGAAAGAATTTCGACAGTTTATAAAAATTATTCTCAGAATTATAATCAAATCCCAACAATCAAAATTATTCCCAACTTGATTTTTGTTTCCATTTTCATTAAAATTGTTAAAGTTTGAAGAAAAAAATATAATTTTGGTCGTATTAAAATTTTGAGTTTGATTTTTCTAAAAGATTTGTCTGCTTTGAAAATTATTTGTATTTGAACTAAAAGCTCTTCTACTATCAAAATTATTTTCGTATTCATATTGATTTGAGGAATATCAATTTCGGGTTCAAAATCTGTTTAACGCGGACTATGCATGTAAACAAAATTCTAATAAAATCAATAATTTCTATTATTTTAGAAATTTTAGTTTGGGTCCATAAATTATCTCTTTTAAAGTTTTTATCTTTTTCGGATAATTATTCGACGAGAATTTGTTACACTGATATTCAAACATTTTTTTGAAAGCATAATTTAGCAAGAACAAAAAACATAAATATAATCGAAATAAAAGCAAACATTTGTAGTATTAAATTGTTGTCCAAAATTGTCTCGACTGTTTGATTCTGATACCACTCCATTTTACGCTCTGGGAGTCTTCAATAATCTTTCCCTTTCATCACTTTAATGTGCGTCATTTTTTTAATGATCTGGGCCTCTTGTTTTTTCATTTTTTACTTGGTCCTTAGTCCTTTAAGCTTGGTCAACAAATGAAAATAATCCTATTCTTAGTGCAACCGCTACATTCCAGTCTCAACCCTTTCTCCCTTTGCTTTCTTCATTTTTTACTCTTCATTTCTGATTTTTTTTCATCAACTTTTTTTTCCTTTTGAACTTTTATAATGGCCCATGCCAGTTTTAGAAAAAAAATTATCCTTAAATCTTGCCTTTATCATATTTCTCCTCTGTTCTTTATAGGCCTATAAACGAATACTTTCGGATATGGATAATGTCATATCCGTATCTGAAATCATTTTTGAATATCAAATTTCAGTATCCATGGATACAGACAAATATTAGGTATTTATCAGAAATTCTTTAAATAATTCATAACCAATAAATCTAAACAAATAAATATAAAATTTAGATTTATTATAAATCCATTTAAGTATTAGAAATATTAAAAATAATAAACACACTAAAATAATAATTTTATGCAGCAAATATTGATTTTTATATACATATTAATTTTTTTACCAAGATAAAATAGTGAAAATAATCATTTTATATAATAAAGTACACAAAAAGTAACTACAAACTTGATAAAAACTGGATGGATAATTAACAGATACGGAGTGGTCATATTTGCTTCCGTATCCATTTTTGAATATCAGATAATTTTTCATATTTCGGATACGGATATAGACGGATTTCGTATTTTTCGGGTACTCATTGCCAGCCCTAGTTGTTTGTGTGTTAAGGGCTTGCGGTTTGATGGATGCAATGTGCTGTCGGAAGGTATTAAGGTTTGGAGCTAGATAACTGATGAGGAAGAGAGGTTGCGGTTCTAGCGTTGGTGAAAGTCATCGGCTATCGAGTTACTGGTGGTGATACTACGTTGACACTCTGGTTGTGCGACATTTTAGTAGGGGTTGGTTTAGCAGGTTATATAGAAAAGCCGGTGGATACCGTGGGTGTTGCAAATTATTTAGTTACAAATGGTGTTGGCTAGCTTTGAGGAAGACGGGTTGATGGCAAGTTCTTTTTCATTTACAGATCTAGGTAACGGGTGTTGGTTGATGGGTTGCGGATCTGATGGATGTCATTGTGACCGAGGAGAAGGTGTCTAATACATATCTTGGTGCCGTAGGCGATGACTTTTGTTGCCGGTGTGGTTGAGATGAAAATAGAGTTTGTCAAGGAAGGCTCTAGCGAGCATCAAAGAGGGAAAGGCCAGGTGTGTATTTAGGTTGTTGGCAAGAGTTGTGATTACTGGTGATGGGCGGCTTTGAGTTCCTATTTGCGGAATTGGGTATGATTTGAGGAGTTTGGTTATCATGGTTGAGGTTGTGTGGATAAGGGAGAAGGTGGTTGGAAGCAGTAGGTTGGGCCATTAATGGAGAAGAAGAAATAAAACAATAAATGATTTTTTTATGTAATTGAAAAAAAAAAATGTAAAACAAAAACAAAGTCAAATAGGAAGAAAAGGAAAAGGTTTTTTTGATTTGTAAGAAAATAAAAAATTAATGGTTTTTTTATCTTTTTATTAATCTAATATTATATTATATCTATTAAATTCATTGTTCAAAGATGGAACTTTGTTTAATATATTATTGTTTTACCAAAAGAACAAAAAAATACTAGTACAACTGCATAACGGTGGGAAAATGACCGTTTGATTGTATAATTTAAAATTAATGTTTTTTCATTAATTATGAGTTCAACGAAAAATTATTTGCATCGTTAAAAAAAATTAAAATATTTGAAAAAGTGTTTACTGAACAACATTTAACAATTAAATGTTGAAAAAGATGCACTATTGCATGCATGGACACACACACACATCTTTGTTAATAGTTGGAATTGAAATGCAATCTCTTGGTTCAACCATGAAGTTCTAAGAATTCCCTTATATACAAAAAAGGTTAAGAGTTTGAATCCCAAAAAGAACAAAAATTAACATTTATTCTCAAATTTAAATGTTCGAAAGTAAATAAGATTACAATTTCAAAACCTATTCCTAAAAAAAATTATTTATATTTTCATTTTTTATCAAAACTACATAGAAATTCTAAATTTAATAACTTTATAATGGGGTTTATACGCATGTTCATCGCATGTTACAAAAAATATTTTATATATATATATATATATATATATATATATATATATATATATATGAGCTTGGATCCTCAGTCCTCCTTATTTAGCACCATTATCTAGCCCTCTGATAACAACCATGTGTTTATATTCAAAGAACTGGCCCATGTGACAAGAGAGAGAAAGACTAATTATTTAAATATAAATATGTGGTTGGTATTAGGAGCTAGATAATGATGCTAAATAAGGTGATCTGTGGATCAAAATTATATATACATAGTATATATATGTATGAGAAGAGTTCAATGGCACCCCCAAACAGTGCAGCACCCCAATTGCCCCCTTATTCCACCCCCGAATTTCTATTTAAATAAACGAGTTAGTGGAAAAAGAGAGAATTAAATTTTATTTAAGTAAGAATTTATGATGGAAATTAAGCGGCAACTAGGGTGCTGCGCTGTTTGCAGTGCTATTGAACACTCCTCTATGTATGTATGTATGTATGTATGTATGTATCTCACACACATATATATACATAACATACATGCATATACATACACATACATATAAATATAAACACACACGCTACTGTCAAAGATCTTAAAATCATATGATTTAAATCTCATTTCAAATTGGATCTGCTTCTATACAATTCGATTAACATTCTGATTCCAGCTTAATTAAAACCAATAATGATAGATTATCCAATCTATATTGATGTATTTAATATATTTATTTGAATCTGCAATTCCAATTTAATGATTTTTAAACAAAGTAAAAATGAAACAAGAGATAAGATCGAGTTTTAGGTTTATACGTAGAAACTTAACCTTGAAATCAATTTCAAAGTATGTTCAAACCTTACAATATGAATCTTTTGAATCTACGATCTACAATTTGAATCTCATTGAAAGTATTGTTTATATACATATAAAGGACCCATTTTCCTTTTTGTATATCTAATTAGCACCCAACTCAATTTCAAGCATCTATGAATGTTGGAATTCAATAATTCTTTGCACACACTATCACCATATTGTAATCATCATCTTTGTTCAAATTCTGCTTATTTCGATTTCTTTGTCCCACCGAAAAATTAATACTTTAAAACAATGACTATACTATTTTTCTAATATGTAATACATTGCATAACTAATTTCAACAAATTAAATTTATTAAAATAAGCTAATCATTTTTGCAAAGATGGCATTGATAATATATAGATCGAGACTGTAAAATATATATATCTTGAATTCCTAGTTTAGTTATCATTTTCCAAAGATCAATGTTATTAAGTTACTTATTCTTAATGCTTTAATGATATCAATTGATTAAGTAAGTTCTTTTATATGATATATTTTGAATTGTAAATTTCAAAGTCAAATTATGCTCTATCATTTCTTAGTTTATACATAGTTAAGAGGTAAACTCATAAGCATAATTATTCATGGTAGGTTTTTTGTTATAGTTGACATCCAAAACCTACACTTCTAATACTAATTTTCGTAGTATTGTAGCATCACAAATGCTTATTGACAGCATTCAATATCTCAACTATAATCTTCGTAGATATACTAAAACTATAAAATAATCATAACCAAATGAACAAAAAAACAGAAATCACCCTATAATGTAACAGCCACCTAAATATGACTCGATGACGATCAACAATCACAAATGAAACTAATTATGTCTAAAATGAAACCATCAATTTCAAAATTATACCACTAAAAATTTGGAAGGTAACTGAAACATACAAGAACAAATGGAAACACCCACCGAAACCGAGTTTTTTGAATCGTTTTGAGAAAAGGCGGTAACTTGTAAGGAACTTTGTTGCTTTTATGCAAACGAATGTCCAAGGACACGGATTGGGGGAGAAAAAATCATTAGGACAAAGAGGCAATTAGGTTTCATAGGAAGAGAGAGCAGACGAGTGGTGGTCATATGATTTGACATGAAATAAGGAAGGACAATTTAGATTTGGAAAGTTGGACAAAGAGTAATTGCGGAGGAAGCGATGTTTTTGTCATAAGTTTTTGATCTGTTAGATTCTGTATAGGTAAAAAATTGGCTTCAAAGTTTCATTTTGGCTCTTTTATAGTAGACAAACCTCCCTAATAGTCGGTTTGATTAACACTAATTAAAAATTAAATAAACACCAAAAATTAGTTGAACTCCTTGGCAACGATGTTGTAACAACATGGATTTTAAGAGTAATTAACAAATAAATAAATAAAATTATTTAATTGGCTAAAATAAATTTTATAAATTAAGTACAGTTTTTGATTTAACAAAGAATATTCAAATTTCATAATAAGGTAATTAGTGATGAAATTAAATGGTTTGAGAATAATTATTTGTTGTAAAAGTTATAAAATTAATAATTTGGAAATTATTTAATAATGGGTTTAAAACGTAAATATTGGATATTTGAATTTAAATAAAAAATAAATACGGAAATAAATTCTAGAACAACATTGTAATGTCGGGTAAGTGGATAAGTGTTGTAAATATAATTTTTATTTTATTTTTATTGTAATTGGTTTTAAATAGAAAATAGTTTATAAAAGAAACGAAATAATAATAAAAAATCTTTCTGAACTCAAGCCCAAAACTTTTCCATCCTTATATCCTGATGTTTCTAATCTCCAAACATTTCAAATTCGAGATTTCTCCCTCTATTCGGTAGATAATAATTTACATGCATCTCACTCAGCACATCTCTGTCGTGATACTTCTTCCCCGATAATCTTCCTCTTCAAAATTTTATGTTAAACCAAATAAATTACTATGAATCCCCAAATCTGAGAATATTAATCTCGATGACTATAACACTCAAAAATTTACCATAAGTAAATAAGTCAATAAAGTGAATAAATTAGATTAAACAAGGTAGGGGTAAAAATGAAAATTTTGTAAAAGTTGAAATTTGGCCATGAAAGTTTTACTATTGCGTTAATTTCCGATCAATTTCCATATATAACATTTAAAAACGGAGCTCGAATGAAGAAATTATGAGCATTTGAAGTTTTCTGGTTTAAAAAAATTTAATTCGAATTCAAATAAATAAATAAATTTGATATTCGATATTCAAAAATTAACCGAGATTAGACATGGGGTTAAGTAAACGTTAAATTTAATATTAATGTTAAGTATAATTATGGAATAAAATTAGTTAAGCAATGAAAATAAATAAACATTTTCGAATAAAGGGGGAGCGGTCAACCTATGGATCCAACTGGTCGACCGTTGTATATAAGGCGATCGACCGCTACTTTTGGTGTTGGCTGTAGTTTTTTAGGGAAAAAACATTCTAGATTTATCCGTATTCAATATATTTTCATCATACGATTCTTGGTGCATTTCAACCTCTATAAATTAGACCAAAGATCTTAAATATTTATTTACAAATATTTTGGGAACATTAGCAAAGCTTTATCAGTTCAACTCTTCTTAGATTCAGGAAACTCCATTAGAGTTTTAGGCAAGAAATCCTATATATCTATCTTTGTTTATTATTTAATTTCTAAACCTCATCTCCTCAAATCTTTTTGAATCTAATATATATACAAATCCATTGTTGTATATATCAATAAGAAGAGATCTGGTGGAGATCATAATGGACGTTTCAAATCTAAAGAGTAGCAAAGGTGAGGACCAACTATGAATGGAAATCTTAGAATTTCTATTTCAATGATCGATTGGCATTTTTGTGGATATGAATATGCCTTAGGGGTTTCGGGTTTGTGAAAACAAAACAATATAAAACCCATAATGCTCCTTTAATTCAAAATGTCAATTCTAGATGAAGACTCTCAATTTTTTATGTTAAATTGATGGAATTATATTGTTTTTGCAGTTTTAGATAATTTCAAATTTTATTCCACTCCACTTATTCCTTGGTTTGATTATGGAATTTTGGTGCTGAAATAAGGGTGTAGATTTGAATTCATGTCAAATAATTTACTTTTATCAAAAGAGAGACCAAGTTATGAATTTTAAAAATCTAGGAATTTTCCATATTGATTTGGTTAAAAAGAAAATTCAAACACTTTTTTTTATTTTTTATTTTGAGTACTTGATTTAAAGGCAGTAATGAGCTCACATAAGGACGCGACCGACGGCAGCCACTCCAAATAAACTAGACTCGCATAATCTGATCTCTAATGGACAACCTGAGCAAGCAATTGGATTCTAATTTGGCATAATATCTCCAAAATATTCCACCGAATTCCGATTAAGCAAGCATGCGAAATTACCTTCAATTGACAGCTCAAACCCTTAACCAGTAAAACTCTAAAGCGAAGCATCAAGCAAGCGGCTGTAGTCCAAAATTATCTTCCTCGAGTATTCTTTAAATTCTAATTTGGAATGATATGATACATTGATAATTTAATTTGGGATAATTCATAATCTTAAATATTATTTCGAGCAATGCAATGGAAAATTGTTAATTTGGATAACTGATAATGCAAAACAACTATTGAGTAAGGGATGATTCTAATTTAGGATGATTCATTATTGCTTGTTAATTTGAATAAAGGATGATTTTAGATAATCATTAATGTTTAAGTAAATGTTAGTTAATATAAAATTTTGCTGATAAATAACTAAGTTTGTGTTCATAAAAGTTTATAGATGATGTTTTTTAGTCGAGTCGATTATCAAAAGATATTTTTTCTTCAAATTATTATGTGCAAATATTTTTAATCAATTATTACTTACAAATAAGATAATCAATTAAAATTTTATTTTCAAATATTACCTATGAACGGTTTGACAACTTTATTTTTGTGTATGTAGATATTTTATTCTAAGATTTATTTTGAAGTGTAATTTGTGGAAAATTATGTTGCTTGTGGGTAAATAATTATATAATATAATATAATGTAAAATGATTTTACTTTATGTTTTTTGCATTTTTTGAACAAATACTTAATTTATAATATTTTGATGTTTTGTAGTGTTCAAAAATGCATAAACAAGAATCTGGACATGCTAAAATGGTTAGAAAAAGAAGGCTATATGAACTTACTAATTCATAGAAAGACAATCTTAATATTTTTTTATCAAAAATAGTCGGTTTGTATGCAGATAATACCACTCTTATTAATGAAAACGATGATTATATTTCAACGAGTGAACTTAATAATAGTTTCGCAAGTCAAAAGTCTAGAAAAATGTTCATAGATAATTAAAATTAATTTTGGGTTAATTACTTTAGTTTTTGTTCAAGGGAATCGGTTTACAATTGGTATTAGGTACCAAAACATCTGAGACAGGCCCATTAAGGTTATCAAGTAGTGTAGCTTTTTTGTTGTTGCATTGATAAATCATAAGACATATAAGCCAAGGTTATGTTATTAAGCAACATTTTTTTTGTATTGCATTGATTAGCTGTTAAAAATATGATAAATTATATGTCTAGTCCTTATCAATTTTAACATTACGCTTAGAAATAAGTTCATAGACTTTTAATAATTAAATTGAATCTTTTCAACTACATAATTTATGTACTTCTTATTCTTACATCAGAAATATAATTATAAAGGTTCAAGAATGTATTATAAAACTAGTTGTTAAGTAGTGAGTGCCTGTTGCTAATATGCACGTAAAATTTAGGTTGTAAATTCAGATTTGAAATGGGTAAGGATATAAATATGAATGTGAATGGTAAGAGTTTGGTGCTATTTGACATCTTATTGTCATTGTTGTTAATTAATGTTCATCCTTTCTTGCTATTTAATTTTGGAATTCTACGATGAAGGTCGTTCCTAACATGTTAATGATCATGCATCGTATCTTGTTGCATGATATTTGTTAGTTTCCTATCGTGGCCTTGCTATGATACATTTATTATAATATTGCATATGAAAGAGTAGGTAGGCATTGTTCGATATACACTGAATGTAGTAAAGAGCCTTTTAAGAAAAATTGGTACAAGATTTAGTTTTGCAATTGTTGTATGTTTATGAAGTGGCCTAGTCTACATCGTATACGGAACAAGTTTTTATACATAATTTGAGTTGATGGCGTTATAAAGTTTAAGCAATATGCAGAAATTATCATAATTTATCATTTTTCTAATGCATCATGTTATATATTTATTTCATTTTTGCCAATGTTAATTTTTCAAAACAATAATTTTAGTAAATTGTTTTTCAAGCAATAATTGTTAGTCATAGTGGATTATTTGATAATAACAGTATAGTAAAGTAAGAGAAATAAAGAAAGTGAAAAAAAGCTAGTCAATATCCATATATGTCTCATTCGTAATAAAATTCATACATGTGTTAGCTGCTTTATTCACGTAGTTGCAATAAGCTTGTTAGATAATTGAAGTAATGAAGAATGTCTGAATTGGTAAATAATTAACATATAATTGAAATGATGAAGAATGTCAGAATTGGAAAATAATCAACATGTAATTGAAATTTGTTTACAAATTTGTTAGATAATTAACCTATGTTTAGTTACAATAAGCTTGTTAGATAATTGAAATGATGAAGAATGTTGGAATTGGTAAAAAATTTGTTAAATAATCAACATATATTAAGAATGCTGGGATTATAAATGGCATCAGTCAATGAAATTTGAACAAAATCGGGTTCATCTTGGAAGACTTGAAATATTTATTCCTATAAAAAAGTAAGTTGTTCTTTTAACTCTCCATATAGTACCATATAATATATCAGTTTTTAAAACTCGCCACCTAAATATAGTTGTTTCATATGATCCACATTACATCTACATCTTACAATAAATCTGACAGAAATTTTGCTTGCTCCATGAGTAGTCGATTATTTTTATGGTTATAGTAAAATGCAAATATGTACTTGATATATTGAAGAAGCTTACTTGTGGTAGGTTATCTACATATGGTTAATGTGGGTGCAAATGAATGTAATTCTTAATAACTAGTGCGAACCCATGTTTCGCACATAGGAGTAGCAAAAATATTGTAGTTTCATAAGCCATATCCAAATGTATAAGAATTTTAATATATTAGTGATGAAAAAACCATTGTTGAACGATAGTGTTGCATCATTAACAACATTGTGCAATGATAAAGAATGCATAGGTATATTCGATTGTGATTATCATAATTAAAACTCAAAGAAATAGAATCTAACATTAAAGTTGGCAACGTTAAGCCCATCCCAAATATTTTGAAAAAACAATTTAACCAACCAACCCCGTAAACATGATCAAGCTATTTGTTCCCTTTCTCTAAAGACGATCAACCTAACTAACATCAATCATACTAAACATATAAATAATTCTTTAAGTAATTTTCTAATACTGCCTATAAAATAGCAGATATTTGTCACAAATCAAACTTCTTGTTTAGTATGTATTTTTGCCGAGTGTGCGTCATTAAGAATTACTTTCCATGTTATTCATTTGCCAATGAGCATGTTGTATTGTCCGCAAGTACGAAACCATATTATAGAAAAACAAAAAATTCAAAAGTGATAAATGCAAGCAATTGATTATTCAACATTGGACAAATTCCAACCTTTTAAACAAACGAGCGCAAAACCATATGCTTCCAATTCAAATTAAAAAATTGCCTTGAAAGAACACTGATTCCAGAAGGCCAGACCTAAGGTTCATATTTTCTGGAAATAAAAAATACAAAATAAGTTATATGTACATTATCTGATGCCTATGTTGTATAAAAGGTCAGAATGTCATTCTAGAAGGTTTTTTCTCTATGTTGTACAAAAATGTTTTTCTTATCTAAAATATGCAGTTTAAGAGGGTAAAAAGGAAAAAACTGAAAGTATATTATAGTTCATTATGAAATATTACAGGTAATTTGACTATTTAAGCATATCAAAATATTATGGTGACAAGCATCATTGTCCAAGTGGTTAGGTGATTCAACTTTGGTACGAGAGGTCGCAAGTTTGAAACTTGTATAGCGTGATACGAACGTTTATTGACATGTGATATGTTGTCACAGTAACATGTTGTACATAAAGTACAATTTCAAAAGAAATTATTTATTATGGTGAAGTCACGAAAACATGTTTTTTATTTCAAATCTCAGCTAAAACATACTTATTCTCATCAACCCTCGGTCGTAAAAGTGTTGAACATGCAACAGTAAGAGCAAAAAAAATGTTGGTTAATGTACAAAATGAAAATTAAATCATACACAATCTCAAAACCAACAACTATGAAAGTGGTCTATAAATGGTCATGTAGCGGGTACATATCAAAAGGTATGGATAAGAAATGTATCAAAAAAGCCCCTAGCATCAAAGTATCACTTATTTATTTATATCATTTAGTTTATTGGATTTCAAGTATGTATTGTTCAACACATTTGAATTCAAACACATGGCTGAAGAGTAGCCATGTAACGACCCAGAATTTCTAATAATTTAAATTTGAATATTTAATTAATTTTAAATATTAATAAGTAAGATTTATAGTCGAATAAATTTTATTTCGAATAATTGGATTTAACTGAATAATTAAATCGATAATTTAATATGTTAAATTATGGAAATAATTGAAAATAGGGTCAAAAATGATTAAAATTGATTTGTAAAATTTTATTTTATCATGTTGGAGTTAGAACGATATTATAGAACTTTTAAAATTGAATTTGAAGTTAATCTGTGAAAATTGAATATTTTAATATTTAATTATCGACTGAAAAATAGCCAATTTTTCGAACAGTCTCAGAATTGGACGAAACCAGTTCCATTGGATCCGTAATAGTTAGTTATTATCGGATTTCAATTTTCGTAGCAATCGAAGTTATCGTTTGATCGTGGCAGCTCGAAACGCATCGAAATTGTTTTTAATATTAATTGGGCGAGTTAAAATAGTCATTTTTCAAAAAGTCTCGGATTTCGACGAAACCATTTTCATCGGATCCGTAATGTGATATTATTGTATGGTTTCAAATTTCGTGTCAATCGGATTTGTCGTTTGTCCGGTGCAAGCTAAAACGCCTAGAAAATCGTTTAAATCGGTTTAATTCAAATTGAACGTTTATTACCATAACTCGCACAGATGACCGAATTAGCTTCCGAAACCTGTTCCATTGTGTCCAGAACGCGGGATAAACCCTAGAAACGCCGGTCACCGCGCGTAAATCGGAGTTTGGAAATTCCGGAATGAATAGTGTCGTTCAAACTTCTATAAATAGCCCCCTCTCTTCACAAAATAAAAAAAATTAGGGTTCTTTTCTTCAGCCGCCGCCTATGCTAAAACCAATGGCCGAAATTTACAGTTCTTTTCCCCTCATTTTCTTCAAATCTATTCATCAATTCAAGAAACTTTCTAAATGAAAGTTATAGAGCATGACAAGATCCTTATATTCAACGGTTGAGATCGCGTTTGGAGCTGTGGATGGACCAGAAAGTGTGCATGTTTGTGGCCGCATGTTCTCGTTTTGTGTGCACAAATGGAGGCTGAGCTTCATGCTCTTTAGGCCGAGCGTGGCTCTTGCGAAGGGGGTCAGGATGGTGGTACTTGATCGAGGTAGATGTCGTCGTGGTGGCCGAAAAATTGAACCCTAATAATTGAGATATGGGTTTGGTTAAGTGATTTGTTACTGGTTACGCGCGTGAAGAAGATAGGGGTCACGGCCCTGATGCATTCAACTTGATCCAACGGCCAGAAAGAATTTAGGTTGTAAAAATATAAAATTTATGTTGTAAATTGTTTATATAAAATTCGTGAAACTTGTAAAAATCATATCTTTTTCATACGAGGTCGAAAACGCGCGAAACCAGTCGCGTTGGAATCATATGGACGAGCACTACGCGATGGAGTTGGATTGGAGTCGTTTGGAGTTAGTGAGAATTTCGGATAAAATTAAACGTTCGTTTAATTTTATTCGAAATAAATCGCTAAAACGAAATTGAAATCAAGGTGAGAACTTCTCACTCAATCGAATCGATTTCGATTTTAATTTTAAATAGTTAGATTTAAAATTCTTGAATGTATGTTTGAATGATGATTGTTATCTATTGATTGTTAAAGTAGACATTATGCGCCGTTAGTAAGCGGATGTTATTTATTAAAAACATATACCGCGAATATTTCATAAATAGTGAAATTGGTATTATATATAATAGCAATATATATATATATATATTGGCATATGTATATATTGCAGTTGTAGATTTCCCGCATTGTATAGCGGATGAGACCCTATTGCGCCGTCTATTAAGCGGATAATATTATAAATCCCATATACCGCGATAATTCCGTACTGGAGCGGAATTGGTATTGTGCTAATGTTTTTGGATGCAGGGAAACAGGTTGGAGGGATCCAACTGGATTCCTCAACTGTATTGATTTATTTACATATATTTTGATATTTGTTGATTATCATATCGATATATGATATTTGAATGTCGTGATTGACTATTTGGTGCTGCTGCATCATCAGATCCATTTTTGAAGTTTAAAATAATGATTTTTAGTTTTAAAGGAATTTTTAAAGTTATTTTTGAAAGTATACGTTTTATTAAAATTTTGAATTGATTTATTTTGAATAAATTAACATTATAAGTTTAATGTTATAAAAGTTATGATTTTTGTAAAATATAACCAAATTAAGAGTTTTGAAATAAATAGTGATTAATTTATAAATTGGTTTAATTGGGAATTTTGAATTATTATAAACAGTTTATAAAAAAAAGATTTATAAAATTGATATTTATAAATTAAAAATACTGGAATTATAAAACGAGTTTTATAAGTAATAAAGTGAAATAAAAATGGATTTCATAAGTGAATTGAGATTTATAAATTTATGAAATATGAATATATAAAATGGATAGATTTTGTAAAATATAAGATTTATAAGTAATCAACTTATAAATCGGATTTTGGCATTTAAAATGAGATATAAAAAGGATTTTTATAAATAGAAGTTTATAAAAATATAAATGGAGTTTATAAACGTTGTTTATAAATCCGAAATAAATTGAATTTGATAAGTTGGATATAGGAATATATGAAAGGAATTATATTCACGATTTTGGACAGTGAATATATTATTAAATGAAATGGATATGTTTTTGGGGAAGGAACATTATTAAATGAAGTTAATGATTTAAAGACGTTTTAAAATGCATTAAGTATCGAATACATAGATTTCAACATTTATTGTTGAAATAGACGTTTTCGAGAAAGAAGGAAATGGTGGACTATAACACTGTTGTTATAGTAAATGGTTTCCGAAAGGAAATGTTTTGTATAGTATTGGGATTTATATATCTATTTAAATTTCGAGTCCCTATACTAGTGATTTTGGGTCATCGTAACTATGTTTTACTCAACATTCGTTTTTGGCCCAAATAAATGTGTTAAGAGATTGATTTCCTTAAGGAATGAAATATATACTAAATCTTGATTTAAGTATATCGAATATTTTCTAAGTATTGAAAATAAATGGATTTGTGATGTACTTATTATTAAATAAGTATGGAAATATTTTTCCATTGTGAAATGAACGTTTTAGAATTTATCCTTGTAAAGATAAATTGAAAGTGAATATTTGAAATCGATTGAAAATCGTATATCATAAATATTTTAGGATTATAAATTCACTAAGGAATTTATAAAAGAAAGGGGAAATTGTTTTAAAATAAACGTTGATTTATTTTTGAAGTGTGGGAATTGATTTACAGATTTGGAACGTAAATATAAAGTAAATCGGTAAGGATTTATTTAATTGGTTTAAATGAACCATGTTGAAATGAAAGTATTTTCGAGTAAGGAAAATGATTGAAATTTGTTTTTAAAAGTAGATAAAGTAGTTGAAGTGATTTGAAAATTGGTTTTCAAATGTTGAAGTGTGGAAAATTTTATATCTAGTAAAGATATTTTGGAAAGTAAATAATTTGAGAAATTATTTGGAACTTGGTGATGTTGAGCACGCCTATTGATAGTTAAATAACTCGACTATCAATATTTACCTTTAAATAGGTATTTGTTGAGATTTGTTTGAATTTGAATGCCACACTTATTTTTGAATAAGCGCTCACTATTCGGGTTAGCCGGGAAAGGACCTTGGGGTCGTATAACCCATTCTGAATATGTGATACGTCGAAATGGATTGCATTTGATGACCGGTGTTGAAGACCGGATATTTGTGAAAACGGAAGGATTACCGTCGAGTTACTCTACATCGGCTGATCTCCGATATAGAGGTTTTATCACCCTTAGTGACGGGAAGTCCGGTCGTGATTAGTGAATATCCGGATTGCAAGGACTTCTTTGGAAGTGCCTTCGGTTCTGTTCGAGCCCGGAACAGACTTGTATGGATTGTATGTCTGACATTACAAATTGAGATATAAAGCTGATTTCTTTCAAATATATTTCTGTTGGTGGTGGAGAATTTATTCTCTTAGCTTAACACCCTTCTCTGAGACGTACGAGCTCAGAGGTTATATAGTTGAAGGTTATTAGTGATATAAACCCAATTTGGTAGTGTGGCATGCTGAGTGTTGCTGTGAAATGATCATTGTTTGATCATTTGTGATAGGATCATTTATTTGATCATTTATCTTGGTGATCATTTCTATGATCATTTGTTGACCTAAAGCACGGCTTTTGTATAAAGTGTGGCTCTGTGGACGAGACTTCGTCAGACCTCACACCCCGGAAATGGTCAAAACAGAAAGGATGCGGCAAGGTTATTAGGGGGTAGCGCCCCTTTAGTGTATGTCATTCCTTCTGGATAGAGGTGGTATCATGGTATGGAGCCCAGATACTTAACCTATGTTGTTGCTGCATATTTTGTGGTTGTTGGAAATCGAGGATCCTCGGATAGATCGGTTACGATCGGGGGATGGCATATTCGTGTCAGTAGTTACTCAGTTAGGGGTAACCCGGCCTTGTGTTGGCAGAGATCCGGTTTGGTTCTCGGGAACGTCCTTCCAGAGGCGTTCTCATGTGGCAATGGGAAGTTCCTTGGCCTGACCATTTGTTGGAAATCCAAAGAAACAATACGATCTTGTACGGTTTTAGTTATAGAACCTGCCATGGAATGTGGCGGTAACCTGCTATTGAACATGGTAGCTATAGTAGGCATAAGTGCGGAATGCCTATGCTGGCTAAGATTTATATTCTACTTTCGAAATTGTTTTCTACACTATGCACTAGTAATAATATCAAATGTTTCTTTTTAATGCGTATCAAGCATCTTTGACTATCATAAGGAGAAATCTCCTCCGATTTTGCGTTTGCATTGTGTGTGTGTGCGGGAGGCCTTATGGTAGTCTCATTTTTAAAAGCATTGCGAATTGACTTTAAAAATATTCTTCTATTTTGATTTTAAAGATAAATAAACTGTTTTGAGTTCTCACACCAGTCACATGACTGACTCGGAGTTTATTATTTTCCTTCCTAAACTCTGGGTGCCCACCAATTTCCACACGGGCAGTCAAGACTTAAGGTTTATTCAGGATATTCAGGAGTTGCTGGAGGCAAGATGGATGGCATGGCGTATTACTAGTATATAGTATTTCTTTTCCGCTGTTGATGTTGTTTGTTGTTGTACACTCTGATGATGTAATGAAATGTAATGTAATGTAATAACTGATATAGTTCTTTGTTTAAAGATTATTCATTTATTTATTATATGTTGTTCCGCTGCGAATTGTGAGATTCTGATGTTGTTCTGTTATTTCTTCTGTTCTGTTCTATCTTTTTCTATCTTCTTCTACTTTTTCTTTTTCTAAAACCCTAACGGTACGGTTTTTCGGTTTTCGATTGCTCGACAGTTGATACAGTGGACGTATTGATGTCGGTTTTCGTCAACGAAAAATCGCAGTCGCTACATTTGGTATCAGAGCTTATGGTTAAGCGACAACCATGGCTCTGTTGGGTATTACTCATTAGAGATAGAGTCAGCAGTACTCTAGAATGAGTTTGAGTGTAATAATAGATACGAGCGCGTATTTGTTAGTGAATATAAATTTGTTTTATATTGTGATGATTGGTTTGTTGAGTGGTATATGAATTTTGGTCAACACGAGTAATTAACGTTGTTGATAGGGATCTCTAAACACTTGAATAGAACAATTCGACACGATATTGTTTTAAATTGGGTAATTGAAATAATTTTACCTTGATTATATTTTTATATATAAAGAAATAATTTTTCAGAATTATTAAAGTGTATATAAGTAGATTGTTTGGTTGTTTGAATAATCTAAATTAAAGAATAATTGTATAAGCAAATGAATTATAAGAATTGAATTATAATTAATGTGATTTACAATTGTGAAATAAACTTATATATATATAAAGTGAAACTCTATAAGAAAAAGATTTATAAATGTCATTTATAAATGAAAGGAAATTTTTTGAAAGAATATTAAGCACTGAATTCACTATTGTTACTGGGAAATAATAAGGGTGATGACTGCAGCATCATCAGTATCATTTTCGAGTCTCCATGTGATAGATTTGCTACCATAGTAATTTGGGAATGATAAATGAGTTGATAACTTATGCAATTTGAATTTTCATAGAATAAATTTAACGTAAAGGATGAAGTTAAATTAAAGGAAGTATAAGTAAATCAATAAAAATCCAAGTAGTAATTGTTGAATATAAGTTGTATAACTTATAAGATGATGAATATAAGTGAAATAAGTTTTGAACTTATGATAGGAGTTAATAAATTTAGCTTTGGTAAAAAGTTAAATAGGATTGGAATTTGAATTGGATTTATAAGTGAAAACTTAAGTTAAATTAAACAAAAGGTGTTTGGAATGAAATATAACTTAAGTGATGTTGAATGAAGTTAAATTTTGGTATCGAAGTAAATTAATAAGTGAATTAATGAAATGAAGTCATTAAGAATGTGACTTGAGTTATATAAATGAAATTCAACTTTAAATTGTTAAAGGAATTAGCAATTGAATTGATACATGGATTGAATGTTAATCAATTAAATGTAAATAATTGATATGAAATAATGAATGTAAGTGTAAATTCATTAAAAGCTAATGAAGTTGAGAAATTGAATAAATTGAATGAAAGTCAATTTAAATATGATCCAACTGAAATTGAATGTGTTGAACCAAATTGAATGTAAAGTGAATAAATTTGGTTGTATTGAATAAACATTGGTTGTTATTTGATTGTTGATTGATTGTATATAATTCATTAAGTGTTAATGAAATTGAATTGGCAAAATTGAAAGCTATGAAATTGAATTCAAATTGGAAGTAAATAAATTTGAATAGAATTGAATGTGAATTGATTTAATTAGTGAATGCAAACTAATTAAAATTTAATATGAATGAATGTTAGTAAATCCAATGTTAATGAATCAAATGTGATTTAAATTGAAAACCAATTCATTGAATATTAATGAGAATATGAGTGAATATTGATTTGGTTATGGATGATAGTTGGTTGATGTTTGCATTTGTTGTTTTGATGCATTTGCCATATGATGTAGTTGTTATGTTGCTATATGTTGTATATTCATATTACTTTCATATTAGCATGTTTCTCATGTTGTTGTTGAGTGTTTAGTAGGTGCGGATTGCGCTTGCTTCGCATTTGGAGCTCGCTTTCGCGCTATATTAGCCGTATATGCTCGCTAATAATATAATAAGGTACATATCTCGGATTACATACCGTACTTTTACACTTTTTTCCCTACGGGATGCCTCATCACTTGATGAGATGTATATTTGTGATATATATGCTATCAATTTTTTTTCGGATCGAGCCGCGCAAAGGAGACTATGGCGAATTTTTCCGAAAATTTAAGGCGTTAGAAAAATTTTGAGAAAATTTTTGGGAAAATTTATGAAATACTAAGTTTTGATTTGAAGTTGAAAGTTAAACGATATAGTTTGGTTTTGAAATGATAACTAAGTATGATTTGGAAACTTAGTAAAGATTTTGTAAGAAGTTTAAACTTGTTTTGGAAAGTTAATGAATTCTGTAAATTTTTCTTACTTAGAAATTTCGAGGACGAAATTCTTTTAAGGGGGGAAGTATGTAACGACCCAGAATTTCTAATAATTTAAATTTGAATATTTAATTAATTTTAAATATTAATAAGTAAGATTTATGAGTCGAATAAATTTTATTTCGAATAATTGGATTTAACTGAATAACTAAATCGATAGTTTAACATGTTAAATTATGGAAATAATTGAAAATAGGGTTAAAAATGATTAAAATTGATTTGTAAAATTTTATTTTATCATGTTGGAGTTAGAACGATATTATAGAACTTTTAAAATTGAATTTGGAGTTAATCTGTGAAAATTGAATATTTTAATATTTAATTATGGACTGAAAAATAGCCAATTTTCAAACAGTCTTAGAATTGGACGAAACTAGTTCCATTGGATCCGTAATAGTTAGTTATTATCGAATTTCAATTTTCGTAGCAATCGGAGTTATCGTTTGATCGTGGCAGCTCGAAACGCATCGAAATTGTTTTTAATATTAATTGGGCGAGTTAAAATAGTCATTTTCAAAAAGTCTCGGATTTCGACGAAACTAGTTTCATCGGATCCGTAATGTGATATTATTGTATGGTTTCAAATTTCGTGTCAATCAGATTTGTCGTTTGTCCGGTGCAAGCTAAAACGCCTAGAAAATCGTTTAAATCGGTTTAATTCAAATTGAACGTTTATTACCATAACTCGCACAGATGACCGAATTAGCTTCCGAAACCTGTTCCATTGTGTCCGGAACGCGGGATAAACCCTAAAAACGCCGGTCACCGAGCGTAAATCGGAGTTTGGAAATTCCGGAATGAATAGTGTCGTTCAAACTTCTATAAATAGCCCCCTCTCTTCACAAAATAAAAAAAGTTAGGGTTCTTTTCTTCAACCGCCGCCTATGCTAAAACCAATGGCCGAAATTTACAGTTCTTTTCCCCTATTTTCTTCAAATCCATTCATCAATTCAAGAAACATTCTAAATGAAAGTTGTAGAGCATGACAAGATCCTTATATTCAACGGTTGAGATCGCGTTTGGAGCGGTGGATGGACCAGAAAGTGTGCATGTTTGTGGCCGCATGTTCTCGTTTTGTGTGCACAAATGGAGGCCGAGCTTCATGCTCTTTAGGCCGAGCGTGGCTCTTGCGAAGGGGGTCAGGATGGTGGTACTTGATCGAGGTAGATGTCATCGTGGTGGCCGAAAAATTAAACCCTAATAATTGAGATATGGGTTTGGTTACGTGATTTGTTACTGGTTACGCGCGTGAAGAAGATAGGGGTCACGGCCCTGATGCATTCAACTTGATCCAACGGCCAGAAAGAATTTAGGTTGTAAAAATATAAAATTTATGTTGTAAATTGTTTATATAAAATTCGTGAAACTTGTAAAAATTATATCTTTTTCATACGAGGTCGAAAACACGCGAAACCAGTCGCATTGGAATCATATGGAGGAGCACTACGCGATGGAGTTGGATTGGAGTCATTTGGAGTTAGTGAGAATTTCGGGTAAAATTAAACGTCCGTTTAATTTTATTCGAAATAAATCGCTAAAACGAAATTGAAATCAAGGTGAGAACTTCTCACTCAATCGAATCGGTTTCGATTTTAATTTTAAATAGTTAGATTTAAAATTCTTGAATGTATGTTTGAATGATGATTGTTATCGATTGATTGTTAAAATAGACATTATGCGCCGTTAGTAAGCGGATGTTATTTATTAAAAACATATACCACGAATATTTCATAAACAGTGAAATTGGTATTATATATAATAGCAATATATATATTGGCATATGTATATATTGCAGTTGTTGATTTCCCGCATTGTATAGCGGATGAGACCCTATTGCGCCGTCTATTAAGCGGATAATATTATAAATCCCATATACCGCGATGATTCCGTACTGGAGCGGAATTGGTATTGTGCTAATGTTTTTGGATGCAGGGAAACAAGTTGGAGGGATCTAACTGGATTCCTCAACTGTATTGATTTATTTACAGATATTTTGATATTTGTTGATTATCATATCGATATATGATATTTGGATGTCGTGATTGACTATTTTGTGCTGCTGCACCATCAGATCCATTTTTGAAGTTTTAAAATAATGATTTTTAGTTTTTAAAGGAATTTTTAAAGTGATTTTTGAAAGTATACGTTTTATTAAAATTTTGAATTGATTTATTTTAAATAAATTAACGTTATAAGTTTAATGTTATAAAAGTTATGATTTTTGTAAAATATAACCAAATTAAGATTTTTGAAATAAATAGTGATTAATTTATAAATTGGTTTAATTGGGAATTTTGAATTATTATAAACAGTTTATAAAAAAAAGATTTATAAAATTGATATTTATAAATTAAAAATACTGGAATTATAAAACGAGTTTTATAAGTAATAAAGTGAAATAAAAATGGATTTCATAAGTGAATTGAGATTTATAAATTTATGAAATATGAATATATAAAATGGATAGATTTTGTAAAATATAAGATTCATAAGTAATTAACTTATAAATCGGATTTTGGCATTTAAAATGAGATATAAAAAGGATTTTTATAAATAGAAATTTATAAAAATATAAATGGAGTTTATAAACGTTGTTTATAAATCCGAAATAAATTGAATTTGATAAGTTGGATATAGGAATATATGAAAGGAATTATATTCACGATTTTGGACAGTGAATATATTATTAAATGAAATGGATATGTTTTTGGGGAAGGAACATTATGAAATGAAGTTAATGATTTTAAAGACGTTTTAAAATGCATTAAGTATCGAATACATAGATTTCAACATTTATTGTTGAAATAGACGTTTTCGAGAAAGAAGAAAATGGTGGACTATAACACTGTTGTTATAGTAAATGGTTTCCGAAAGGAAATGTTTTGTATAGTATTGGGATTTATATATCTATTTAAATTTCGAATCCCTATACTAGTGATTTTGGGTCGTCGTAACGATGTTTTAGTCAACATTCGTTATTGACCCAAATAAATGTGTTAAGAGAATGATTTCCTTAAGGAATGAAATATATACTAAATCTTGATTTAAGTATATCGAATATTTTCTAAGTATTGAAAATAAATGGATTTGTGATGTACTTATTATTAAATAAGTATGGAAATATTTTTCCGATGTGAAATGAACGTTTTAGAATTTATCCTTGTAAAGATAAATTGAAAGTGAATATTTGAAATCGATTGAAAATCGTATATCATAAATATTTTGGGATTATAAATTCACTAAGGAATTTATAAAAGAAAGGGGAAATTGTTTAAAATAAATGTTGATTTATTTTTGAAGTGTGGGAATTGATTTACGGATTTGGAACGTAAATATAAAGTAAATCGGTAAGGATTTATTTAATTGGTTTAAATGAACCATGTTGAAATGAAAGTATTTCCGAGTAAGGAAAATGATTGAAATTTGTTTTCAAAAGTTGATAAAGTAGTTGAAGTGATTTGAAAATTGGTTTTCAAATGTTGAAGTGTGGAAAATTTTATATCTAGTAAAGATATTTTGGAAAGTAAATAATTTGAGAAATTATTTGGAACTTGGTGATGTTGAGCACGCCTATTGATAGTTAAATAATCCGACTATCAATATTTACCTTTAAATAGGTATTTGTTGAGATTTGTTTGAATTTGAATGCCACACTTATTTTTGAATAAGTGCTCACTATTCGGGTTAGCCGGGAAAGGACCTTGGGGTCGTATAACCCATTCTGAATATGTGATATGTCGAAATGGATTGCATTTGATGACCGGTGTTGAAGACCGGATATTTGTGAAAACGGAAGGATTACCGTCGAGTTACTCTACATCGGCTGATCTCCGATATAGAAGTTTTATCACCCTTAGTGACGGGAAGTCCGGTCGTGATTAGTGAATATCCGGATTGCAAGGACTTCTTTGGAAGTGCCTTCGGTTCTGTTCGAGCCCGGAACAGACTTGTATGGATTGTATGTCTGACATTACAAATTGAGATATAAAGCTGATTTCTTTCAAATATATTTCTGTTGGTGGCGGAGAATTTATTCTCTTAGCTTAACACCCTTCTCTGAGACGTACGAGCTCAGAGGTTATATAGTTGAAGGTTATTAGTGATATACTCCTAATTTGGTAGTGTGGCATGCTGAGTGTTGCTGTGAAATGATCATTGTTTGATCATTTGTGATAGGATCATTTATTTGATCATTTATCTTGGTGATCATTTCTATGATCATTTGTTGACCTAAAGCACGGCTTTTGTATAAAGTGTGGCTTTGTGGACGAGACTTCGTCGGACCTCACACCCCGAAAATGGTCAAAACAGGAAGGATGTGGCAAGGTTATTAGGGGGTAGCGCCCATTTAGTGTATGTCATTCCTTCTGGATAGAGGTGGTATCATGGTATGGAGCCCAGATACTTAACCTATGTTGTTGCTGCATATTTTATGGTTGTTGGAAATCGAGGATCCTCGGATAGATCGGTTACGATCGGGGGATGACATCTTCGTGTCAGTAGTTACCCAGTTAGGGGTAACCCGGCCTTGTGTTGGCAGAGATTCGGTTTGGTTCTCGGGAACGTCCTTCCAGAGGCGTTCTCATGTGGCAATGGAAAGTTCCTTGGCCTGACCATTTGTTGGAAATCCAAAGAAACAATACGATCTTGTACGGTTTTAGTTGTAGAACCTGCCATGGAATGTGGCGGTAACCTGCTATTGAACATGGTAGCTATAGTAGGCATAAGTGCAGAATGCCTATGCTGGATAAGATTTATATTCTACTTTCGAAATTGTTTTCTACACTATGCACTAGTAATAATATCAAATGTTTCTTTTTAATGCGTATCAAGCATCTTTGACTATCATAAGGAGAAATCCCCTCCGGTTCTGCGTTTGCATTGTGTGTGTGTGCGGGAGGCCTTATGGTAGTCTCATTTTTAAAAGCATTGCGAATTGACTTTAAAAATATTCTTCTATTTTGATTTTAAAGATAAATAAACTGTTTTGAGTTCTCACACCAGTCAGATGACTGACTCGGAGTTTATTGTTTTCCTTCCTAAACTCTGGGTGCCCACCAATTTCCACACGGGCAGTCAAGAGTTAAGGTTTATTCAGGATATTCAGGAGTTGCTGGAGGCAAGATGGATGGCATGGCGTATTACTAGTATATAGTATTTCTTTTCCGCTGTTGATGTTGTTTGTTGTTGTACACTCTGATGATGTAATGAAATGTAATGTAATGTAATAACTGATATGGTTCTTTGTTTAAAGATTATTCATTTATTTATTATATGTTGTACCGCTGCGAATTGTGAGATTCTGATGTTGTTCTGTTATTTCTTCTGTTCTGTTCTATCTTTTTCTATCTTCTTCTACTTTTTCTTTTTCTAAAACCCTAACGGTACGGTTTTTCGGCTTTCGATTGCTCGACAGTTGATACAGTAGACGTATTGATGTCGGTTTTCGTCAACGAAAAATCGCAGTCGTTACAAGCCATGTAAAATGTTAATGGGTTGGTTTTGATCTAGGTAGCTTAAAATCCGGACTCAAAGTTGGTTACTATAAAATTATAATACTAGACAACCCGAATATGCTGGATATTCCAAACCCATTACCTAAACCTGACTGTTGGAGTTTTCAAAAATGTTGAGTAAAAACTATTAATCCTAATCTGAAATATCGATGCTAAAATCAACTTCTAGAAACATTATTAGCTATAGGTATATAACATTTTTTAAAGGAGCTATATATTTTGTCATAGAAATGATATGGAATAATTGTTACATGAGTGGTAAATGAAATCAAAAAAATTCATGTCGGTTACAAATATAAAATCATAATCCTAGCAATCCAATTATGCTGGAAATTTTAAACCCATTACGTGAACCTAGATTGTTGTGGTTTTCAAACCTATTGGTCAAAAAAACCATTTACCCAATCTGAAATATTGTTGTTAAAATCGTCTTTTGATAAACATCATTAGGTTTAGATATACAATTTTTTTCACTGAGCTAGGTATATAGTAGTAGAAATGATACTGAATAAGTGTTGCTAGAGTGGTAAATGGAATCAAAAAATTCATGTCAGTTACAAATTAAATTTCCATAAAGAACCTGTTGTATACTGATTGTTGGCGAAGCTCAAACCAACTAACTATTAAATTTTGATTTGGGGTAAAACTGTAGTCCATTGATTTAAAGTAATACATATTTATGATGCAAAAAAACTAATAGGAAAGAAACAAACAACAATTAAATTGAACAAATTATCAATTTAATGAAGACTACAATTTAGTGGGTTAACTCAAACATCCAAAACAACAATTTAGTGGTCGAAAAAGAGGAAGAACAACTTGCTCAGGAGGTAGCAGTGCAACAATGTTCTTATCATCCTGCTTAATGTTCATGTTAACCTATAATAACATATCATTTTGACTACAAACCAGTAGGCACATACCGATGTATATTCTAAGCCTTAATTCGATGTACAATTTTTATATATTAGATTGATGAAGAAGTATTAGGAGAGAAACCATAGAATCATATGAAAAGGTCAATTTACACATGGTAAAAAAAACTTTGTTACGCATGCATCTATGCATTATAACTGCAATTTTAATGAAAAATGAAGACTACAATTTTACAGGGCACATTACCACATGCTGGTTTAACATAAGCATCATAAATCATGCAAAATATACATAACTTATCAAAATAGTATATTGTAAGAATAGTGTATCTTTGGTCTTCTAATGTATGATATAACATAATGTTATATATGTATGTTGAAAAAAGGAGGAAGTGCATATTGATGAAAAAAATCGAAAAGGGATCGAAAAAAAAAATTCGTCATATTAAATTCATGCCAAAAGTTGTGTGAAGTAAATAAATGAAACAAACTGATGCTAGAAAAGCAAAGCCACATTGTTAAATTTTTACCAGAAATGATTATGTATTGCAATATAAACTTAAGATATAAACTTGAAAAAAAGTTATATAATGAAAAGTGAAAATGATGCAAATACCTGACACGAAATCAATCTCAGGAGCTATATCAGAAATCTTCGATCCATGTTGTTAATTAGATGGAGACAATTGAATCTTCATAAGAACCTAATTTATTTATTGAAGATTATAGAGAAACGGTTAGAAAGTAGCAACATCAGTTAACAATATGTCGCTAGACCTTGGTAAATATCAGTTAAAAGGAAGAATTCTGGCTTGAACATGTTCGATTAAAGCAAAACAAACCAGTAAACAAAGTGAAAACATATTCTTACCACATCATATAGACATGTAATTCGAAAACCAACGAAAACTCATTTTGCAGCAACCTTTCTGGTGGACTTCGCTGCCTTCTTTGGTGATTTTGGTGTTTCGGACTCCTTAATAGCAGTCTTCTTTTGTAAAAGCACATGGTTAATGTTGGGAAAAACGACACCATGTGCTATGGTCACTCCAACTAGCAATTTTCCCTACTCCTCATCATTTTTTATTGCAAGAAGAACATGTCTCAGAATAATGCAGTTCTTCTTGTTGCCCTTTTCTATGTTACCAACTAGCACCAAAACCTATTGATGATCATAATTAAACCTTAATTGACACCACAGATGTTTAACCGAACTTGAATAAATTAGGAATTGGATTGAAACAAAAAAAACTTTGGTGTAAGGTATTCCATGATGGCGGCGAGATAAATAGGGGCCCCGGTGCCAACACGCTAAACATAGCGACCCTTCTTCAAGTGTCGGCCGATACAACCAACGGGAAATTGAAGTCCAGCCTTGAGAGATCGGCTGATGCCCTTCTTTCTGGGTCCGCTTGGTCCTTTCTACCTCTAGCACCCTTCTTCTCTTTTCCATCAAAACTGAAAAAATTATGAAATCGGATCGAAAACTAAAATTTTAGGTAGGGTTAGGATAAGAAAACGAGAGAAGGATTAGAAGGCGGTCTTTCGCCAGAACGGAGGAAAAAGTAAAAGGAACGAAGGAAAAAGGTGTAGCATGACTGTTCATTTTAAAATTCATGTGTGCTGTTGAAATGTAACTCAATAATCATAGTATAGTATAGTATAAATGTTAAGGCTGTTTAACAATGGCAATGTTAATCTCTACGGCAAGGTTTCTTAATAATGAAAATTGTTAAAAATAATCTCTTGATCCTGTTATTTGTTAACAAATATGTATGGTCTATAATAATGAGTGTTAACAATAGCCTAATTATTATTATCAGTCTATAACAATGAGTGTAAAATCACATAAACTATGGTTGTTTTATTTTGATAAATTAAAATGTTTTCCTAAATATTTTTATTAATTATACGATCTTATTTTACCATCAACAAATTATCTCTGTATGAAAAATGAATTCGTAAAATAATGTATCAAACATTTTTGTGAAATGAACATGTTAATGTGTAACATTGTTTAACATACTCTTTTAGTGGATTTCAAATTTCTTGGTTTTATGTTTTTCTTAAGGTTTGAAGTGAAATGAGTGAGTTTAGAGTCATGGTAAAATAATATGCGTTTCAGCCTATTGGCCGATTTAAGGTTGGGGTTGACTCTCTTTTTCCCTATATTTTTAATGTAAAGTTAGTTTTCATGGTAGCCAACCGTTACATAAAACCTTGCAAATTTGATTTTTTTTATTCTTATAGTTAGTTTACCAACTATTTTTTTTTTATTGATGGGCGGAAAGATAGATAGAAATAATGATATTGTTTAGTTAATATGTCAATTACTACTGAAATTTAAACACCTATTTTATTATGATGTTCAATTATTAAGTTCACATTTTGTTGTTAGTAATATTTCCCCCGGCGATAGGTTTAGCAACAAACAAAAATCTGTAGTACGTTTTCTAAGAAAAATTATCATCAACTTTTATGGTATTTATATTTTTGTTTTGTTAACCTGAAAAATGTATCAATGCCCAGAATCAAGATGAAAGCACCAGTTCTGATAACAGTACAAGAAAAAGCATAAAGTAGATAAGAACACTAAGAATTTTTTATAGTGGTTTGACGTAATCTCCGGCCTACGTCCGCTTCAATCTATTTTATTAGTTGTTCTCTCCATATTACAACTAGCTTTCTTGGATCTAGCCATGATCTAGTTGATCTTAGATATATAATGATGTTTCTAGAGTGTTTGAGGAAGAGAATAGTAGTGAAGGAGGTGTTGACGAAGTCCCAAATCCAAGTGTGCATCCAACAGAAAGAAGAAGATTTTTTTCTGGTAGCATGTAAATTGGTACTTATAGAGGAATTGGGGAGGTATGGAGTCAAAATCTCATCAGCAAGGAGGTCTAGGAGATAATCTGAAGTCACATCAGGAGTGCCAAGCGGACTTGAGTCATAAGCATAACTCGATGCTAACTAAGCCCATATGTCGGACCCGAGTTGGTCCTTGTGCAACTTGCACCACTTCACTTGCATGCCTTTTCTATCTTCCAATTAAGTTGTTCAAAACACTTCTCCATTGTCTTCGAGTTGTTCCTTGCGATCTCTTAAGTACGTATCTTCTTCATTCTTCTCACTTAGCCAATCCTTAGAACGAGTCATTAATTCCTTGCACCATCACTTGAGCATGAACTACTAGAGTAGAGTGATCATATCATGAAGTTTGGGAGGACATTCTGTAAGCACCCATAGGTCGGATCCGGCCTATAAAATAACTCGAGGTCCAATTTAATTGGTTGGGCCAAACCACTCCAAACTTTTTCTTAGACTTTCCTTGTGTTTTTCTTAGTGCACATGTCAAATTTCAAGTCATTCCGATTTCATTTCAATCTTCTACGTCCAGTTGAAGTTGTTTTGGAGAAACTCATTACCAACCTATGGTGATAACTTGGTAGCGAGTTATGGACTTAGCGTAATTTTGGCTAGAATTTTCTCAAGCTATTTCGTTAGTTCATTTGAGTGACCTTCTAGATTTCAAGTCGTTTTGTCCTTTTGAATCTTCTGAGTCCAATTGAAATCTGGTTTGTTAAAATTTTCTTTCCTAAAAACAGGGTTAACACTTGCCTCCGAAAGTACGTCTTTCAAATGTAAGGTGTGCTTTGCTCAACTACAATTTATAAACATCAGTCTTTCGTAAGTGGGCTTTCTAGCTGCTTCAATATTGGTGAACTGTGCAGTTTCTTCAGATTCTCTTGTCAATCATGTTTCGTTCCAAACCTATTAATAGGCTAAGACTCTAGACTCTGCCTAAATGTAGTTTATACATCTCAATCACTCTGGTTTCATTTAAAGTTATTACATCACATATCTCTTATTACCTTACATATCTGATTTCATTCAAAATTATGACATCACATATTCAAAACCGCCACATGTTTATCCAGGATTTATTAGTTTTATTCTAATTACAAGGCATTCAAATCCTTTTATCAAGTCTGTTTCTGTTCTAAGGTTCGATCTGTCCGAATCATTTTTCATTTAAATTAACATGCAATCTCTCTGGATCGTTTATTGTTTAATCTATGGTTTCGATCTTTTCAGATCTTTATGGGTCTACTTTCTCTTTGGGAAAGGAACTCAATGACCAAGCAAACCCATCGGCTCACTCTTCTGCAAGGGAGCTTGACTTTGCCTCTCGTCCCGTCTCTCCGGATGGGGTATAAAGCGATCAATATCAGCCATCACGTTCAATATGGATTTTTTAAAATTCAAATATTCGAATCAAATCAAGGAAAACAAGTAGAAATCCTAAGTGTTCATCCCAGACATCCATCTCAGAGCGTGCCTAGAGGCCAATCTAGGTTTCATACACGTGAAAGCAGTCTGAGTTATTATTATCCTAAGTAAGCACCCAAAATGTCTGATTTAGAGCGTGGCTAGGACTAATTTAGGTTTTATGTACGTCTAACCGGTATAGGATTATTATTGTGTTTATTACTAAATATGAAAAGAAAAATGCAAGAAACGAAAAGAAAATGCAGAGTGGAGGAATCAGATTTGATTATCGTTCATCCCAGTCATAGGATTTCGAGTCTCGGACCAGATCTCTGGTTGTTCCTTGATGTATTTTCTACAGGTGGTGATTCTTCCGATCATGCTATTTCAGTTCGATCCTCACTTTCTATTGTAGTTGATTGCTCCAAACCAGTTCCTCTAACATATCACAAAGGTGGCAACACTTATTCATTTCATGTCCATCCAGTTCAAGGAAGATACAGAACTTTCCAGATTTTTTCTCTCCATCGGTAGGTTCTCTTCTTGCAATCTTTAGATAGTGGATTTTCCCACTAATGTCTAGATATATCCTCTTCGGGGTTTTATTTAGATCAGTGTAGGAAGAGAATTTCGGCTCCTTTCTTCGTTGTTTTGGTTCTCGAAAGTCATTATCAACTCTTCTTTTCCCTTTAACTTTCCAGTTCGTTCTCCGGACAGTCCCTTATCATCGACAACATTAACTTTAGCATCCTCAGCTTCAACATCTTCCTAATGCAAATATCTTTTAGCTTCATGGCAGAATTCTACAAGATCCATAGATGAATTCCTTTCCAGTGCACCCTTGAAGTCGGTATTATTTGCGACTTCATATACTACCGCCATTAGGATTAATGATGGATCTGGCTTGTCAACTGTAGCTACTACTGCACTGAATCTTGTTAAATACATTCTCAAGGTCCCTACGGGCCTTTGTTTCATGCTTGGCAACGTCAATATATTCTTTGGCCGTGAGAAGTGAACTCTGAACTGCCTTAAGAATCTGCTTACTAGGTTGGGTCCGTGTGTTTATGAACTTATTCTCCAGCTGTCTGAACCACATCGACATCAAGTCCGTTAAGTATAATGGAAAACACCGCCCCATTATCTCATTAGAAGCACCCAACAGCTCCATATGTCGGATGTATCTCATAAGTTGAATTGTCATGTTTGACTTTCCATCATACATTTCAAACGTCAAAAGCTTGAAATTCGAAGGATTCCATGTGTTCGAAATATTAGAAGCTAATGGAGTTCTGCTCACATGCTTCATACCTTGATCTAGAGGTCCTCCTCTAACTATTCTTCTTACCAATTCAGCAATTCAGTTTTCATCGTCCAATAAAGATCTTCATCCAAAAGCGATATCTTTCCCGTGCTCATGTAGAGAAATTCTAGCACATACTCTAGCACATATTCCACTAGCTGCACATTGGCATTTTATCTTGCTCCTCTGGCTTTATTATGTCCTCCATTCCTACAGAGTATCTTTGGCACATATTCATTCGATTGCTGTACATTTGCATTCAGATTTGCGTTTCTAACTCTAGCATCATTTGTTCCTGGCATTCCAGCACATTCGAAGCTCACACCAGCGTTGCCTTTGAGTGCAGTTCTCTCGGTATCAATCTAATTTTGGTAGGTACCCAGCTAATTTTGGTCGGTATCGAGCTTTTCAATTTGTGGAGGCACCGTTTCAATTTGTTCTACTCCAAATGTAGATGCTCCTGCATTAGCTCCTCGTCCTTGTTTTGAATTCCAACAACTCTAGTTATTCCTTGTTGTCCCTTCCTTTGGAAGAATCCTTTAAGCATTTCATGTTTCCTGGTTATTACTCCATCCTACATCACCTTCGTTATTCTCTGTCTCTTCCTTGGTTACGTAAATGGATTGATGAGAATTTGAGGACACCTCCCGGCTGCCTCCAAGCTCCAGTTGACTTGCTCTGGTTTTAGTCATAGTATTAGGCCTCTTCATCTTCTCTAAACCTTATATTCAAGCTTTAAGTTTTTCGATCTAGCTTTTTTCTCAGTGAAAGCACTCAAATGTTAACACAAAAAATGGGTCAACACCTAGAATCAAGATGAAAGCACTAGTTTGGATAAACGTACAAGAAAAACTAGAAAGTAGATAAGAACACATAATGTTTTTATAGTGGTTCAACGCAATCTCCGGCCTACGTCCACTTCAATCTATTTATTAGTTGTTCTTTCTAGATTACAACTAGCTTTTTTGGATCTGGCCATGATCTAGTGGATCTTAGATTTACAATGATGTTTCTAGAGTGTTTGAGGAAGTGAATAGTGGTGAAGGAGGTGTTGATGAAGTTCCAAATCCAAGTGTGTATCCAGCAGAGAGAAGAAAAGTCTTTTCTAGTAGCATGTATGGAGTTAGAAGCCCATCAGCAAGGAGGTCTAAAAGATAGCCCGAAGTCACATCGAAGGTGCCAAGCCGACCCGAGTCATAAGCATAACTCGGTGCCGAACCAAGCCTATAGGTCGGACCCGAGTTATGGTCCTTACTGCAACTTGCACCACTCCAATTGAATGCCTTTTCTAACTTCCAATTGAGTTGTTTGAACCACTTCTCCACCATCTTTGAGTTGTTCCTTGCGATCTCTTAAGTATTTGTCTTCTTAACTCTTTGTGTTTAGCTAATCCTTAGGATGACTCGTTAATTCCTTGCACCATCACTTGAGCATAAACTACTAGAGCGAGTGATCAGGGCATGAAGTCCGAGAGATCATTCCGTGAGTGCCCATAGGACAGACCTGACTTGGCCTATAGAATAACTCAGGCCGGATTTAAATGGATAGACCAAACCACTCCAAACTTTTTCTAGGTCCCTCCTTGTGTTTTTCTTAGTGCACACGTCAAGTTTAAAGTCATTCCAATTCCATTTCAATCTCCTACATCCAATTGTAGCTGCTTTGGAGATAACTCGGTACCAACCTATGGTGATAACTCGGTACCGAGTTATGGACTTAGCGTACTTTTGGCTAGAATTTTCCCAGTTATTTCCTTAGTTCATTTGAGTGCGCCTTCCAAATTTCAAATCTTTTCGTCCTCGTTTGAATCTTCTGAGTCCAAGTGAAATCTTCTTTGTTGAAATTTGTTTTTCTAAAAAGCGGGTTAACATATTTTTTATTTTATTTGTTGCCAAACAACTCAAACTTGTTTGCCATGGTTTCTTGAATTTGGCCATGATATAGCAATGCCTGACCTAAACCTTTAAGACTATTTTTAATAGAGTATTTATTTGTAGAAGGTTCTAGATATAATATTCTCTTTTTTTAGTTTTTTTTACGGAGTTTACTTGAAATAAAAACATCAATTTAAAAGAGTTAAATTAAAATATATCACTTTCAAAGTGGTGGTCATACAATAATATGCATTCACAGGATACCAATTGTTTCTTTTACTAAGTTTTTTGACTTTGTTGAAAACAAAATATACATGTACAAATGATAATAAAAATAAAGTATGTTCAATGGTTGTTGTATTTACATTTATTGATTTAGAAATGTTAGCGATTAGTCCTTAATTTTTTTGATAATTTGCTTCACACAACCGCATAAGTTTATTTTATTTCCTTAAATGCTATTCAGAATTACTACTCTGAAGTTATATCTGTACTAAGAAGCACAAATAGTCCAGGAAGTTTAAAACTTCTATAAAAGCAGTCAAATAATAAAACTTCCCTAACCTTCTTTTTTGTAAATTTATTGAACTTTCATCCACCATTTATATACATCAATCTTGTTTTTACTTTTATTATAGTTGTCAAATTTTTGCATTACTTCCTAGTATTTAATATATCTTTCAGTTAAATAGAGTTGTGAATTTCACAGTAAATTATTATGATGTAAATTTGACTGCTAAATTCATGCAATATTATGAAAGTCACAACTTTTTGAGGAAATTTTATTATCACTTATGCTAAAATATTGTCTAATGTGCTAAAATATAATCTGATGCGACTGTATTTTAAGAAAAAAGTACCCTGACTTGGGATTATATCAAAACTGATAACGAGATTTTATCCAATATGTAATTGTAAAGAATCATTACACATTTAAGATGATACAATCAGTAAAACGTAAAATACATAAATTGGCAAAACGTTGTTGTGTTTACTATATATTGTTGGGAACAAGGAAACTTCGGCTGAGTCGTGTACGTTGTCACTCTCTTGAAGACATTTCAGCGTTCTGCTCGAAGGTGCAAAGCAGTTTTGAAAAAAAATGTCGCCGCCTCTAGGATAAAACAGCCTCTCTAATCTGAAAAATATAAGTCTGTTTGCACTGACAAAGTTGATTCTGATTTGCACTCTGAAAATACTGCTCGAGGTGTTTAGTTTTGTTGAAGGGAAAAGAAAACGAACAATGTCTATTATTCTTGTCATTTCTCTTATGTCTATCTATCATTTAAATAGATAGAATGGAAATTATATATGTTATTAAAGTGATGGAACGTTAATGGATTTTAATTTATTCTCATTTAAAATAATATTATAATGCTACTAGCTTTTGTAATGGCTCAATAATAATATCACATAAATATATTACCGTTGTGCAAGTGTAACGCTCAATTATAATCATTATTCATAAATATATTACCGTTATAAACTTGCAACGACACAATTATAATAATGATTCATAAATATATTACCGTTATAAACTTGCAACGGCTCAATTATAATAATGGTTCATAAATAAATTATCATTAACCTATTTTCTTATTTAATTTTTTAATAAATTCACTTCATAAACAAAAACATTTCCAACAATCCCCACTTGAATTTTAAATAAGTATATTTTTCGAGCAGTTTTTGTAGACATAAGATTGTGCATAAATAAAGGTGTCTTTTGACTTGAACCTTTGCATAGTGGATAGGATTCAGTTTTTACTAGAGTGATACGTATTCTTGAACTCTATTCCTGACATCAATCTTTCTAGAGTGCAATCAAATAAGCCCGTGCATTTATGGCCATGCACATCTACCACAGTTTAGTGAATGCTCTAGGAATTTTGCCCGAAACTCCATAGGAAACGGCCACATTTCCACATTCACATAGATGAATCTATCAAGATAATCCTGAAGGTATGTACTCTACTCCAAATAAAGTATAGATCTCATTAAGAGTTTCTATTAACTCATCCTCTAATCACTTTAGAAATACATCCTTCTTAATATAAAAATAGCATGTTCAACTATTATTACTTCACAACTTGTTCTTACCCATTAAATCTAGTTCTTGGGATCTCTAATCATTAGGTCGGGTTACCATTGTGCGTGACTCAAAAATCTAAAGGCAATAGTCCTATTCCTTTATAAGTTCTACGGACTTTCTCTCTGGCCAGTCCTTTCATCAAAGGATCTGCCAAATTTTCATCACTGCATATGTGATCCGCTTTTAAAGCACCTGAAGAGAGTAGCTCTGTAACAGTACCATGCTTATGACGTATCTATCGTCTCTTACCATTGTAATAATGGTTTTGTGCTTTTGAAATAGCCGTGGTACTATCGCAATGAATCAACACGGCTGATATCGGTTTTTCCCATGAAGTAATTTCAACTAGCAAATTTCTTAAGTACTCTGCTTCTTCACTAGCTATGGATAGTACCATTATCTTAGATTCCATAGTAGACTGAGCCAAAACAGTCTATTTCTTAGATTTTCAAGAAACAGCTCCTCCAGCAACGCTAAAGATATAGCCACCGGTTGCTTTTAAATCATCAGATAAAGTATTCCAGTCTGCGTCGGTGTAACCTTCAAGGACAGCAAGAAATTTTTCATAATGTAACCCAAGGTTCATGGTTCGTTTTAGGTATCTCATGACCCTCTCAATAGCGTGCTAATGCCCTGTACTAGGTCTACTAGTAAACCTTCATAATAATCCCACGATATTGGCAATGTCGTGTCTAGTACAATCAGTGGCATAACGAAGGCTGCCAATGATACTCGCATAATCAGACTATCTTACACCTTCATTAGTGTTCTTAAATAGCTTTACACTAGGATCATATGGTGTACATGCAGGTTTACAGTTAAAGTAATTGTATTTCTTTAGAATCTTCTCAATATAATGAGATTGATCCAAAGAAAGTCCCTTTTCGGACCTAGTAATCTTAATACCAAGGATTACACTTACGCCACCTAGATCTTTCATATCCAAATTGGCACTTAACAAAGATTTAACAGAGTTTATGGCATGAATGTTTGACCCAAAAATAAGTAGGTCATCTACATACAGGCATACGATAGTACAAATGTCATCCTCAGATTTATAGTAAATGCATTTTTCACTTTCATTAACTTTGAAACCATGTGAGATAATTAGGTTATCAAATTTTCCATGCCATTGTTTAGGTGCTTATTTTAAGCCATATAATAATTTATCTAACTTGAAAACTTTATGTTCTTGACCATGAAATACGAATCCTTTAGGTTAGTCCATAAAAATTTCCTCTTCTAATTCACCATTTAAAAAGGCAGTTTTAACATCCATTTGGTATATTATTAAATTATGAATAGATACAAGTGAAATTAGTACTCGAATGGATGTAATCCTAGTTACAGGTGAAAAGGTGTCAAAAAGTCTACATTTTCTCTTTTCTTAGACCCTTTAGCCACTAAATGAGCTTTATATTTATCAACTATGCCATCGGGTTTTAATTTTTTAAAGTACCCATTTACAACCTATAGAATTACAACCAGGTGGTAGATCCACTACGTGCCAAGTCTTATTGGATTCCAAAGAATCTGTTTCATCATTTATAGCCGCTAGCCAAAATTAGGCATCTAAGGAAGTAAGGTATATTGAAGGTTTAAGGGATCCTCCTCTATGGTAAAAGCATAAAAATCTGAACCAAAATCTTTCGCGGTTCTTGATCTTTTACTTCTTCTAGGTTCATTTTCAAAACACTTATTAAGTTCTGTTCTAATAGGCATGGTGTTACTTGATTTGCCCCTCTATTCCTCAATTTAAAAGGAAATCCAGATTCATAAAAATCAACATCATTAGATTCTATTATATTATGTGTATTCAGGTCATAAAATCTATATGCTTTGTTATTAATTGCATAGCCAATAAATACACATTCATATGCTCTACTTGCTAATTTTATTCTCTTAGGGTTTGGTATACGAACATGTGCCAAACATCCTCAAGTTCTAAAATAAGGCACATTTGGTTTATAATTTCTTAAAATTTCAAATGGTGAGATTTTACCTTTTGATTTAGGGATTCTATTCTATACATAGCACACAGTCAATAAAATATCCCCCAACCAATGTTTTGCTGCACCCAAATTCAATAAAATAGCTACAGCTAATTCGATAAAGGTTCTATTTTTTTCTTTCAACTTTACCGTTCATTTCAGTAGAATAAGGTGCAGTTCTCTCGTGAATTATACCATGCAATTTATAGAAATCAAGAAATAAACTAGACTCGTATTATGTTCATCTATCACTACGAAGTCTCTTAATTTTCTTATTAGGTTGATTCTCAATTTCAGTTTTAAATGATTTAAACATATCAATTGCATCGCTCTTTTTCATAAGACATTTTATCAGCCCCATTAGTCTGTGTAAAACCAGCCTTATTAAAAAGATAACCTGAAACAAGATTCTTTCTCATCTCTGGAATGTGCACTACGTCCTTCAGAATGACAGTCTTCCTAAAGGTAAACTTCAGCTCTACGCTTCCGATCTTAGCAGCAATAGTGATGTGAATGTCTCCCAACAACACTTTCTTGTTCTTAGACTCCGTGTATGTTTTGAACATAGTATGGTCATAGCAGACATGGCATGTAGCAACAATATCTACCCACCAACCTTCTGATCCCCCAACAAGGTGAATCTCATCAGTAATCATAGCCATTAGAGGATCCTCAGTCAGGTTAGCCTATGGTGCAAGGCCTGATCTGTTCCTACACTTGCGTGCCATATGATCTAGTTTTCCACAGCAATAGCAAAGAAACAACTGTCTAGAGTCATTCTTTTGGGGTGATTTCTATTTGTTGTGATTCTGACTAAGCTTGTGGTTCTGATTCTTAAAAATTTTAGGACTTAGTTTCAAAACTGTAGCATTCTTAGAGTTGCCTGTAACAACAAGCACTTCTTCCTTCATATCTTGTTTACGTGACTCCTCCTCAATACGGAGGCGAGTTATCAAGCTTTGCAAAGAAAATTCTTTAGTTTTATGTCTCAGATTATCTTAAAATCCTTCCAACTAAGGAGTAGTTTATCTATCAAAGCAGCAACTTAGATTTGTTCATCAATGACCATACCTTCGGAGACGATCTCATGAGCTATTTTCTGAAGTTCATAAGATTGAGTCTCTACTGACCTGTCATCTGAAATTTGAGGTAGCGGCTGACGGCATATTTCTTTGCTCAGCTACTTCTGTATCATACTTCTTTTGCAGCGCCTCCCAGATTTCCTTGATTGTCTTGTCTGAATTGTAGTAGTCGTAAAGATCGTTGCTCAGGCCATTGAGTATGAAGTTCTTGCAGAAGTAATCCTGCTCTGTCCAATTCTACAATTTTTGTTTTGTTCCTGCCAGATCTGCAGTTATTGTGCATCGGTTTCAATGGGCTTCTCTGGTATTGTCGGCTTTTCTACAGTGAGCACACCAACCCACTTCCTCACCGTTAGAAAAAAATCCATCTTACCTCCAGCGCTTGAAATGGGGGACCTTGAATCTAAAGGGCGCGGAAGCGACCATGGAGATCTGAAACATTGAGGTCGGTGCAGCATCATCAATAGTTGCAGCAGAAGTCATTGTTGTCTGAAATGTCTTCAAATTGTTGGGAACAATGAAACTTCGGCTGAGTTGTATTCGTTGTCCCTCTCTTGAAGACGTTTCAGTGTTCTGCTCGAAGGTGCAAGCAGTTCTGAAAAAACAAACGCCGCCGCCTCTAGGATAAAACAACCTCTCCAATCTGAAAAATACCAATCTGTTTGCACTGACAAAGTTGATTCTGATTTGCACTCTGAAAATACTGCTCAAGGCTTTTAGTTTTGTTGAAGAAAGAAGAAAAAGAAAAATGTCTATTATTCTTGTCATTTCTCTTCTGTCCGTTAATCATTTAAACATGCAGAATAGAAATTGTATACGTTATTAAAGTGATGAAATGTTAATGGATTTTAATTTATTCTCATTTAAAACAATATTGTAATATCATTAGCTTTTGTAACGGCTCAATAATAATGTTATATAAATATATTACCGTTGTGCAAGTGTAACAACTCAATTATAATAATGATTCATAAATATATTACCGTTATAAACTTGCAACGGCTCAATTATTATAATGGTTCATAAATAAATTATTGTTAACCTGTTATTTATTTAATTTTTTTTTGATAAATTCACTTCATAAAACAAAAACATTTCCAAAGGCAACAATTAAGTTAATGAAGCACACCTGCCTCGTAGACTTATTTTGTCTCATAATCAATAACATTACTTGATCGATTGTCAAAAAAATGAAAACGTCTAACTTTATGTCTCATATTTAACAACACGGCGTGTCTTCAATATTATTATTTGACATTCTACAATATTTGTTAAGACATTTGACAAAACTTATTGAACGTTATACCTTTGGACATCCACAAAAATGCATTTAGTAGTTGGACGACGCTCTTATTTCGATGCAACAGATTTAGTTGATAATAATCTTGGGTTCTCAAGTCCTCTGTCTAATGCGCTTTCCATGTCCTTTTTTTTCTTCTTATTATGTTGTTATCAGATTAGAATTTGTACATCGCTTTCTCGTATTTACTGGCATTGCGATCTTTATTATTTTGGCTAGTTTGTTGGCTCTATACTATGCATGGTTATTGCAAAATTATGTTCACATTATACAATTCATGTGCATTTTTCTTTTGTAGGTCAGATTTGGCTAATTGTCTGCCTTGTTACTCAATCATATATAGGTTAGCATTGGCTGACGGGAAGCTTGAAGTTGATATTTCTTGGGACAAAGCACCAAGAAAAGTAGAAAATGTTGTGATTTGATTTGTTTCGTACATAGTATTCACATACGTGATTGAAAAGGTTAAAAGTGAAGTTTTATAATTTCTTCCAAATTCTATAGTCAAATACACATAATAAACAGATTAAATAAAGAGAAGACTTTTAAATATTTGTATTGTTCTTGCGGCTAAAATGAATTGAAACTAAAATACTGTTATGTACAACGGTTCTTTGTCCCCATTCCATGTTCCATGAGATCAAACTTCTTAGCATTAATTATTAATAACAGTAAGATCATTTTATTAAGGTCTTGCGATCGTTCCTCTCACACATGTGTTCTAACTCGTTGAACTTAGCTGGAACCTTCTTTTCATCTTAAGGTACATACCATAGAACACATGCGTACGATAGCTTTCTATTTATGTCAATTTGCATTTGTTTATGCTTAAATTGTTTTAATTATGACCAGTATTTTGCTTTAATGGGTCAAAAGGTAAAACTTTCACTTTAGACATTCAAGAGAGTGGATTAAAAGTTGTGCATTTGAAGTGCTAAGCAGTTTCATAGCGGCGGAGGTTTAAAAAGTTATAGCGGGGATATAGCAAAAAATAGCGGAGGTGCATAGCTTCATTAGATATAAAGTCAAATATTTATAGTTAATTTATTTTCATTTTCACATCATTTTTCACATCATTTATGTAGGAAAATGAAATATTGTTTAATCTTCTATAACAAAACTTAAAAACATTATGATTTATGCAGTCCAGATTCGGTGACTAAAATATATTTCTAACTTATATTGAGCACTTATGTCTTAAAATTAGGTCTTTACCCTAATTTTGTTGATTTGATTCAAAGAGAACTAGTTAAATCAATATTTTATATTAATGTTGCTAAGGAGGGCGTTAAAAAGTCTCGATTTAGCGGATTTAACGAAAAATATATAGCGGGGCTTAAACCAGATCTACTGTTTAATAGCGCTATGATGAAAAAGCAAAGCGGCCGAAAAGCACTATGCGCTATAGCAGAGATTTTGTAGGGCTTTAGTGGGGATTTAAATGCACATATTAAAAAGGTCGACCTAAAAATACTAAAAAATATAAGCAAGGCATCCGAGAATTTCATTGAAGGCTTTGTTATATGGTCGAAGTTTCGAATTCGGTATTTGTAGACTTCAACTATAAACAATGTCTTGTCTTTTGTTATTCAAATTTGATGTTAATATGAAATTGGTAAGCTATGTATTTAATTTAATAACTTATGTATTGAACTTACTTTTTGTTAATTGATATTGTATTTTGTTATCATGATTATGGATGTTGTTTCATGGTATTGATTTGGTTATAATTTGCTAAATTAAGATAATAGTATTTTTGAATTCATATTAAATATAGTTTATGATATAAGCGTGTATATCATCTTAATTATTGCAGTGGTTATTAATGTTAGGAAATAGAAATTACCAACATCTATTTATATTACTATTTTGTTATTGCGCACACTTATATCTGTTGCTATCATGAAATTTGCAACTGATATATGTGTTACAAAATACACATTTCTAACACTCATTTCCATTGGAAGATTGAATTCGGTAACATATATATTCGTTACAAATATCATATTACCAATGCTTATAACCTTAGAAAAAATATATTCCAACGTTTATAACTGTTGATAGTTATAATTTAGTAACAGATATAAGTGTTACAATAAATGCCTAAGCTCTAGTAGTAATACGTATAAGTGTTACTAAAATTGGTCGCAACAGTTATACTCATTGGAAATCCTCTATTTGGTGTACCTCGCCTATTCTATATATTAATAATGCTACACATAACACCCCTAGCTTGAATTTTCTCAACAAACAGAGAGTATGCAAGTAAATTATTAATATATAAATGGTAGAAATTAACTCTTATAAAGATTCATAACCTTTAATATATTTAATTAAGTGATATATACTTATAGAATAATGTATTTATCATGAAATACCCCCATGACTGAAGTGTCGAACACATCGAAAATTAAGGTATGCGTAATGTACGTATGTATTTACCCCTTAAGTCTATTTGGATTTCTTAATTTTCCACTTTTAATACAAACATTCATATTACGTAAGCTTTAATTATTATATAACTTTTATAATGCAATTAACTTATATATAATATTCTTATTTATAATGTTATATCATATTTAAATATAATTAATTAAAATTTTAATTAATTTTGTATTATTCAATTGATCATTTTATATTGAATATTTGCACCATAACATTTATAGTTATACACATATATCTCATATATATGTACTGTTTGCACAAAAAATGGGCAAACACCTCCAAGTCATATGATTTAGTCGATTTTATGCAGTTCTTAGTGATTTGAGTGATTTATGCAAATATGTAAAAAAGATGGACTAAACTGTAAAAGACACACAGATTTATAGTGGTTCGGCCAGAACGTGCCTACGTCCACTTTATATGTTATTCTCCTTTTCTGTTCAGATTACAAGTACAAAGCTTTGATTACAAGTGAATAGAAGTTGTTTGAAAGTTTTATCCGTGCTTGAGCTCTCAAACTTTTCTGCCATTGTTATGCCTCTGCCCCTCTATTTATAGAGTGAGGCTGGGGGCAGGGGTCTTGGATGTATATAGCTGCTGGTGGGCCTGGGCTGATGTAATCTGGCCTGGCAGTGTTGGTCCGGTACGCCTTGGTCCGGTGGTGAGTAGGTGGAGTTTGGTTCGGTGGGACTTGGCCCGGTGGTGAGTGGATGGAGTTTGGTTCGGTGGGACTTGGTCCGGTGGTGAGTGGATGGAGTTTGGTTCGGTGGGACTTGGTCCGGTGATGAGTGGTCCGCTAGTGGTTGGAGCGGTAGTTGGTTCGGCTATGTAGGGGAAGTGAGTTGGCTCGGCTATGCAGGGAAGTGGAGTTGGACCGGTAGTAGGTGGAAACGGGATTGGTTCGGCTATGCATGGAAGCGGGGTTGGTTCGGGAGTGCTTAGGAAAGTGGTTGGTTCGGTGGTGGTAGAAACGCACCCAACATTTGCCCCCCAAAGTGGGACATATGCCAGCATATGTCGTGCTTTGTTTTCTCGCAGTTTGGATAGCTTTATTCAGTCCTAAGCGCTGAACCGTTGGGTCCGGTCATCCCGCGTTCGCCTATAAGTAGGGGCTTCACCCCATTGTTATTCCTTTATCGTTTGAGATAGCCGAATCACCCAAGTACCGAACCACAATTCCTTTATCGTTTGAAATAGCCGAATCACCCAAGTACCGAACCACTATTTCTTCATCGTTTGAAATAGCCGAATCGATCAGGGACCGAACCAGATTTGACTGCCGAACCAGGTGTGGATTTCTCCTTATGTTGGGTACACCGAACGAGACCGGGGAGTTGAGCGCCGAATGAACCTCATGCCGGAAATGCCGAATGAGATTTCGGGCTGTATGTACTTGTTTGTTTGTGTTTCCATACTCCTTGTTCTAACAGTACGTTTTCTCCTGTTGCAGATAATGTCTCATAAGGTGGAAACTCGATCAGATAAAAAGAAATCTAAGGACAGAAAAGAGTCCTCCACAGTGCCCCTAGCTCAGTCAGGACCGAGACGACATGGGCCCACACCGAGATCACTAGTGGATGGATATGGCCCTCAGGTGCTCTTAAACTCTCCTCCTGACTACTTTCCTAGCTCCCTCAAAGAGGAGCAGCTTGATGTTATATCTCGTTCTTTCGGGACTGACAGAGCACATATGGTGCTGCCAGGGAATGGAGTTATGCCGTATGACCCTCCTGAAGGATATTTTGCTTATAGAAGGTACCATTGTATGTGTGGGGCCATTCCCCCGATCAATGCTTGGATAGTCAGCTTCATGACCTACTTGAAGGTGGCCCCTTTCTAGCTTCAGCCCAACTCTTATGCTATCTTGGTGAGTCTACTCATCATTTTCCAGAGAAAATACGGGCGTCCCCCTTCCAACCGGGAGTTCCGGTATTTGTACAACTTAAGAGGCTATAAGAAGGGGTCTCCATACATCAGCTTGGAATCGGCCGTGTCCTTCAAGCCAGTCCTAGGCTTATATTCGAAGTTCAGCACGTTCAAGAAAGAATGGTTTTTCGTCAAGGATGACTCTGTTTCTATCCGTCGCTTCACCTCTGGCTGTAAGTTGAATATCACTTATAATTTCCATTCTAACTGCAATGCTTCTTCTTATGTGTTTTTATTTCTTGCTAGCGACAGGTGGCTTTGCGGTCGTGGAGAACGATCGCCTGGTTCAGACTGCTGCGGAAATAGAAGCCATTTCAGGAAGGGAGAGGTCAGCTTCTTACCTGATCAGGAATGCTACTCTTATGCAGCACAACTTGATTCTTCCACGTCAGTCTGTGGTCAAGCAGAGAGACACAGCTGAGGAGAGGGTGCCAAAGCTAAAGGAGGGGCCACGACGAAGAGCAGCAAGAGGAAACCCTTCTCGATACCTCCAGTCGCCGCGGGAAAGAAGCTCAAGAAATCTGATACCCTCCCCTAGAACATGTCCAGATGTTCCGGAGGAGGAAGCGGTGGAGGAGGAAAGAGGCGAGGAGGAGAGCGGAGGTGATGGAGAAGGTGATGGTGATGATGGTGGCGAAGGACAGAGCGGTGATGGCGTTGGGGCTTTGTCCTCTGGGCAAGCAGGAGAGATTCAAGAGTGGACAGATGATGCTTTCCGCCAGCCTTTTGAGGGGTTGGAGGAAGGACTGGCCTTGGTGGAGAAGCCAAAGAAAGCTGACAAGGCCGGGACTGGTGCCGATTCATCTTCCAAGAGCATTTCAGCTAAGGCAACCCCGGCGATTCAAGGTGAATTTTTGACTCCTCTTTACTCTTCTTAACTTCACATGTTTCTTGGATTATAGTCCCATGCATGCTTGTAACACTTGGTTTTTATTTCAGGAACGGGTAAGGTGGCCAAGACATCAGACATTCGGCACCGTCTCGAACAATTCAAACTCCTCAAAGCTTCCGCTAAACCAAAACCTCCGACCAACCGTTCCGGGGACGTAGTCGGCTACCGTCCTCTTCTCGGAGTTATTGAAGAGGATATTCAAAAGAAAAAGAGGAGTCGCTCCTTATTCGAACCTTCAACTGGTCCTCAGGCCCCAACCCAGCATCTTTATGATATCACGGAGGAGGATACTGAGTTCATACCCTCTCCGCATCCATCTGAAAATCCTACTGTTACTTAGATTGATCGTCCCGGCTTGGCTTGTAATCCATTTGCGGGTCATCCAGACCTAGATTCGGGTTCTCATGATATTTCCTTTGACGAGGTTACTGGTGAGCACCTTCTCCCTCGCAATCCTATGGTAAGGGTGCTTGATGAGGCCAAGTCCCTGGACCTTGATTTTCTTACTACTCGGATTGTAACTATGGGGGATGAAGTTAAGGCAAATGTCGACCGGGTTGCTGAGGAGACCATGAAGTTGATGGGGCATCATGCCCGGCTGGTTAAGGCTGGGGAGGAAATTAGGAGTGCTAACATAAGATTGCAGTTAGTGGTTTCCCACCAGGCCAAGAAACTCCCCGATCAGGCCATCCAGATCTCTCAGCACGAGGTTGCCTCCAAATGACTAAAGAAAACCATGGAAGAGGCTAGCAGAGCCGAGCTGCGGAAAATGGAGGCCACCTGCAAGGAACGGATCGATATGGCTATTACAACGGTGGATGAGGTTCAAAAAGCGGATCTCGAGCGAGTAGAGGAGTTATCTGGGAAGCTTGAAGCCACAGAGCTTGCTCAAGCCAAGCTGAAGGAAGAGATGGAGGCGATGAGGAAATCCCTTCAGGCTGACCGCTCGCGATACCGATCGGAGAGGGATGCTGCCGTTGCAAAGCTGTTGGCTTCTGAGGTCCGAATGAGAGAGTTTGAGGAGAACGAGGGGATGATGGATGAGATGCTCCAGGACATGTATTTCCGTACTTGGAAGCAGGGCAACTTATCCTAGATGGATGATTATCCCTGAATCATGGCCAGGATTTATCTCTGGGCTCTGGAGGAGGCCAAGGCTGATGCGGATAAGGAGGGTGGTGTGGCCTTCAGGATGGATGTAGTTACAGCCCAATTCACCAAGGAGGAGAAAAAGGTGGCGAAGGAGGGCATGTGGCTGCTCGCTGCTGAGGAGGTAGGTGTGTAGTTGGAGGATGATGATCAATACCTCGGAGGGTCAGCAGGATAGAGGTGAAGCCCCGATGCAGTCGGCTCCTTGGCTTGATCTGGACATTTTTCGGTTTACTTGACATTGCTGTCTATGTTAGTCTTAAAACATTAATATAATTTTCAGGCTGTAATTATGTAACGAACAACTTGATTTTTGGCATGTAACTTTTAACTTAGACTGATTTTGCTATATTTGAATGTTTTTGTTATTTTGATGTGTTGCATAAGAAATATAACTGTGCATGTGCTAGTGATTCAATTGTGTTCGATGTCAAGTTCTTGCTCAAAATATAATTTCATGTCTCGCAATGTTAATGTGATGCGTGAATAAATTATAGCTACGTGGTTATATACCAGAAAAGGAAGTACCGCCCTTCATGTCTTAGTTGTAGACTGTAGCTTTGAATGTCTTGTGTGACTGAGTATGGAATGCTACTGAGTGATCAGTCATCCAGTTGTGATATTCCCATTAGCGAGTGTCTCCTATTTTGTGTGCTGTACTTTAGGGATCGTTATAAAGGATAGGAGGAAAGTTTTTTTTTAAATAAAATGGAAATATAAGAATAGTAAAACTTTCAATCATCGAAGTCCTTCGACGCGCTTAAGTTCGTGGCAAACGGGCTTTGTAGTCACTTTCCCTAGCTGTGGGTCTTGGAGACATTTTTCACCCATCTTACGCCTCTGCGGGGAGTTTTCTTTTTTACCACAGCCGTACTTAAGACACATCGGAGCCGAGATCGCGCACAGTAACTACCCGGGCCATTATGGCCCATAACCGTGGGTATTATTCGATTTACCGTGGCCGGCTAGCGTGGGTGCCGATCGTCAACTGTGAACTGCCCCTGGCTGGCCACACCTTATGTTGGGGCTTCTCGGCGAGCCGAACGCCGTAAAGAGCTGCCTAGGCTATGGTTGGCCTTCTCGGCGGCTTATAATTAGCTCAATACAGTTGGCTTTAAGGGCCGTCACGAGCAATGAGTTAACCCGCAGCAGAGGGATGCTGGAGCAAAAGTGTCTCATTGGCGAGGGCATAGATTCGTATAATACCTGCTAGGTTTTGTCCAGGTGAAGTTGTGTTGTGATGCCCTGAATGGAGATGTCGTCTACACAGGATTTTGTTCAATAGAAAAGGATAAAGCTCAGCAAGTAGCCAAGATATAAAGGAACAAACTAAAAAAGAGACAAGTTTTTAAAGTGGTTCGGCACGAAAATGCCTACGTCCACTGATTCTCTTTGTTAATTCACTTTATATGGGCAGTACAAGTTAAGAAAAGTATCGGCAAAGGTGTTGGATGTTCCATGCCCTCTGGAACTCCTCTCCGTCCACTGTTGACAAAATGTAAGCTCCGTTGTGGAGATCTTTATGAATTACATATGGTCCGTCCCAGATTGGATCTAGTGCTCCGGGGTGCGGGAAGATTCGCTTGAGGACAAGATCTCCTTCTTGTAAGCTGCGATGCTTGACTTTGGAGTTGTATTGTGCTGCCACTTTTTGCTTATGAGCTGCTACTTTGAGTGCTGCATCATTCCTTCTTTCTTCGATTACCAAAGACATGTGGAGGAGTTCTTCGTTCACTTCTGGGTTGTAGTGGATCCTACGGTGGGATGGCACTACAGTTTCAACTGGGAGCATGGCCTCCGATCCGTATGCCAAAGAGAAAGGAGTATGCCCCGTTGATGTTCTGAAAGACGTGCGGTAGGCCCAAAGTGCTGTAGGAAGTTCATCCACCCAAGCGCCTTTTGACTTTTCAAGCTTCTTCTTGATTAGAGTTTTAAGAATTTTGTTGACAGCTTCGACTTGTCCATTTGCCTGGGGATAAGCCACAGATGAGAAGCTTTTGTGAATTCCGTGCTCTTGGCACCAGTCGGCGAACTCCTCGCTGTCAAACTGAAGTCCATTATCCGATATGATTTTGAGTGGAACCCCGTACCTGCATAGAACATTTTTGATCAAGAAGTTAATAACTTTTGCCGAAGATATTTTATTTAGAGGTTTCGCTTCCACCCATTTGGTGAAATAGTCGACTTCCACTATAGCATATTTGGCTCCGCCTCGGCCCATCGGCAGTTCGCCAATCAAGTCAATTCCCCATACTGCAAAGGGCCAAGGGCTGGTCATTTGAGTAATCTCATTTGTTGGTAGTCGAGAAATCTTAGCAAATTTCTGACATCTGTCACATCTTTTGACGAAGTCTAAGGCGTCTTTATTTAAATTGGGCCAGTAATATCCATATCGGAGTGTCTTCTTTGCCAGAGTCTGCCCACTAGTGTGATCTCCGCAGCTCCCTTGATGGATGTTGGATAAGATTTTATTGGCTTCCATTCCAGCAACACACCTTAATAAGGGGTTAGAGAAGCCGCGTCGATAGGGGATGCCTTCTTGTATTGTGTAGCGGGAAGCTCTCCTCAAGATTTTCCTGACTTCGTTACGCTCGTTGGGTAGTGTGCCATCTTGTAAGTATTTCCGGATAGGAGTCATCCAAGTTTCTTCTTCAACTGCAGCTATCAGATCCTCTTGTTCGAAACTTGGGGCTAGTTGTTTTGAGATGGCTACTGTTCCGGAAATGGTGCTGTTCTTCATGCTAGCTTGCTTTGCCAGTTCGTCGTCCTCTCGGTTCTCCTCTCGAGGAATGTGTTTGATTAAATAGTGGTCCAACTGATCGAGTAGCAGCTTGGTTTTCTTTAGATATGCTGTGAGTCGTTCTCCTCGAGTCTGAAACTCTCCTAGTACTTGGTTTACGATAAGTTGAGAATCACTATGAAGACATAAAGAACTGACTCCAATTTCTAAGGCAAGTTCTAATCCTGCTATTACTGCTTCATATTCTGCATCGTTGTTGGTGGCAGCGAATTCCAACCTTAGGGCATAGAGCATCTTCCTTTCCCTGGGGGTGATTATCACAATACCTGCCCCCGGGCCTTATTCGTTTGATGCTCCATCTACAAAGAGATTCCACTTGATATCTTCTGCTATTTCAGATTGCTCCTTACCTTCGTTGGTAGTGAATTCGGCAATGAAATCGGCCATGGCCTGTCCCTTGATGGCGGTGCGAGGATGGTAGGTGATATCATATTGACTTAGTTCAATGCACCATTTAAGTAGTCGCCCAGAAGTGTCGGGGCGATGGAGTAACTGCCTTAGCGGTTGATCGGTTAAAACTCTGATGGAATGAGATTGGAAATAGTGTCGCAGTTTCCGTGACGTGATTAGCAAACAGTATGCTAGCTTCTCAAGTTTAGGGTATCTGGCTTCTGCCCCCGTAAATCTCTTGCTTACAAAGTATACGGGCCGCTGCGCGCGGTTGTCTTCTCTCACCAAAGCGGCGCTTAGAGCATGGGACGATACAGCAAGATATAGGTATAGTTCTTCGCCTTCATTTGGAGTTGAGAGTACTGGTGGTCTCTGGAGGTGTTCGATTAGGTTAAGGAAGGCTGTTGAGCATTCGTCAGTCCATTCGAACTTTCCTTTGTCTTTCTTTAGGGCTTTGAAGAAAGGGATGTATTTGTCGGTTGCTTTAGAGATGAATCTGCTTAGGGCGGCCACCTTCCCATTTAGGCTTTGCATCTCCCTTCGATGATGGTATCTTGATATCTTGCAAAGCCCGGACTTGTTCGAGGTTTGCTTCAATCCCCTTGGCATGGACGATGAATCCCAAGAACTTTCTCAACGATACTCCGAAGGAACACTTTAGAGGATTCAACTTCATTCCATATTGGCGAAGTACTTGAAACATCTCGTCCAGGTGGCTTACATGATCGTTGGCTTTCCTCGATTTTACCAGAATGTCATCAACATAAACTTCCATAGTTCGTCCTATTAGTTACGCAAACATCTTGTTGACGAGGCGCTGATAAGTAGCTCCGCCGTTTTTAAGTCCAAAAGACATTACTCTGTAGCAGTACAATCCCCGGTCGGTGATGAAACTAGTGTGGTCTTGATCGGGGGCGTGCATAGGAATCTGGTTATATCCTGAGTATGCGTCCATAAAAGATAAGAGTTCGTGCCCGGCTGTGCTGTCCACAAGTTGATCGATTCGAGGGAGTGGGAAACGATCCTTCCGGCAAGCGTCATTTAAGTTGGAGAAGTCAATGCATGTTCACCACTTCCCATTAGCCTTCTTTACCAGTACCGGGTTGGCGATCCATTCTGGGTAGATGGTTTCTCGTATGAAGTTATTGGCAAGTAGGTTCTTTACTTCTTCCTCGAGGGCTGCTGATCGTTCTGCCCCCATACTTCTCTTTTTCAGCTTTACTGGCACCTTGGTGGGATCGATGTTCAGTACATGGCATGCTACGTCTGGGGAGATTCCAGTCATGTCAGCGTGCGTCCATGCAAATACATCCAAATTGTGGCAAACAAAATCGACGAGTTGATTCTTCAACTCTTCTTTTAACTGAGACCCGATTCTCAGCAGTCTACTTGGGTCGTGTTTGTCTACAGATACAAATTGCATAACCTCTGCAGGCTCGGCGGTGGCCTCCTCCTCTTTGTCCCTGGGGTCTAATTCATTGAAAGGATCACTGGTATATCGGAGAGGAGGGGCTTTCTTTAGTTGCTATGCTTCCAAGTTTTTCTTGCAGAGAGTAATCTCTGCATCCTTCCCTTTATCCTTCCTACGGTTATTGCGAAGTTCAGTTACATAGCAATCTCGAGCGGCGTCTTGATTTTCTTCTACTTCCCCTATCCCATTATCTGTTGGAAATTTCATCTTCAGGCACCAAGGGGCCAGGACAATCTGGAAGTCAGACAAGGCTGGTCTTCCTAAAAAGGCGTTGTAGACCGAGTGGTTATCTATTAGCACAAATGTTTGTTTCCGCACAACGGAGCGGGGATGACTTCCTATTTCAACAAAGAGGTCCAATTGCCCGAGGGGCATCTTCGCATCTCCAGTGAAACCGTGTAGTGGTTTGTTGCAGGGAGACACATCCTTCATTGACAGCATTATTTTGTCAAAAGCATGCTTGAATAGAATGTTTACGGAGCTTCCAGTATCTACCAGAATTCGAAAAACTTCGGCTGGGCCGAACCAGGCAGAGATGACCATAGGATCCATGTGAGGGTACTGCCTTCCTTCTAGGTCTCGCCTACTGAATGTGATGTCATTATCCTCTTTCCGCTTCGGGCGGCGTTCTTCCATGACGGAATTGATGCAGTCTTCATTATTTCTAAGCGACTTTCCATATCTTTCCATTTCTGCCCAGTTTCTGTCGGCGATGTGTGGTCCTCCCGATATTGTATGGACCACTATCTTCTCTTGACTGGAACCGCTGGTGTTGTGATTTCTTTCGCCTGTCTCTGGGTGGAGTTGCCCTGAGTTCTCCTTGGCAGGAGCTGGAGTCCTGTCCTGACCCTTTACATAGTGTTCCAATCTCTTTCTTCTGTTGTGTTCTTTAATCAGGTCCCGGAAATGACGGCATTCATTGGTATCATGCCCATGGGATTCGTGGAAACGGAAGAACTTTCCAGACTTGATTGCATGGTCTGATTCCTTCTTGTACGGGGGGCGTCTGTATTTAAGCTCGTCTTGGGTGGCCAGGAAGATGTTTTCGACTGTTTCATTCAAAGGAGTGTAAGCGTCAAATCTTGGTCCTGGCCAATATAGGCATTTTTCTCCCTTCCTACCCCCAGCATTGTCCCGAGAGTCATTTCTTCCGACGTCCTTTGCTGCAGCGGGTGCGTTGCCATGAGCTGCCTTGGCTTGTTGCCCTGTCTGCCTTTCGTTGGCGGCGTCTTCAAGGCTCATATACTTTCCGGCTTCATGGAAGAAATCGGGTAAGGTAACTGGTTTTTCTTTCATTACTCTTCTAGCAAACTTGGTATCCGGATGTACGCCACTACAAAGAGCCATTAGGATAAGTTTCTCATCGGCATCTTGGACTGCGGCTGCTGCGGCATTGAATCGGGTTAGATATTGTTGCACTGTCTCTCCGGGCTTCTGTTTGATACTAGATAGGGAATAAGCGTCCTTGGGTAGTTCCACATGAATGCGGAGCTGGTTGATGAACTTTTCTTTCAACATTTTCCATGAGCTGATGGATCCTTGGGGTAGATGGCAGAACCAGGAGGTAGCTAGATCTGCCAAGAATAGTGGGAAGTATTAACACAACACTCCCTCTGTTGCTCCGCTCATGAGCATATGTTGTGTGTATCTCTGCAAGTGTACAACGGGGTCAGAGGTTCCCTTGTAAGGTTCCATTGTTGGCATTTTCCATTCCCGGGGGGTGATGGCAGTTTCGATATTGCGGGTGAAGGGGCTGGTTACCCTAGCGCCTATCCCCCGGTCCCTTTGGTCCCGTTGGACGCACTCTCTGAACAATCGCACCATCCTTTCATCAGAATTTGGAGCAGATAGAAATGAGTTTGGTTCTTCTCCGCGGGATTGATTCCGTCCAGATGACCTGTAGGGATGGTATCGTCTATTACTTCTAACATTTTCTGGTGGCTGTCTTCGGTCTTCTGGGAGCATGCTGGGGTCAGCCACAGTTGGCCCTTACCTCGATCTTCCCCTGCTGGGCTCTGTTCTAAGCATTCCCTCGGGTCCAACTTCGGGATGGACTCCAGCTCGGCCCCGTCCATTGGTGTTCTCATGGTTAGGTAGCATGACAGGCTCAGCCATATCCGACCCCTGCCTGGTACCTCCCCCGTTGGGTTCGGTACCAAGTGTCTCCTCGGGTCGGAATTCGGGCTGAGTCTGGGCACGGCTCCTACCCTTGCTGTTTCTGTTGTTATCCTCTTCGAAGAAGAAAGATCTTTGTCGCCTCCCAGATCCTCCAGACTGGGACTCACCCCATGATTCGGTGTTGCGGTTGGATTCTTCGACATCCCTTAAGCGTGACATGAGTTGGTCCACCAAGGCTTCTTGTTGAGATGCGAAGCAGTTAGTTACTTCAGCCATAACCCTGTCCAGATCTGCCTTAGTAATTGGTTGTTCCGTAGCGGGGGCTGTCGGATTTTCCTGATTTCCATTTGCTGTTGGAACATAACGATTCTCTTGATCTCTGGTCACTGGATCTGTGATACTGTTAGTTGCGATGTTCTTTCCTTTGCTAACATCTTTCCTCTGCCCGGGAGGCATGTTTTCCAAGCAATGAGTGATGCTGTTGGGAAGAAGGTTGAGTGGGAGAAGCTGAAGCTTCTAGCTCGATCTCTCAGTGAAAACACCAAAAAATGTTTGCACAAAAAATGGGCAAACTCCTCCAAGTCGTATGATTTAGTCGATTTTATGCTGCTCTTAGTGATTTGGGTGATTTATGCAAATATGTAAAAAAGATGTACTACACTGTAAAAGACACACAGATTTATAGTGGTTCGGCCAGAACGTGCCTACGTTCACTTTATATGTTATTCTCCTTTTCTGTTTAGATTACAAGTACAAAGCTTTGATTACAAGTGAATGGAAGTTGTTTGAAAGTTCTATCTGTGCTTGAGCTCTCAAACTTGTCTGCCATTTTTGTGCACCTGACCCTCTATTTATAGAGTGAGGCTGGGGGCAGGGGTCTTGAATGTATATAGCTGCTGGTGGGCCTGGGCTTATGTAATCTGGCCTGGCAGTGTTGGTCCGGTACGCCTTGGTCCGGTGGTGAGTAGGTGGAGTTTGGTTCGGTGGGACTTGGCCCGGTGGTGAGTGGATGGAGTTTAGTTCGGTGGGACTTGGTCCGGTGGTGAGTGGATGGAGTTTGGTTCGGTGGGACTTGGTCCGGTGGTGAGTGGTCCGGTAGTGGTTGGAGCGGTAGTTGGTTCGGCTATGTAGGGGAAGTGAGTTGGCTCGGCTAAGCAGGGAAGTGGAGTTGGACCGGTAGTAGGTGGAAACGGGATTGGTTCGGCTATGCATGGAAGCGGAGTTGGTTCGGGAGTGCTTAGGAAAGGGGTTGGCTCGGTGGTGGTAGAAACATTTGCCCCCCAAAGTGGGACATATGCCACCATATGTCGTGCTTTGTTTTCTCGCAGTTTGGATAGCTCCATTTGATCCTAAGCGCTGAACCGTTGGGTCCGGTCATCCCGCGTTCGCCTATAAGTAGGGGCTTCACCTCATTGTTATTCCTTTACCGTTTGAGATAGTCGAACCACCCAAGTACCGAACCACAATTCCTTTATCGTTTGAAATAGCCGAATCACCCAAGTACCGAACCACTATTCCTTCATCGTTTGAAATAGCCGAATCGATCAGGGACCGAACCAGATTTGACTGCCGAACCAGGTGAGGCTTTCTCCTTATGTTGGGTACACCGAACGAGACCGGGGAGTTGAGCGCCGAATGAACCTCATGCCGGAAATGTCGAATGAGATTTCGGGTTGTATGTACTTGTTTGTTTGTGTTTCCATACTCCTTGTTCTAGCAGTATGTTTTCTCCTGTTGCAGATAATGCCTCATAAAGTGAAAATTCGATCAGATAAAAAAAATCCAAGGACAGAGAAGAGTCATCCACTGTGCCCCTAGCTCAGTCAGGACCGGATGACATGGGCCCACACCGAGATCACTAGTGGATGGATATGGCCCTCAGGAGCTCTTGAACTCTCCTCATGACTGCTTTCCTAGCTCCCTCAAAGAGGAGCAGCTTGATGTTATATATCGTTCTTTCGGGATTGACAGAGCACATATGGTGCCGCCAGGGAATGTAGTTATGCCGCATGACCCTCCTGAAGGATATTTTGCTTATAGCAGGTACCATTGTATGTGTGGGGCCATTCCCCCGATCGATGCTTGGATAGTCAGCTTCATCACCTACTTGAAGGTGGCCCCTTTCCAGCTTCAGCCCAACTCTTATGATATGTTGGTGAGTCTATTCATCATTTTCTAGAGAAAATACGGGTGTCCCCCTTCCAACCGGGAGATCCGGTATTTGTACAACTTGAGAGGCTATAAGAAGGGGACTCCATACATCAACTTGGATAGTTACACACATATATCTCATAATAAGTATATTAATTGACATTTTATTAATTTATTTGATTAAAACGCTCTTAATTAATTAAAACTAATTTTGAAAATTATATGTATGTACGTGCGTGTGTTACCTTAACATCTTAAGATAATGTTACATATATCAACATATGTGTTATTTTAATTTAAGTAATTAAATTTTAATTAATGATTCAATTTTATTAATCCCTTTAATAATCGATAATTTTATAAAATAATTATTTTATTTTCAAAACAATCTGAAATTATTTTATAATGTTCATAAAATCATTACTACTTTTAAATTTAAAATATCATTTTAATTTATTTTAAAATTTAACTTTTAAAGTTAAAATTTTATTTAATTTCATAATAAATTTTGAAAATTAGCTCAAGGTCCAAATCAATTTAGGCCTTTATACTGGGGATAATCTTTGGGCTTACCTCATCTTTTCAGGCCAGACCAGTAGCCAAATAAGGCTGACTACTTGTTTACCCAAACCATATCTTAGACATTATTTTTATAAACACCCTACTAAATAAGTAAACTTAATTAGTTAGCCCTAACATGACTAATTTAGATCGCATAAGATATTGGAATATAATATCATTATTGGAACTAGGCCAGCATGCAGCCAGGTAAATGAGTAAATTTCGAAAAAATTATTCCATCTGCATCTTTTTGGGCCTACGAAGTCTAAATTTATTTTGATCTTATCCAAATTTATTTTCAATAAAATAATTATTTTATTTATAAATAATGTTTGATTTATTTTAAATTTATATTATATAATATATGTCACTATGAGAAAAAACGAATCAGGCGATAGATATGCTCCGTTGTTTGAATGAATACCTATCTGTCGTCTATTCATGTGCTGTCTCATTACATATCAGACCACAGATATGCACCATTGTCTGATATGTACTAACATATCAAAAGAAAAAAAAACCATATGCTATCTGATGTTATAGTATCATTTCTAAAAATTTCTATTAGAGAACATATAAATATTGACCGATATGCATACCAATTACACTTATGTTATGTTTGCAAAGTAAAATAATGAATAACAATTTTATTTAAACAATTATTTTATTTAAAATCAAATTCAAATATAATACAACTTTCACTATACTTACATTTTCAAATACAATACAACTTTCACTATTCTTACATTTTCAAATACAATACAACATTCACTATCAATCTCATAGATACAACTTTTCTCTACAGTCTCATATATAACATTTTTTTACTAGCACTCACTTAAACTCACTCGAGTTTTTTTTGATATTGATCTTCATTTGCTTGCTCCAGCTTGTGTCTAGTCATCTCTTATACTTGCCAAATAAACAACGCAGTAAAATGGAAAAGGAAACAACCTAAATTGCAAAAATAAAATAAAATTTGAATAATAATATTGCCTCAGTTTATGGGTTTGTTTTCTCTTCATGTTTTAGACGTGGTCGGACAAATATATATGTGCACGCACAACTTATGATATGTATAATGTATCACTATGAACACCAGCATGCTAATACAAGGTCAGGGACATGCACACATGATGGACTTAGATGATCAGGAAAAACAACTCAAGCAACAGAGATGCAGGCACAACAGCAAGGAGAAACTATTTCAGAGATATACATATGTACAACTAGACATGAATGAACTTAAATGTATGAATATGTATGTACATATATGTATGTATATACATATATATACATATATGTATATACATGTATACATGTACACATGGCCACTAGAAACTCCATACGAATATACAACTACATACATAAGGTGCAACAAACAGTCTAAACAACACAACAACAAAGTTCATCTCTCTTTCAAAATGGTGCAACGAAATAGTGCACACAAAGAAGTATTCAAAATGGCGCAACAACATGGTTGATGGGATATTCAAAATGGTGCAACAACTTGAGTTTTAATCCAAATAGCAAGCTTCAGGGAACAAGCAAAACAATAAGTGAAAATTCCTTTACAATCAAAAATCTGCAAGCCTCAAGGGACAAGCAAACAAAGTAGCAAGCTTTAGAGCACAAGTAATATAAGTATATATAGATCTGTATATACATGTATATATGTACAGAAATGTACCTTTAAGGATGCACACATGAAGCATGTATAATGGTACATACATGACATGATGTAGATAAATAGGCAGTTACAAATTAGCATCAAAAGGAAGAAATTACCAAAATCAGGCACGACATCAAAAGGAAGAAATCAATTCGTGCTATTTCAAAAGGAAGAAATCACCAAAATCAGGCAAGGCATCAAAAGACAAGGCAAGTCAAGACATCAAAAGGAAGAAATCAATTCATGTTATATCAACACCGGTTACAAATTAGCATAAGCAAGAATCATCAACCAAGATCAAGCAACAAGGTGCAAGCTCCACAAAGTCACAAAGTAAATTGCAAGCAGAACTAGGTGCAAGCTCAAGCAAACATCATGATGTAGATAAATAGGCAACATACACATATGCAAACATCATGATGGATACATAAATAGGCAGCATATACGTATGCAAATGCAGTAATCAAGAGCAAGGGCCCAAAAAGCAAACGCACATAAAACAGGTTCATGAACACAAGTATTTCAGCAAAGAAATCAGAAATTTCAAAATAGAAATCACACAAAATAAAGTAAAAATGAATCTGTTCAAAACTGAAAATCAAAAAATCAAAAAAATCAAGTCCGAAGTTAGTAAAATCAATGTCCAAATTATATTCGAAATAGGTTCAGGAATTTCAAAATGAAAATATAGGGATTCAAACCCTATAAGTTAACCCATATCATCATCGGCAAATTTAATCTAGTTCGAGCATAAAATTGAAAAGGGGAAATATTACTTGATATATCAAATTGATAGCAATCAACTCGACAAAGAAAGTAACCACACAGAAATCACGACTAATTAAAGTGTGCGAGCATCAGAGAAGAAGGAGTATCATTCGCACTTCAAATTCCAAGCGGCGATTTTCGATCTAGAAACCCTATATCAGAACGAAGAGGAAACGTGACCATCAATTTATTGAGAATGAGAGAAGAGGCAAGAGGGAACGTGGTCGATTTTGCTCAGCGATATGGTTTTGAGAGTGAGATTAAAGGGTTTTGCTGATTTAGTTTTGAGAGGGAGAGAAGAGGGAATGCAAAATATTGAGAGGGAAAGAATTTACGAAATGCAACCACCAAAATATTAAAGGGAAAATATGCAGCCACCACAATATTTAGAAGAAAAATATGGATCCAAAACTAAATTTTTTGATAACTAAAATCAGACAACGTATATATTAGAGGGAAAATATATGGCCACCAAAATATTTAAAAGGAAAATATGGAGCTAAAACTAAAAATTTTGATAACTTCAATCAGACAACGGATAAAATATTGTCTGAATGACAAGCACAAACATTGAGATTTCAGGAGTTATTCAAACAACAGAGTATTTTTTTCCATATGTTGTGTGAAACAGTGGAAAATGTTAGAACAACAAAAATCAACCTTTTGTTGTGTGATCACTGTTATCTGATTAACTTTGTGGCATGGTGTGTGTATCATACACATATAAGTGTGTATGTGCACGTATACCATAAATGGTGTACATGGTTGACTTCTCGTGTATAGATGTTGGGATTAATACCGTAATGAACATGTTAACCCCTCTATATACATGTGTGCTATCAGTATATGTGTATATGTATTATATAAATGAATACTACATACTATAAAACATTACTTGTAAATATAAAATTTAAAATAATTATTGTATAAAAGATTTATAATTTTGAAATTAAACTTAATGTTTAAATTTTATATTTTAGCTTTACATCCATATAATTATAAATTAATAAATTAATTTTTGATTGTATATATATTCATGTATATTAAGTGATTTTAAATAAAAAACTTTTTTCATGCATGATATATGTGTGTGTGTGTGTATACATATGTAATAGAATAATTTTGAATTATATATTTATGAATGTATGTATAAGTAATTATAAAAATTTTAATTAAATAATGACTATGTATATGTGTCCGCGCTTTCGACCATATATATAAAGTCATGTTTCTTTTTTTCTTTTCGGTTTTAAATTGTTTAAAGAAGCGATTTTTTATTAATTAATTTCCATATGGAAATTTCCGTTTAAAAATATTTTGCTTTCGAGACCAATTTAAATGTGAACATTTTATGTTAAAATAGTTGCAAGCTTATTTTGTGATATTTATATATATTTGTATATATATAATTAAATTCAATATTAAATTAAGTGATATCTATATATATATATATATGAATGTAAATATAATTTTTTTACGTATGCATAAATTTTAATAAAACAAAATACATGCTTTATATAGTTAGATATTGTATTAATTTAAAATTTACATTGAAAACAATTTAATAATAATAATAAATCCAACAGAAAAATCTGGCCAAGCGCACAGCATACAATACACACACTCACATACATAAACATATATATTCCATGCAATAGAATAACACATTGTTATACAAATTCGTGATATATTCGACCGCTATCTATAACATACATGATGCCATAGACATTATATATATATATATATATATATATATATTAATACATCATTCTAATAAAAAATTATACCTTTCACCTAATGCCTAGATAGAATACTTGATATATAGAAACATAACTCCTTAAAACAATTTCAGAATCTAGAAAGTGCTACCATCCTGAAAGCACCTACCACCGGTTTATAAATCTTACTTTAGTTTATGTTTTAAAGACTTGAAATTAGAAGAGGAGGGAGAACTAATGATCGGCCTTGGCTTTATCAAGTGGAGAAAGAGAGTAAAAGATAAAATGAGGGTTTAGAGACTAATATATAGTGGAGATCTAAGTAAAAGTAGCATCTAGATCCACCTTTCTCCCTTTACCTGTTCATCTCTTTGAATCCAAAATTCAATCCCTTCTTAGCCCTCATATGGCCGACCTCCCCAGGGTATCATAGTCGCACTCAATAAGTCCTAATATAGGCCTCAAAATCACTTCAATCTCAATCAACAAATAACATATTTAAATCCAATTTAAATGTGTATCGATATCGTACATCGATAAGTGTATTTATAGCTACGATATGCACACTATTTAATATTGATCAACCCAAACTAAATAAACTTTTATAATTAATGTTTCACAAATATTAATTAATTTATAACAATTTATAATTAATTAAATCATGCGGTAACATGTGTATTCAATGTTTCGATCGTGTGACTCTTGGGTGTAAATTCGATCAGCGATTATTAACGAACAATTAGAATATTAACATTCACACATCACTTAGCAGATGGTGTGATATTATAGCCAAATTTATACATACATGACTTTGGTAAAATCCAATTTTACTTTACCTAAGCGTTACCCGGTAGTTAAAATTATTCACATTAATTCTCTTTATCAAATCTATATCACATTAGGACTTATGGAATTTGGTAACGATCAAAATTCCAATATCATCCATATTAAACTTTGTAGTCCAAAAAAAATCCTTTGTTCAATAATAACAATTATTATTACCTAAACTACTCTGCCTAAGGACTTTGACGTTGAGTTAACTTCAATTAACTGTGATACTAACCTTATATAATCGAGAAGATATATTCTTTCTTGAACAATGTCTTACTTCCAATGCTTCCACCCGATTCGACTATAGTGATTTGGTGAACGTCATGCCATGATTTGACTATAATCAAAGTGTATTTTCCACATTGAAGCTTAGCGGTATTCTAAAGTCGAGAGAATTATGTATTGCTACCACATTGATATTTTCTGTTTGACTTTAATTATATTAAACAATAGAAAACTATGGAGCAGGTCATTCCATAGTTATCCAACAACCATGAATACATAACCCCTTGGTGCCCTCAATAGCCATAGGCAACATTTGGAGATCTTTAAATACTCTAGTCTCAATGGATGTATTGATATACAATTTCAATACATCATGACTAGAAATATTTAAAACGATATGTTTATATTATTACGATAAATCACTTATGATTACAACAACACACTGTAACTACTATCAGAAAACATGCAATTTATGGATTTTGTATTAAATATATCTTTAATTAAATTAATTATTTAATGTAACACATTATATAAAGTTTATAATAGAAAAACACTTTTTATTTCGAACAAAATTGATTATTAAGTTAGATATATGCAACAATTACATAATTGCCCCTTAAGCATACCTTTAACTCTACCGTTTGTTGGTATTAATATTATTTTTGACTTTATAAATAATAATTAGTAAAGCAAATTATAAGAATTTATTGTTGAAACTAGTCCAGCCCGCAGCGGAAGAAATGAGTGAATTTTAAAAAGTTTACCATTTTGGATCATTAACTAGCCTATGAAGTCTAAATATACTTAGAAATTTTTTAAATTTTATTTTAAATAAAATTTTTATTTTATTTACTTTTAGAATTAAAGTTTAAATTTTAATTTAATGTGTATGTAAATTAGAGTATATCAAATATACTCCTATGTACATATTTGTGTGTAAGGTAACTTATTAAATTAATTTAGAGAAGGAAACTTTTCATTTTTTATCCCTTAAGCTACTGAATTAATCAGGGGGGCATAAATTTATTTAGACATTTTTTTTTGAAAAAGGTACTTTATTAATAAAAAGAGATAAAGTCATATACTTCCATGATATGCCTCATTAAAACCTTACAACCCCCCTAACCTAAATGGGTGCGTTGTAAGGAAAAAGAGTACATATCAATTCCGTATATTAACTTTACAACAATCCGAAATTCGATTCAAGCTGTCAAACAGATGGAGGAGTAAACACGATATTGGACACACTCAAAACCATCCGTACGAGCAGCTTGTACCAGAAAAAAAAACAAATAAACATAAACAATATAGCACCTAACCAAGTGGAAAAGTCGAACAACACAGCAAATAAAAAATGAAGTGATCGTCTCGTCTTCACACACAAACCAGCTGAAGGAGAGAGAAGATAAAATCCCCAAATACATAGATCTAGGATCACCAACCATTAGAAAAAAATGGCAGAAGCTGAGGAGGCCAGCTACTAGAAACAGCAGACACTAGTTACTCTTGCTAATCAACATTCGACTAGAGATCAAGGAGGGGGAGAGCAATCTTGTAGCCCGGTCGCCATATTGAGCTTCATTAAGATAATTTTCTCTTCTATGCTTAAATTATGAGCTTGAATTCTTCGATTAATGAGGTGCTTGCTATCAAGAAGTATTTGCTTAATTCTCAGTTCGAACGGTTGTTCGATTCCTTTAAATACACGATTATTTCGTTCACACCAGATGTTCCATATGATAGTAGTACAAATGATGTTATATATACATTTATTAGACGAGTTAATTTTTTCCTGAGCTTGTTTAATATAATCCAGTAGATGATTGAGGACATAGTTGGACCCGAGCTTAATATTGAGCTTGGGCATGAGATCATCCAATATATTCTTCGAATATGAGCATTGAAAAAAAAGAAGATATTTGTCCTCGTTGTTATTAGCACATAAAAGACATTTTTGATCTATAGTAGGGGACCATTTACTAATTCTGGCTTTGGTTTGTAATTTATCTCTAATGGCCAGCAGCGAACACATAGACATTTTAGGAGCACATCCTTTGTCCCATATGATTTTGGTCCAATCAGGCTCGCTATGTTTGTTTCTAAAGATATTCCATGCAGATTTCAAAGAAAATTGACCTCGTTTATTAGGCAGCCACCACCAAAAATCCTGTTTCATATGATGAATGATGGTTTGTCTAACATCAATAAAAGATTGCATGGGAATAAAATTGAGATTTTGTTTCCAATTATTATTAGAGATGAGCATGGAAACTTTTTTGTGACAACCCCCCAAAATTTTCATGCTGTTCCAGCCATATTTATCAATTAAAGTGGAACCTTATAACCATGGATCAAACCATATATCAGTATTAACTCCATCTACAATATTTCTATCTATATATCCCTTGCACCATAGTCTAGCACGTAGAATGGTTTTTCAAGTATGTGAAGCATTATTGTCCATTCTGACAATCCAGAAATTAGCCTTTCTGCAATAATTGTTATGAATCCACTTTGCCCACAGTGAGTTACCATTAATATAATTCCATAATAATTTAGTTGCAATAGCTGTTGCTAAGTCCTCAATTTTTCTGATTCCCAAACCTCCTTCACTTTTGGTTTTGCACACCTCATCCCAGCTTATTTTATGAGACTTTGATTTCCATAAAAAATTGCACATAAAGAATTGATCTTCTGAATAACTGATGCAGGAAACTGAGAAATCTACAGCCAGAAATGTAACATAGGGTGAATTACAGTCTTGATGAGTTCAACTCTCCCGCTGATGTTAAGGAATCTGGTTTGCCAGTTATTGAATTTTTTGTTGATTTTGTCAAGAAGCCAACCAAAATCTCTAGCTTTCAAAGAATTATTAGAAAGAGGAATGCCCAAATATTTTATTGGCAGATTATCAGGCTTAATTTTTATAATGTCAGCAATTTGCTGCTTAAAATTAGCACCTTTGCTGAAAAATAATCTAGATTTTTATGTATTTAATTCGAGGCCAGTAAAAAATTTCATCTTTTGAAAAATATGATGAATAGTTTCTACATTTTTTGTGATAGCTTTAGCCAGATTTAAAATATCATCAGCATAAAGTAAATGAGTAATCATCGGCTCAACTTGATATATTGGGCTGAGATTGCCTTTAAGGTATTCTATGTCCAAATTTAAAGTCAGGAATTCCATTGTAATAGAAAATAAATAAGGAGAGAGAGGGTCCCCTTGTCTTGGTCCTCTCGAACTGTCAATGAAACCATAGGGGGAACCATCTATTAAAATAGAAAACGAAGGAGTTGATATGCACTCATATATGAGATTAGCAAATGAAAGAGGAAATCCCATAGAAATCAGCACATGATGAATAAATTATCTATTGATCTTTTCATAAGCCTTATGTAATCCAATTTTCATACAAACATTACTTGAATTCTTGCTGTTAAAACTTCTGATCATCTCATAAGCAAGTAGGGAATTTTCAGACATTAATCTGTTTGGGATGAAAGCATTTTGATTATATGAGATTAAATCATTCATATAAACTTTCGTTCGATTGCAAAGTAGATTGGCTAAAATTTTGTATGTGACATTACAAAGAGAAATTGGTCGAAAATCAGACATATTAGTAGCATCTGGAATTTCAGGAATAAGACAAATGAATGTATGGTTGATTTCTCTAATGATTTTACCACTTTGAAGAATACTATTCATAGCTTCCCAAATATCCGCTTTAATGTTGTCCCAGTGAATTTTATAAAATTTAGAGTTGAAACCATCTGGACCAGGAGAACTATTATCATTAATCTGAAAAATAGCCTCTTTGATTTCTTCCATCGGAAAAGGGTTACACATGTTGATCCTTGCATTTTCTGTTAGAATTTTCTTGCAAGTAATGTTTGGAAATCGGGTTAAGGCTTGTGATGAATGAAATAAATCTGAAAAATAGAGAATAGATTCTTGAGCAATTTTTTCTGATGCTGAAATCCACATTCCCTGATTATTAGTAGTGAAACTGTTCCTTCGGCAAGGCTTGAAATCAGAAATTTTACTGTAAAAGAACTCAGTAGATCTGTCCCCTTTAATAAGCCAATTGATTTTCATTTTTTGTTCATTGTCAACGGCAAGTTTTCTCTCATATTATGCAAATGATCACAGTTAGTAGAATAGGTTTCCAAGAGAATTTCATCAAGTGGATTACTTACTAATTGATTATAAATTCTGTTATTTTGATCTTTCAATCTATTAATCATTAATTGCACATTGATTTTATTACTTGACCAGTTCTTCAGATTATTTTTCACTCTTTTCAGCTTATAGATCAGCTTATAAAGAGGGCTACCCGTGCAGAGAAAATCCAAAGCCTCATCAATGATTAGGTAATAATCAAAATGTAATGCCAAGAATTCTTATATTTGAAAGGTATCTTCCCCTTTCTATTATTTTGCACATGAAGGTTAATTAAGATTGGGGTATGATCACTCAAAGAATGATTACCAAAATTAATACCAAAATTGTCAAATTTATCAAGCCATAGAGAATTTACTATCACTCGGTCTATCTTACTACGAATAGCAAATAAGTTACCTCCTCGCCAAGTAAAAAAGTTACCTGAATATTCAGGTTCCACTAGCTTTGAAAGATTTATACATTCCATAAATTTTTGATCTCCAATAGAATTAAATCTACCATTATTCATCCTTTCACTGTTATAAAGAATAGTGTTAAAATCACCTGCCAAGATCCACGAAAGATTGACTTTTTGGATTAAGTGATGATGTATTCCCATAAAACTTTGTGATTTTCTTCCTCATTATATGCATAAACAACTGTGCACACGACACTAATGCTATGAGCATTATATTGAATACTAGTTATGAATTGCGCATTAGTGTGTAAAATGATAGTTGCCCATAGAGAAGAATCCCAAATAATAAGGATTCGACTTTTCAGATCATTAGAAATATTGTGAGAAAATTTCCATTTTTTATCAGTTTTAGCCATAAAACTGTCAGTGGACTTGAGAGAAAGCTTATTTTCAAGGATTCCAATAAAGGAAAATTTATTTGAATTAAGAATATTTAGAACTTCTAACTGTTTGTAGGGGGAATTCATCCCCCTAATGTTCCAAATTAGGAACTCCATTAACAGTTATTATTAGGAATGCTACTTTCTTCCGGGAGAGTAGCTTTTCCCATGGTCTTTGCTTTCTTGGACTTTTTGTTTTTACCTTTCAGCTGGTTAACAAGGTTTGACCATGCAGGATTATCCACTACATCGGAGTTCAAAGAAGCTTTGAATTCAAACGGATCTTCCTTTGGTCTAGTTTTGCGAGTAGGTTTTGTTCTAGCGATAGGCGAAAGATCTGGATTGGAAGAAACGGCCCTCTGACTCGAAGAGGGAACATCTATCATACTCTCTGAATCTTCTTTGGTATAGTTATCAATAGAGTTTGTATACTGATTCATATTAAGAGTATCTGCATAATTAGTGTCATGCAGATTTTTCAAGTTTTCAATCATATTATGATCTTCTGTTGTATTAAGAGTCGAGCTAGAAACATTCAAATGGACTGTTTGTATATTATGCAATGTATTTTGAATAGATTCTGGAATTGCATCATTTGTCTTATGATTATAATAATTATTCTGTTCTGATCCAATGAACAATTGTTGATCTTTATTATTATCAATAACCGAGCTGGAGATCTGAATGTTTGGCTTTTCACTTATAACATGATTATCCGGTTGGGATCCATTGGAGTCAACATTCATTTCTGAATTATCGTCTACTGTGTTATGGTTCACTTTAAGCACCCACACTTTGTTGAGTTGACATTGGTTTTCTGCATGTCCAAAACTCGAACAGTTAGAGCACGTGCTAGGCTTCCATTCGTAAGTAACTTCTTGCCATATAATCTCATTGCTCTCATTTAAGATAGGAATTTTATTAGGGTATTCAAAAGATTTATCAAATTCTATTAGAACCCTAGCGAATGCAATCTTAATTATACCTTCAGTGAACTTGTCAAGTTTGATAGGAGATCCAAGCACAGAAGCAATACGTCTTATCCCCTCTTCCGTCCAAAAGTCAAGTGGCAAATTGGGGATACGGATCCAAACCAGAATAGAATGGAGTAACTCTTTGTTGAGTTGCATTCCGGGATGCCATCTCTTCATCATCAAAAGTTTCTTATTATAATAATAGGATCCACCTTCCAGAACATTCACACAATCTTGTTCTTTGCAGAACCTAATCACATAGAATCCATTTTCCTTAGAAAAAATTCGAAAAATCTTCGACTGGTTTCCAAACTCTAATGATATATTCCTTGAAATATGGATAATATGGTTTAGGGCCAACTACGTAAACCACAATGGCGTTACTCCATTGTTTTCTGGCATCCAGAATAACTTCAACTGACATTTTAGCACATTTTAAAGAGTTGACTTCGCGTGGATGGTAAAATTTCAGTGGAACAGGGACCGGAATATTATTGCCTTTGACAACCTCGTTCCACGCTTTACTTGAAGAGGATGCAAAGTTCCATTTAGAAGAGACTTGCTTGGTGTTCAGTGGGCATGATTGGGAAACAGGTCCAATAGGGCTAGGGTTGTTAATCTGATTAGGCGGAAAAAAGGACTTGGTTGAGGGAGGGGTAGAAACTGCACTGCTTGCGCCTTTGGAATGACGATTAATTGGATCGGATTTAAGTTGCCTTTTCCACTTACGCGATATTACTGTGGTGAAACCATCATCAGGGGTGGGGAGATCCGCCACTGCTTCTCAAGGTTCAATCTCGATGGGTGATCTGATGTAGTCGGCGGCGGATCAGGGGGCTTATAGGCCTGATGACTGTTCGGAATGGTGGGAGACATTAGTGGGCGAGCGCAAGAGAGTAGGAACGGACATAGAAGGCGAAATCAGAGGGGAGGAGCGATGAAAAGTTGTCGGTCGCAAGGGATGCAGACATCGGCCACTAGGGTTTCTCCAATCTCGATTAGTTGTATTCTTATTTAGACATTTCCTTCTCTTAACTCATTAAATTAATGAAGGGCAAATTATTTATATGGAGAGGGAAACCTTTCATTTATCTCGCTGTAATTAAATTGATTAATTGTATGAGTGTCATTTATTAGTAACGTGTGTGTATATATATACATATATATATATATATGGTATGAACGTGAGTATAAACAAATATATATATATATATACACACTATAGTGTAAATTCTGTAAGAGCAACATATGATAGGTACTATTAATTGATGACAATGTTAGATATATAACTAGAAATAAATGAATAGTTAAACACATAAAGGAAATATGGAAAATAGATAGAGTAACAAAGATGATTGATTTAATTTTCCATTTGGTAAACTTAATTAATGCAGCCATGGATATAATAGTCAACAACAAAGTATGTATGTATTATTAACTAATTGTGTACGTGTGTGTATGTTTAAATATGTTTATAAATGTACTGTTTAATGAATCCTCCAAACATAATAAATTAGTACAGCAAAGTTAACTATTATCCATTCAATATTTATTATCAAACATGTAGTGATCTGATTTAGTAAACCAATTTGAAAATAGATCTTAATCAATAATCCGAATGTAATCAATATGTATATGTTAATAATTTAATGTAGAATCAAACATAGATATTTACTATAATTTTTTTGTCCAAAGTATATTTTGTATAATAATCATATTACGTTGATTCGTGTTTATTTATATATAAATACGATGTACATATATGTATGTGTGTGTATGTATACATATACATACATATATATTTAAAAATATTTATATATGTACTATTAATGAATCCTTTAAAATTAATAGATCAATTCATCCAAATCAATTATAATCAATTTAAGAATTAATACCAAACATGTAGTAATCTAATTTAGTAAAACAGTCTGATAATAGATCTTAATCAACAAATCTAAATATAATTTATATGTATATGTTAATAAATAAAATTCTTAACACCATTTAAAATATTTCAAAATTATTTTAACATACACACATACGCATTTATGTATATATATGAATCTTAAATTTGAAAACAAAATTGAAATAAATGTAAACTAAATAAAGATAATTAGAATAACAAGTTGATTGCCAAATCTATATGTAGATCAAAATCAATAGAAATTAACATAGAAAATCATGAATAGAAGTTATCAATTTTAAATGAAACCAATTCTAATGATAACAAACTATACTACTTTAAGATCTATAATTGTACGCTTAGAAGGAACAACAAATGCATGTATAAAATTTTAAAAACGAATTAAATAATAGATCTATAATATCATGGAATAAATAGGTAAATAATAGAATTTACCTTGTTTTGTGTTGCCTATGATTCGTAATTTGAAAGATAAATGCTTCTAGATCTGATTGAATCACCTCCAGAAATTGCAACAATCTAAAGCACCACTTTTGAATTTATTTTATTTGATTTTTTTTTTGATTTTTTTGGGTATTTTTATGGCTTAGAAGCCATGAAATTTTGGCCAAGAAGGTAGAAAAATGAAGAGAAGGCTAGGGTTCGGAAGGAGACTGATTAAGAGAGGTCGGTGAATGGAAGATAACATATTTATAGAGGGATCTATCCTTAAGCTACTCCCTTCATTTTGTAGATCTAACCATTGGATTTTACGCCTATGTTTCTTATGCCTTCTTTGAATAAGGTTATATAGGCCTCAGAATATTCTCAAACTCATTCAGTAATTAATCTATTTAAATCCAATTTGAATATTTTATCGATATTATATATCGATACGTACATATATAACTTTTATGTATGTATTTTATTAAATACTAATGGATTCAAACAAATAAAATAAATAAACAAACAAACATTTAATAATTAATATTTCATAAATATTAATAATTTATAAAGGTTATCAATTAAAAAAATCATGTGGTATTCGAAGCATTCATCATTACGGTTGTGCGACTCAAAGGTGTAAATTTAGTCAGCGATGAATATCGAACTATTCGAATATCACTTAGTAGGTGGTGTGACATTTTAGCCGAATATATCGCTTACACATCTTTTAGGTAAAATTCAATTTTACTTATTATAAGAGGTAACTAATAGTGACAATTATTTACACCAGTTCTCTTCGTCAAAACTATATCACATTGGATTTATGGAATTTGGTAATGGTCGAAATTCTAATATCATTCACATTCAATTTTATAGTCTAAATGAAAATTCCTTGGTTTAATAATAACAAGTATTATTAACCAAAATGCCTGGCCAGAGACTTTTACTTTGAGTTGACTTAAGTTGACCATGATACTAACTTGATATAACTGAGGAGACGAATCCTCTCTTTCCACTAGACCCAACTATAGTCACTCAATGGAATGCCATGCCATGATTTGACTATAATCAAAGCAGAGCTTTCATATTGAAGATTCACAATATTTTCAAGTTGAGAGAACTATGTAAATCAGTCACATCGATTTTCTGTTTGACCTTAGTTATATTAACCAACAGAAAACTATCGAGTCTATTGTTCCATAGTTATCCAATAACTATCAGTACGTAACCCATAGGTTCCCCAAGCAGTCATGAGTAATACACTACCCAATATTAGAAGAGCGTTCCATACTCTAGTCTCAACAGATACATTGATATCCAGCCTCGATGCATCTTGACTAGGAATGTTTAAATGGTATATTTGTTTTATTGTGATAAATTACCCATGGTTACAACACTTCGTAACTACTATCACAAAATATATCATTTATGGATTTTCTATAAAATATACTTTTAATTAAACTAATTAATTAATATAATCACATTATATCAATTATAAAATAGAAAGGAACACCTTTATTGTGAACAAGATTGCTCAACGAGTTAGATACATAACAAATTACATAATTTCCCCTAGAGCATACCTTTAATGTAACGACCAGTCATTTCGGACCATTCAAATCGACGTTCATCCACACAAGTCAGACCTGAATTGCTCAACATAACAGATTGTTAATTTATATTTGGCAGAACTTAGCATATACAGTAAATAAATCAATCATAGAATCACAAACACAGTGTAATATAACAATAAGCAACGAAAGAGATAAATAGTAGTTCATGAAGCTACTATAGAACATCAGAGTCTAAAGCAAATACCAGAAATCCAAATACATAGAAGTCTCAATACAAAAGCAAATAACAAGTCTGAACAAAACAACTGAAATAATTGAAAAACTAAATAGATAAAAGACAGATCTTCAAACAAAGCTCCAAGCTCCAAAGGTGAGTCTCAAATACTATGACACTCAGTCTGACCCAAGCATAAAGCAAAACACAAAACATTCGAGTCAGGATTAACATTCTTATGTTAGGAAATCAACTAAAGTGAAATGAAATATAACTTAAAGGATGTTGGGATTCCCATCCTTTAAGGATCCGTTAAACTATCTACATACATAGTACAATACGCTACATAGATGATGTCTATAATAAAGTAAACTATTGAAATGGCGTTAAGGAATTACCCATATCTCCCTTAACACATTTTATATAAATGTCGTAGTCTATACAGAACTGTAAACTCCACCAAACCGGTGGGCTATCAGAGAGCATTCCATAGATATGACACAAACCAAACTCGTAGAGGGCGCGATACGGCATGTGACAAGGAACGCAAGGTAATGCCAATGGTAGGATACTACCTTTTTGCACTCCCGGACTGGTGGCAATGTATATAAGCAACTAATGCCCACCTGAGGACACACTCCCAAATCAAAGGTGCATCCAATCAAATCACAAAGTAATAGATATGGTTTCGAAGAAATGTGCCGAATAGGGAGAGCGACCCCACTTGGTCCAGTATAGCTTCTGTTTTAGCCACATCAAGCTGACTCGAGGGAGTCAGGGCTGCGTTCATACCTCATACAGACGTTCGCCAAACCATCCTATTTCGTTCTGGAATCTCCACCATGTTCATAATTGTTAAAGTGGTTTTCGGTATTGGATGAGAGTATGACAATATCTGATCCCTATCTCTTTAACAATCAAACGCTAATTTCACACCATGGTCTTTTTTTGATTTCAAACAGTTCATACTTCTATCAAAATATCATATTCATTTCATAATCATATCACGTTCAAAATTATATCACTTTCGAAATCATTATTAACTTTAAATCAAATTCATTTCCAAAATCATAACCACAAAATAGGTTAAACCATCATATAAGTAAATCTAAATCATAACGGTTCCAGCTTAAATAGTGTAAATATTTAAATTAGTTTATATATTAGAATAATTATACATTAAAAATAGTTTATATTAAAAAATAAGTTATAAATTAAAATAGTTTATATATTAAAATAGTGTATATATATTAAAAATAGTTTCTACCGAAAATAGTTTTAAATAGAATTGTTTCTTCCAATTTCACAAATCAATTCAAATCAACCTTAATTCCAAAATTCAAATTAAATCAATCTCAGTTCATCAATTTCGATATTAAAAGTTAAAGGTTCAATTCAACTTCTTATAAAAACCATTTTTATTTGATATCGATTTCAAATCCTGGTTTGAACTACAAATTTAAACTACTTCCAATTCGATAGGTTTCAAAGTTTAAATATTCAAACATTTACAATAACTCAATTTGATAAAGTTCATTTATATTTCAAAATTCAACTTTAAATTTATTTAAATTTGAAAATATTCACTTAATCATTTTAATACCTATTAAAATAAAATCTCAAATTACAAATTTAATAACCCTTAATAAAAATCAAGTTATCAAGTTATAAAATCGTATCTTTAAAATCTCAAATCAATAAGTTTTCAAATCAATTTTATTTAAATTCAATTCTTAAATAAATTAAATTACAAATCAACTTTAATTTATTTTTCCCACTTTTATTTAATAAATTTACTATAAAATCTATTTTAAAATATTAATGTAAATTGTAAATAAATATTTACAACATATTATATATATATGTTAGTTAAATTAAATTCCTATTAAATTTTATTATATAAATTGTTATTAGATTAAAACTTATTACTACAAAAATCTATTTTAAATCTCATTTTATATTTTAAAATAATAAAGTTATAAGTAAAATTTTATAATTTACATTTTAAAACTTAACTCATAATTTTAAAATTTCCAATACACATAAATTTAAAAATCTAATGTTTTCACATATTGTATAAAATTAAAATATCTTTACATTATATTAAAAAACCAATATTTATTAAAATCCATATATTTCCTTTCAAAACTTAAGAAATCATTTTCAAAAATAGACCATTGGTGTCTGTATAAAATTTTCTATCCTATGGTCAAGTGATATGGATATTTATCATTTCAATCCACAATAATTTAATATTTATGGGTGTATATCATTTCAACCCACAATCCCAAAATTCAAAATCAATAAAATCATTTGGGTTTGTCATTTCAACCCATAAAGATTTTTCCTAATCTATAAGATCGTCCGAGTATGTATCATTTCAACCCGTAGGGATTTTCTAACTAATAGGGAACTTGCAAAGTGAGAACAAATAAAATAATTGCATAAAATGACATAGCACATCAATGGAAAATATGATCATAATTAACAATTTAAATATAAAATATATATACTAACCGGTTATTGGTGTCAAAATTGGCAATTGACGTAGGTGAACAAATGCAAATAATAGCATATCATATTTAACAATTCAATTACCGATCAATTCAAATTTAACAACATATTTCAATTGTCATTTCATATGAAATCAATTTACTAAACATAAGAATGCTAATCGTGAGTGATCGTTCACCTTTCAAGGCTAGAGAAAATTAGACACACAACAAGCTACGAATCTAAGCACAAATTCCGAAGCACAACCTGATGAACAGGAGTTCGACGAACAAAACAAAGCTGATAGCTCGATATCGATGAAAAACAAATCAAAACAAACTTGAGATTGATGGAACAAAGTGTGTGTGTGTGTATACAATATACATATAACTTTATCTTTTTTATATAAAGAGAAGGCTGCTACTTGAAATGAGAAGATGATGCTGCGACAGAAGCGGGACAACGAAGAACACAAGAGAAAGCTAGAAACTACACGAATTCGAAAATGATGAATCGAACATATATATAGCAACATAGAATGTATACATGGAACCAACCAAATCCTAAAACATAGAAAGCTCGAGTCTAGGCAGGGGTGCATGGGTCTGATGGGCTAAAGGGCTGTGGAAGGCATTGGTACACGGGAGTGGGCTGGTGGCAAACGGAGGGGAAGTGGTCGTGGCAGTTGTGTGGAAGGAGTGAAGGTGGTTGTTCGGTCTGAGAGGGTGAACTGGAGGCTGTTACTGTGGGTTAAGGGTTAAGGCGGCTGTTCTCAAGCGATGGCTATGTGTTCACACAATGGAGGGTTGTGTTCGGCAATAGAGGAAGGTGGTGGATCTCTTGATGTTATGGTGGGTTCAACAAGCAGAGGGCGGAGGTGATTGGCATCACGTCAGTTGACGAGGCGGCACAAGTCAGTGTAGGCGGAGGAGGCTACGTTGGAAAATAGAGGGGAGGAATGAAGACAGTTCGAAGGCGAGAGGGTGGAGCGGACGTGGGCTGTGGATTTTCGGATGGGGTCGGTGGGAAGTTAAAGGCGGGTGAACGAATATGGTCATTGGAAGGTTCAAGCGGCTGTGGAAGAGTGAAGAGTGGATCGGTTTTAAGGTGCTGGCGGATGGAGGAGTTTGCATGAAGGAAAAGTGGCGAGAGAGAAGAAGGGTGTGGCATGGAGAAGAGCTTGTTCAGGGAGATAACCAATCCAAAAGTATATATTATTATTTTCTTTTTTACAAAAGCAATGAATAGATGGTAATAGAAAGGAGGGGAGAGAACTGATAGTGAATAAACGAATCAACATATAATATATGGTAACCATTTGGAATAGAGAAAGTCAAAGATGAATTCAGGGAATATTGAATTAAAATAGCTATTGGTTTATCCTGGGACAAATAAAAGGACACAAGGAAATCAAAAGCTCAAATGCAGAACCGATGCGGCTAATAGTTTCGCAGATTTCACTCTGTACCGGACTCGAAATGCATAAATCAATATACTGTGGAGATCAGTGCTACAAGATGAGTCGAATAGTACACAGATATTAGTGACACGATCCACCTGTCAAAACTCAAATTTCGTTGCCAAAACTGCTGCTAAAACTGCCGAAAGTAATATAAATGAAGCTAGTGCAGCCCAAATTTAGCGAAACGAAATATGACGTATCACTCGGAAAATGATTTACGTTTTTATTATGTAAAAATATTCAGTTTTCAAAAATATTTTATTTCCATCAAATTTTCAATTGATTTAAGTGTTTAAATTGAAATTACACGCCAGAACAAACTTTTATATTTACCAATGAAAATCTGCCATTTGTTATGTTTAAATAGACAAATGCCAAATATCAAATTTTCATTGCTAAAATCTAATTGTTTATTTTCATGAAAAGTTTAGTTAATTACGTTATTTATATCGCTAAAATTCTTGAGTTGTTACACCTAACTCTATCAATCTCCCACTTGCAGTTGGAGTCAATTATTTAATCTTATTCCAACTTCTCCAATCAGTTTCTCAAAACTAGTTGGGTCAGTCCCTTTGTGAAAGGGTATGCTATTATGTTTCAATTATCTACTCTGTCAATTAACTCTCTCCGACGGTGATATACTGCTTTATCATGCGGAACAATCCAGAGTATGTCTCTCGACCTCTAATGAGCTTTAGTTCTATTACGAACCATATCACGACATTGTTATCATAATTGTTATCATATAACAATGTTATGAGATTCTCAACATTTGGAATCAACTCAGTTATTAATTTGTGCAATTATATTTTTGTATACGTTATTTTTATTGCGATAATATTCAAAGCAATGTACTTAGCCTTTTCATTGAATCAGCCATGGTCTTTCGTTTGGAACATTTCCAACGTAAACATTCTTAATTTGAATTTATTGTTAGCATGTTATACTCAATATCACTTATGAAGTTTGAGTCTGAACACTCCCTAATAAAGAGTTTTTGCTTCTGTAAACAATTTTCTAGTATTTCATAAATACAGGAGAACACTTCAAACAATCATTTAGTGATATCAATTTGGATTTGATATTTGCTTCATGTATCAAATACATGAACAAATCACTTTATCGTAGATAACATAACATGTATGATAATTCCTATTGCCAATGCATAAGGAACTAATCTCACACATTCCGCATTGAACAATTTTAATAAGGTGTCTTTGCATATCATTTATTAATCTAATGTTGAGTATTAAAACAACTAAGGCTGATTTTAACATAAGTACATCGTTAAAATCAACAACGTGTTGTTTACTAATAGTTTAGTCAATGTACCTTTTAACGTTCGTTCTAATGAACACACGCTTTCTTTGCACTTTGATTGAAAATCAAACTATTTAATATTTCTATCAAAATACTTATTCAAACTTAATGTTTATAAAATGATACTTTCGTATCATTTCCTAGATCATATCCAAAGAGTCACATACTCACTATCGCTCACACCGACTTTGAGACATTTTTGGTTAGTATATGTAAACTACTTACTCTAAATCGTTATTTAGAATTTTCTGTTTCACTACATATGTACCAAAACACTAGGACTTATCAAAAGATAACTTTCTGAGTAAATCCGAATTGACATGAACATGTCGAATATTGAATCTATTACACTAGTTTCAACAATTGAAATTTACGATATTATTCTTATCAACATTGCTCATTTAATTCCAACCGCATTAATCTTGCTCATAAAGATGAATCGAGGTCGATGAATCATATTCGTTCAGTTACAACCACCAAAATCTATATTTTGATAGCGTACTTGGAATTTTTTTAGATTTGCGCATCATACCATATAGAATCAACATTCTCAATGGTTTAATTTAACAATCTAGGATTATATATTTTCGACGTTAACGAGAAACTCATACTTTCTCTTCAATATGCAGGAATACTTATTAGACAATCTAATGTTGTGTGTTCATTTAGGTTAGTTAATTTCATTTCATCTCGTATAATCAGTTCTATCCATGGATCGTATCCAATTCCATTTTACTACCAATAATTCCTCAAAGAAATTCTTCACAATAAAGTTGGGATATCTTGAAACAACAATTGTTTATCTGTGCAATAGAATAGGTATTCATAAATGTTTTATGAATTTCTTTATTTATAAAACTGATTTGGTTTTAGTTTACAAAAATTATGTTCGAAATATAAATATGTCATCCAGTGACAGTCTTTGCAAAATCCTTTTAGGGAGATTCACTTAAGATCCCTCATGATCAATTATTACATGCAATCTTTCGACTCGCACAACCTGCCAATTGGTTGGCCTAGGATATGTTGGAGTTTTTTATAAATCCTTATCTTGAAAAAAAATTATACTATTATTCAGATGTAATAATATTAAGCTTGTGTGCAACCCTTAAGTACATTACCTTATAGAAAGAAATTAACTCAACTTCACTCAGTATTAATCGAACATGTATCATATGGAGGAGTAGTTTTGAGGTTGAATCTTTATTCATTTTAGGTACGTTTGGAACATTTTCCAATATACTCGCTCATTCGATCAAATCAAATCATTTCTATCGCATGTTATTTTATTTACTTCTATTTTATATTCTGTAAGTTTACCATAGACATACTATATGCACATCAAATACATATGTCATGTCGACGTTAACTCATCGGTGAATATGACGAACTATATGGAACTATTTTAGTATTTATAGAATTAAGATTGCATACATCTACATGTATTAATCTGAGGAGTTCATCGACTCTTTTGATACTCCCCAATAAATAGGTGCATAGCACTTTATTGTTTGTGATATAATTAACAAGTATCATATGACTTAAAATCATACAATAAAATTATTTCTCAAACTACGGCTTGGTCTATAATTCCAAAACAACCGTAAATAATATTAGATACTTTCGTATTTTCCAATGCATAACTTTTTTTATAAAAATGTTACCACATTATATTTTTATTTCATAAAGAATATTCATAATATTCATATTGAAATATAGCTATGTATTTTTTTCCAGTCGATACTAAAAAATAATCATTATTTCATAAATAATGTATGGTAAGTTTTACGGAAATAATTTTCGTATTATGATGCAATTAATAAGTGCTATATGGCATGCTTCTACTATTTCCACCATTAATATAATAATATCATACTAAATTCGGTGGTTCATCATTTACTTAATACAATTTTTTTATTTCATACGCTGCAACTATTTACAGTGGAGAGTTCATTGATAAAATATCTTGAGCTCAAAGAAAAAAATCTCATAGAAAAAAATTTCTATATGAAGATATATTTTGGAATAGATATCATATTTCTTATTCCAATATTAAGTACCAACTATTATTACAATTCTTGTTTCCAATGTTTCTCTATGAAGCAGAAGTGACTATTCATTCTCTTTATCCCAACTATACCTTAAATTGCATCTATTCTTATGCATTCGTTTTCCTTTCAAATGGTCAAACTATTCAAAAGAAAACCATACTAAAATATCATAACAAACACTTTACAAAAGCGCATTCGATTATCCTTAACATTTAAGGACATCAAATATGTTGCACTTTACGTAACCCAATCAAAATAACATTTCAGTGATCGAGTTCATATATCTATCTTATAGTTTTTGGTCTTGTGTTACATTAACACAATATGGTCCCTTTTGTAATCAGTCAGATTGAATACTCGATCTCACGCACTAAGGTTTATTTGGTTTCTCGAATGAACTAATTTCATTGAAATATTGTATATTACAAACTTTGACCATTCACTATATAACATTTACATGTAATTGTATATGTGTAACAACCCGCATATGTTATGATTTATATATTTAAATGTTTTATTTAAATATGGTATCGTAGTCGGATTTTAGTCTGAAAAGCTACTTTTTGCATACGGTCGAATTAGGACTCGGGACCACTCCCATTGAGTTTAAAATGCCGTTTGCGACCTTTTTGAGTATAAGCTTCGATAAGTTTGGAGAAAGTTGAATTTTGCTACTTTTTGCTTAGGGCTTTGGTTTGGGCTGAGCCCAATAACCCCACTTATGTATTCAGTCCCAACTCCACTTCAACTCCTCATTTACTTCATTTCCAATTCCTAATACTCAAGCTTTAGCAACAATGGTGGGAGAGATGGAAAATTAAAACTCAAGCCGTAGTTTTCTTTTGCAAATCAAGTTCTAGCTCCAAACTAATAGAAGAACCCATTGGTAAGCTTCTCTTCTTCTTCTCCAACTCATTCTCTTATCATTTCAGAAATTCCTAAACCTAATTTTGCGAATGTTCTTCTTTTAAAGCTTAGAATCAAGCTTATTGAGTTGGATTTGAAGAGTGGTTGATTCTCCTTTGCTTTCAAGCTTCTTCTTTATTTGTGTGATTTCAAAGGTGAGATTTTTATCTCACATCTATGACTGTAATTATCTTTGGTTGTTGGTCATGTGCATTTGCTCTTGATTTGGATTGGTTTTGTGAATATTACAATTTTTGGGTTTTTAAGTCAAATTTGTGTGAAATCCTTTTATGGATGTTTGATCATGCTTTCGGTGATGCATCGAGGAGCATATAGGGCCGGGTTGCCGATTGGCATAAACCTTAGAGCCAATGTTCGTCCGGTTGCATTTTGGAAGAGTTTGCTCTTCATTTGAATAGGCTGAAAAACAGCCCAGGCACGATTCAGTCGACTGAATCCTCTGTTCAGTCGACTGAACCTGAAACCCGAAAGTTTCAAGGTATGATTCAGTCGACTGAACCTGAAACCCGAAAGTTTCAAGGTATGATTCAGTCGACTGAATCCTCTATTCAGTCGAATGAAACTGGAAACAGAAAGTTTCCTGAACCTGGAAAATTTCCAGGCACAGGGTCAGTCGACTGAAAACTCTGTTCGGTCGACTGAACCTGCTGTTTGAGTCCATTTTGCCTTTTTGGATTGAATTTCCCATTTAAATCGATTCGTGATGATCCTATTTGTTGTTATCATTTATTATGACTTTGATGACTCCTTTTAAGGGATTTTTGAATATCCATTTCGATGGATTCTTTATCGGTTTCTTTGGATTTTATTCACATCTTCGTATGTGAATTTTAGTGATTGATTGTTCCTACAATCTTCTTTGTGATTTGCCACTTTAAAAATACAAAGGTTTCGATGCTAATAGTAAATATTAAAACTCTTTCTTCAAATGATTTCAACACTATTTTATTACAAAGCTCGTTTTCTCAAACCGATTTCCAATCTATTAGTATATACAAATCTTTACCTCACTCGTATGAGAAATCTAATTAAACGACTTAGTAAAACAAGTGGTATGAAACGCTTGCGTTTACTTCGTCGGTTAATTCTTGGACTTGTTCGATTGAATCTCTTGTGACAATTTTCTAGTGGAGATCTACAATTTGTTCGTAAACATTTAAGTTAAGCTAGTGGTTATGGGACATGAAGCTAAGCTCATATATTTACTAGCTTACTGTAATTGACACTTCTTGATGATCATGACGATCATTTTTGTGATTTAGACTAGCAATGTGCGATGTCTCTTTGTCTACGAGGGAGACCAAACCCCGTTTGTGTGAGTTTTAACTCACATATGTGTGGTAGCGCCCAATGGTCTTCGGGCCGTTCGTGTGTCAAAAATTAATGGCTAGCTACCATGAGATAGCGTCTTGTTCGTGTGATACATATGTTGGTGAGTTTTCATGCTCCCGTTCGTGTGATAGGCCTCCCCCCTATTTTGTGTGACTTCTGGATTTCGTGTGTCGAACTCTGGAATTTTCTTCTTCACCTATTTTTGTGATTTCTATTGATATGATTTATCAATTTTTGTGCACAGGTGAATTCGTGTGTCATTGACTGGATTTCTTGAGATGATTTCTAGAATTTATGCTTCACCAATTTTTGTGATTTCCATTGATAAGTTTTATCAATATTTGTGCATTGGTGAATTTGTATGTCATTGACTTTTGTGATTGACTTTGGTATAATCGTCAACAATTGTGGTTTGATGAACGAAATAAGGAGTATGACATTTCTTTGATTCTTGTGTAGATTTTGTGACATTGATTAATCCCTTGATGATTTACAACTACTTATATATATCACAGCTTGGCATTGTGATTATTATGTGTTTAGTCATATTTCTTACTCTATATCGTTTCATCTGATATTTATAGTTAGACTGATCCGTTTATTATTTTCTTATTAAATAATACTCGGGTCAGACCGAGATGTTACAGGTGCTTCTGCTTGACTTCTCCCCAGGGATTCATTACTCTGACATTTGGCAAACTACTTAGATTAGTAGTTTATTTTGTTGTATAAACTTGAGATATAGACTCATAGTTGTATTCTTTTGTATAGCACGTGTTGCTATTCTTTTGTGTTATTGTGGATCTTTTTGACCACTAATCTGATATACACTTCCTTGTGTTTATTATATATTCATATCTTCTTCCGCCTTTGTGATATGAATTATCTGTGACTGATTTATGTTATGTTTATGTCTGTATTTGTTTCCGAAGATATTATAGCCACTGTGTAGTAGCTTTGAGTTTCTGTCGGTATGTCGGATTTTGCATGTTATACTATCTGACATATTGATGCTCGCACAAAGCAATTACACGGATGGTCGCTCCTCAACAGCCTTATTCTCCGTGCTAGTTGACAGCATTCACTGTAATGTTCTTGGCTAGCGTGGGTACAGAGGTGGGGCGTCACAGCTCGGTATCAAAGCCAAACTTCGAAACAATATGATATATTATAACAAGGATCATCGTGCTAAGTCCATCTTAGGAGTCGTGCTTTAGGATTTACTTCGAGTCTTCGTACCGATTCATCCTATTTTCTTTTATGATTCCTTGTTTTATCTATCAAGATTTCTTGATATTCATTAGTGAATAATATTCTCCTTGTTCTTCTTTCTTTCTAAATGAAGAGAAATGTCTAGACCAGGCCGCCCCAGAGCCGTACCATCTAGCACTCCGCCCCAGGATGGAGTTTTTATGACTGCTCAACAGCTTCTTGATTTAGTGACGAATGCTCAAGCAGCTGGAGCTAACCCGGAACCTACTCACCCAAAGTCGGGATTTGCACGCTTGTGCAGCGATTACACTAATTTGGGTGGGGAGCCATTCAAAGGTTCCGAAACTATTATTGAAGTACAGGCTTGGCTAAGGTCGTGCGATCGAATCTTTTCTCGCATGAGTCTTATTGACCTTCACCGAGTTCAGGTGGCCTCTAGTATGCTCCGAGAAAGAGCATTGGACTGGTACGAGCTTCTTATTTCTGAGATTAATGAAGCGGATCTCACTTGGCAGCAATTCCGGGAACGCTTCGAGTTGAAATTTGTACCAGAAGCAGAGAAAGTGACATTGGCTCGACGATTTATAGAAATTGTTCAAGGTGAGTCCTCCGTGACTGATTACGTCGCCTCCTTCGAGTCGCTTTCCAAATATGGGGTTGAATACATCAACACCCCTTTAAAGAAGAACCAGAGGTTCGTCTATGGCTTAAACAAAAATCTCAAGAAGCCATTACTTCTAAAATTAGAAGTTTCTTTCGACCAACTCGTTGATATCGCTCTTCGTCTCGAAGAGGCGGATAGGGAGAATGATGTTGAAATGGTGGGTTCCAAACCAAACTTCAACAACAAGAAGAGGCCAAACAAATTCAAAGGCCCTTATCCCAGTAAGAAAGGGAGGCAAGCAACTCCTGTTGAAAAGACCTTTTCCTCTACTCAAGGGAAATGCTATAATTGTGGTTCGAAAGACCATTTTGCGAACAAGTGTTCAAAGCCTCGTACTTGTCGCTATTGCAAAAGCCTGGACCATTTTATGCATGTTTGTCCCAAACTTCAAAATAGGAAGGAGGGAAAGCTTAATGTTGCTCAAGCCCCTGGCAACACATCTCGTGGCCAAGGTATTTCTCATTCTATTCTGGATGGAATTATTTTATTTCGTGATCATCCTATTCGAGTTCTTTTTGATATGGGTGCGTCCCATTCTTTTATATCAAAAGAACTTGTTGATACTTTTTCTTTGGATGTTTTGTGTTTAATGACTTCTTTGAGAATTGCGAATCCCGTTGGTGGATCCGCGACAGTCAGTTTATTGTGTAAAGATGTCGAGATTATTTTGTGGGATTTTTCTTTCCGAGCCGATTTGCATGTCATGCGTTACTTAGGCTTTGGAATGATTTTGGGAATGTATTGGCTTAACCGTTATGAAGCTCATATCCTATGTCCTGAGCGGACTATTCATCTTCGACATTCTCAATCTGTTAAGCAGATTTCTATTAATCTTAAAGATTCAGTTTCCAGCTTGGTTGCATCTTTATATTCTTTAAATCCTCGTGATGACGATGATGATGATGAGGGTGATATTATTTCTCTTATTCACGTCGTTCGTGAATTTTCCGACATATTCGAGCCTGTTTTAGGATTACCACCTAAGCGAGCAATTGAGTTCAGAATTAATCTTATTCCTGGAGCTCAACCTATCACTCGTCCTCCGTATCGTATGTCCAATAAAGAAAACGAGGAGATGCGTAAACAATTATCCGAATTGGAGACGAAGCAATTTATTCGCTCTAGTTCCTCGCCTTGGGGAGCTTCAGCTATTTTTGTGAAGAAATCCGATGGAACACTTAGGCTTTGCGTTGACTACCGCAAGCTTAATGATCTTACTATCAAAAATAAATATCCTTTACCTCGGATTGATGATTAATTCGATCAACTTAGTGGTGCTAGAGTCTTTTCACAAGTAGACTTAGCTACTGGATTTCATCAGCTTCGTATTGCAGAGGATAGTATTCCTTTGACATCGTTCCGTACTCGTTATGGATCTTATGAATGACTTGTTATGCTAATTGGTCTAACGAATGCTTCGGCTTATTTCGTTGACCTTATGAATAGAGTTTTCAATGACTTCCTTGACCGGTTTGTTCTCATCTTTATCGATGATATTCTTGTGTATTCTAAAACCGAGGAGGAGCATCAAAAACATCTTCGGATTGTGTTGGAAACTCTTAGGAGTAATCAATTAAAGGCAAAAATTTCTAAACGCCACTTTTGGCAATCTCGTGTGAAGTTTGTCGGTCATATTATTTCCGAATCCGGAATTTCCGTGGATCCTTCAAAGATTGAAGCGATTCAAGATTGGAAGAGACCGGAGAGTGTGACAGAGATTCGTAGTTTTCTTGGATTGGCGTGCTATTACCGTCGTTTTATCAAAGACTTTTCTAAGATTGCCGTGCCTCTCACTAGCTTGACGAAGAAAGGTGTTAAATACATTTGGTCGGACAAATGTGAAGCTTCTTTTCAGAAATTAAAAGAACTTCTTTCTGATGCTCCTATTCTCGTTATTCCCGAGGGGAATCAAGATTTTGTTGTTTATACCGATGCTAGTCGCATTGGTTTGGGTGCCGTTCTTATGCAAAGAGAATGTGTTATTGCTTATGCTTCTAGGCAATTGAAGCCTGCTGAGACTAGATATGCCACTCATGATTTAGAGCTCGCGGCTATTGTTTTCGCCCTTCGTATTTAGCATCATTATCTTTTAGGAGAGAAATTTGTTCTTTATACCGATCATAAGTCCTTGAAGTATTTATTCTCTCAAAAGGAACTTAATTTGCGTCAACAGCGTTGGCTCGAATTTCTTGCACCATATGATCTTGATATCCTTTATACTCCCGAAAAGGGAAATCGCGTTGCGGATGCACTTAGTCGAAAGCAACAAGCGGTTGTTTCTATGATGATATCCGAATGGAACGATCTCGAGATTTTATCCACTTGCGAAATTCGAGACCGTGTTTCCGAATTATGTTCATCTCTTGTTTTATGTAGCATTGAGGCTCATCCTTCTCTTCTAGACCGCATTCTTGAAGCTCAAGGGCTAGATCCTGAATTGGCTCTTCTTGGCCAAAATGTTAAGGATAAAATTGGTATTGAAGGTTTGAAAGACTTTGATATTGATTCTCGTGGCGGCATTCGAAAATTTGTAGACTTATCGTGCCAAATATTAGTGATCTTCGTAAAGATATTTTAGAAGATTCCCATCGTTCTAAATTTACCATTCATCCCGGTAGTAGTAAGATGTACGCGGATATGAAGCGACTTTATTATTGGGAGGGAATGAAACTTGACATCGCTAACTTCGTTAAGCGTTGCATGACTTGCCAACTCGTTAAGGCCGAACATCAAAAGCCCGGTGGGTTATTGCAACCTTTAGAAATTCCAATTTGGAAGTGGGACCAAATTTCCATGGATTTTATAGATGGCCTTCCCCGTTCTCGTTCGGGTCATGATAGCTTATGGGTGATTGTTGAAAGGCTTACTAAATCCGCCTATTTTATTCCCATTCGGTCTAACCGAACCGTTCCTCTTTTGGCCAAGCTCTTTATTAAAGAGATTGTTAAATTACATGGAGTTCCTACTTCTATTGTTAGTGATCGTGATCCATTGTTTACTAGTGGATTTTGGAAGAGTCTTCAAAAAGCTTTGGGAACGAAGCTTAATTTTAGCACCGCTTATCATCCTCAGTCCGATGGACAAACCGAGCGTGTGAATCAAACTCTTGAAGATCTTCTTCGTGCATGTGTTCTTGATTTTGGTGGAAGTTGGGAAGATCATATTTCACTTGTTGAATTTTCCTATAATAATAGCTTCCAATCTAGTATTGGTATGGCACCTTTCGAGGCACTCTATGAAAGGCCATGCCGATCTCCTTCTTGTTGGCTTGAGGCCGGTGAGAAACTGGTTTTTGGTCCAGATCTTATTCGTGATTCCACAGAAAAGATTGAACTTATTCGACATAGGATGAAAGAAGCCCAGAGTAGACAAAAATCCTATGCCGATAACCGGAGAAGGAAATTAGAGTTTTCTGTGGGAGATCTTGTGTTCGTGTGTCACCTATGAAAGGTGTTGTGCGTTTCAGTCGATCGGGAAAGTTAGCGCCTCGATATATTGGGCCATTTCCTATCACTGAACGTATTGGTTCCATGGCATATCGCCTTTTATTACCGGCTCAATTTTCTGCTATCCATGACGTGTTTCACGTTTCTCAACTTCGGAAGTGTCTTCGAGATTCCGATTCTATTCTTGAGCCCGGTGTTGTGGAAGAGATTGAAGTTTCGCATAATTTAACTTATGAGCAACATCCTATTCGTATCATTGCTTCGGAAGTCAAACGACTTCGAAATAAAGATGTTCCGCTCGTTAAAGTTCAATGGTCTTTAAATCTTAAGGATTGTTCTTGGGAATCTAGAGAGTTCATCGAGCGAACACATTCGGACTTACTTTCTCGTGCTCTTTGAGGTGAACTTCTTATTTCAAACTTCTTTTGTGTTAAATATGCTTTTATGGTTTTTACTTTATACCTTCTTCTTAAATATTGCGAGGACACAATTTCTTTAAGGAGGGGAGTCTGTAACAACCCGCATATGTTATGATTTATATATTTAAATGTTTTATTTAAATATGGTATCGTAGTCGGATTTTAGTCCGAAAAGCTACTTTTTGCATACGTCGAATTAGGAATTGGGACCACTCCCATTGAGTTTAAAATGCCGTTTGCGACCTTTTTGAGTATAAGCTTCGATAAGTTTGGAGAAAGTTGAATTTTGCTACTTTTTGCTTAGGGCTTTGGTTTGGGCTGAGCCCAATAACCCCACTTATGTATTCAGTCCCAACTCCACTTCAACTCCTCATTTACTTCATTTCCAATTCTTAATACTCAAGCTTTAGCAACAATGGTGGGAGAGATGGGAAATTAAAACTCAAGCCCTAATTTTCTTTTGCAAATCAAGTTCTAGCTCCAAACTAATAGAAGAACCCATTGGTAAGCTTCTCTTCTTCTTCTCCAACTCATTCTCTTATCATTTCATAAATTCCTAAACCTAATTTTGCGAATGTTCTTCTTTTAAAGCTTAGAATCAAGCTTATTGAGTTGGATTTGAAGAGTGGTTGATTCTCCTTTGCTTTCAAGCTTCTTCTTTATTTGTGTGATTTCAAAGGTGAGATTTTTATCTCACATCTATGACTATAATTATCTTTGGTTGTTGGGTATGAATTCCTAACACTTCTTCATGTGCATTTGCTCTTGATTTGGATTGGTTTTGTGAATATTCCAATTTTTGGGTTTTTAGGTCAAATTTGTGTGAAATTCTTTTATGGATGTTTGCTCATGCTTTTGGTGATGCATCGAGGAGCATATAGGGCCGGGTTGCCGATTGGCATAAACCCTTAGAGCCAATGTTCGTCCGGTTGCATTTTGGAAGAGTTTGCTCTTCATTTGAATAGGCTGAAAAACAGCCCAAGTATGATTCAGTCGACTGAATCCTCTGTTCAGTCGACTGAACCTGGAACCCGAAAGTTTCCAGGTATGATTCAGTCGACTGAATCCTCTGTTTAGTCGACTGAAACTGGAAACAGGAAGTTTCCTGAACCTGGAAAATTTCCAGGCACAGGGTCAGTCGACTGAAAACTCTGTTCAGTCGACTGAACCTGCTGTTTGAGCCCATTTTGCCTTTTTGGATTAAATTTCCAATTTAAATCGATTCGTGATGATCCTATTTGTTGTTATCATTTATTATGACTTTGATGACTCCTTTTTAGGGATTTTTGAATATCCATTTCGATGGATTCTTTATCGGTTTCTTTGGATTTTATTCACATCTTCGTATGTGAATTTTAGTGATTGATTGTTCTTACAATCTTCTTTGTGATTTGTCACTTTAAAAATACAAAGGTTTCGATACTAATAGTAAATATCAAAACTCTTTCTTCAAATGATTTCAACACTATTTTATTACAAAGCTCGTTTTCTCAAACCGATTTCCAATCTATTAGTATATACAAACCTTTACCTCACTCGTATGAGAAATCTAATTAAACGACTTAGTAAAACAAGTGGTATGAAACGCTTGCGTTTACTTCGTCGGTTAATTCTTGGACTTGTTCGATTGAATCTCTTGTGACAATTTTCTAGTGGAGATCTACAATTTGTTCGTAAATATTTAAGTTAAGCTAGTGGTTATGGGACATGAAGCTAAGCTCATATATTTACTAGCTTACTGTAATTGACACTTCTTGATGATCATGACAATCATTTTTGTGATTTAGACTAGCAATGTGCGATGTCTCTTTGTCTACGAGGGAGACTAAACCCCGTTTGTGTGAGTTTTAACTCACGTATGTGGGGTAGCGCCCATGGTCTTCGGGCCGTTCGTGTGTCAAAAATTAATGGCTAGCTACCATGAGATAGCGTCTTGTTCGTGTGATACATATGTTGGTGAGTTTTCATGCTCCCGTTCGTGTGATAGGCCTCCCCCCTATTTTGTGTGATTTCTGGATTTCGTGTGTCGAACTCTGGAATTTTCTTCTCCACCTATTTTTGTGATTTCTATTGATATGATTTATCAATTTTTGTGCACAGGTGAATTCGTGTGTCATTGACTGGATTTCTTGAGATGACATCTAGAATTTATGCTTCACCAATTTTTATGATTTCCATTGATAAGTTTTATCAATATTTGTGCATTGGTGAATTTGTGTGTCATTGACTTTTGTGATTGACATTGGTATAATCGTCAATAATTGTGATTTGATGAACGAAATAAGGAGTATGACATTTCTTTGATTCTTGTGTAGATTTTGTGACATTGATTAATCCCTTGATGATTTTCAACTGCTTATATATATCACAGCTTGGCATTGTGATTATTATGTGTTTAGTCATATCTCTTACTCTATATCATTTCATCTGATATTTATAGTTAGACTGATCCGTTTATTATTTTCTTATTAAATAATACTCGGGTCAGACCGAGATGTTACAGGTGCTTCTGCTTGACTTCTCCCCAGGGATTCATTACTCTGACATTTGGCAAACTACTTAGATTAGTAGTTTATTTTGTTGTATAAACTTGAGATATAGACTCATAGTTGTATTCTTTTGTATAGCACGTGTTGCTATTCTTTTATATTATTGTGGATCTTTTTGACCACTACTCTGATATACACTTCCATGTGTTTATTATATATTCATATCTTCTTTCGCCTTTGTGATATGAATTATCTGTGACTGATTTATGTTATGTTTATTTCTGTATTTGTTTCTGAAGATATTATAGCCACTGTGTAGTATCTTTGAGTTTGTGTCGGTATGTCGGATTTTGCATGTTATACTATCTGACATATTGATGCTCGCACAAAGCAATTACACGGATGGTCGCTCCTCAACAGCCTTATTCTCCATGCTAGTTGACAGCATTCACCGTAATGTTCTTGGCTAGCGTGGGTATAGAGGTGGGGCGTCACAGCTTGGTATCAAAGCCAAACTTCGGAACAATATGGAATATTATAACAAGGATCATCGTCCTAAGTCCATCATAGGAGTCGTGCTTTAGGATTTACTTCGAGTCTTCGTACCGATTCATCCTATTTTCTTTTATGATTCCTTGTTTTATCTATCAAGATTGCTTGATATTCATTAGTGAATAATATTCTCCTTGTTCTTCTTTCTTTCTAAAGGAAGAGAAATGTCTAGACCAGGCCGCCCCAGAGCCGTACCATCTAGCACTCCGCCCCAGGATGGAGTTTTTATGACTGCTCAACAGCTTTTTGATTTAGTGACGAATGCTCAAGCAGCTGGAGCTAACCCGGAACCTACTCACCCAAAGTCGGGATTTGCACGCTTGTGCAGCGATTACACTAATTTGGGTGGGGAGCCATTCAAAAGTTCCGAAACTATTATTGAAGTACAGGCTTGGCTAAGGTCATGCGATCGAATCTTTTCTCGCATGAATCTTGTTGACCTTCACCGAGTTTAGGTGGCCTCTAGTATGCCCCGAGAAAGAGCATTGGACTGGTACGAGCTTCTTATTTCTGAGATTAATGAAGCGGATCTCACCTGGCAGCAATTCCGGAAACGCTTCGAGTTGAAATTTGTACCAGAAGTAGAGAAAGTGACATTGGCTCGACGATTTATAGACCTTGTTCAAGGTGAGTCCTCCGTGACTGATTACGTCGCCTCCTTCGAGTCGCTTTCCAAATATGGGGTTGAATACATCAACACCCCTTTAAAGAAGAACCAGAGGTTTGTCTATGGCTTAAACAAAAATCTCAAGAAGCCATTACTTCTAAAATTAGAAGTTTCTTTCGACCAACTCGTTGATATCGCTCTTCGTCTCGAAGAGGTGGATAGGGAGAATGATGTTGAAGTGGTGGGTTCCAAACCAAACTTCATCAACAAGAAGAGGCCAAACAAATTCAAAGGCCCTTATCGCAATAAGAAAGGGAGGCAAGCAACTCCTGTTGAAAAGACCTTTTCCTCTACTCAAGGGAAATGCTATAATTGTGGTTCGAAAGACCATTTTGCGAACAAGTGTTCAAAGCCTCGTACTTGTCGCTATTGCAAAAGCCCGGACCATTTTATGCATGTTTGTCCCAAACTTCAAAATAGATAGGAGGGAAAGCTTAATGTTGCTCAAGCCCCTGGCAACACATCTCGTGGCCAAGGTATTTCTCATTCTATTCTGGATGGAATTATTTTATTTCGTGATCATCCTATTCGAGTTCTTTTTGATACGAGTGCGTCCCATTCTTTTATATCAAAAGAACTAGTTGATACTTTTTCTTTGGATGTTTTGTGTTTAATGACTTCTTTGAGAATTGCGAATCCGGTTGGTGGATCCGCGACAGTCAGTTTATTGTGTAAAGATGTCGAGATTATTTTGTGTGATTTTTCTTTCCGAGCCGATTTGCATGTCATGCGTTACTTAGGCTTTGGAATGATTTTGGGAATGGATTGGCTTAACCGTTATGAATCTCATATCCTATGTCCTGAGCGGACTATTCATCTTCGACATCCTCAATCTGTTAAGCAGATTTCTATCAATCTTATAGATTCAGATTCCAGCTTGGTTGCATCTTTATATTCTTTAAATCTTTGTGATGACGATGATGATGATGAGGGTGATATTATTTCTCTTATTCAAGTCGTTCGTGAATTTTCCGACATATTCGAGCCCGTTTTAGGATTACCACCTAAGCGAGAAATTGAGTTCAGAATTAATCTTATTCCTGGAGCTCAACCTATCACTCGTCCTCCGTATCGTATGTCCAATAAAGAAAACGAGGAGATGCGTAAACAATTATCCGAATTGGAGACAAAGCAATTTATTCGCTCTAGTTCCACGCCTTGGGGAGCTTCAGCTATTTTTGTGAAGAAATCCGATGGAACACTTAGGCTTTGCGTTGACTACTGCAAGCTTAATGATCTTACTATCAAAAATAAATATCCTTTACCTCGGATTGATGATCTATTCGATCAACTTAGTGGTGCTAGAGTCTTTTCACAATTAGACTTAGCTACTGGATTTCATCAGCTTCGTATTGCAGAGGATAGTATTCCTTTGACATCATTCCGTACTCGTTATGGATCTTATGAATGGCTTGTTATGCCATTTGGTCTAACGAATGCTCCGGCTTATTTCGTTGACCTTATGAATAGAGTTTTCAAGGACTTCCTCGACCGGTTTGTTCTCATCTTTATCGTTGATATTCTTGTGTATTCTAAAACCGAGGAGGAGCATGAAAAACATCTTCGGATTGTGTTGGAAACTCTTAGGAGTAATCAATTAAAGGCAAAAAAATTTAAATGCCACTTTTGGCAATCTCGTGTGAAGTTTCTCGATCATATTATTTCCGAATCCGGAATTTTCGTGGATCCTCAAAGATTGAAGCGATTCAAGATTGGAAGAGACCGGAGAGTGTGACAGAGATTCGTAGTTTTCTTGGATTGGCGGGCTATTACCGTCGTTTTATCAAAGACTTTTCTAAGATTGTCGTGCCTCTCACTAGCTTAACGAAGAAAGGTGTTAAATACATTTGGTCGGACAAATGTGAAGCTTCTTTTCAGAAATTAAAAGAACTTCTTTCTGATGCTCCTATTCTCGTTATTCCCGAAGGGAATCAAAATTTCATTGTTTATACCGATGCTAGTTGCGTTGGTTTGGGTGCCGTTCTTATGCAAAGAGAACGTGTTATTGCTTATGCTTCTAGGCAATTGAAGCCTGCTGAGACTAGATATGCCACTCATGATTTAGAGCTCGCGGCTATTGTTTTCGCCCTTCGTATTTGGCGTCATTATCTTTTAGGAGAGAAATTTGTTCTTTATACCGATCATAAGTCCTTGAAGTATTTATTCCGTCAAAAGGAACTTAATTTGCGTCAACAGCGTTGGCTCGAATTTCTTGCACCATATGATCTTGATATCTTTTATACTCCCGGAAAGGGAAATCGCGTTGCGGATGCACTTAGTCGAAAGCAACAAGCGGTTGTTTCTATGATGATATCCGAATGGAACGATCTCGAGATTTTATCCACTTGCGAAATTCCAGACCGTGTTTCCGATTTATGTTCATCTCTTGTTTTATGTAGCATTGAGGCTCATCCTTCTCTTCTAGACCGCATTCTTGAAGCTCAAGGGCTAGATCCTGAATTGGCTCTTCTTGGCCAAAATGTTAAGGATAAATTGGTATTGAAGTTTTGAAAGACTTTGATATTGATTCTCGTGGCGGCATTCGAAAATTTGGTAGACTTATCGTGCCAAATATTAGTGATCTTCGTAAAGATATTTTAGAAGATTCCCATCGTTCTAAATTTACCATTCATCCCGGTAGTAGTAAGATGTACGCGGATATGAAGCGACTTTATTATTAGGAGGGAATGAAACTTGACATCGCTAACTTCGTTAAGCGTTGCATGACTTGCCAACTCGTTAAGGCCGAACATCAAAGGCCCGGTGGGTTATTGCAACCTTTAGAAATTCCAATTTGGAAGTGGGACCAAATTTCCATGGATTTTATAGATGGCCTTCCCCGTTCTCGTTCGGGTCATGATAGCTTATGGGTGATTGTTGAAAGGCTTACTAAATCCGCCCATTTTATTCCCGTTCGGTCTAACCGAACCGTTCCTCTTTTGGCCAAGCTCTTTGTTAAAGAGATTGTTAAATTACATAGAGTTCCTACTTCTATTGTTAGTGATCGTGATACATTGTTTACTAGTGAATTTTGGAAGACTCTTCAAAAAGCTTTGGGAACGAAGCTTAATTTTAGCACCGCTTATCATCCTCAATCCGATGGACAAACCGAGCGTGTGAATCAAACTCTTGAAGATCTTCTTCGTGCATGTGTTCTTGATTTTGGTGGAAGTTGGGAAGATCATATTTCACTTGTTGAATTTTCCTATAATAATAGCTTCCAATCTAGTATTGGTATGGCACCTTTCGAGGCACTCTATGGAAGGCCATGCCGATCTCCTTCTTGTTGATTTGAGGCCGGTGAGTAACTGGTTTTTAGTCCAGATCTTATTCGTGATTCCACAGAAAAGATTGAACTTATTCGACATAGGATGAAAGAAGCCCAGAGTAGACAAAAATCCTATGCCGATAACCGGAGAAGGAAGTTAGAGTTTTCTGTGGGAGATCTTGTGTTCATTCGTGTGTCACCTATGAAAGGTGTTGTGCGTTTCAGTCGATCGGGAAAGTTAGCGCCTCGATATATTGGGCCATTTCCTATCACTGAACGTATTGGTTCCATGGCATATCGCCTTTTATTACCGGCTCAATTTTCTGCTATCCATGACGTGTTTCACGTTTCTCAACTTCGGAAGTGTCTTCGAGATTCCGATTCTATTCTTGAGCCCGGTGTTGTGGAAGAGATTGAAGTTTCGCCTAATTTAACTTATGAGCAACATCCTATTCGCATCATTGCTTCGGAAGTCAAACGACTTCGAAATAAAGATGTTCCGCTCGTGAAAGTTCAATGGTCTTTAAATGTTAAGGATTGTTCTTGGGAATCTAGAGAGTTCATCGAGCGAACACATCCGGACTTACTTTCTCGTGCTCTTTGAGGTGAACTTCTTATTTCAAACTTCTTTTGTGTTGAATATGCTTTTATGGTTTTTACTTTATATTTTCTTCTTAAATATTGCGAGGACGCAATTTCTTTAAGGAGAGGAGTCTGTAACAACCCGCATATGTTATGATTTATATATTTAAATGTTTTATTTAAATATGGTATCGTAGTCGGATTTTAGTCCGAAAAGCTACTTTTTGCATACGTCGAATTAGGACTTGGGACCACTCCCATTGAGTTTAAAATGCCATTTGCGACCTTCTTGAGTATAAGCTTCGATAAGTTTGGAGAAAGTTGAATTTTGCTACTTTTTGCTTAGGGCTTTGGTTTGGGCTGAGCCCAATAACCCCACTTATGTATTCAGTCCCAACTCCACTTCAACTCCTCATTTACTTCATTTCCAATTCCTAATACTCAAGCTTTAGCAACAATGGTGGGAGAGATGGGAAATTAAAACTCAAGCCCTAGTTTTCTTTTGCAAATCAAATTCTAGCTCAAACTAATAGAAGAACCCATTGGTAAGCTTCTCTTCTTCTTCTCCAACTCATTCTCTTATCATTTCGGAAATTCCTAAACCTAATTTTGCGAATGTTCTTCTTTTAAAGCTTAGAATCAAGCTTATTGAGTTGGATTTGAAGAGTGGTTGATTCTCCTTTGCTTTCAAGCTTCTTCTTTATTTGTGTGATTTCAAAGGTGAGATTTTTGTCTCACATCTATGACTATAATTATCTTTGGTTGATGGGTATGAATTCCTAACACTTCTTCATGTGCATTTGCTCTTGATTTGGATTGGTTTTGTGAATATTCCAATTTTTGGGTTTTTAAGTCAAATTTGTGTGAAATCCTTTTATGGATGTTTGATCATGCTTTTGGTGATGCATCGAGGAGCATATAGGGTCGGGTTGCCGATTGGCATAAACCCTTAGAGCCAATGTTCGTCCAGTTGCATTTTGGAAGAGTTTGCTCTTCATTTGAATAGGCTGAAAAACAGCCCAGGCATGATTCAGTCGACTGAATCCTCTGTTCAGTCGACAGAACCTGGAACCCGAAAGTTTCCAGGTATGATTCAGTCGACTGAATCCGCTGTTCAGTCGACTGAAACTGGAAACAGAAAGTTTCCTGAACCTGAAAAATTTCCAGGCACAGGGTAAGTCGACTGAAAACTCTGTTCAGTCGACTGAACCTGCTATTTGAGTCCATTTTGCCTTTTTGGATTGAATTTCCAATTTAAATCGATTCGTGATGATCCTATTTGTTGTTATCATTTATTATGACTTTGATGACTCTTTATTAGGGATTTTTGAATATCCATTTCGATGGATTCTTTATCGGTTTCTTTGGATTTTATTCACATCTTCGTATGTGAATTTTAGTGATTGATTGTTCCTGCAATCTTCTTTGTGATTTGTCACTTTAAAAATACAAAGGTTTCGATACTAATAGTAAATATCAAAACTCTTTCTTCAAATGATTTCAACACTATTTTATTACAAAGCTCGTTTTCTCAAACAGATTTCCAATCTATTAGTATATACAAACCTTTACCTCACTCGTATGAGAAATCTAATTAAACGACTTAGTAAAACAAGTGGTATGAAACGCTTGCGTTTACTTTGTCGGTTAATTCTTGGACTTGTTCGATTGAATCTCTTGTGACAATTTTCTAGTGGAGATCTACAATTTGCTCGTAAATATTTAAGTTAAGCTAGTGGTTATGGGACATGAAGCTAAGCTCATATATTTACTAGCTTACTGTAATTGACACTTCTTGATGATCATGACGATCATTTTTGTGATTTAGACTAGCAATGTGCGATGTCTCTTTGTCTACGAGGGAGACTAAACCCCGTTTGTGTGAGTTTTAACTCATATATGTGGGGTAGCGCCCCATGGTCTTCGGGCCGTTCGTGTGTCAAAAATTAATGGCTAGCTACCATGAGATAGCGTCTCGTTCGTGTGATACATATGTTGGTGAGTTTTCATGCTCCCGTTCGTGTGATAGGTCTCCCCTCCTATTTTGTGTGATTTATGGATTTCGTGTGCCAAACTCTGGAATTTTCTTCTTCACCTATTTTTGTGATTTCTATTGATATGATTTATCAATTTTTGTGCATAGGTGAATTCGTGTGTCATTGACTGGATTTCTTGAGATGATTTCTAGAATTTATGCTTCACCAATTTTTGTGATTTCCATTGATAAGTTTTATCAATATTTGTGCATTGGTGAATTTGTGTGTCATTGACTTTTGTGATTGACATTGGTATAATCGTCAATAATTGTGGTTTGATGAACGAAATAAGGAGTATGACATTTCTTTGATTCTTGTGTAGATTTTGTGACATTGATTAATCCCTTGATGATTTTCAACTACTTATATATATCACAGCTTGGCATTGTGATTATTATGTGTTTAGTCATATCTCTTACTCTATATCGTTTCATCTGATATTTATAGTTAGACTGATCCGTTTATTATTTTCTTATTAAATAATACTTGGGTCAGACCGAGATGTTACAGGTGCTTCTGCTTGACTTCTCCCCAGGGATTCATTACTCTGACATTTGGAAAACTACTTAGATTAGTAGTTTATTTTGTTGTATAAACTTGAGATATAGACTCATAGTTGTATTCTTTTGTATAGCACGTGTTGCTATTCTTTTGTATTATTGTGGATCTTTTTGACCACTACTCTAATATACACTTCCATGTGTTTATTATATATTCATATCTTCTTCCGCCTTTGTGATATGAATTATCTGTGACTAATTTATGTTATGTTTATTTATGTATTTATTTCCGAAGATATTATAGCCATTGTGTAGTAGCTTTGAGTTTGTGTCGGTATGTCGGATTTTGCATGTTATACTATCTGACATATTGATGCTCGCACAAAGCAATTACACGGATGATCGCTCCTCAACAGCCTTATTCTCTGTGCTAGTTGACAGCATTCACCGTAATGTTCTTGGCTAGCGTGGGTATAGAGGTGGGGCGTCACAATATGGATCAAATATCTATAGTCTAGTATTGCTTTTAGAGTTCGAAACTCATAGAATGCAGCACATGATCTTTACCAAATAAATGCATAAGTGACCAAACCATGAATGTATTCAATAGTTGTAAAATCAGGCACTTGCATGGGTGTTGAAACGTTAACATGAACAGGAATTTAATAGTAGGCGTTAAATTTCCATTTTACAACTTTCAATTCAGTTCCTTTGTATATATTAATTGATAAACATTTTGTCAATCATATTAAATGCACAAATTTATCATTGTAGATAATTATAACATTATTTAGCATATGTTCTTACAATATTAAAAAGGTTAAATGTTAGCATTTCATTTTTCTAGCATTTCATTTTTCTAATAAGGCTTACACTAGTCTTTTACGTTTCTCCAAAGCTAAGATGAAACATAGAAGTCTTTCGACTTCATTAGTGGGTGTTAGGACTCGTCTGCCTTGGTATTCTAACTTTGAGTTTGCTCAAAAAATCATAACCCCACAAAGGATGATAAGCTCCTTGTTGGTTGTATCACATATAATTCCTAACCTATTTTTCCTTGTCTTAATCTCATTTTGACCTTGATCTTGCTTAACAAATCAAAACATATTATTCACTCATACCTACTATATCGCGACGGCCTAAGTATAGTATATGTACCTTGAGTTTGCTCAACAATTACATATAGTTATTTTACCTCGTCTATTCAATATATTAATAATACTACAAATAATATCCTTAGCTTGAGTTTGCTCAACAACTAAGGAGTATGCAAGTGATTTATTAATGTATGTATATGGTAGTGGACAACAATATGGTGAAGATTCATAATCTTCAGTATATTATATTGAGTGATATCGACTAATGTAATAATGTATTTCTTATGAAATGCCCTCGTGATTCAAGTGTCAGACACATCATAAATCACATTATACATACATTTACGTATGTATTTATTCCTTAGGTCTATTTGGGTTTCTTTAATGTTCTACCTTTAGTTTATAGACTCATATTATATAAGTTTCATTATTTTATAAATTTTACATTTTAATTAACTTATACAATAATCTTATGTATAAAATTTTATTAATTAAATCTTATTTAATTAATTTTAATTAATTAACTCTTTAATTAATTTTAAATTAGTATTTCAATACAACTTTTGTATTGGACATATCTATTATAACTTTATAGTGTATACTACAACCTTTATTGGATAACATATATCTTATATATGCGTATGTTTTATTTAATTAATTAACATTTAATTAATTAATTTAATTAAACAATTTTAATTAAATTATATCAATTTCAAAATTTATCTTACATACATGTATAATTAACATAACATATATCAACGTATATAATACATGCATATAAGTATTTTAATTAACTCATTAATTAATTTATTTCATTAATCTTGTTAATAAATTTTAATTTTGAAGTTAATATTTAAACAGTTTCAAACCTTTTGAAATTTTCATTATCTTTTCAAAAGTTTTGAAAATTTATGTTATATTATAACTTTATATAATAAATATGTTTTTTTAATTTTAAATTTAACATTTTAATTTAAATTCTTGTATCAATTTTCAAAAACTATTTTGAAAATTAGTCCAAGGCTCAATTACAAATGGACCTTTTCTATCAGGGGCAACCTTTGAGCTTACTTTATCTTTCAAGCCAGGTAGGTAACCAGGTAGGACAGAGTACTTGATTATCCAATTCCAATCCTAGACACCACCTTTCTAGACACCATACTAAGTGTGCAAGCTTAATTAGTCTACCCTAATATGACTAATTTAGACCGCAGATGCTATTGAGCTTTGATATTATTGTTGGAACTAGGCCAACCTGTAGGGGAAGAAATGAGTAAATTTCAAAAAATTTACCATTTTGTATCATTAATGGGCCTATGAAGTCAAAACTTACTTAGAAATTTTCCATTTTTTCTTTTCATTAAAATCTTTATTTTATTTAGTTTTAGAAATAAAGTTTAAAATTTAATTTAATGTGTATGTAAATTAAAGTATATCAAATATACTCTTATGTACATATTTGTGTGTACGGTAACTTATTAAATTTATTTAGAGAAGGAAACTTTTCATTTCCAATCTCTTCACTTATTGAATTAATGAGGGGCGTAAATTTATTTAGAGAAGGAAACTTTTCATTTCCTTCTCTTAACTTATTTAATTAATGAAGGACAAAGTATTTATATGGAAAGGGAAACCTTTCATTTATCTCTCTTTAATTAAATTGATTAATTGTATGAATGTCATTAATATATATACATATATAGCATGAATGTGAGTATGAACATACAAACATACATACATACAAACATATTATAGTGTAAATTCTGTAAGAGCAACATATGATAAGTGCTATTAATTGATGACAATGTTAGACATATAAATAGAAATAAATGGATAGTTAACACATAAAGGAAATATCGAAAATAGATAAAGAGTAACAAAGATGATTGATTTAATTTTCCATTTTGTAAACTTAATTAATGCAGCATATAAATGATAATTAACTGGCATCATGATACAAGGATAAAAACAGTCAACAACAAAAGTATGTGTATTATTAACTAACCGTGTATGTATGTATGTTTAAATATGTTTATATATGTATTGTTTAATGAATCCTCAAAATATAATAAATTAATACAACCAAGTCAACTATTTTCCATTCAAGATTTATTACCAAACATGTAGTGATTTGATTTAGGAAATCAATTTGAAAACAGACCTTAACAAATAAATCCAAATGTAACCAATATGTATATGTTAATAAATTAAGGTAGAATCAAACATAGATATTTATTATAATTTTTTTATCCAAAGTATATTTTGTATAATAATATTATGTTACTTCATGTTTATATTTATACATGAATACAGTGTACATATATGTATGTGCGTGCATGTATACATAAATATATATATATATATATATAAAAATATTTATAAATGTATTGTTAATGAATCCTTTAAAATTAATAAACCAACTCAACCAAATTAATTATAATCAATTTAAGATTTATCACCAAGCATGTAGTGATCTAACTTAGTAAAACGGTCTGATAACAAATCCTAATCAACAATTCTAAATATAATTTATATGTATATGTTAATAAAAAAATTCTTAAAACCTTTTAAAATATTTCAAAATTATTTTAACATACATATACATACATACACACACAGACACACATATGCATTTATGCATATGTATGAATCTCAAAGTAGAAAACAAAATTGGAATCAATGTAAAATATTATTAACAATTAAATAAAAAAAGTAAAATAGAATAACAAATTAACTGCCAAATCTATATTTAGATCAAAATAAATAGAAATTAACATAGAAAATCATAAATAGAAGTTATCAATTTCAAATGAAAACCAATTCTAACGATAACAAGTTATACTACTTTAAGATCCTCCAGTGGGGCAAGTCGGAGAGTATACTTAAAAGATATAATTGTATGCTTATAAGGGACAACAAATGCATATATAACATTTTCAAAATTAATTAACTACTAGATCTATAATATCATGGAATAAATAAATAGCTAACAGAATTTACCTCGTTTGATGTTGCATATGATTCGTACCTTAAATGATAAATGCTTCTAGATCTGATTGAATCACCTCCAAATATTGCAACAATCTAAAGCACCTCTTTTGAATTTATTTTCTTTGATTTATTTTGGAAATTTTTGTGGCTTAGAAGCTATGAAATTTTGGCCAAAAAGGTAGAAAAATGAAGATGGAGGCTAGGGTTTAGAAGGAGAGTGATTAAGAGAGGCCAGCGAATGGAAGATAACATATTTATAGTGGGATCCTTCTTTAACCTCCTCCTTCATTTTCTAGATCCAACCATTGGATTTTAAGCTTCCTTTTCTTATGCCTTCTATGAATAAGGTTATATGGACCTCAAAATATTCCTAAACCCATTTGGTAATTAATCTATTTAAATCCAATTTGAACATTTTTTCAATATCATATATCGATGCGTACATACATAACTTTTATGTACGTACTTTATTAAATACTAATGGATTCAAAAAATCAAATAAATAAACAAATATTTAATAATTAATAGTTCATAAATACTAATTAATTTAATTAATTTATAACGATTATCAATTAATTAAATCATGTGGTTTTCTAAGCATTCATCATTATGGTTGTGCGACTCAAATGTGTAAATTCAGTCAGCGATTAATATTGAACTATTCGAATATTAACATTCACATGTCAGTTAGCAGGTGGTGTGACAACTTGGCCGAATTTATCGCTTACACATCTTTTAGGTAAAATCCAATTTTACTTATTATAAGCGGTACCTAATAGCGACAATTATTTACGCCAAGTCTTTTTGTCAAAACTGTATCACTTTGAATTTATAGGATTTGGTAATGGTCAAAATTCCAATATAATCCACATTCAACTTTATAAACCTAACACAAAGTCCTTGGTTCAATAATAAAAATTATTATTAACCAAAATGCTCTGGCCAAAGACTTTGACTTTGAATTGACTTAAGTTGATCATGATACTAACCCTATATAACTAAGGAGATGAATCGTCTCTAAAATAGCGCTTCACTTCTAATACTTCCACTCGACCTAGCTATAGTCACTCGATGGAATGCCATGCCATGATTTGACTATAATCAAAGCGGAGCTTTTATATTGTAGATCTACAGTATTCCCAAGTCGAGAGAACTGTGTAAATCTGTCACATCGATATTCCAAATAGTTTTAAGCACCATGCACTTCTCTTTTAAGCATTTGGGGGCTCTTTGTATTCCAAGCAAGTACCATCATGCCCCTTGTAACACCATGCACCGCTATACGAAGTTGTAGAATAGCTCATTCATAATTTCTTTTCTGTAAAATCTTTAAGCACCTTGACTTAGGTTGTGTGTGTGTGTGTATCAGTACAAATCATATTCCAAAGGCTTTATGATCTGCATAATGAATATTTACACATTGTAGTCTTACAACATTAACTAATCAAAAAATAAAAAGAAGATAAATCTAATTTGGTGCATACCTAACTCAACAGAACAAATCCATCTTATCCTTACAAGGAGATGTAGTAAAACCAAATCAATGCAAACTTGAAGAAAACAAAGTTGCTAGGCGGTAAATCGATTTTGATTCAAATGACATCAAACCAAATCAATAATTTTCTAACTTGAGTCCTTTCAATTAATTGATTCCACCATGCTTCAGTACTTTGAAAATGTCGGAATCGAACTGTATGGGGAAATGTCTCGAAATAACTAATAGTTCACACGGCCCTACCACTATCATAGCCTTTCATATGGACTCATCCTGAGCAATGTCTGAATGGATAGTACTTTAAAATTGACATAACGTGGAGAAATGGAACCGAGCTTGAGGTGAAAATCGCTGTCTGGGAGATGGAGAAGGACGCAACGTTGTTCAGCTTGAGGTCGTGTGAAAGGTCGTACTTTGGGAGGAGGACATGGATAAAAGGCAGTGATAGTGGCATGAGGCTGGTGAAGAGGATGCGAGAGAAGATCGAAAAATGAATGGGGAGAGGGAGAGGCACGGAAAAGTAATAATACTACTTGGAGCCAAAATTCTTGTGTTTGGAGCCAAAATTTTAAGGCATGGTAGCACTAAACACGAGCGTTACGGAATGCACTTTGCATGTGAACGTGGCCCGCACTTTGCGCGTGATCGTGGCCCGCACTTTGCGCGTGTTTTTTACAAATTATATGTTTAACACATTAAAAAAATGATTTACACGAATATTAACCATATTTTTATGTTGAAATTATGTGTAGTTAGTCTTAATATTTGTTCCTAAGTTGCAACGTCTGATTTTTTTATTTTATTTGCATTATTAATTAATGTAGAATGAATTTGTAAAAGTTTACCTATCAGATCATATTTTTAACTGATATTATTTGCTAATATTTGTATAGGGGGATTTGAATTTGTTAAAAAAGGTTATTTGTGAGATCTAATTTTAAATGATATTAGAAGGGTGTTTTTGGTGGTTCACACTAACATCAAAAAAATGTGACAACTAAGACATTGCAACTATTATTAAAGATTAGTTTGCAATTACTAGGGCCAAAAATTCTAGGGTTGGAGGCAAAATCTTATGATGGAAACATCTGGGATTGAAGCAAAAGGCTGGTTATTTTTAGCCAGAAAAATAATTTATGTCAAATAATGTAGTCACAAATGCTAGATGCAGTTGGAAGCAATAATTTATAGCATAAAATTTTTATTTTTTCAAATTTGTATTTTCAAACATTTAAATCTTTTGAGAATTTGCATATTCCATAAAATTTAAATTACTTTAAATTATTAACTTTAAATTTTTTGAAAATTTCAAAATTTAATTTTTAAATTTATTACATAAAATTTCAAAATTTCAAAATTTCAAAATATTAAATATAAGATAATTATCGGTTATAATTATTAAATATTACTTCATAATTATTTAAGATTACTTATTAATCATTAATTAATAATCATTTAATATTAGTCGTAATTACTAATTATTAATTATTACTTCTTAATTAATTAATTGATAGTGATAGTTAATTGTCAATTATTAAATATTAAATTATCTATATTTATTATAAATTATAAACTATTATTTATAAACGATTGTTTGATTATAGTAATTATTTAATAGTAAATGTTAACCATTAAATATTAAATAATCAATATTAATTATAAATTATTAACTATTACTAGAAGTTATTTAATATTAATTATTAATTACTAATTATCAATGATTAAGTATAAAATATATTTGAAAATTGGTAGCTATTAATATTAATTTAATTATTAGTTACTAAGGATAAAATATAAATTATTAAATGTCAAATATTACTTTTTAATTATTAATTCTCAATTATTACTTCTTAATTTTTAAATGTTACTTGCAAATATTAAATATTATGTATTAAATTGTAATCTTATTTATTAATTATTCATTATTAATATTAATTATTAATTTATTAATTAGCAAAAATTAATTATTAAATATTATATCTTATTTATTATTTAATAATTACCACTTATTACTTCCTAATCAAAATTGATTATTAATTATTAAATATTAATTATTATGTATATATTAAAAATTATTAATAGTAATTAGCAATTATTAATTATTAAAAGTTTAAGAGTAGGACAACTTATTAGAAAATTTGTTGTAGATCAATATTTACAGCATTTTAAGAAAAACGCTGTTAAAGAGTACTATTACAACTTACATGAAGAAAATGTTGCAAACAACAACGTTTTTGCAACTCTTTTTTCAAAAATGTAGTAAAAAGAGTATTTTACACCGTTTTTTCCCGAAACGTTGTAAATAAAACGCTCTAAAAAGTTATTTTTGTTGTAGTGTTAAATGTGAATTATTTTTGAATGTCACATATAATGTATAAAAATAAATAAAGATGTTTGATATAGTTAACCACCAATAAGAAACATGCATTATGTACCGTTAATAAAGGTAAATTTACGTTACAATACCGGTAGCACTGATATATTGATATAACTCAATATTGGTTGCTAATATGCTGGTATTGGTATGGTAATGGTAAATTTACCATTACCATAACTATTGTCGTTATATTTTTTAATTTGTGAACATTAGGTGTAGGTCCTTAAAATCACACATAATACATGAAAACTTGTCTCAAAAAAGATTGTAAATTAGGTCCCTAGAACTAAGTTACCGAATCATTGCATACATTTATGTAATTATTCAGTGAATAATTGCAGATATTTATGCAATTATATCCAAAAATCGCATAAATGTCCGCAATTATTTGGTGAATAGTTGCGGAAATGTCTGTAATTTTTTGGTGAATAATTGCGGAAATTTCCGCAATTTTTCAATGAATAATTGCGGAAATGTCTGCTATTTTTAGTTATAAGTGTATAAATGTCTATAATGATTCACTAAATAATTGCATAAATGTATGAAATTATTCAGTAACTTAATTTTAGAGAACTAACTTATAACTTTTTGATAAGGTTTGGTGTATTTTGAAACTTAGTAGGAACTTTAGCCAAACTGTTCCTTTTATTTTATTTTAAGTCTGTAAAAAATCGATGTTATTGATTTAATTAAATAAGACCGATGTAACAAAAGTTAATGTTGCTTAAATATTAGTAATAATTTTTTAATATATGGTATTTGTGTGATATAATGTGTTTTTACTCTATTTATCAATTTTTTATTTAAAAAAACATTTTCGTGAAAAACGTCTGGCACATTGATGAAGGTGAAGTGGCAATCCCCTAGTTGGGGTTAGTGCAACTTTTTATTTTTTCATAAAAATATATATAAACATTGTAAAGATTAATAATTTATTGGACGTACACTACAAGGATAACTTTGTTTAGCGTCGGCCTACAGCCGACTCTAGCCATCGCTAAAGGCCGACGCTAAATAGCTCGTCGCCAAGTGAAATGGCGACGACAAAGGGGATGGCTTCGTCCTCTAATTTAGCGTCGGCTCGAGTCGGCTAGCCGACTCCGGCCGACGCTAAACGTGTAAAAAAACAGACCTAAAGGCCGACCCTAACCGACTCTAATCTGGGTAAATTTTTTTTGTATTTCCAGCAACCATTTCTACCGTCCATCCACACAATCATATATATTCCATAAATATACTTCACCACACAACAATATACATCAAAAATATGTCCAACTAAGAACCACAAACATCAATATACATCTCCAAACGTCCATACATCACCAACTTTCATCATCACAGATGTCCATAATATTTACAAAATTCAACCAAAAGTTCATCAGAAAACATATATAAAAACATGCTACCACACATCATCAGCGCCAGATCCCTGTGGTGGCGGCATATTCGTCCCATGCTCTGCCAAGTAAGCAGCAAGCCTCGTCTATTTGCTGCTTCAATTCGGTCTTCCTCCAATCGTTCAACTCGGCGATTTGTGCTTGTAGGGCCACTATTGTTTCTTCAGCCTGTTGTTTATTGTAAGCGGCTTGCGTCACGGCCTGTATATTAATAAATTCATAGTTATAGTTTATACGTAATATTCAATAAAATTTATAAACTGGTTAATGAATTAATTAAATTCAATAAATATTACAGCTTGATTGCCATATCCATACTGTCTATTTCTGTTCGGCGGGTCGGTAATACGAGCGAATATCATGTCTGTCTCCTCAACGGTCAACTGCTCCCTGCCAGACTCTGCAAGCACGCAAGCAATCTCCTGATCGCATCTCTCCTGTGTTTAGAAATATAATTTTGAGAAGATGAATATTCAATTTATTATACTGTTAAATAAGAGGAAAAATTTATAGTCTTTATACCTGGATATTCGCTGATTTGGCGTTTGATCATTCATATGTTACGTTGCCATATTCATCGGTATGCTCGACGGCTTGTGTTTGGTTAAAGACGTACAAATGAGACGATGCAACACCACCTCTCTCCCTCGTCTGAAATTTGATATGATTAAAGAATGTATATAAGTAATTACAAATAATAATTTTTATATTTACCATTTCTTCTCTATATTGCTGAAAAGAGTTGGATCCACCGTGGTGTTTTGCAGGATTCCTGAGCATGTTTGCGGAGTTCCTCGATGCTACCGTCTGTATAATTTAACTATTATATAAATATTTAAACGAATTATAATTACAGACATATGAAAGTAGAAAATTTACCTTCGCGTCTTCGCTTTCTCAATATTGCAGAAACCGCGCATACAGATTTTTACTCATTCAGTTTGGCTTTTTACCGGCCTCTTTTATTTAGGAGAGCGTACCTCTATAGTTTTTCCTCATCTTCCTCTTCCAGTGCGTCCTAAACGTCTCGAGATCTTCAGGATCCACAATAAAGGACGCCTGCACATTGAAATTTAAATGAATTATATAAATTATATATTAATTTTCAAAGATCAAACTCAAGTTAATTAGAATTTTATACTTACCTGGAGTCAGCCCATACGGCATCTCTGATATAAAGTGGGATACTATCCCAGTGCTCCCATAAGTCCGTTATCCTACTACGGTAGCTGTTTCAAGACACAGCTAGAATGAGTTCGGATGACTGTAAATCAAAACCCCTGAATACTTTTTGATATTGTCAGTTACTAAATTATAAATATACTAATAGCATGCATTAAATAATATAATGAAGTTGCGGTAAATTAAATACTTCCCTCCATCGATCTTCGGCACGAAGTATGCTCTCTGGCGATTATCGGCTATACCACTACTATCCTCGCCATGATCAGGGCCTCGTGAACTTTGAGACCGCCTGCTGTGTGACATAATATCTGCTAGAAACATGAATATATATATATATATATATATATATATCTCACATCTCATATAATGAAAAAAATAATATCATTTCATAACTAGAAAACATGCCTGATTAATATCACATACACATAGCTCACAGCAGAATATATAATAAAAGAATAATACAACAAATGATACGAATTTCCATTATGTTAACACAGGTTCTAGAATTGACATAATACAACAAACGATACAAATTTCCATCTTATATACATTACATCATCACTAATTAATAATCAATCTACGTCGTTTTCTGATTCTGATTCGGTCTCGCACTCTATATTGTCATTTCCTTCTAAAGTCTCAAATGCTTCTATTAGAATATTCGATTCATCGTTCAAAGGCCCTATATCAGCATGATCATCTGTTATTATTAATTCATTATTTGGTTCAAGATCTGCTTGATAAGCGGCTTCGTCTGGAATATTATTTCCGTCAAGTGTAAATCTTGCCTTTGTTTTAAAAACAGTCGATCAGTCTGCTTTGTCTCGTTTTAGTGATGGATAGGGGGCAAAATAAACCTGTAATGCTTGTTTGGCTAACATGAAAGGATCTTACTTTGAGTAACGTGATTTATGGTTTATTTCAATAAGTTTATAGTCATTTTGCACGTTAATACCAGAGCCAGGAACATTTCTAAACCAACTACATCTGAATAAAAATACTTTTTCTGCAGATTAGACAGAATATGTCAATTCCAAAACATGTGTTAAGACGCCGTAAATTTTTTTTATATGTTCATCTGGATCATCTATCCCTTTGATAAATACACCGCTGTTATAAGTCATTTTTTCAGCACTGTATTCCTTGGTGTTGAATTTAAATCCATTCACGAAGAATATTGGATAAGTGTTGACATTTTTTTTGGTCCTATCGCAAGACGTTTCAATCCTTCATCACCGACACAATTTCTTTGATCATAAACGTATTTCGTAAACCAGTTAGCAAATACTTTGCTGAGATCGCCAAGTGGATGTTCTGATTCGTAAATACTGCAAATATATGTATACGTACATTAAGTGCAAAATCAATTTAAATTGGGTAACTCGTAAATAATGCAAATATATACTATTATCGAGAATTATCATTCAATATTTACCTAATAAATGGTGCAACTTCAGCACGATTAAAAAGAATGTATGTGTGTACTATATGGCAATTTCCATCGTCTAACCATATTTCCACAAATTTTCCCGCAGCTTGGCCATTCTGTCTAAAAATACAAAATATTGATTCAGAACAATCTTGTTCAACGGCTTCATCATTACGCGAAACAGTTGCAAATGATAAGTTCACATGGTCATTAAAATAGTGAGAGAAAAAAATGAAGCTTCTTCTTCGATATACGATTTGCAAATCGAACCTTCAACTCGTGCTTTTTGTCTATCTTTTTTCTTGAGATGATTCAAGTACCTATTACAAAATTTATTTGATTAAAATTTACTTACTTCAAATTCAAATGTAAACTATTATTTCAAATTTTCATAATTTCTTCTCAAATGGATACATCCATCCATATTGTACATGACCTCGAAGAAATGCTTCATATGGAAGATGAAAGGTAAATGCTCCGTTACATTAAATAATCCTGGAGGAAATATTTTTTCAAGTTTGCAGAGCAGTATAGGGATGTCATTTTCAAGTTTACGAGTACACTCAACCTTTAACGTGGTTGAACAAAGCTCTTTATAAAACAAACTTAATTTTGTTATAGCACTCCACACTTTTACGGGCAATAGTTCTTTGAAAACGACGGGTAAGAAATTTTCCATCATGACATGACAATCGTGACTTTTCATCCCACTCAATTTATTGTTTTTTAAGTCAACACATCTACGGAGATTTGAAGAAATCCCATCAGGACATCTCTGCCCTTCAATCCACTTCAATACAAGTTTTACTTGATTGCTGTTTAGCTCATAGCATGCTTTGGGTGTTTTTTACTGTCATTAGGGTTTATATGAAGTTCGGGAAGTTTACAATATTGTTCTATATCACGTCTTGAATTGAGACCGTCCTTAGTTTTACCCTTGACATTCAAAACTGTATTAAACATATTATCAATCACGTTTTTCTCGTTGTGCATCACATTAATATTATGTCATAGTAAGAGATGCTTCCAATAAGGTAACTCTCAAAATATACTTTGTTTGCACCAATTATGCCAGTTCGATTTACCTGGAATTTAAGTCTGTACTCCTGTTTCATGCATCTTCGGATATTCTTTAACTAGTTCATATAATTCTTCACCTGAAAATGTCATTGGTCGTTGTCTGTTCTCTGCTCTATTTACTATAAAGTTTTTCTTATCTCTTCTAAAAGTATGATTAACATGGATAAAACTTCGATGACAATCAAACCATGAAATTTTGCTTCCATACGATAATGAAAATCCCCGCTTATCTTCCATGCAGTAAGGACAAGCCAGACGACCGGCCGTACTCCAGCCTGAAAGCATTGTGTAAGCTGGAAAATCACCAATAGTCAATAATAAAGATGCAAACATACGAAAATTCTTTTTTTAGACACATCGTATGTATCCACCCCTTCATACCATAATGTTTTCAACTCTTCGATCAATGGCTGTAGATAAACATCGATTCCTTGTGTCGGATCATCAGGACCAGGGATGACCATCGTAAGAAACATATATGAAGTTTTCATACACATCCACGGAGGTAAATTATAAGGTGTAACGATAATAGACCAAGACGAATATTTACTACGAAATTGAGAGAATGGTGAAAATCCATCCGTATATAAACCAAGTTTCACATTACGACTCTCTACGACAAACGCAGGATAAGTCTTATCAAAATGTTTCCATGCTTCTCCGTCCGATGGATGTATCAAAGTCCCATCTTCCTACGTTCTCACACTGTGTCATCTCATATGTGATGCTGTCGCAGACACCGCATATAACTTTTGAAGTCTGGGAGTGATGGGTAAATAATGCATTTTCTTGTATGGAACTTCCTTTCCTTTTTTTTCTTGGTTTGTATCTTTTCTCGTTACATATTCTGCATTTCTTAAGATTAATGTCATCTTTCCAATACAACATACAACCTTTTATACATGTATCTATCTTCTAGTAGGGCAAACCGAAAGTAGACATTAGTTTTTTCACTTCATAATGACTATCACACATCAGATTATTGGGTGACATATGTCGTTTTGCAGCTTGTAAAACTGCTGTAAATCCAGCTTCTGTAAAATTGAATTTTGATTTCATGGTCATGTATTCGGTGGTAATTGACAATTCTGTTTCGCTACTGCAACCATCCCACAACGGTCTTTTCGCAGAATCCAGTAGATCATAAATTCTTTTCACCCCCTCGATCAGTTCTTCGTCGACATTTACATCATGAACTTGAACAGTACGGAACATTGACCATGCTGCATCTTCCACCATATCTACTATTGGATTCGTCGTAACATTATTGTTATTCACCTCAACCTCGGACACTATAGAATTAGATGCACCAATTTTTTCTCCATGACGATCTAGAAATAATAGTTTGGCACAAAACGGATTTACACAAATGTACAATAACTAAATCTGGTTTCCAAAAATGCAAATGTCGACATTTACGACACGGACAACGAATTTGTGTGCCGCCTTCTTCATTATTAGCTTTAGCGAATTTAACAAATTCATCTATACTATCCTTAAAATGTTTTTTGGTTGAACCTTTCGTTCCTGTTCGACTTTCATACATCCAAGTACGGTCGAGAAGATAGTTGAACATTTTTCCTAATTTAAAAATATATATATTAGAAATTTCAACAGCATTTCTTTTTTATTCCTATACGCATATAGACTTTGCATCTGAAGTTTTATGTGATTATTATCGTATTTTCTAATCTACCAAAGCCTTTTAGGACTAAAGCTTTGTTGTTATTTTATTTTCGTTTAAATCATTTATATTAACTAGAGATAGACTAAAATATCTACACACATTTATTCCCAATTCACACTTTCACACTTTCAAATTCACTCTTTCACACTTTCAAATTCCCAATTCCCAATTCACACTTCAAATTCACGCTTTCACACTTTCAAATTCCCAATTCCAAATTCCAAATTCACGCTTTCAAATTCTAAATACCTACAACCCAATTATTCTCAATTCACACTTTCAAATTCAACGATTTCATACTAATTAGAAATAACCTAATACAATAAATTAGCAATGCCTACACCCAATTATCATCACAATAATGTACATTTAAACCTAATTAAACACTAGTAAATGACATATTTCTTGGATAATTTTATTTTCGATGATTTTTTTGTGAATCCAACCGTACGGATTTGATTAAAACACTACAAAGCATCACTGATTCAAATTTGGTCTCGTTTGAAGGTCGTTCGACCGTCGAACGAAGGTTTCTTGTCCGAAAGTTCACGAACGGTCATAAATTTGAAATTCAAGATCGACACCCCAGATTCATTTATTTTTAAACCATATTCTGGAAACATGTCAAAAATACCTTAGATCGACATGGCACACAAACAATTTAATTTTACGCCGCATAATTTATTTTATATAATTTTATTATACCATATACATTTAAAAATTCATAATTGATTATCCAACGGTTTAAAAAAATTATTTTAATTCTTTAAAATGTTACATATAACCACCTTTATCGAATTTGTATAGAGGATCGACTAAAAGTTGCATCGATTGGTCGTGCGAATTAGATTTTCAATAACGATAACTTTTCGAATTAAACGAAAATATGTCATCGAAAATACTAATCTAACCTATCACGACCCATCATTGGGGTGAATATTAATAATTATACATGTCAATTTCATTTTTTAGCCATTTTAGTACTGTTTTTCTTTTTTTTCAAATGAAATAGGTGTATATAAGAAGTAGTTTGAGAAAATAATTAAATAGCCGACGCCAGCAGTCTCGGGCCGTCACAGGCCGCCTCCAGCCGACGCAAAATTCAGTAAAATTTTAAGCCGTCCCTAGTCGACTCCGAAGAGGAGACGGAGCCGACTCCAGCCGACTCCATGCTCCGTCCCCATTTTAAAGTATTCTAGTTGTGGCACCAATACATTAGTATTAATATTAGCTCCTATTGGAAAAAAAAATTTGAGTAATAATCGCACTAAGATGCACATGTCACGCATCTATCACACGCATCTATCACACGCTAATTAGTGCCCTTGAACCAACCAAAATTACATAAATATTGAATTATATTTTACATTTTATTTGTTTTGACATTTCCATCCCACATCCACAAAAGTCTAACCATATATATTAATTATATGAATGTGATTGTTGTACTAAATTAAATGTAAATTAGATTTTGAATGTCACATACAATGCATGATAATAAATACAATTAATTTGCATGAAATAAAAAGGTTTTGATACATTTATCCACCAGCAAGAAACAATAAAATTAATAAACAAATAAAACTTCTATGCATTTTTACAAATTTAATTCTACCAAAATACGTGACAGGTTTTCAAAAACATTAAATCTTAGATCTAAAGGCCCATATCAGTAGGTGAACTCCAACACTAGTTTTGAACAGAGCATATGATCTTATCTCCTGAATTAATATGCAAATAAACTACTTTTATAGTCCTGTAAAGGACCAGTCTGGATGACCAACTCATAAATATGCAAATGAGGGTTTGTAAAACTACAAATTAATTGCAGATTTTATTACCAATCCATTCCATCATAACTATACACCTATATATACAGATTTGGCCATTCGTTTCTCTTTAGGATCAAGTACAAAACAATCAACTAAGAAAAAGAAACAAGAAAAAATGGCTTCATGTGTGTCGTGTGGTGGATCAGGATGCCCAGGTAATTTGAACCCTTCTTTTGCATTTATTTTCATACTTCTACACATTAATATAACACTAAGTAGTCAGTAGTTGCATGTGATCCACACGTACAGTTAATAGAAAAAGGAGACTAATAGCTAAATATATGATGCAGGCAAGTCAAGGTGGCCAGAGCTTGTGGGCATGAAAGCATCGGAAGCAAAGAAGATAATTGAGAGGGAAAATCCTTTGGTGGAGGTGGTGTACTTAGGATGCCATGAGAAGAGGCGCATGATCTGTTGCTGCAACCGCGTTATCCTTTACTTGAACTACGAGGATCGTGCCCATCTTGATGATGGGACAGTCTGCCATGTACCCCTCATTGGATGAGTGGTTAAACTATCTTTATGTGCTCCATCGTCTTTATGACTATGACAATAAATCAATAAAGTGTATCCCAGATCTCAAGTTTCCTCTTTATGCCGACTATTCATTTTTAATTACTCTGTGTTTTTTTTTTTACTAGCACATCCAATTCTGTTTGGATAGTGTCTTCATGGATTGAAGTAAATACTAAATAATGCGACAGTATAACTCAATCAAGAGAAAGAATTGAGAAGAGGGAAACAGAACTGGTGATAATTTGTGTTGCGTCTTTGTTTCATTATCTTTATTATTCTTCCCTTAGTATGATTATGCATATGACCTTTGAGTAAAAGATCACGACGTTATAGTTGATATCAAAGCCTGCCACGTAGATTGATGTTTTGAAGCAACATATGAAAGATAAATTAAAACTTATATAGAGGAATTAAATGGTAGTAATTGAGTTAAATGAAACCCTCAAGTGAAGAATCGTTTGGTTACAATAAATCTCTCTATGGATAGCCATTTCAAAGCAATGGAAAACCATCAGCTATGGACGATGAATAGTGGAATGCAATGGGTAAGAGACATTTGGAGTTACTTATAATCTTTGCAAGAATCGTTTCACCATCATATGACCAACGAAAAGTTGATGTATTCAATATTCGGTGTACAAACAGGGAAAAAGTTTACGCAAGGAACTCGGAGACCAACAAAACACTTCTCTAATCCACAAAGCACTCTTTATACTTGATGATTACATGAAATAAAGGAAACTTGTAAAACACAGTCTAATCTTAAACCCAAACTTAACTGAAAAAAGAGAAAGTTAACTAAACATATTTTATAAACAATAAAACAATAATGCTAATGTGATATTTTCGTAGAACTAAAAATATTACATAGATAACTTATGTCCTTTTTAGTTGGGGCACTACTCTACAACCCAATATGTAACCTTGCTACCATCCGCAAGGGTGTTGCCCTTGCACTTCTACCTGATGGGGATTGTCACCTCCCCTTGACCGCCGTTCTGTAGGGGTAGTTTTGCATAGTGGCAAACAATTTGCTTAAAAATTTATCGCTCACTTTCAATCCACTTATTTTCTTTCTTATATTTTCTTTTATTTTTTTTGTATTATATCTGTTGTATTTTGTTAATACCGATGTACTAATTTCTTTTTCAATGTATTCATTTTTTAAATTCGTGATTTTCATATTGTTTTATAAGTCAATATCAATTATTAATATTTACTAAAAAATAATTAAAATAATTTAAAACAACTAAAAGTACAATATAAACAAACAATCACTCCGCATTCTGCCCCCCTTCGCAACAAAAAACATACATTTTCCTTTCATTGAACTTTTTTGTTTCATGCCCCATTCAGAATGTCCCTTTCGATTACTCCGTTTGCTTGCATAGATTGATAAATATTATCAAGTCATGGAATAATTTAAAACCTTGTTGTCATAATACAAAAATAAGAATTATTAAATGTAACAAAATACCTTTTTTTGAAGGCTACGTATGGGAGGTTTTTTTAAAACTATTTTTGGATGACTTTGCATTTCATGTGTTCTCATAACACTTGAATTTGAAGTTCTTTTTTCTATCGGTTCTTAACTTTGTAAAACAGGTGAAAGCATACGTAGTTTATTTTTGATGGTAATTCCTAATAACCTATGTGTGTTTTAAGAGGTTTTACTTGTTTTCCAATTATACTCCTAGTAATCAAATTGAAAAATTAACCATCGAGACTCAAAAATAGTTAGAGAATAAATATAAGAATACACACACAAATACACACACGACTTTTGTGGGGAACACCAAAACTCGTGTAGATCAAACTTTCAAGCATGTGTTGGTTGATTATCATAACATTTTGTATAGACTAATCAAAAGTATTACTGTTAGTATCAAAATGGGTACTTTCAAAATCCCCGTAGGTACTACGAAACTTCCAAGTGAAGCTGAAAAGAAAACTTAATCAAGACAGGTTCTTTTAGCTATATTGACTTAGATCTATTAAACAATATATTAAAAATGAAATTCTTTGATTTTATATATTATAAACTAAAAGAATTTCTTAAGTTATCACAAATTTGTAACTAATTATCAAACAACGTTTTTATAAGTTAGTAAGGCTGCGTTTGTTTTCCAAACAAAAGTGCTGAACGCTTAAACTTTTCAGCGAAGAGGAAAAATTTACACGTTTGTTTTGAAAAAGTAAGCAGCTCCTAACCCTATTATTAAGCGATATTATTCAGCGGCAATAACGCGCTGGATTCAATTCAGCATATTACCTCAATATAATTCCAGTCGTTCTTTTCATTTTTCATCACCAATTTTTTTCTACTTTATCAACTTTGACAGCTGCTGCAGAAGATTGTCTCTCTACACCCAATTTCAGTAAGTTTTTTAGCATAGTGTTTTTCTTTCTACTTTGTATTCTGTTTTATGAGCTGTATCTTTACTTTAATGCTGCTTTTACTCATTTTTTTTTACTGCTCGGTGCAACTTGCAGACATTTACCTGTCTGTACATCAATATATGGCTGTGGTCATTAAATAAATGTTCATATATTAGTACATGCGCATGTCCCTCTTCTTTTGTGTACTTCCTTTCCCATTCCAAATTATGCTAGCCTAGCTTTGAAAATGTCAAAAACAGCGGGTAGGATGTTATAATCAACAAGTGGGTAGGATGTTATAATCAGCTCAAGAGTTGTAGTATTGTAATGAAGATAACTGTTTAACTCTCATTGGACGATTGTTGAACATCAATAACATACGTACTAATAATTTGATTGCACAATGACAACTCATATATCATTACTGAGGAAACATAACAAAGTGGGTCATATGGTTAACTGGCACAATGCAGGTTGAAAAATTGTTCATTTGGTGTGAAAATTTTAGTCCTAGAATCTGACCAGTGAATAAGAGAATATATCAACCGTATTCACCTTTCTGTACAACAATATATGGCTATGTGGCCATTAAATAAATGTGTATATATTAGTACATGCACATGTCCTTCTTCTTTTGTATACTTTCTTTTCCGTACCAAATTATGCTAGTCTAGCTTTGAAAATGTTAAAAAGAGCGGCTGCACTGTTTCATCTTTTTCACATTTGATAAAAAGTTAAACATGAAATTTGATACAATCTTAGTTGGAAAACACAAAAACATTGTATTTGAAAACCGACTGCGTACGACACTGACATGAAATGAAGAAACTTTGAACTTAGAAAGATTATAGTTAAACTTGCATATACGATAATAAACTAAAATAGGGCAGCATATATATTGTGAATTCTGGTATATCTTTTCCTTCTTCACTATATCCTCCTAACACTAAGTTGCCAAAAATTATTCACGATGTTAAATAATATGTCTTGAAATAAGCCGAACTACCAAAATTATTCGATTCTTTAATCCAGATATTGCAAGCGCTTCATTTAATAATCTCAACTTTTATATCTGTATAATATTCGTGTTCATTCGGCTTATCATATATACTGTGTCCGTGATTTTGACGAAAAATTTAGCTACTAAAATGATATTTTCCTTTGCGAAGAACATTTTTTTCGATAAAGTTGTGGTTTCAACTACTTTTCGTTTGTTGTCAAATTGTAATGAAATTAAATATCACTTAAACGTATCGGAATTGTTCTTTGTATGTAGTAGTTAACAGTTATGGCATCAAAGAGAAAAACAAATTCAAAAAGCTATGACAGCCATGAAGATAATGAGAATTGCGAAGATAGAGCTGCTTTCACAAAGGATCCTGAAATGGAAAAAGACTTCCTTGAGTTGTGTTTTAGGGAAGTTGAGCGTCAAGGGTATAGAGGAATGTCTCTTACGAAAGATTCGTGGACAAGATTAGAGGCAGAGTTTAATGAAAAGTGGAAAGTGAATTTTGCGCACAAAATATTTAGAAATCGCTATGACTATTTGCGAAGAGATTATGATGCTTGGGTGAAAATTATTGGGCTCTCTGGACATGGTTTTTGTGCTGCCACCAACTCCGTACACTTGCCACCCGAAAAGTGGAAAGACGTTATTCAGGCAAGCTAATCAACTGTACTATTCTAATCCAATAATTTGAAGTATAAAAAGTAATGTTGATCTAATTGCATTATTATTATAATCATAAATGTTTAATGAACAGCAAAATCCAAGAGCGGCGAAGTTTCGAAACAGTTCACTCAAATATCCTGAACTAATGAAAGGTGTGTTTGAAAAAACGTTAGCGAAAGGTTCATATGCTTGGTCGTCTTCATCGTCAATCCCACGTCCTACAACTGATACTGAAAATGAGGATGATAATTTTGAGAACGAAGAGGATGTAAATGCAGAAAATGTTGAGCTGAATGGTAGTATGAATGATGACTACTTTGAGGGAATAAGAGTTACTGCTGATATTGGAAGTAACACCTGTGAAGTTGATATGAATCGCACTAGACAGTCGAAGGCAACACCCCGTCGCTCAAGTAAAAAACATCAAAAAGGTTCACCTGGTGAAACATTAGAAAATCAACTAGAGGGATTAGTTGGCATCTTGAAGCAGCAAATTGATGAAGAGAAGGCTAGTAGAGGACCTTCTTACACCGATATTATGGTTTCCCTAAGAGAAATGAAAAGTTTGGGTATGATATCACCGGATGAATATAGACAAGCAAAAGTGCTGTTTTGTGACAAGCCAGAACTGAAAATTGCGTTCATGGATGAACGTACCATTGAAGAGAAAGGAGAGTTTTTAAATTATATTCTATATCAGTAGTTGTTTGGTGTTTGTTTTCAGTAATAAACTGTATGTCGAGTCAATAATTTATTGTACTTGTATCCTTATTAGTTTGGTACATTTATTTCAATTTACAGTTACATGTACGCATGATTATGATGGATTGTTTTTTTCAGCATGACAAAGAAGCTTTGGTTATTGGTTAGATGGATCACTCTCTTAATATTACTGAAAATAAAAAACCATGGAACAAAGCGGCAAAAAGTTTTGATCTCGTCTCTTTCTGGAAAAAAGTATGTGAAAGAGTTGTTGGACGGTCCTTCCACCGTCATATATGATGAATTTCGAATGGATAAGCAATCTTTTAAAAATCTATGTCGTTACTTTCGACAGCAGAGTTGGCTTTCCAATAGCAAACACCTTGAAGTCGAAGAAAAAATGGCAATGTTTTTATCCACCATAAGTCATAACAACCGAAACCGTATAATAAGGTATAGGTTTCAACACTCTGGGCAAACGGTTCATAAATACTTTCATGAAGTATTGAACGCGATGATGAATTTTGCTCGAGAAATGATTGTTCCTCCAGATTTTACCAAACCTACTGAAAATATTCGATCTCATGTTGATCTAAGAGAAGGCGCGTTTAAGGGTGCGGTTGGAGCATTAGACGGTACGTTAATAGATGCGAATATTCCAATTGATGAGCAAGTACCATTCAGAGGAAGAGGTCAGGGAAATTGCTATCAAAATGTATTGGCCATATGCGACTTTGACATGAAATTTATTTATGTGATGGCTGGCTGGGAAGGAATAGCGCATGACTCAAGGGTCCTTAGTGAAACGTTGCATGATCCTGCAAATAATTTTCCTCTACCACCACCGAGTAAGTATTTTATGATAATTAACTAACATCGTGAATGAAAACTATTATTTATATTTCGTTATGCTACTGTAGGTTTGTATTACCTCTGTGATGCGGCATATATTAACACAAGAGGCTTCTTATCTCCATATCGCAACACTCGATATTGGCTGAAAGCTTATAGAGGTAATAGTGCTACAACTAGAAAGGAACGATTTAACCATGCTCATGCAAAACTAAGAAATGTTATTGAGAGAAGCTTTGGTGTCTTAAAAAAGAGATTTCCCATTCTAGATAAAATGCCTCCTTATAAGTTTTGTGTGCAAAGAGATATAGTAATTGCATGTATGGCTATACATAATTTTTTACGTCGTGTTGCTCTTCATGATGAGTTATTTGAGCAAGCTGAACAAGGTGAGGAGGATGGGAACGATAATAATGAAATAAATAGCATGGCCAACGATACAGAACCACCACAAGTTCCATTACGTCACAGTGATATATTTTCAACGCAATCACAAGTATTTATGGATAACATGCGTGATCAAATTTCTTATTGCTTGTAATCAGTTAATAATGGAAAAATTTTGTTATGTACGCTTTATTTTGGAGTTTTATGGATGTATATTTCTATGTTTTTCATTGGTAGTTTATCGTGTGTTGTGTTTGACTTGATGCGATTTTTTTATATCATAAGTGCTTAATGAAAATGTTACAGAAGAAAAAACAAACAGCATTCCAACATCCAGCACTCAGCACTCAGCACTCAGCATTCAGCATTCAGCACTCAGCACTCAGCACTCAGCACTCAGCACAAAAAAACAAACGCACCCTAAGTACAACATGGTTTATATTCCTACATAATAAATAGTGTTAGATATAAATAGTTAAACACATAAGATATTGGCATTCTCTTCGTGAGCAATTTTCAGGTGGTCTTTCATCACAATCGTGGCTTGATTGTGAGTGTTTATCATCTTGTCGACTAGTTTTTTGTTATTCTTGGCCGTTGTTTCGGCCGCCTCTGTTTCTTCAATTGCCTTTGTTGGATCCTTCTTGTACCCTTTGGTTATTCTCTCATAGTCTTTCTTCTCCGACTCAAACTATTGAATATCAGTTTGATGAATTCGGTTGACGTCAGAAAGAGCAAAGTAAAGTTTCTTTCATTTGCGCCCCTGATCGTCAGCTCTTGAATCCCTCCAATCCGATGGCCGACCTCTTCCATGGAAATATCCTTAAGGTCATATTCGAACTTAACCCTAGTCAGGCAGAGGTTCGAGCAAGAGGCTAGCATTCTATTTGGTGGGGGTGGGGGTGGATTTGGAAGAATAGAAACCACTTTCGGTTGGTAGGGTAAGGGAACTGTGGTTGTCAAGGGAAGAGATGCTGGAGGTTGTTGTTGGGAGGAAAGTTGCAGTTCAGATCGAGGCGAGGGAAGACGAGAAGAGGAACCGTGATGGTCATGCAAGAGCTTATGTCTTTTTCCCTAATCATAGCTTTCCTTCTCCTCTGTGTGTCTCTTTTTTCTATCTCTTCTATCTCTTTCCACTTGGTGATTGAGTTCCGCTTAGCGCTTTGTACCTTTTCTCCGCGCTCTTTCTTCATCTCATTCTCTCTCTATAAGAGCTGGAGCGAGGAGGATATGGCTCAGGGGTTACTCTCCTTTTCTCAGAGGTGTCAAAATAGAGATATCTAAAGTGTTCCCTTTCCATTGTACCTAAAATAAAAGAAAGGACTATATCAGTTTTGGAACATTTGAATGTGAACAAATGCAAGGTATGCGTGTTCGTGATCGTAGAAGTGTGTGGTGTGCAGGTGTCCCTCTAAGTACTCCACGGACCATGTTCGGAAGGTATTAAAGATGGAGTCTTGCCTCCTTCAAGTAGGATGCCCTTGGATTGGAAGATGAAACCAAGGGAGCACTCCTTAAGAAGATCATTGATGGGAATGTCGAGATCACCGTGCGAGCCAAAGATGTATGAAGAACTGGTTGGAGGAGTCGCCTCGGCTATCGGCATTATGCTTGGCTCTGCAATTTGCTAGAAAATCTGGCTGATTATTCATTTCAGAAGTAGAAAGGTAGGAAGTTTAGTGCCTTCCGGAGACGTCTCTCCATACGACTTATCTCATCCTCAATCAATATCCATGTTATCGTCATCTTCTTCGTTACCTTCTTCATGTTTCTCTTCTCCTTCTTCTTCTCTTCCTTCTCCCACTTCATGGATTGTTTCAATTTCATCTTTTTCTTCTTCTTTCGATTGCACCTCACCAGCAACATTTACTTCCACTGCTCAATCGACGGATTCATCGATGTTTACTGTGTTGGTTGGGCCTCTAACGTCCCCTTAGATACCTTTGCTGGAGCTGTGAATGGGGGTGGAAGACTGGTTAGCATCCTTTAACTACTTGATGGAACCTTCGCATGAATGGCGAAACGTTCAGGATGTAGAAAGTTGTATAGGCGAAAATTCTCGTTCGTCGAGAGAAAAACGCTGAAACGATATCAGATGTTGACATTCTTGAGGGTTAGTAGAGTTTTGAAATGCTATTCTTTCGTGTCTCGAGCAGGGATATATGCGCAGAAAGGAGATAATAAGTTAAACACTCGGACAGTGAAAATCCAAGCACAGAGAAAAATGGAAAGGAAGAAGTTTTACTTCCGAAAAGCCAGAGCCTGTTGAAACTGTACAAGCATCGAATGAAGAAATATTCATTCTCGAAGTACAAACATTTGTTGTGGAGCGCTTTGATGACCTTTCACCAGCACAAGGCTTTGACGATCATAAAAGAAAGCGATTCGCTCCATTGTTTGAAGTTTAGACATGTGTGAGTTCTCAAAAGGTTAAAGGATGCTAATAATGGTTTATGAATAGGTTATATAAGAAGCTTAACAAGGCATAACGGTTGGAGTGGACTTGAGTAGGAGCAAGCCCGAGCTCATGGAGAAACATACGAAGGAATATTTTGAATGATGGTACTGTTCCGCTAGGCACATGTACTAACTGCAAGCCCTGTAGCCCATTGAAGGATTGTGCACTCATTGGTTTCCTGATGGGATCAAGACGTCACCTTCCAGAATTTCATGTTATCAACATATGGTCCAAAGTGACCTAGTGGTTGCATCATCAACACCTATTCAGGAGTATCATCGAAAAATCTTAAGCTGATTCGTTAATTTAGTGGAGGAGGTTTGATTTGGATTGGTTCTGCTGGTACTATCATCCTTCATAACTTAGCAGTGATCAAGCGCCTAAGTCTAACAAGTGTAGAGGACGAGACCTGAGCTGTGGTAGAACCAGCTTCAAGAGGAGTTGACGTCCCAGTGCCAACGATGTACCCATGTCCTCTACAACCTAGTCTAATGCACAATACCACCATTCAGTTGAGCTGGTGGTCAGACCACAAATTATAAGTATTTATGGATTTATAAATTTTTATTATTTATTTGTTTATTATTATATTTTATTTAATTTTAAACTTATATCATATTATAAATTTAACACGACAACAGAAAACTAGTTTTCTGACGCCAAAATGGCGTCGGTATGACGTCGGAAATAGGCTTTCCGACGCCATATTTAATGTCGGTAAAACTAGCATGGAAAAAAATTTCTCATGCCTTCCCGATGCCACACGTTAGGTGTTTTTGGACGTCTTTCTGACGCCATGAGTTAGTTGTTTTCCGACGCCATTTTACCGATGTCTTCCCAATGCCATTTTTTCCGACATCGTACCAACGCCATGACGATACCAAATTTAAAATACAATTTTAAATTTCTCATACCTTACTGACGCTATTTCTGAAGTAATTTGTCAAAAAATTTACCGTATTTTTAACATTTGAACTCAACATTAAATGCATTCATTCCAACAACACCAAACATACTATAAAACATATATATCTCAATTAAACAAAATAATATTACCATCAACAATATAAAACAACAAAAAACAATGATATAATCGATGAAATATTAAGATAACACATAACATTAGTAGTATTATCCAATACAACTTAAACTAATATCACATACATGCAAGTCTAGATGAAAATCATGTTCACATAGTAGTTAGATATATATACATCACAATGTTTGGAAGTAATAAAACCATAACTGCAAAGCAAACAAAAAACTTCACCCGTCTTCTATGTGGTCCTTGTAAAGATCCATCATTGCTTGAGTCGACCTTGTGAGTCGTGCAATAAACTTCTCAAGATGTCGGTTCCCTATGGAGATCTTCCCACTGAGAAATGAAAACAAATAGTAAACGAGACGATATTTGAATGTCTTCGTTATTAATTTTAATGTTTCTACGTCTGACAGATCTAATGAGTATTATTTATGCTTATAAGTAAAATGTTGGCTCATGGTGTAAATATCATTTTGTATGAAATGCTTGATCGATAAGTTTAAAACTGGTTTTAACTCAGTTTTAAAACTGGTTTTAACTCAGTTTTATCTATCCCTGAGGCCAACCCAAATCCATGAGGTTCTATCCATCTCACAGATATGTTATGACCATGATCAATATGAGCATTCAGTCTGCCAAGATTCCTAGGTGAAATAACTTGATGAAGTTTTACATCTTTCCGTTTAGTGACAATACAGTGCACAAAATCGTCATTCAATGATAGCGACAGCATGTTATTAAATTCGTTAAGTCAATTAGATTCATAAATGGCATTACTTTCTTTCAAAAAGATTCAGTGTAATGGCAAAAACATGTGGTCGATATTTACAGTGTTATCTTTTGAAGTTTGAAAAGGGGGTATAACATTCAAAATGAAAACACATGGTTGATATTAACAATGTTATTGTGCCTGTCTAGCTTTTGAAACTTGAAACCATACAAACAAAATCATCTAAAGAATTAATTATTCATTCTTTGTATTACAGCTGACAGTGGACACTGACCGAGCGCCAAGTTGTTTTTATTTTACTTTAATTGATTCATCTTATAAACGACAAGTAATAAGTACAAAGTCCATTGAAGCATGAGCTAAATTCTATTTGACCGTCGCTACTACGATGTTAATAAATAAAAGAACCGACTATTTATCCCCGAACCCAAATTAAATCCTAAACTCCATTTGAATGTGCATGTTATGTATTCAACACATAAATATAACATATATCATAAGGAATTGAAGAAAAAAGTTCTCAAAAGCACAGCGATAGGGATTTCACTGTGCACTGTTTTCACAAAAATATTTTCATTTGTCACCTTCAAATGTTCTAATGACATTTAGCTAATTTCTAGGACAATAACATGAAACCAACATATTGTTTCCAGCAAACTATGTTATGGCACTCTACCTATAAACCGTTTGTTTCGGTGTTTCTGAAATATCAACTTGTTATTTTCTCAAACTAACAATAAATAAATGGCTCATTATACATAAGCATAACAATAACTTAGTGCCACATCAAAAAGGGTGTGTGAAAAGTAGACCTGTCAAAATATGACCCAACCCATTAACCCAACCCATTTACCCTACTTTTAAGTGGGTTGGGTCAACTCATTTATGAATTTTATTAAATGAGTTATGGGTTGGATTGACCCATTTTTAAAAGGGTTATAAGTGGGTAACCCATTTATCAAAAACATTAAATTTTAATATAAATTTGAAAAATAAGAATTTTAAACATACAATGTAGTTTTCATGAAAATTGACAGTTGTACTTAAAAAAATAACAGGCCACTGCATCTTCATATTTGAACTTCACCGACTGTAGAAGCCGCTATTTTTTCTGTTCAGACTGCAATTAAAATTTCTAATTCCAAGTTATAAATTCGAAATTTCCAAAAATTTCAAAATTTAAATTTCAAATTTCAAATTTTCATATTCCAAATTTCAAATTCGATATTTCCAAAAATTTGAAAATTTAAATATCAAAATTCGAAATTTCCAAAAATTTCAAAATTAAAAAATTCAAAATCCGAAATTTCCAAAAATTTCGAATTTCAAAATTCGAAATTTCCAAAAATTTCAAAATTTCAAATTTAAAATTTTCAAAATTTCAAAATTCGAAATTTCCAAATTTAAATTTCGAAATTTCAAATTTCGAATTTCAAATTTTAATTTTAAAATTTTCAATTTTTAAATTCAAAATTGAAAATTTAAAATTTCGAATTTGAAAATTCAAATTTTCAAAATGCGAAATTTCAAATTTTCAAAATTCAAAATCAAAAATTTGAAAATTTAAATATCAAAATTTCAAATTTCAAAATTCGAAATTTCCAAAAATTTCATAATCCGAAATTTCCAAAAATTTCAAAATCCAAAATTTCCAAAAATTTCAAAATTTAAATTTCAAATTTAAAATTTTAAAAATTTCGAACTTCAAAATTCGAAATTTCCAAAATTTTCAAATTTAAAATTTTCAAAATTTCAAAATTCGAAATTTCCAAATTTAAATTTCGAACTTCGAATTTCAAAATTTAAATTTTAAAATTTTCAATTTTTAAATTCAAAATTGAAAATTTCGAATTTTAAAATTCAAATTTTCAAAATTCAAAATTTCAAAATTTCAAAATTCAAAATTTCAAATTTTAACAAATTCAAAATTCGAATTTTGAAATTTGAAATTTTAATTTGAAAATTTAAATTTGAAAATTGGAATTTGAATTTTTAAAGTTCAAAATTTTGAAATTTTAAAATTCAAAATTCGAAAATTTGAAATTTGAAATTTGAATATTGTACTGTGAAAATTTTAAATTTTGAATTTTCGAAATTTGAAAATTTTAAATTTGAATTTTGAAATGTGAAATTTTGAAATTTGAAAATACATTTTTTTAGAATTTTTTCATATAAAAAATCGACTTATGTGAGTCGAAAAGCAAAAAAAATTGCTTTTGCAATAAGTTGAAAAATGACTTTTAAAAGTCGGTAGATTTTGTTTATCGATATTGACTTTTTAATTTTTTCATTTTATAAGCAAAAAACAACTTATTTATTGTAATCCAAACGGCCCCTAAATCTTTAAATGAGTTAAATGGGTAACCCGCTTATTAAACGGGTTGGGTCATATATGGCTAGGGTCATAAGTGGGTAAAAAAGAATGGGTCATAAATGGGTTGGGTCAAACTCAACCCAACCCATTTTGACCCAACTCAACCCATTTGACAGGCCTAGTGAAAAGTTTATAGTCAGCCAATTCAAACTAGCGGTAAACATTTATCAATACCCTCATCAAATAAGTCAATGGAATGAAATGGGACATTTAGAGCTACAAATTTTATGAATACCCTTCATCACAATAAGTAAATGGAATGAAATGGGACGTTTTGAGCCACAAAGTTTAACAATGCTAGTAGAATACGATAAGATCACAAGCTTGTTTTTAAGATTTCAAAATCTTTTTGACATGCAGTGCTTTTATATTTTCATTTTTGACATGCAATGCAAGTAGTATATTTGCATGCTTAGTTTGAGTTTATTCTAGCAGACTAGTAAGATTAAAAGCTATAGATGTAATGTTTAATTATCTTTGGATATAGTTAACTCAATGTTTCATTTTCAAAGAGTAGCATGGATCATAAATATGCTATGAAGTATTTGAGCATTACGTAGCAAGTATAAGGCAAAGCTTGTCATTACAATGGTGCGACATAATTGTTACCTGACTTGGATGCAACCTTTGAGCCCCCCGATATTTCAAGAAAGCATTGTCTTTTATGATGACACTCATGTCCAACCACTTTAAAGTAGTCCCGTCAAACGGGTTGAGTTAGGTTAAAATGGGCTGGATCGAGTTTGACTCAACCCATTTATGACCCATTCTTTTTTATTCATTTATAACTCAACCCACTTAATAAGCGGATTACCCATTTAACCCATTTAAAGATTTAAATTTAATTTGATTAATAAAAAACAAATAAATATAAAATAATTATAATTCTAATTTTTATGTTTTGAATTTCAATTTCTAAGTACAACTGTCAATCCCCTTGGAGAACTACAGTGTACGTTAACAATACGAAGTATCTGAGTGTTCCATACCGTCCGTAATTTAGGTGAGAGTTAATCGGTCGAAGTCTTGTGACGCCCCACCTCTATACCACGCTAGCCAAGGACACTACGAGATAATGCCGTCAAGTAGCGCGGAGAATAAGGCTGTTGAGGAGCGACCATCCGTGTAATGCCTTTGTGCGAGCACCGATATGTCAGATAAAATAATAACTTTTCATTTCATCTCAAGAGGAAACTCGACATACCGATACAAACACAAGATTACTACACAGTGGCTATATGTAATCTTCGGAAACAAATATAGAAATATCATAACACAAATCAGTCACAGAAGTTCATATCTCAAAGGCGGAAACAGATATGAATATTACACATAAAAGTGTTTATCAGAGTAGTGGTCAAACAAGATCCACAATATAACAAAAAAATAGATACAAGTGCTAGACAAAATAATATGTATACATCAAGGAGTCTCTATCTCGAACGTATACCAACAAAAACTACAAATCTAATGTAGTTAGACAAAAGTCAGATAATACTCCCAGATGAGAAGTCAAGCAGGAGCACCTGTAATACCTCGGTCTGACCCGAGTATTATTTAATAAGAAAATAATAAACGGATCAGTCTAGCTATAAATATCAGATAAAATGATTAAGGATAAGAAATATGACAAAAACGTATGATAACCATAAAACCATACTATGATAAGTATGTAATTGAAAATCAATCAGAGATTAATCAATATCACAAGAATCTTCTCAAAGATCAAAATAATGTCATACTCTTTATTTTTATTCACCAAGTCACAAATATCGACATCATATCGATGTCAATCATAAAAATTGGTGAAACATAAATTCTAGAAATCATCAATAGAAATCCAGAAATCACAAAAAGGGGGAGGCCTATCACAAAACGGGAGCATGAAAACTCACCAACGTGTGTATCACAAACGGGACGCTATCCCATGGTTGCTAACTATAGAGCCGGTGCAACAACGTAGTACAATATCGGTACGCCCGAGGAACCTGAAACTCGAATAATTCGGAACAACAACGTAGTACAACGGTATGTCTGATGATCCTGATAAGCTGGTGCAACAACATAATACAAAGGCAAGTCCGATGGACCGAACTACATAAAAGAACATGGGTCGCTAGCCTACAAAAAAAAAAGAATGAGTAGGAGCTCCAAAGAATACATAGGTCGTTAGCCTATAAAAGAAATGAGACGAAACTCAATAAAACGAGGTACCGTCCCCTTCGCGGACAAAGAAACATAGCCTATCGCTAGTCTAGATCGCATAGATGATCATCAATGATCATCAAGATGTGTCAATTACATTAAGCTAGTAAATATTCGAATTTAGCTTCATGTCCCATAACCACTAGCTTAACTTAAATATTTACGAACAAATTGTATATCTCCACTAGAAAATTGTCACAAGAGATTCAATCGAACAAGTCCAAGAATTAACCGACGAAGTAAACGCAAGTGTTTTATACCACTTGATTTACTAAGTCGTTTAAATAGATTTCTCATACGAGTGAGGTAAAGGTTTGTATATACTAGTAGATTTGAAAACGGTTTAAGAAACGAGCTTTGTAATAAAATAGTGTTGAAATCGTTTTGATGAAAGAGTTTTGATATTTACTACTAGTATTGAAACCTTTATGTTTTTAAAGTGACAAATCACAGAAATGATTATAAAAACAATCAATCACCAAAATTCACATTCGAAGTCATGAATCAAATCCGTATAAATCGATATCGAATCCATCAAATGGATACTCTAAATATCTCCATAAAAAGGAAAAGTTATCAAAGTCAATAATAAATGATAACAATAAGTCGGATAATCACGAATCGATTTAAAACGGGAAACCCAAACACATAGGGCAAATTGGACAAAGACAACAGATTCAGACGTCTGAAATAAATGGTTTAGACGTCTGAATCCGAAAAATGAATATTTTCCAGAGCCCTATTCAGACGTCTAGGTCACTGAATTCAGACGTCTGAAAATGGCTAATTTTAGACTGTTTCCTCTCTGGTTCAATTCGAACCAATTCAGACGTTTGGAAATATTTAATCAGACGTCTGAAACTGGGAATAGAAATTTTCCCAATACAATATTCAGACGTCTGGAATAAGGATTCAGACGTCTGAATCCTGATGCTCAGGCATTTGCTGAACCTAGGCCAAAGATGGCCAAAATAATTACCGGAAGCGATCGGACGAGCGACGACGGCTAAGGATTTACGCTAAGCGACAACCCAGCCTTAATGGCTCTTCGATACGCCTCGAGTATCAATGTCCAAATATCCATATAAGGATTTTCATAAATTTTGCTTCCAAAACACCAAAAATTGAAATATCTCCAAAGCAATACAAATCAAAAGCAAATGCATATAAATAAGTGTTAGGAATTCATACCTAACAACAATGATAGATATAGACATAGATGTGAGATAAAAATCTCACCTTTAAACCCAAAACAAATGAAGAAGAAGCTATAGAGCAATGGCAAGGACAACCACTTTTCAATTTCAACCCAACAAGCTTGAATCTAAGCTTAAAAGAGAAACATTTCCTAAGTTAGGTTTAGGAATTTCTGAATTGAAAGGAGAATGAGTTGGAGAAGAAGAAGAGAAAGCTTACCAAAGCTTCTTCTATGAATTTGGAGCTAGAACTTGAATTTGCAAATGGAAACTATGGCTTAGGATTTCCTAATTCTTTTTCTCTTCCCCATTTTTATCTAAAGCTTGAGTATTAGGTAATTATGAAGGAATGAAGAGAAGAGGGGGTGAAGCTTGGGTCTAATGGGCAAAAACCAAACCAAAGCCCTAAGTGAAAAAGTAGCAAAATTCCTCTAACTTCAAACATATCGAAGTTTATACTCAAAAAGGTCGCAAACGTCATTTTGAACTCGATGAGGGTGGTCTCGATAATTCGACCGTTTGCAAAAAGTAGCTTTTCGGGCTAAAATCGGACTAACGATGCTATATTTAACTAAAATATTTAAATACACGATCGTAAAATATGCGGATTGTTACAAACTCTCCTCCTTAAAGAAATTGCGTCCTCGCAATCTTAAGAAATAAATGAACAAAAAGTAACAACCATAAAAGCATAACAACACAAAAGAAGAAATTTGGAATAAGAAGTTCACCTCAAAAAGCACGAGAAAGTAAGTCCGGATGTGTTCGCTCGATGAATTCTCTAGATTTCCAAAAACAATCCTTAGGATTTGAAGACCATTGAACTTTCACAAGCGGGACATTTTTATTTCGAAGGCGTTTAACCTATGTTGCAATGATGCGAATAGGGTGTTGCTCATAAGTTAAATTAGATGAAACTTCAACTTCTTCAACAACACCGGGCTCAAGAATAGAATCGGAATCTCAAAAGCATTTCCGTAATTGAGAACGTGAAACACGTCATGAATAGCAGAAAACTGAGCCAGTAATAAAAGGCGATAAGCCACTGAACCAATACGTTCGGTGATGGAAAATGGATCAATATATCAAGATGCTAATTTTCCCGATCGACTGAAACACACAACACACTTCATAGGTGAAATACGAATAAACACAAAATCTCCCACAGAAAATTCTAATTTCCTCCTTCGGTTATCGGCATAGGATTTTTGTATACTCTGGGCTTCTTTCATCCTATGACGAATAAGGTCAATCTTTTCTGTGGAATCACGAATAAAATCTGGACCTAAAACCAGCTTCTTACCGGCCTCAAGCCACCAAGAAGGAGATCGGCATGGCCTTCCATAGAGTGCCTCAAAAGGTGCCATACCAATACTAGATTGGAAGCTATTATTATAGGAAAACTCAATAAGAGAAATATGATCTTACCAACTTCCACCAAAATCAAAAACACATGCCCGAAGAAGATCTTCAAGAGTTTGATTCACACGCTCAGTTTGTCCATCGGACTGAGTATGATAAGCGGTGCTAAAATTAAGCTTCGTTCCCAAAGCTTTTTGAAGACTCTTCCAAAATCCACTAGTAAACAATAGATTACGATCACTAACAATAGAAGTAGAAACTCCATGCAATTTAACAATTTCTTTGATAAAGAGTTTGACCAAAAGAGGAACGGTCCTATTAGACCAAACGGGAATAAAATGGACGGATTTAGTAAGTCTATCAACTATCACCAATAAGCTATCATGACCCGAACGAGAACGGGGAAGGCCGTCGATAAAATCCATGGAAAAATGATCCCACTTCCAAATTGGAATGTCTAAAGGTTGCAATAACCCACCGGGCATTTGATGCTCGGCCTTAACGAGTTGGCAAGTCATGCAACGCTTAATGAAGTTAAAGATATCAAATTTCATTCCCTTCCAATAATAAAGTCGCTTCATATCCGCGTATACTACTACCGGGATGAATGGTAAATTTAGAACGATGAGAATCTTCTAAAATGTTTTTACGAAGATCACAAATATTTGGCACGATAAGTCTATCAAATTTTCGATTACCGCCACGAGAATAATATCAAAGTCTTTCAAACCTTCAATATCAAATTTATCCCTACAACTTTGGCTAAGAAGAGCCAATTCGGGATCTAGCTTTTGAGCTTCAAGAATGCGGTCTAAAAGAGAAGGATGTGCCTCAAGGCTACATAAAACAAGAGATGAACATAAATCGGATACAGGATCTCGAATCTCACAAGTGGATAAAGTCTCGAGATCATTCCATTCGGATATCATCATGGAAACAACCGCTCGTTGCTTACGACTAAGTGCATCGGCAACTCGATTCCCCTTTTCGGGAGTATAAAGAATATCAAGATCATAAGATGCAAGGAACTCGATCCAACGTTGTTGACGCAAATTAAGTTACTTTTGAGAAAATAAATACTTCAAAGATTTATGATCGGTGTAAAGAATAAATTTTTCTCCCAAAAGATAATGACGCCAAATTTTAAGGGCGAAAACAATAGCCGCGGGCTCTAAATCATGAGTGGCATATCTAGTCTCGACAGACTTTAATTGCCTAGAAGCATAAGCAATAACACGCTCTCTTTGCATGAGAACGGCTCCCAATCCAACACGACTAGCATCGGTATAAACAACAAAATCTTGGTTTCCTTCGGGAATCATAAGAATAGAAGCATCGAAAAGGAGTTCTTTTAATTTCTGAAAAGAAGCTTCACATTTGTCCGACCAAATGTATTTAACTCCTTTCTTTGTCAAGCTACTAAGAGGCACGATAATTTCAGAAAAGTCCTTTATGAACCGGTGGTAATAACCTGCCAATCCAAGAAAGCTACTAATCTCTGTCACACTCTCTGGTCTCTTCCAATTTTGAATCGCTTCAATCTTTGAAGGATCCACAGAAATTCCGGATTCGGAAATAATGTGACCAAGAAATTTCACACGAGATTGTCAAAAATGACACTTAGAAAATTTGCTTTCAATTGATTTCTCCTAAGAGTTTCCAACACAACCCGAAAATGCTTTTCATGCTCTTCCTCGGTTTTAGAATAAAAAAGAATATCATCTATAAAGATGAGAACAAATCGATCGAGGAAGTCTTTGAAAACTCGATTCATAAGGTTAACGAAATAAGCCGGAGCATTCGTTAAACCAAATGGCATAACAAGCCATTTATAAGATCATAACGCGCACGGAACGATGTCAAAGAAATGCTGTCCTCTGCAATACGAAGCTGATGAAAACCGGTTGCTAAGTCTAATTGTGAAAAGACTCTAGCACCACTAAGTTGATCGAATAGATCATCAATCCGAGGTAAATGATATTTATTCTTAATAGTAAGACCATTAAGCTTGCGGTAGTCAACGCAAAGCCTAAGTGTACCATCGAATTTCTTCACAAAAATAGCAGAAGCTCCCCAAGGAGAGAAACTAGAACGAATAAATTGCTTCATCTCCAATTCAGATAATTGTTTGCGCATCTCCTCATTTTCTTTATTGGACATACGATAAGGAGGGCGAGTGATAGGTAAAGCTCCAGGGATTAGATTAATTCTGAACTCAATCGCTCGCTTAGGTGGTAATCCTAAAATGGGCTCAAATATGTCGGAGAATTCACGAACAACATGAATAAGAGAAATGACATCTTCCTCATCATCATTATCGTCATCGTGAGGATTTAAAGAATATAAAGATGCTGTGAAGTTGGAATCCGAATCTTTAAGAACAATAGAAATATGCTTAACAGATTGACGATGTCTGTAACGCCCCACCCCGAGACCCACCTTAGCAAAGAGAATTAACAAGTAATTCTGTCTACTAAAGCAGAGAATAGGGCTAGTTAAGGGCGACCATCTATAATTTTATCTTAAACATCTATTGAATACGTCGATAAATGCATTATACTTTTTTTTCAACTCAAGTGGATCGACATACCCAGTAAATGCTTAATCCAAAACTATAGGTGGCTAACGGATCTATCAGAACAAAATACAATAACTGAATGTAAATCACATCACAGAACAGTAACCCACATCATATATATACATATACACTGATACATGTTTAGTACAATACAATATGAATACAATAAAGGTGGTACACGACCACACCATAAACATCGAATCAAATGTAAAAACACCAGAGTATGCGGAAGAGATAAACTACTCAAGAGAAAGAAGAGCTGATATCCAACATCAACTTCAAGCTAAGCCCAATAGATGACACCTGAAACAACCCGGTCTGACCCGAGTGAAAACACACGGGTCAGGCTAGCTAGAACTTATGATTAGTAAGGGTGATGATAAGAAATAAGGGGAAAACCATTCCATCATTACCAATGGAATGATATAGGTCATCAAGTTATCTCTAGAGTGATACATCAATGGTTCATCATGATTGCATAGAGGAATACAATATGTATATTAGATAGACATGGTTTATCTAAATATATATATATATATATATATATATATATATATATATATAATCGAATGAAATGGGTGAGGATGTGGACCATAAAGTAAATCTTCATAAGATAATTAAACTTTAAGAATCCATCATAAATAAAACCCATCTAATAGAAACTTCTTAATTATTATACCTCATCTCATCGGTATAAATATAAATACATCACAAATCCATCATTAAGCTCATTATAAAGGAATTTCCATAATCATTTATACCTCATATCATTGGTATAAATATAAATCTATCTTAAATCTATTATCAACACTCATCATAAAAGCATTACCAAAATTTATACCTTATCTCATTGGTATAAATATATATAATGTCTCAAATCCATCTTGATAGAGCCCGGAAAGAATCCAAAACATCATATTCGAAATCACCATAAAACCATGTATATAAATAAGCCCTTTTCTTACATAAGGCTATAATAAAGCATCATCATCAAAACAGTGAAAACGAAACATCTAAACTTCATGGAAAACAGCACGTGCTTTACATCTTGACTAGTACTAGTAATTTGGTACCATACATCGTGATGACTTGGGGTCACATAACATCATAACATCGTGATTGACTAGTCGGAACATCTTGATGACACCCAGTCACAAATCCGAGTAAAAACATCATGGTGATTGGAGTTGGGTAATAACATCATGATCATCGTGGTGACTCCAATCGTACTCGGTCTAGTACTAGTAACATCTTGAATGTGTCTCAACTATTCGAATAGGAACCCAAAAGGCGAGAACGTATATCCCATACTATACGTTCTCCCCTAATGTTTTACTAATCGTTAGTTGGTTCCACATTAGAAAACATCATAAAACATCAGAACCATCATAAAACTCACTCTGCCTCTTCTAATCGGCGAGTTAATATAATACCATACTCATCTCTTCTCATCGACGAGTAATGGTTCCATCGTGACTTGTCTCATTTCATCGACAAGTAAAAATCATCATAACTATCTTAACTTCATAAATCATCATAAACATCTTAACTTCATTAATACTTCATAAATAGACTTACCTCGTCTCATCGGTAAGTAAAACAATATCATGATGGTTATTTCTAATCCTAATTCTCCAAACGGAAAATTTTCGTCTTGATCGCCTCATCTCATCAGCGATTAAGAAACACATCTTAAAATGGTCCTTCATCGAATGTACTCCTAAATTGGAGTTCTCGGACCATATAATCTACTTAAAATTTAATAACCTCTTAAATCATCTCAAATAGTTCATCAAAAGGGTTTCGATCGTATAAGTCCGATATTAAGCGATAAAGCAAATCCATGTGTCCCATACCACATGTTTTACTTTACCGTTTAATTGTCTTTCTTGTACGTCCGAAATTCATAAAAATAAGTAATTTTATTTATAAAATAATTTTATTAGAGGAAACATAAATTTAAAACGATTTTCCGAAAACGATTATTAAAACCAATATTTGAAATTCCTTTATTATAGGAAATAAATCTATCTTTATTTAGAAAAATAATTTTTAAAAAATATTATGTAATAATAATTTGAAATGTTTTCAAAAATGGTTTAGTGAAAACCATTCTCGAAAGCAATGAAAACTAAGAGGGATATCTCAAAACCGATAATTTGAATTCAATACGAATTCAATTTAAACTTAACCCAAAATCAATTCAATTCCATTTAAACTTGGATTTCAAATTTTCCAAATATAGTAAGCCTATTGATAGGCATCATAACTCTCAAAATATCTCAAAAAAATAATATCAAAACCGGACGAGAATGAAGGCATAAATGAGTTGATACAATTCTAAGGTCGATGATTATTGCTACTGTTGATTAGCTCTCAGGACAGCAATAAACAAGTCTGATTTCGACCAGGGAAACATCAAAATTTCAAAAAATTCAAAACATCAACCTTGTAGCCCTATGTCTTAGGTTTCCAGAACATCCAAAATTATTCAATTTGGTTAAGAAACGAAATAGTTATGCACAAAACATTACTCGGGCCTGTAATTGTTGTTGCTGTCAATTTGCTCTCGGGACAGCAACAAACAAGCACGATTTTGAATAATAAAACTTCAAAATTTCAAAGATCTCAAAACATCAAACTTGTAGCCCTATGTCTTAGGTTTCCAGAACATTAAAATTTATTCAATTTGGTTAAGAAACGAATTAGTTATGAATAAAACATTACTCGAGCATGTGATTGTTGTTGCTGTCGATTTGCTCTCGGGACAGCAACAAACAAGCACGATTTTCATCAATAAAACTTCAAAATTTCAAAAATCTCAAAACATCAAACTTGTAGCCCTATGTCTTAGGTTTCCAGAACATTAAAATTTATTCAATTTGGTTAAGAAACGAATTAGTTATGAATAAAACATTACTCGAGCATGTGATTGTTGTTGCTGTCGATTTGCTCTCGGGACAGCAACAAACAAGCACGATTTTCATCAATAAAACTTCAAAATTTCAAAAATCTCAAAACATCAAACTTGTAGCCCTATGTCTAAGCTTTCCAGAAAACTAAAAATTATTCAATTTGGTTAAGAAACGAAATAGTTATGTATAAAACAGTACTTGAGCCTGTAATTGTTGTTGCTGTCAATTTGCTCTCGGGACAGCAACAAACAAGTACAATTTTGATCAAGCAAACATCAAAATTTCATAAAACTCAAAAAACCAAAATTGTAGTTCTATGTCTCAGCTTTCCAGATCATGCAAAATATCTAAATTTGGTTAAGAATTGTAAGAGTTATGACCAAAATACTGTGGTAATCAGGAACAAGGAATTTAGATACAAAGAAGAGAGACTTTTTATATCTACAGTAAGCAATTTTATGAATGATTTACACAGAATTCAACCTTTCTAGCTAGCATTTGTGAGTACTAAACTCACCTTATGATTTAGCAGCGAATTCAAGCGCAGGTTGAAGAATTTTGATGGAGAAATGATCCCCAGTAACCTGTAGAAGCTAGAAAAGGTACATGTAGGAAGAAACAAAATTATTACAGACAATTCATATCTGAAGTTCTAAGATTTTTATGAAAAATCTTTTGTATTGAATGGAGATTACCTTTCTATTCTTGATTTAGATGATTTCTCTTTGAAATTTTGTAGACAATGAGTGAGAATTAGATTTAGTTTGAGGAAGCCATTATTTCCCCCTTTATTTTTATTTTTACTGTAAGAATGATTTAGGAGGAAGAAGAAGATACGTACTCTTCTTTTCTCACCAGAAAGATCTAGAGAATGGGCTTTGGATCCCATCCAAACCCTTTAAGCCCAAATAGAACACTTAGAAAAAAAAACATAGTTATGTATATATATTTCCACTTAATTTAACACTATATGCATATAACAACTCATTTTCAAGTAAAATAAAATGCATACAATAATTTGTTTTGAACTTGCAACAAAGTAAAACTTATTTTAACAACAAAAATTTATTTTTTTCATATAAAACCATATTTTAGACAATATTTCACAATTTAGTGTAAAAACACCGTTTTAAAAGCATAATTTGTTCAAAATTTATTCTCTTTGTCAAATAAATGGTAATAAATCATTCTTTTGCTTTTACATGATCAAAATAATATTGTCAAACAACATCTCATCTTTCATTTTAATAAAACACATATTATCTTCATATTTCACATTTTAAATTCAATAAATAACTCATATTGACAATGTTTTCCAATATGATCATATTTACCCAAATAAAATTGCAATTTGGTTATTTCCTACTCAAATTCACAAAATGAAGTTCTTAAAACTATATTTTCATTTCTTTAGATTTATTTCAACAATTTAACATTGAAATACATCATCTAATTAACTTATTAGCTCCAAACAAATAAATACCCAATATTTCCATTTATTTAAACCAAATACTTATCCTATCAATATTTAATCCTATATTTATACCCAAATAAACAAAATAAAGTTCCAAACTTTATTTTTCTCATTTTATTTACAAAATTCATTGTTTATTCCAAATAAACAATTTAAAATTTTGAATTATATTTTAATTTACAATATTAAATTATAACTTCTTTATAATTTAATGTATACCGGTAATCTCCAAACCAGGGTTGTTACAGACTCTCCCCCTACAAAAATTGCGTCCCCGCAATTTTCTAGAAAAAGATCTGTAAACAACATAAAAGATACAATCATCGAAGGATAAAGATAAGCTCGAATTCCAACCCATTCATACTCTTAATATCGAACGGTAGAAAGAAACAAGGAAAAACTCACTTGGTTAATTCAATGGCCCATCGTATGCTAAAGTAGTTATTAGCAAACCATCGAATTTTCCAAGCAACTCGCAAGAATTTCGAAGATCTCCCATCTTTGAATCAAAAGTCAATAAGATGCTCAACCAATAATCAATTGAAAATGATTGATTACTCAAAGCTCAATGAATAGAGTTGGGATCAAACTCACTCAAATCCGAACTCTAAGCAATAAAGAAGATCATCAACAAGATTTTCAACATAATAATACCAAAAGAACATCCTCACAACAAGATAAACATAATAGACAAGATGAATAAATCACAAAATGACTTCTTACAAGGCCACCAAACTCGAATGACCATGAAAATGCATGTCGTCGTCAATAGCACAAGAATAGTGTGAACTCAAGAACAAGAATATAAGCTCAAATTACTTTTCAATCTAAGATATTTAGATTTTTTTTTTTTCTCGCCATCTTTTAGATCTCAATTTTCAATATTTGAAAATCTTCAAACTCTTTACTATGTTGCTTAGTAAGAAATATAAAACTCAAGGTAAAGTCCAAATTTCTTCTCTTACTTCAAAATTAATTTTCAAAGAATTTTGTAAATCCATAATAATATTTTTCTTCACAATAAATTAAGGGTTTAAATTCTCTTTACTCTTTTTATTAAACCACTTAAATCGTTTAAAAACAATCTTCAAATCCTCTTATAACTCTTTTCTTAAAACATCCAATGTATATAATATAGATTCTAAAATCTCAAAATATACTTTCAATAAAGTATAGCTTAAGAATATTCTCACATATTCTCCTCTTTATAATTTCAAAGTAAATAAATAAATAAATGACATTGCCTTGCCATTGAACCTCTAATAAATAGATATATCTGTTGGCTGCAGAGTTGACCGAATGATCAAAACTGCCTCGCCACTCTATGACTCGTCTCTAAAAATCAATGGCTGCAATTACCATTCAAAAATAAGTTTTATACTTTATCTCAAAGTATTATTTTCAGAATCTCAATCTTTAAAAACGTAAACCATCATGTCTGATTGCCTCATCATAGCATTTAGGAGATTCCTATCGATAACGTTGATCAGGCGCATCGACTAGAACTCTTAACTACTCGATGGACAACCCAACACTCTCAAATTATCTCTATAAAATAAGTACTACTCATGTAAATATATTCTCAAAATATTCTTTGATTTTTTTTTTTTTTTTGTATCTCAAAACTCCAATTTCTCTTTTTAAAACTCATATATATATAGCTTTAAAACTCAAACCAAAGAACATTAAGAAAATGCATCGAGATATTCCCAGAATACTCGATTCTTAAAATCAATAGAAGGAGATAGAGTGTTCATCAATCTTAAGATGTCATGAGCCACTCTTAAAAGACATCAAGATACAGGATAAGCAAGTTATTCATCTCGAAGGAAAAGAAGCACTCAAATAATAAATCATTACTTCAAACAAAGTAATGCTACAAAGAATAACACCAATTGAGTACCCGAAAAGGATATCTCAAAGAAATTGAATGATACACTCAATCAAACACGAACAATCTAGAAACTCACCCATTCCTTAGTAGATGTCCTCATGGAAGGATAGCCGAAGGGTAACAGCCAGGAATGAGGTTAATTTAACCCTCGATTGCCCGATTGGATATCAAACCCAAACGGACTCATCAAAACTCAACAAAGTCACCATGACTGGAATTCGAGATATGTCATCAACATCTCGATACTCAACAGTGAATTCAGAAACTTTGGAATCATCATTAACATTCCAATGTGACAGAAGTAACAAACCAATCAAAATAGAAAGCCTAAACAATAGGATCCTATAAAACAAAGGATTGGACTTAATATCAAATAAGTCAATCCATCTCAAATCAAATGCATCTCAAGATTGTGAGTAACAAACAAATACTCACAAAAGCAACATCAAATAAAAATCTCAGAATGCTTACAACGAGCCAATCGTTGTGGATCCCCTCAATACGATTCACGACTTTCAAAGGAACACAACAAGGATACTCAAAGGAATCAATAAGCTTCATCGATACGAACTCACTCGCATCGACAAAAATAAGAATAGAATAATCCCAAATAAGATTATTCATATGATAAGATAACATCAAACTCAATTATGGAATACTACAGAATACAATTTATATTCCTAGACATATTCCATCTCAACAATCCCAAAACTCGAAAAAGAATCAGGGCTCGATAAGAAAACAAGCTTGAATAAAGGACAACGATTCACCCGTATTGTACTTCAATGTATCATGATATATGTACTGTTCTGTGTTTATTCTACTTTGTTCTGACCACAGCTCTGATACCAAGCTGTAACGCCCCACCCCGAGACCCACCTTAGCAAAGAGAATTAACAAGTAATTCTGTCTACTAAAGCAGAGAATAGGGCTAGTTAAGGGCGACCATCTATAATTTTATCTTAAACATCTATTGAATACGTCGATAAATGCATTATACTTTTTTTTCAACTCAAGTGGATCGACATACCCAGTAAATGCTTAATCCAAAACTATAGGTGGCTAACGGATCTATCAGAACAAAATACAATAACTGAATGTAAATCACATCACAGAACAGTAACCCACATCATATATATACATATACACTGATACATGTTTAGTACAATACAATATGAATACAATAAAGGTGGTACACGACCACACCATAAACATCGAATCAAATGTAAAAACACCAGAGTATGCGGAAGAGATAAACTACTCAAGAGAAAGAAGAGCTGATATCCAACATCAACTTCAAGCTAAGCCCAATAGATGACACCTGAAACAACCCGGTCTGACCCGAGTGAAAACACACGGGTCAGGCTAGCTAGAACTTATGATTAGTAAGGGTGATGATAAGAAATAAGGGGAAAACCATTCCATCATTACCAATGGAATGATATAGGTCATCAAGTTATCTCTAGAGTGATACATCAATGGTTCATCATGATTGCATAGAGGAATACAATATGTATATTAGATAGACATGGTTTATCTAAATATATATATATATATATATATATATATATATATATATATATAATCGAATGAAATGGGTGAGGATGTGGACCATAAAGTAAATCTTCATAAGATAATTAAACTTTAAGAATCCATCATAAATAAAACCCATCTAATAGAAACTTCTTAATTATTATACCTCATCTCATCGGTATAAATATAAATACATCACAAATCCATCATTAAGCTCATTATAAAGGAATTTCCATAATCATTTATACCTCATATCATTGGTATAAATATAAATCTATCTTAAATCTATTATCAACACTCATCATAAAAGCATTACCAAAATTTATACCTTATCTCATTGGTATAAATATATATAATGTCTCAAATCCATCTTGATAGAGCCCGGAAAGAATCCAAAACATCATATTCGAAATCACCATAAAACCATGTATATAAATAAGCCCTTTTCTTACATAAGGCTATAATAAAGCATCATCATCAAAACAGTGAAAACGAAACATCTAAACTTCATGGAAAACAGCACGTGCTTTACATCTTGACTAGTACTAGTAATTTGGTACCATACATCGTGATGACTTGGGGTCACATAACATCATAACATCGTGATTGACTAGTCGGAACATCTTGATGACACCCAGTCACAAATCCGAGTAAAAACATCATGGTGATTGGAGTTGGGTAATAACATCATGATCATCGTGGTGACTCCAATCGTACTCGGTCTAGTACTAGTAACATCTTGAATGTGTCTCAACTATTCGAATAGGAACCCAAAAGGCGAGAACGTATATCCCATACTATACGTTCTCCCCTAATGTTTTACTAATCGTTAGTTGGTTCCACATTAGAAAACATCATAAAACATCAGAACCATCATAAAACTCACTCTGCCTCTTCTAATCGGCGAGTTAATATAATACCATACTCATCTCTTCTCATCGACGAGTAATGGTTCCATCGTGACTTGTCTCATTTCATCGACAAGTAAAAATCATCATAACTATCTTAACTTCATAAATCATCATAAACATCTTAACTTCATTAATACTTCATAAATAGACTTACCTCGTCTCATCGGTAAGTAAAACAATATCATGATGGTTATTTCTAATCCTAATTCTCCAAACGGAAAATTTTCGTCTTGATCGCCTCATCTCATCAGCGATTAAGAAACACATCTTAAAATGGTCCTTCATCGAATGTACTCCTAAATTGGAGTTCTCGGACCATATAATCTACTTAAAATTTAATAACCTCTTAAATCATCTCAAATAGTTCATCAAAAGGGTTTCGATCGTATAAGTCCGATATTAAGCGATAAAGCAAATCCATGTGTCCCATACCACATGTTTTACTTTACCGTTTAATTGTCTTTCTTGTACGTCCGAAATTCATAAAAATAAGTAATTTTATTTATAAAATAATTTTATTAGAGGAAACATAAATTTAAAACGATTTTCCGAAAACGATTATTAAAACCAATATTTGAAATTCCTTTATTATAGGAAATAAATCTATCTTTATTTAGAAAAATAATTTTTAAAAAATATTATGTAATAATAATTTGAAATGTTTTCAAAAATGGTTTAGTGAAAACCATTCTCGAAAGCAATGAAAACTAAGAGGGATATCTCAAAACCGATAATTTGAATTCAATACGAATTCAATTTAAACTTAACCCAAAATCAATTCAATTCCATTTAAACTTGGATTTCAAATTTTCCAAATATAGTAAGCCTATTGATAGGCATCATAACTCTCAAAATATCTCAAAAAAATAATATCAAAACCGGACGAGAATGAAGGCATAAATGAGTTGATACAATTCTAAGGTCGATGATTATTGCTACTGTTGATTAGCTCTCAGGACAGCAATAAACAAGTCTGATTTCGACCAGGGAAACATCAAAATTTCAAAAAATTCAAAACATCAACCTTGTAGCCCTATGTCTTAGGTTTCCAGAACATCCAAAATTATTCAATTTGGTTAAGAAACGAAATAGTTATGCACAAAACATTACTCGGGCCTGTAATTGTTGTTGCTGTCAATTTGCTCTCGGGACAGCAACAAACAAGCACGATTTTGAATAATAAAACTTCAAAATTTCAAAGATCTCAAAACATCAAACTTGTAGCCCTATGTCTTAGGTTTCCAGAACATTAAAATTTATTCAATTTGGTTAAGAAACGAATTAGTTATGAATAAAACATTACTCGAGCATGTGATTGTTGTTGCTGTCGATTTGCTCTCGGGACAGCAACAAACAAGCACGATTTTCATCAATAAAACTTCAAAATTTCAAAAATCTCAAAACATCAAACTTGTAGCCCTATGTCTTAGGTTTCCAGAACATTAAAATTTATTCAATTTGGTTAAGAAACGAATTAGTTATGAATAAAACATTACTCGAGCATGTGATTGTTGTTGCTGTCGATTTGCTCTCGGGACAGCAACAAACAAGCACGATTTTCATCAATAAAACTTCAAAATTTCAAAAATCTCAAAACATCAAACTTGTAGCCCTATGTCTAAGCTTTCCAGAAAACTAAAAATTATTCAATTTGGTTAAGAAACGAAATAGTTATGTATAAAACAGTACTTGAGCCTGTAATTGTTGTTGCTGTCAATTTGCTCTCGGGACAGCAACAAACAAGTACAATTTTGATCAAGCAAACATCAAAATTTCATAAAACTCAAAAAACCAAAATTGTAGTTCTATGTCTCAGCTTTCCAGATCATGCAAAATATCTAAATTTGGTTAAGAATTGTAAGAGTTATGACCAAAATACTGTGGTAATCAGGAACAAGGAATTTAGATACAAAGAAGAGAGACTTTTTATATCTACAGTAAGCAATTTTATGAATGATTTACACAGAATTCAACCTTTCTAGCTAGCATTTGTGAGTACTAAACTCACCTTATGATTTAGCAGCGAATTCAAGCGCAGGTTGAAGAATTTTGATGGAGAAATGATCCCCAGTAACCTGTAGAAGCTAGAAAAGGTACATGTAGGAAGAAACAAAATTATTACAGACAATTCATATCTGAAGTTCTAAGATTTTTATGAAAAATCTTTTGTATTGAATGGAGATTACCTTTCTATTCTTGATTTAGATGATTTCTCTTTGAAATTTTGTAGACAATGAGTGAGAATTAGATTTAGTTTGAGGAAGCCATTATTTCCCCCTTTATTTTTATTTTTACTGTAAGAATGATTTAGGAGGAAGAAGAAGATACGTACTCTTCTTTTCTCACCAGAAAGATCTAGAGAATGGGCTTTGGATCCCATCCAAACCCTTTAAGCCCAAATAGAACACTTAGAAAAAAAAACATAGTTATGTATATATATTTCCACTTAATTTAACACTATATGCATATAACAACTCATTTTCAAGTAAAATAAAATGCATACAATAATTTGTTTTGAACTTGCAACAAAGTAAAACTTATTTTAACAACAAAAATTTATTTTTTTCATATAAAACCATATTTTAGACAATATTTCACAATTTAGTGTAAAAACACCGTTTTAAAAGCATAATTTGTTCAAAATTTATTCTCTTTGTCAAATAAATGGTAATAAATCATTCTTTTGCTTTTACATGATCAAAATAATATTGTCAAACAACATCTCATCTTTCATTTTAATAAAACACATATTATCTTCATATTTCACATTTTAAATTCAATAAATAACTCATATTGACAATGTTTTCCAATATGATCATATTTACCCAAATAAAATTGCAATTTGGTTATTTCCTACTCAAATTCACAAAATGAAGTTCTTAAAACTATATTTTCATTTCTTTAGATTTATTTCAACAATTTAACATTGAAATACATCATCTAATTAACTTATTAGCTCCAAACAAATAAATACCCAATATTTCCATTTATTTAAACCAAATACTTATCCTATCAATATTTAATCCTATATTTATACCCAAATAAACAAAATAAAGTTCCAAACTTTATTTTTCTCATTTTATTTACAAAATTCATTGTTTATTCCAAATAAACAATTTAAAATTTTGAATTATATTTTAATTTACAATATTAAATTATAACTTCTTTATAATTTAATGTATACCGGTAATCTCCAAACCAGGGTTGTTACAATGTCGAAGATGAATAGTCCGCTCATGACATAGGATATGGGCTTCATAACGGTTAAGCCAATCTATTCCCAAAATCATTCTGAAACACAAGTAACGCATGACATGCAAATCGGCTCGGAAAGAAAAATCACACAAAATAATCTCGACATCTTTACAAAACAAGCTAATTGTTGCGGATCCATCAAACAGATTCACAATTCTCAAAGAAGTCATTAAAGCCATAACACTCAAAGGAAAAGTATCAACAAGCTCTTTTGATATAAAAGAATGAGACGCACTCGTGTCAAAAAGAACTCGTATAGGTTGATCACGAAACATAATAACGCCATCAATAATAAAATGAGAAATACCTTGACCACGAGAAGTGTTACTAGGGGCTTGCACAACATTTAGATTTCCCTCCTTCTTGCCTTGAATTTTGGGACATGAAGATAGAAGATGATCCAAACCTTTGCAATAACGGCAAAAGAGAGGTTCCAGACATCTATTAGCATAATGGTCCTTAGAACCACAATTGTAGCATTGCCCACTACTAGGGGTAGGAGTCCTTGCTACCGAAGCTACTAGCTTCCCTTTTTTGTTGGGATTTGGGCCTTTGAATTTAATAGATCTTTTCTTGTTGTTGTTGAAGTTTGGTTTGGCATCCACAAATTCAACATCCCTTTCCTTATCTGCCTCTTCAAGTCGAATAGCGATATCAATAAGTTGGTCAAAAGAAACTTCCAATTTCAGAAGTAATGGTTTCTTGAGATTTTTATTCAAGCCATAGACAAATCTTTGATTCTTCTTCAAAGGGGTATTAATGTACTCAACCCCGTATTTATAAAGAGATTCGAAAGATGCGACATATTCCGTCATAGAAGATTCACCTTGAACAAGGTCAATAAAATGACGGGCCAAAGTCACCTTTTTAGCTTCCGGCACAAACTTTGATTTGAATCTTCCCCGGAATTGCTCCCAAGTAAGATCCGCTTCAATAATTTCAGAAATAAAAAGCTCATACCAATCTAATATTCTTTCTTGGAGCATGCTAGAAGCCACTTGGACTCGATGAAGATCAATAAGATTCATGCGTGAAAAGATGCGATCGCATGTTCTAAGCCAAGCTTGGACTTCGATAATGCCCTCGGAACCCCTGAACGGCTTTCCACCCAAATTTGTGTAATCACTGCACATGCGTGCAAATTCGGATTTTGGATGAGTAGGCTCTGGAATGGGTCCAGCAGCTTGAGCATTCTTTACTAGATCAAGAAGTTGTTGTGCAGACATAAATACTCCATCCTGGGGAGTAGCACTAGATTGACCGGCGCTGGAACGACCAAGTCTAACCATTTATCTTCTTTAAGAAAGAAAGAAAGAAGAAAAAATTATTCTCAAAATAAATATCAAACAATAATGATTGATAAGACATGACATCACAAAGAAAATAGGATAGAACGGGTCCAATGACTCGAATAAAATCCTAAGGCACGACTCCTAAGATGGACTTAGGACGATGATCCTTGTTAAATTATTCTACATTGTTCCGAAGTTTGGCTCTGATACCAAGCTGTGACGCCCCACCTCTATACCCACGCTAGCCAAGGACACTACGGGGTAATGCCGTCAACTAGCGCGGAGAATAAGGCTGTTGAGGAGCGACCATCCATGTAATGACTTTGTACGAGCACCGATATGTCAGATAAAATAATAACTTTTCATTTCATCTCAAGAGGAAACCCGACATACCGATACAAACACAAGACTGCTACACAGTGACTATATGTAATCTTCAGAAACAAATATAGAAATATCATAACACAAATCAATCACAGAAGTTCATATCTCAAAGGCGGCAACAGATATGAACATCACACATAAAAGTGTTTATCAGAGTAGTGGTCAAACAAGACCCATAATATAACAAAAGAATAGATACAAGTGCTAGACAAAAGAATATGTATACATGAAGAAGTCTCTATCTCGAACGTATACCAACAAAAACTACAAATCTAATGTAGTTAGACAAAAGTCAGATAATACTCCCAGATGAGAAGTCAAGCAGGAGCACCTGTAATACATCGGTCTGACCCGAGTATTATTTAATAAGAAAATAATAAACGGATCAGTCTAGCTATAAATATCAAATAAAATGATAAAGGATAAGAGATATGACAAAAACGTATGATAACCATAAAACCATACTATGATAAGTATGTAATTGAAAATCATTCAGAGATTAATCAATATCACAAGAATCTTCTCAAAGATCAAAATAATGTCATACTCTTTATTTTTATTCACCAAGTCACAAATATAGACATCATATCGATGTCAATCATAAAAATTGGTGAAACATAAATTCTAGAAATCATCAATAGAAATCCAGAAATCACAAAAAGGGGAAGGCCTATCACAAAATAGGAGCATGAAAACTCACCAACACGTGTATCATAAACGGAACGCTATCTCATGGTCGCTAACCATAGAGCCAATGCAACGACGTAGTAAAATATCAGTACGCTCGAGGAACCTAAAACTCGAATAATTCGAAACAACGACGTAGTACAACGGTGCGTTCGGTGATCCTAATAAGCTGGTGCAACAACGTAGTACAAAGGTACGTCCGATGGACCAAACTCCATAAAAGAACATGGGTCGCTAGCCCACAAAAAAAAAAGAATGAGTAGGAACTCCAAAGAATACATAGGTCGTTAGCCTATAAAAGAAATGAGACGAAACTCAATAAAACGAGGCACCGTCCCCTTTGTGGACAAAGAAACATAGCCTATCGCTAGTCTAGATCGCATAGATGATCATCAATGATCATCAAGAAGTGTCAATTACACTAAGCTAGTAAATATTTGAATTTAGCTTCATGTCCCATAACCACTGGCTTAACTTAAATATTTATGAATAAATTGTAGATCTCCACTAGAAAATTGTCACAAGAGATTTAATCGAACAAGTCCAAGAATTAACCGACGAAGTAAACGCAAGTATTTCATACCACTTATTTTACTAAGTCGTTTAATTAGATTTCTCATACGAGTGAGGTAAAAGTTTGTATATACTAGTAGATTTGAAAACGGTTTAAGAAATGAGCTTTGTAATAAAATAGTGTTGAAATCGTTTTGATGAAAGAGTTTTAATATTTACTACTAGTATTGAAACCTTTATGTTTTTAAAGTGACAAATCACAGAAATGATTGTAGAAACAATCAATCACCAAAATTCACATTCGAAGTCATGAATCAAATCCGTATAAATCGATATCGAATCCATCAAATGGATACTCTAAATATCTCCATAAAAAGGAAAAGTTATCAAAGTCAATAATAAATGATAACAATAAGTCGGATAATCACGAATCGATTTAAAACGGGAAACCCAAACACATAGGGCAAATTGGACAAAGACAACAGATTCAGACGTCTGAAATAAATGGTTCAGACGTCTGAATCCGGAAAATGAATATTTTCCAGAGCCCTATTCAGACGTCTGGGTCACTGAATTCAGGCGTCTGAAAATGGCTAATTTTACACTATTTCCTCTCTGGTTCAATTCGAACCAATTCAGATGTTTGGAAATATTGAATCAGACGTCTGAAACTAGGAATAGAAATTTTCCCAATACAATATTCAGACGTCTGGAATAAGGATTCAGACGTCTGAATCCTGATGCTCAGGCATTTGCTGAACCTAGGCCAAAGATTGCCAAAATAATTACCGAAAGCGATCGAACGAACGACGACGACTAAAGATTTACGCCAAGCGACAACCCAGCCTTAATGGCTCTTCGATACTCCTCGGTATCAATGTCCAAATATCCACATAAGGATTTCATAAATTTTGCTTTCAAAACACCAAAAATTGGAATGAGTTAGGTTTAGGAATTTCTGAGATTGAAAGGAGAATGAGTTGGAGGAGAAGAAGAGAAAGCTTACCAAAGCTTCTTCTATGAATTTGGAGCTAGAACTTGAATTTGCTAATGGAAACTAGGGCTTAGGGTTTCCTAATTCTTTTTCTCTTCCCCATTTTTATCTAAAGCTTGAGTATTAGGAAATTATGAAGGAATGAAGAGAAGAGTGGGTGAAGCTTGGGTCTAATGGGCTGAAACCAAACCAAAGCCCTAAGTGAAAAAGTAGCAAAATTCCCCAAACTTCAAACATATCGAAGTTTATACTCAAAAAGGTCGCAAACGTTATTTTGAACTCGATGGGGGTGGTCTCGAGTCCTAATTCGACCGTTTACAAAAAGTAGTTTTTCGGGCTAAAATCCGACTAAGCGATGCTATATTTAAATAAAATATTTAAATACACAATCATAAAATATGCGGGTTGTTACAAGTCTCGCCTAATTCCAATTTAATATGAAGAAGTTATTGCAGTCTAAACAAAAAAATAGCGGTTTCTGCACTAGATGGAGTTCATATCTAAGAATGTGGTAGCCTGTTATTTTCTAAATACAATTGTTAGTCTCTTTGGGGAACTGCATTGTGCATTCACACGATGAAGTATCTGAGCGTTTCATACTATCGGTAGTTTTGGTGGAAGTTAATCGGTCGAAGTCTCACTTGATTCCAAGTTAGAACACATAAGTTGTTGCAGTCTGAGCAAAAAAATAGCGGCTTCTGCACTAGGCGGAGTTCAAATACGGGGATGTAATAGCCTGCTATTTTCTAAGTACAATTGTCATCTCCCTTGGAGAACTACAGTATACGTTCACAAGACGAAGTATCCGAGTGTTTCATACTGTCTGCAATTTAGGTGGGAGCTAATCGGTCGAAGTCTGGTCTGATTCCTAATTAGTATGAAGAAGTTATTGCAGTCTGAACAAAAAAAATAACGGCTTCTACACTAGGCGGTGTTCATATATGGGGATGTAGTAGCATGTTATTTTCTTAGTACAACTGTCAGTCTCTTGGAAAACTACAGTGTGCATTCATACGATGAAGTATCCAAGTGTTTCACACTGTCCGTAATTTAGGTGATAGTTAATCGGTTGAAGTCTCGCTTAATTTCGAGTTAACATGAAGAAGTTATTGCAGTCTGAACAAAAAAAATAGCGGCTCTTGCACTAGGCGGAGTTCGCATATGGGGATGTAGTAGCATGTTATTTTCTAAGTACAACTGTTAGTCCCTTTGAAGAACTACATTGTGCGTTCACATGATGAAGTATCCGAGTGTTTTATACTGTCCGTAATTTACGTGGGATTTAATAGTTGAAGTCTCGCCTGATTCCGAGTTAAAACGAATAAGTTATTGCAGTCTGAACAAAAAAAATAGCTACTTCAGCACTAGTCAGAATTCAAATATGTTGATGCGGTAGTCTGTTATTTTCTAAGTACAACTGTCATTCTCCATGAACAATAAAATGTATGTTCAAAATTATTATTTTTCAAATTTATATTAAAAATAATATTTTTAATAAGTCGGTACCATAACTCATTTAATAATATTCATAAATGGGTTCCCAACCTAAGTAAGATAAATGAGTTAGATAATGTTTTGACAGGTCTAGTTCAAAGTTCAGCAACAATAAATCGTGGAAATAAAGAAATATTAATCTGGATGCATACATCTACATTATCTTCGTACTTTAATTAGCTCTACTGGTATATTCAATTGGATAGGATAAGAAATGATGCATTGGAATAATTTGGAAAATAAGCTCAAGAAATGTTCACCTTAATCCTAGTAATCATCTTCCGCCATCTATTGAAACTATATGACATATCTACTCAGCATACTCATGTCCAACAGTAGCTGTTCTAACCCCCTAGTCGCTATCTGAAATCCCCTTCCGCTTTGCCCTAGTCGCATCGCTTTACCCAGACTGCACTTCGCCATAGCGCCAACCCCGGTCACTCCTCCATGAAACTTGTCGTCCACGGTTCCAAGCGTGCAACCCAAGTCGCGACCCACCATCACGAGCCCTTCTCGCGCGTGCTCAGCTTCCATCTCGCGTAGGCCAGCGACTGCCCACATTTCCTGCTCCTCTCCTTTACGACCTCGCCTTCTCTTTAGATCTCTTATTTCTTTTTCTCACGTTTATTTATTCGTCGGATTTGATTTGGGAAAAAAAATGGAACTACGAAGTCATTCTTTGGTCGACCTGATGGAAATGAGAAGGGCTTATTTAATTTTTATGTTGTTATATATATGGAACTGTATAATTTTACACCTAAGCAGTAAATATTCATTTTACTAATTTTATTTATCATATGACATCGGAATGGTATAACAAAATGTCGATGTCATTCTAACCTTATTATTATTTAGGTCCGATTAATCCGTGACGTTGGCGACGTCAATCCGACGCCTCAATTATATTTGTTGGATATAAAAAATGCGTCGAAATGACGTCGGAAAATACCGAAACCATTTTGACATTTTTATTATATGGTTTTGATTAACAGCTGGTGTCATAATTTCCATAAATGGTCATGTTTTCTCATGTTCCAACAGCGAGCTTAATGAAGCTTTGCTCTGTTTAGAATTTCTCACATATCGAGAAATTCGGTTGCTTAGTTCAAGTCTATGAAAACACCGTAAGTGATAATATTTATTTTTCCAGTGTCTGATTTTAATATGTTCTAATAAAAACAACCACAAACAACTAAACATTGATCATAGAATTGATAGTAGTCTTAAACTCCACGAATAATCACTAAAATGAGAATATGATGGATCAATGCTAGAAGGTGTTGGGATGTTACAAGTTACAACTACTTCGTACGGGTTTTCCTTATTCCAAGTATACTATCTTGTAGTTCTTACATTTCTCGACGTGATATTTTGAGCGACCATAAAGAGCGAAATATGCAATGCGTCGGTTCGAATTAGAGTTTGAAAGGTTTGATGGGAATGTAGATTTTAGCGTTTGAAAATCACACTACAAGATAATACGGCTATTTCAACGGCTTTTAGCCGTTGGCGGCCGTTGGAATATATCCCACGACTTCCAACGCTTTCCAACGGAAACAACGAACCATTTCCAACGGCATTTCCAACGGCCGCTAACGGCTTATAGCCGTTGGAAACCGTTACAATAAAATGGCCAATATGCCGTTGGAAGCCGTTGGAAATACTGGGTTTATTTTGCTGTACAACAGCAAGCCTATTTACCTTCCACCACACCATTTCCAATCCATTCAATTTCCATTCCATTTCCAATCAATTCCACACACACACAGATATATATATATATCAATATCAATACAAACAACGCACATAAATTAATAAAACACCAATATAAACAAACCAAACCGATCAAACATCACAAAATATACCATCAACGTACATACCATCAACAAATGTCACTAAACCATGATCATACCATCAAAATACTTCTCACCCACTCCGTACCAATATATACAACATCACCATCAACATCAAAACATCTCCAAGTCAATATATACATTTTTCAAACACAAATACTCAAAAACATACCTCCTCAAGGATCCTCGTCGCCTCCAGAAGCACCAGACGACGAAGGAAGGGTGCCATGATTCTGCAAATACTGCGCAAGCTTTTGATCCAACTTCTCCACCTGGATGGCTCGTAGACGATTCTCCTCCCGTAGCTGCTCAACCATAGCTCTAAGCTCCTTGATTTCTTCTTTGTCTCGGTCTTTTTGAGCTTGTCGAGCCTGCAAATAAAATTAATAGCAAAAGAGTTGTCTCAGCATATCCAATATTATAACATTATATGTCTAAACGCTGATTTTTTGTACATATGTAAAACGATTAATTACCGTTAGGTTCCCGAAGCCAAAACGTCTACTCCGTTGCGCCGGATCCATAACAGCGGTAAAAATGTTATCCTGCTCCTCCTGTGTCAGCGCATCACGACCAGACTGCTCAAGCGCATAATCATGTGCCTCCTGCAACCTCGGCTATAATGAAAAAAACAATTTCAGTTGAAAAATAGTAGCATGTAATTATTTTGCGTAGTTAGAAATTAATAAACTTATCGGTGTAAGTATTAAAAATTAAAAAATGCATACATATGCCTCGATTGCCCTATCTTTCTCACCCCACTGATATATGATATTGCCAGCCTCATCTACTTGCTTAGACGCGTGGGTGTGAGCAAACACGTCCACTAAGCCAACAGAGCCTCCACGTGCTCGTTCCTGCAATTGATAATTTGGATAATTTAACTGTACATAACTAATTACTGAACTGATCAATATACAAATGTGATAATAGATAAATTTACCAAATCTTCGCGGTGATGCTGGAAAGATTTGGAGCCTCCACGGTGTGATACAGGATTCCTGCTCCTGTTTGCCGAGTTCCTAGCTGACTCCTCCTGCAAATTTACAATGATTAATTATTTATTAAACGGTAAAAAAATGCTGAGATTTATTGTAGATTTACCTTGAACTCCTCAGAGTTCCACCAATCAACCCATTTCTCCCATACAGTCGCGCTCATCCACTTGGGCTTCTTTCCTACTTTTTTAATCTCCGACATAGTCTCTCTATAGTTCTTCGCGATCCTGGAGTTCCAGTGTCGCTGAACTAAATTGACGTCAGCCAAATCGTCTCTCTCACGTCGTCGGGGATCTTGCCCCACTTGGGCCAGCAATCGGTCATCCTAGCCATGTACGTCTGCTTCGAAATGCTCAGAACCACTTTGGGTGGCTCCAACTCAAATCCACTGCGTTAAATATAAAATTGAACTTTAGACAATTGTAGATATATCATGTACAATTAAAAAATTAAAATGCTATGCTCGCTAATTATGATACTTACGTCTCATCAGCCTTAGGCTGTAAGTAAACAAGTGGCCGAGATGGTGGCTCACCACTACTCTCTCCAATATGATGTGAAGAGCCACGTCACCGAGACCCAGAACCAGAACCGGAACTGGACATAATATATATACCTGCCATATATACATACATATACACATTATAATAATCATGATATGATGAACCATTAAAAAATGTAATACAATATGCTACAAATGTGTCATGTTGTGTACGTGTTGAGTGTGTGAGTATACACTTATTGTCATTAAAATTGTATAAATTAGATAAATGCATTATTAATCAGAGATCAATGTAATGTGAATACTTTTAAAAATTACCGGATATTACTCAGTCGTCCTCATCGTTTTCTGATTCAGACTCGGTTTCGTGCTCTATGTCGTTTTCCTCTACACTCTCAAATGCTTCGACTAATAAATTTGTCTCATCATTTAAAGGTCCAAAATCGGTTTGATCGTCTGTAATTGCTATTTCAGCATTTTCCTCCAGATCTGCTTGATAGGCTTGTTCGTCTGGAATATTTTGTCCAGCAAACGTAAATCTTGCTTTGGTTTTAAAAACCGCAGACCAATCTGCTTTATCCCTTTTTAGAGATGGATAAGGGGCATAATAAGCTTGTAGGGCTTGTTTGGCTAGTATAAATGGGTCATACTTTTGATAACGCGAGGTATGTTTAATTTCTATAAGATTATATTTTGGATGAACGTTAATACCAGAACCTGGAACATTGCTGAACCAGTTGCATCTAAACAAATAAACATCCTCCACGGGTCTTGTAAAATATGTCAACTGCAATATCTTAGTTAACACGCCATAAAAATCATTTATGTGATTATTAGGGTCATCACTGCCTTTAACAAATACACCAGTATTGCTTCTTAATTTTTCAGCATCGTATACTTTGGTGTAGAATTTATATCCATTAACAAAATATATTGGATACGTATTAACTTTTCTTTTCGGTCCAAACGCCAAATGTTTCAGTCCTTTATCGAGCACATTATTTGTGGGATCAGAAATGTATTTCGAAAACCAAGTACTGAAATCTTTGCTTAAATCGCCACCTGGATTTTGTGATTCATAAATACTGCGAACACAAACATGATATATTATATTATTATTTATTCACACGTGTAGTATTAAATTTAACAAAACTTGGAATGTGCTAATTACCTAACAAATGGTGCAACTTCAGGACAATTAAGAAGAATATTTGTGTGTGCTACATGGTATTCTTTATCATCTAGCCATACTTCCTCACTTTTGCCAGCATGTCGGTCATATTGTTTAAAAATAGATAATACTGATTCAGAAGAAGAAGCTTGTTCAACGGCCTGATCGTCATTACGCGGAACACTTACAAATGATAAGTTCACATGGTCTTTAAAATAATGAGAGAAAAAGAAAGAAGCTTCTTCTTCGATATCTGATTTGCAAATAGAACCTTCAACTCGAGCTTTTTGTCTCACTTTTTTCTTCAAATGATTTAAGTACCTAATAAAAAATATTTGGGTTAAGTATTAACTACTATATTTATACTTAAATCAACATTTACATACTCAATATAGTAACATACCTTTCGAATGGATACATCCATCCATATTGCACAGGACCTCGAAGACGTGCTTCATATGGAAGATGAACAGGTAAATGCTCCATTACATTAAAGAAACCCGGAGGAAATATTTTCTCCAGTTTGCAGAGCAGTATAGGAATTTCTTCTTCAAGTTTAAGTAGACGGTCAACTTTTAACGTAGTTGAACAAAGCTCCTTGTAAAATAAACTAAGTTCTGTTATTACCGTCCAAACTTTTACCGGTAACAATTCTTTGAAAGCGATGGGTAACAAATTTTCCATCATTACATGACAATCATGGCATTTCATTCCACTCAGTCTTCCATTTTTATAGTCGACACATCTACGAAGATTAGAGGAAATTCCATCGGAAAATCGTAATCCTTCCACCCATTGTAACAGTACTTTAACTTGGTTGCTGTCTAGTTCATAGCATGCTTTGGGTTTTTTATTGTCGGGAGTCATATGAAGCTCAGGACTATTGCATATTTGCTCTATATCACGTCTAGATTTAAAATCGTCCTTAGTCTTGCCCTTCACATTCAAAACTGTATAAAACACATTATCAAATACGTTTTTTCGTTATGCATCACGTCAATGTTATGACGGATTAATAGATTTTTCCAATAAGGCAATTCCCAGAATATACTTTGTTTGCACCAATTATGAAACGTCGATTTACCTTGAATTTCTTCTTGTTGTCCGGTCTCGTGTATCTTTGGATAATCTTTTACAAGTTCATATATATTCTCGCTTGACCAAACCGTTGGTGGTCGTAGAGTCTCATGTCTATTAGCTATGAAGTTTTTTTGTCTCTTCTAAAAGGGTGATTAATATGAAGAAAACATCGATGACAATCAAACCATGAAATTTTCTTTCCATTTGGCAAAGAAAATGCTCGTGTTTCTTCCATGCAATAAGGACAAGCAAAACGACCGGCCGTACTCCAACCCGAAAGCATTGCATATGCAGGAAAATCGCTAATAGTCCATAACAAAGAAGTGAACATCCGAAAAATTTTCTTTTTTGATATGTCGTATGTTTCAACTCCTTCATACCATAATATTTTCAACTCTTCGATTAACGGTTGTAAGTAAACATCAATGCCCTGTGTCGGATCATCAGGACCGGGACGACAATCGTGAGAAACATATATGGAGTTTTCATACACATCCACGGAGGTAGATTGTAAGGTGTGATTATTATAGCCAAGATGAATATTTAGAACCAAACTGAGAAAACGGTGAGAAGCCGTCTGTACATAAACCTAGTCTAACATTTCGGCTCTCCGCTGCGAAATCGGGATATTTCTTGTCAAAATGTTTCCATGCTTCTCCATCGGCTGGGTGTGTCAACGTACCTTCTTGAGGTGTTCTCACACTGTGCCATCTCATATGATGCGCTGTCACAGATGATGCATATAATCGTTGAAGTCTAGGGGCGAGGGGAAAATAATGCATATGCTTGTACGGAACTTCTTTTCCCTTCTTTTTCCTAGATTTGTATCTTTCCTGATTACATATTTTACAATTTCTAAGATTGATGTCTTCTTTCCAATACAACATGCAACCCTTTAGACATGTATCTATTTTTTGATATGACAAACCGAAAGATGACATAAGTTTTTTCACTTCATAATAATTTTCGCACATTAAATTATCGGATGGCATATGACGTTTAGCAGCTTGCACAACAACCGTAAATCCAGCTTCTGTAAGGTTGTACTTTGATTTTATTGCAATGTATTCTGCAGTTACCGATAATTGAGAGCCGCTTAAACATCCATTCCAAAGGGGTTTTTTTAGCATGATCCAATAAATCATATATTTTTTTCGCTCCAACATTTGGTTCCTCTTCGACGTTAACATCGTCGTTATCAATTACAGCGGTAGGGAACATTTATCGTGCTGCATCTTCGATCATATGTTCTATGAGATTCGTACTACCTTCTTCGCTGATGACCTCCACCGACTGTTCTTGATTATTATGGGCTACAATTTCTCCATGACGATCCCACAGCAAATAATTGGATACAAAACCGAATCGGCGCAAATGAAGCTTAGCCATATTCGGTTCTAAATAGTTCAACAATTTGCATCTACTACACGGACAACGAATTTCTTCATCGTTTGCAATATACTTATAGCAAATTCGATGAACACTTGTACCCCTTTTAGAAAATGTTCGCTTATTGCGCCACTAGTTTCCCTTCTTTGATACATCCAGCTCCGATCATTAAAGTAATTGACCATGTTTCCCTACTAGAAAACCTATGATAGAGTAAAAATGTTATAAATCATTCATTTTATATTTTGCACGAAATTTTCCAACGGCCGCAAACTGCTTATTTCACAAACTGAATATTTTAAATAAGCAACTATTGTTTCATTACCACTTATGTGTCTTTCTTTGATGGTCGGTCATCCTACTTCCCATTACAAACACAATAGTAATTATATTCCGTAAATCATATCATTTTAAACGATTCACAAAATTTCGGCAGCATTTCCCCCGTGTTCCTTGTATCGTACACAAATGCGTGTACACAAGGAACGTAAAGGAAACGCCGTCGAAATTTTGTGAACCGTTTAAAGTGATATGATTGACGGAATATAATTACTTTATAGTGTTTGTAACTTATCCAATACTGGGACAAATCCGACAAATGATGTATCAGATGAATAGAGTTGTCCGTTTTGTGGAAAAAACGAATATCCCTAAAACGATCATATACAACACTTGTCAGACGGGGCCGAATAATATCTAAGAATTTAAATATTTGTTTATATTAAATTCGAATATATAATTCGTTTAATTAATATTGGTTTATATTTTACCGTTTTATTACATAAGTACTAAATTCATTTTATACGCTAAATTTGTACACAAAATTCATTTATAAACTAAATTAATTCGCGTGTTCACACAAATACAAAGCTCGTATTCGCACATATGAAATATCCGTTCTAACGGCTTCCAAATGCAATAAACTCTATCACACACATACGTTTAATATACTAACCAAATAACATAAACTAATGCAATATCTTAAATTACAAAATTTTCAATCAATTATAATAACTTGTTCATTATGTTATAATGGTTGCAATTAGAGGATAATATAATGTAATATGCATACATTAACAAGTAGGAATCAATCAACATTCAAATTAAACCCTAAATAAAAAAAAAATTAAATATTAGCTTTAGGAAAATTACCGATTTGGAGAGCTAGAACGGTGGAGATGTGCCGGAGTAGCTTCTAGATGGCGTCGGAGGTTGTTGGGATGGTGTTTGGGCCGACAAATGAAGATTGGAGATGATGGAATGGTGGATTTGGGGGTAATTTTCGGTTGAGAAGATGAATAATGAGCTTAAGGTCGGTCTATGGAAATATGCAGGAAATTTTCCAACGGCTTCCAACGGCCGCAAACGGCTCTTTTCCAACGGTTTCTAACGGTTTCAGACGGCTACGTAAAAAATTAACGGGCCGTTGGAAGCCGTTGGAAATGCCATTGGCGGCCGTTGGAACTGGGACGTTGGAATTTACTGTTTTTCTAGTAGTGTCAAGTGATTTTAGGAACAATAAAATCGCATAAATTAATTCTAAAACCACATAAATTGGAAGATAAGACAATGCATGTAAATGAATAAAAATGTGAGCCTTTTTTTGAGGTTTGTTTTTGAAAAGGGACAGCCATGTAGTTTAAGATTAGACTGTGTTTTACAAAGTTTCCTTTATTTCATGTAATCATCTAGCGTAAAGAGTGCTTTGTGGATTAGAGAAGTGTTTTGTTGGTCTCCGAGTTCCTTACGTTAGCTTTTTCCTTGTCTGTACACCGAATATCGAATACATCAACTTTTCGTTGGTCATATGATGGTGAAACGATTCTTGCAAAGATTATAAGTAACTCCAAATGTCTCTTACCCATTGCATTCCACTATTCATCGTCCATAGCTGATGGTTTTCCATTGCTTTGAAATGGCTATCCATAGAGAGATTTATTGTAACCAAACGATTCTTCACTTGAGGGTTTCATTTAACTCAATTACTACCATTTAATTCCTCTATATAAGTTTTAATTTATCTTTCATATGTTGCTTCAAAACATCAATCTACGTGGCAGGCTTTGATATCAACTATGACGTCGTGATCTTTTACTCAAAGGTCATATGCATAATCATACTAAGGGAAGAATAATAAAGATAATGAAACAAAGACGCAACACAAATTTTCACCAGTTCTGTTTCCCTCTTCTCAATTCTTTCTCTTGATTGAGTTATACTGTCGCATTATTTAGGTAGCGTTTGGTTTGCGTTTTGAGTTTTCAATTTTGAGTTTTCATTATCATTTTCAGTTTTTCATTTTGAAGATTTTCGTTATTTTCCAAAATGCGTTTGCATGTTCCTTTTTTGAAAACATGTTTTCAAAACTGAAAATAGAAAAATGCGTTTGGTTTGAAATATTGTTTTTATATTTTGAAATTTTGAGTTTTCATTTTGGCAATTCAAACCAAATTAAATAAAAACTAGTGTCATTATATCCAGTTACTAATTAAAAAACGAAAATAGATAAAAGATAACACACTAAATTCTAAACACACTAAATTTTAAACATAATAATTAAGCATTAAACATAACACAACATTTTAAAGTACATGAGGCCAAATTGTATAGAAATAAAATTACAATAAAAAGATTCATAATAAGATCATAGACAAACATAAAAGATACATCAAACAAAGATAAAATCGAGAGACAACAACTCAAGCATCTTTCACAACAACATAATAGATATATCAACCATAAATTTTGTAAGCAACGCGTCCGAGATGTCTTCCAAATCATATCTGCACATGATAGTACGAATGTAAGACATATACTGGATCATTGCACAAAATTAGAATACAAATGATAGTTAGTATTAATCTAAAATACATCCGACAATTTTTTTATGACGAACAGGTTGCTAACTTAGAGGATGAAAGAACAGGCTCACGGGAGGAATATAGAAAAGTTAAAAGGAAGGAACACCTAGCATATTCATATATCAACAGAAGCATTCATATAACCTATTGTTTGAAATAATTTTTATTCTGTTGAATGATGTACCAAATGTAACATGATATAATAATCAGGTGGTGAATTAATTTATTGTTTAAACTTTAATTTGTTCAGAGACGATTCACATCGTAATGAAATAAGATGGAATGAATTTTGAATTTGAAGTGGAAATAAAATTGTACCTGAACTATATATGATGAGTTGTTCTGTACTCGTTCCACATCTGTGTGGCTAGTTGATCTCTAACTTGCCACATTTGAATTGTTTGACTAACATTAAACTGCACAACTTCTTGTTCATGACTTGACTCCGATGTGGATTGAAATATCATATTTTCGGATGAATATTCGGCAAATAGAGTATCTAAAGCGTGCTCCTCCCGAATGAAGTTGTGTATTGTGCAACATGCAATTGGAATTTGTCTTTGTCTAGAAAGCAGAAAATTTGTCATCAGCTTTAAAATGGGAAATCTTGCTTTTAGAACTCCAATACAACGCTCAATGATGTTCCGACATGATGAATGTCTATAGTTGAATAAGTCTTCCTTTCCACGTAGTCTTCCTTGTCCATTATAGTCACGTAAATGATATCTTTGTCCACGATAAGGGGAAAGAAACCCAGGTATGTTTGGATATCCAGAATCAACAAGATAAAATTGTTCTGCAAATAAATAACGAAAACCACCACTTGAGAAAATTGTATTTTTGCGTTAGCAAATTATAAATATTTGTAAAAATGTTGTTATCCATCATAAATAAAGTTATTTTAGAGTACCTCCTCGTGGCATTGGAAAGTTATTGCTTGGTTTTGAAACCGCATCAATAAATACTCGGGAATCATTAGTTGTACCTTCCCATCCAGCATATACAAATATGAATCTCATGTCAAAGTCACATGCAACCATCACATTTTGTGTCACGACATTCTTCCTTCCACGAAAAGAAATTTGCTTTGAAGAAGGAACCCATGCTGAAACATGCGTTCCATCTATTACCCCAATACAATTCTGTCGTATGATATCAAATAACATATTATTTTTATTTTGTTATCAAGTAAATAAATATTCTATATATATTTAACTATCACCTTGAAATGAGGATATTTTCGCAAAAGACGTTCATGGACGGTATTTTGATTTTTTGATTGAATTATCTCCGTGCCTAATGAGAAAACAGCTCGCAAAACTTTACGAAACCATTTTGAGATTGTATGATTAGAATGTTGAAAACAATCACCAATCACACTATAGCGTGTAGTGTGTCCTATAACCATCAAAAACATAGCAACCCCCTCCTCAACATCGACTTTTTTACCATTTCTTAATAATCCCTTTTCTTTCAAAACATCACAGAAGTTCAGAAACACATGTTTCTGCATGCAAAACATTTGATGGCAGATAGTTGGATGCCCATTTAAAATTTCAAACATAAACCTTTTTCCGGTAAGAGATGATGTCCTACAAGGTCTCCTACTAATAACACTTCTTCGGTTAGCAACTAAATAGCTAGACATCATTATATCATCAATGTCATCTGATGTATGGTCATCCGTTAAATCATCATCGCTTGAACCATCATCGCTTGAACCATAATTAGAGACGTTAAAAATTTCACCAAACTCAGCAGGCATCTCACTGTACAAAAACTTATTATAAATTCACCACTACGTGGACTTACGTATTTGGAATAGATTTTCAGAAGATTATCCAAAACTAGACACTATAAATTGTAAACATACCTGGTAGAATTCACCGAGCTCTCTTCATCCATGTTATAGTAACCTCGATACCTAAAACAAAGTTAGTTGAGCAAAAAGTTAGTTCACCAGTGTCATGTATGAGATAATATATACAGCAATAACGCATAAATAAAAATTATTCACAAAGTTGGCACCTTCAACCTACCACCACCATTGAATACAACAGTCACTCATGAACTTCACTTACACAGTATACACTGCTACACAATCATGCAATTAAAGGGAAAGAGCAGTTCATAGGTTTATATGTATAAACTTAAAAATGAAACAGAGGAACCACAAAAGTTAGTTCAACAAGAAAATCAATTCAGATATGAACACATGTAAGATATAAAGCATAGAAACAGGTTGGATGTATAAACATTCTTACAGTAGACATACATACTCGATAGAGGCGTACCCCCACAAGAGCACTAATGAACAGATCAAATATATATGCAGGCAAATGAAAATGAGTAGCAATTAGGTGCAGTAAACAAAACAGACAATTGGATCCATTAAATTCATAATAACCAAGTACATTTCAACACAATGAAGATAAATATTTCATAGTATCCTTTAATACATAAGTTCAAAATACTTAGTCAACTACCATATCTAGCAAAATATAAGAATAACATGAGTTCAAATTAATTAAGCTCCTAACACATAATTTGGACAAATATTACGCGAATCAAAGAAGTTCTAAAATAGGAGGCAAGCGCATATGCTCCGACATCATCACGAACGTCATTCGAAAATCTGGATCCTTAAAAGCCTTTACTGCTTCAATATAGACTTCATTAGTCACCTCCTTCATGCTATTTAATATATTCAAACAAGCCATGTGCGAGTAAGGATCCGAAGCAGTTGGGCGAATTTCCGAAGTAGGTGAACTTCTTTGAAGACGTGCAAGCTTTTCTCTCAGGTACGCATTTTTCAACTCAGCTTCTTCACTTCGTATATTAATCCATTGCTACATACAAGCATCAAGTTTGTCACCCTTGCTAACTTTCAATTTCTTACGTCGACGATCATTACTAATCGTATCTTCACTCGGACGAACGCTTGTTCCATCATCATCTTCAGCTTCTACATGCACATGCACTCCTTTGTTCAAAAAATTCTCTTCTAATTGTTGTTCTTCTTCTGAAGTAGGAGGTGGCTGAGTAGAAGCATTTCGTAGTCCCCCAGTAGCGGTTGTCCCATCGAAAATCTCTCCAAGAATAGCATAATGCCCACATCCTTCCTTCCTAAATTTCTTGTACTCGGTCTTGTTTTTCTATAATTGCAAAAGTAATGTGTTTTACATTATTTAATTAAAATATATTCAAATATCATAAATTTTAATATAATCGTATACTTTTACAACGTATATTACCGTATAGAAGTGTTGTCAAACTTTCTCGGGAGCATTGACTTGATTTGTATTAGGATCCCATGTGACGCCAGTATGTGCTAAAAGATCAGAAAACAGACGATGCTTGGAACGGAGACGGTTCCATTTTCCTTTTAGCTTGTTAATCCCGTAATCTAATTTCGTTGCTCGAATCATTTGCTGATTAATCTGGCCCCATACATCTTTTGTGAAAGTAGAACATTGTAATCTTCCAGCTTTCACATTCTCATAAAGTATATCAATAAAAATCTTCTCATTCTTTGCGGACCATGGCATTGGTTCTTTTGTTTTTCCACCTCCCATGTTCTATTTTTTAATATGAAAGCAACTTTATAAGGTATATAGCTCCCAATACAAATGAAAATGCAGCTACCAATAAATCATGTTCTTGTTTAAATTCTCATGCATATTTTATCAAGCCACCAAAATTCTTATTCCATTGTTAATTATATTAATTTGCTGTTTATTTAAATGTCTGCATTACAACAGTGGCTAACAAGTTCCTATATCAGTTCATTTACCAAGTGAAATTTCACCAAATCAATGTAAGCATATGACTGGATAAACTTCATATGGGAATGAGTTGAGAAACATTGCAGTCAGAACTACTATGCAGAATTATTGGACACAAAAAATATTCAGAGCAGTTTCACTAGTATTGTCTATAAAAAGAACTGTCAGACCATGCAAGGCAGAGAATGGATGTAAAAGTGATAGAAGAGGAAATAAAATAAGCAACATTTAAGACAGATGAAAAACAGTCCATGGCCTAATATATTCGAAGCAGAATTCATCTGGTATTCTTCATCCATTGTATGTTCATTAATACCTTATCTATATTTATGCAGTTGAAATCTCTAAGTATTAGCCATGGTTTATATACTGTGTAAGCAACTTCCTCTATATTCAACCATTGCTTTTTTCATAATAGTTCAAGATCATAAGCCTAAACAAAACTACAGTTGCACCTTGTCTCTCTTACATTTGCTAAATCTAATGAGATATGCTAGTCACTCATGCTAAGCATATTATAACCCCATGTTCCAATATGATTAAGTATGAAGATACAACATTTATAATAAAAAGAAACGTTGCCCACTAACTCCCATTGGAATTTTAGTTGCCTTTTCACTTCCTTTAAATCATTGAACTTCAGTTTGTTTTCTAATATACCAAAACATGTAACTTTGTATTGATTTATAATTATCCTTACCTCAGCTATTCTGTTAGGCTTGTGGAAGCTTCTCACATTCCAACTGGCTATCGAAATTATTTTGTCCTGGTTGAGCTACGTAGCATCCTGCCTTGTTTGGCCATACAATTCTCCAAATTATTCTATTTGAAATTCTCCCCATATTCTGAATTCTTTAGTACCTACTGCTATTTATTATTTGACTCATTTTTATTAATTTTTCTATCTTATTTAAGAAGTGGATTTATTGGCAACGAAATTTCAAATTCCAGAATGACATTCCTGTCAAAATAGTAAAAGGACCAACAAATAGGTGTCTGAAACAAGTAACATGGAGATCTAGTCCAATGAAGAATATAGCATGCAAATTAGATAAATTTCTATGCAACATACAATGGAACAGTTTTAAACAGACTTGGAACTACAAGAATCTATTAATTATGAATCCAAAATGCAGATGACATACTCAGGTAAACAAGGTAAAGATGGTACCTTTTAGATATTGTAACTCTTGGAGCATGCACAAGGGAAATAAAGAAAGTTGAATCAGCTTTCAATTGTCAACCCACTAGAAATCCTTTATTCAAGCTGCTACATAAATATAAAAGTGCTTTAAGCTTAAGTGGACACTAAGGCCATTTTTATCTCCATCATCCATGACAAAAACATAGTATACATTTATCAAGATGATGTTAATCACACAACAACAAATGCAAAGTTATACTATGCTGCTAAACAAGACTTACATAATAACCTACAACTATTAGCTATGTCATTAAAATTCAAACACAATAATCAACATATAATAAGGTGTGCTTGCATTTTATGTAATGCAAACCAATTTCTATTATATTTTCTTAGTATTGTGTAGCATTTTGTAAGTGCAATTGAATCACCTATGCTAATAAAATTCAACTTGATTACATATTTTTCTAATTTCAACATAAGGCCACATTTCAAACTTATTACAAAAATATGTCCCTTTTTGTTTACTTCATCATTTTATATTTGTACAATCCAAATATGTGCAAGTTTCGATTCAGGCCTTATGTTGAAATATAGTTTTTGCTGGTGTCTAACTTGAAAATTTGTCCATAAAGGTAAAATTCAGTAACTATATACGATGCATGAATCATGAATAAGCACTGGTATCAAAACAGTTGACGATGAAGGATTGATATTTATCATTTTAGAACTGATTCATGCATTTGATCATTCTGTACTTACAGAGATAATGCTTTGGACTATGCTAACAAAAACTGAAGTTAATAGTTTGATGATCACATCATGGTGATATGACTGTAAATACAGAACAATCTGCAACGTTATTATTATTATTTGATTCAAACTGACAAGAAAATGAAAAGCAAGGAATAAGAATAATGCATATAAGCATTTAACAGACATCATGCATCCAGCATACTCATTGTAACATACATACCCGAACACAATAATCAGGCATAATAGAAATCAATAATTAACATGTTAGATTCAGTGAGCTTGAATTTTATAGAAATACCATAAATAATATCTGTAATAAAGCACTTACTGTGCACGTAATTTTTACTTAAACATCTTCGATTCACTGATTAAAAAATGGGTTTCGAGCAGATTGTTTCCAGCTGAATCTTCGATTAGGGTTTCTAGCAGATGTTTCCAGTTGAATCTTTGATTAAGGTTTTCGAGCAGATTACAGATCCGTATAGCAGAAATTTTGATAATTGACGAAAATCTTAAGAAGAAGAAGACTGCGGCCAGAAAACGAATCAGGGCTTTTGCAATGCGTTTGCGTCATTTTTTTGGATTTTTCGGTTTTGGATTTTCAATTGGGCCTCAAAATGGCGAAAACGAAAAAACACTGTTTTCTGTTTTCTGTATTGGACCCATTTTGAAAAATGATAGATTTTTCAAAACGAATTTTTCAAAACGATAAAAGGAACAAGTTTTCGATATTTTTCAAAACTGAAAACTGAAAATGATTTGAAAACAACAAACCAAACGAAGCCTTAGTATTTACTTCAATCCATGGAGACACTATCCGAACAGAATTGGATGTGCTAGTGAAAAAAAAAACACAGAGTAATTAAAATGAATAGTTCAGCATAAAGAGGAAACTTGAGATCTGGGATACTCTTTATTGATTTATTGTCATAGTCATAAAGACGATGGAGCACATAAAGATAGTTTAACCACTCATCCAATGAGGGGTACATGGCAGACTGTCCCATCATCAAGATGGGCACGATCCTCGTAGTTCAAGTAAAGGATAACGCGGTTGCAGCAACAGATCATGCGCCTCTTCTCATGGCATCCTAAGTACACCACCTCCACCAAAGGATTTTCCCTCTCAATTATCTTCTTTGCTTCCGATGCTTTCATGCCCACAAGCTCTGGCCACCTTGACTTGCCTGCATCATATATTTAGCTATTAGTCTCCCTTTTCTATTAACTGTACGTGTGGATCACATGCAACTAATGACTTCTTAGTGTTATATTAATGTGTAGAAGTATGAAAATAAATGCAAAAGAAGGGTTCAAATTACCTGGGCATCCTGATCCACCACACGACACACATGAAGCCATTTTTTCTTGTTTCTTTTTCTTAGTTGATTGTTTTGTACTTGATCCTAAAGAGAAACGAATGGCCAAATCTGTATATATAGGTGTATAGTTATGATGGAATGGATTGGTAATAAAATCTGCAATTAATTTGTAGTTTTACAAACCCTCATTTGCATATTTATGAGTTGGTCATCCAGATTGGTCCTTTACCGGACTATAAAAGCAGTTTATTTGCATATTAATTCAGGAGATAAGATCGTATGCACTGTTCAAAACTAGTGTTGGAGTTCACCTACTGATATGGGCCTTTAGATCTAAGATTTAATGTTTTTGAATACCTGTCACGTATTTTAGTAGAATTAAATTTGCAGAATGCATAGAAATTTTATTGTTTTATTAATTTTATTGTTTCTTGCTGGTGGATAAATGTATCAAAACCTTTTTATTTCATGCAAATTAATTGTATTTATTATCATGCATTGTATGTGACATTCAAAATATAATTTACATTTAATTTAGTACAACAATCACATTCATATAATTAATATATATGGTTAGACTTTTGTGGATGTGGGATGGAAATGTCAAAACAAATAAAAATGTAAAATATAATTCAATATTTATTAAAGTGAAAACTAAATCAAATTTAAAGATTAATTCAAATATTTTAGTATATAGACACATTAAACAAATTATTATTAGACGACCTACTATGTACAACGTTGGAGCTTAAAATGTTTTTTCTTTCTTTCTTTTTTTCTTAAGCAAAAAAAGTTTATCACTTTATTTACACATGCATAAATTCATTTTTGCTCAATAAACACCAAGAAATTCCAATTTTTAGCTCGAAGCATGATGTGACCATTGAATCTTGCTTGTCTTATTTGGACATATGATGCCTTCTAGTAAAAAATTGTACATTTTTGCATTTGACTCAGCAAACATGTAAAAAGCAGAAATGGATACATAAAGAATTTGGTACATTAACCTCTGTCTTGTCCCACAATCAGACGCATCAAACATTTGAGGTCAGAATTTATAATTATAAATATTTATAATTTGTTAAAATAGTTATTTTCTCGAATGATTATACTTTTTGAAAACCAATACGTTAGGCATGTCCATTAGATGTGTACAAATAAAACTAAAAGCAAATTTGTTTATTGTAAAATAACGGTCATATATATGCATAAAGGTCTTCTTGCTTATATATAGTTGCAATCGTATTTCGATAAATTGGATCATTGCGTATTTCTTCGATGAGAAAATTTTAAATTACAGAACTACGAAGAAAGAAATTAAAAGTAAGAATTTCAATGTACACTACAAGAGAAACGGGCTGTTCCAACAGCTCCCAGCCGTTGGCGGTCATTGGAAGCCGTTGGAAAAGCAGTTGGAATAGCATTCACGCTTTCCAACGGCTTCCAACGGAACCAACGAGTCTATTCCAACGGCTTTTCCAATGGTTTCAAACGGCATTTAGCCGATGAAGGCCGTTGAAAGCCGTTGGTTTAAAATGACCACAGAGCCGTTGGCAGCCGTTGCTAATCTGGGTGAATTTTTTTTATAACAGCAAGTCATTCACTTTTCAGCCACAAACAATCAATATATATTCATTTCCATTTCATTTCCATTCCATTTCCATTCCATTTCCACTCCATTTCACATATATATCACATATGCAACATATTATACCACAAACAATATAAACAACCAAAAATCAACTTCAAACATTACATTTTCAAACCAAACTTCAAGTCAATATGTACATAAACAACAAAACCCTCACCAACACCAACTCCAACTCCATATTCAAGTCAATATATACAATGCAAACACTTAAACCTCACCACCTCAAAGTCAATGTACACACAATAACCATCAAACACAATCCTCACCACCTCAAAGTCAATATATATAATAACCAACCACAAAGACAATAATCATCATACCTCTCAAGCATCATCATCACCTCCGAAAGCACTAGACGACGAAGGGAAGGAACCATACCTCTGCGGTACTCCGCTAAACGTTGATTCAACTGCTCCATTTGTATAGCGCGAAGACGGTCCTACTCTTGCAGCTGCTTAATCATGGCTCTAAGCTCTTTTATTTCAGCTTTGTCACACGCCTTTTGAGCTGCCCGAACTTGCAAATAGAATGTGAGATGTTCACATTTGTATTATAATCATTTTCTTAAGTAATGCATATTTTAAAATATAGAAACGTAAATGACGTGATCTTAAGCAATGCATATACACAAGGAAATGCATATTTTATTAAATGATAATGGTGCAGGATGATAAACGATAAATATATTACCTTTTCAATATCAATTTTGGTGTATGATGCCAAAACACCAGATTTTCCCCTACTTTACAATGAATTAAATAAATTCTTAACCCATTTCCACTTGTTTTCGTTTTGAATGAAAAATAAAAATGAAATGTGTTAGAGCTATACAAACTTGATTCAAACCATTGGAGTCATTTTGAATTTATTTATTTCTACAATAATGTCTTACATTGTTCAATTAAAACAACGCATCAAACGTAGATTGTTCTTTTGTGCAATTTTAGTTACTTTTATTGTACATTACATTTTAATATCGCAATGTTAGAGAATTATATATTCTGTTGACAGATTATTGTATCAGGCTGAGCACTTGTACAGTCCTCTACTTCCAAACTATATATACCCAGTTGTAATGATACAATTCTTTCTGTGATTGATTTGAATATATTACTTTCTGTTCTGTTCCTAAACACTTTCATGGTATCAGAGCATTTAGCTTAACGACATCAAATTTTCAGATCTCAGATCTGAATAACAAATCAATCACCAATCTTCATCCCAAATCCAGATTTCATTCATCTCTGTCATCAGATCTAATCGGATCCAATAATCAAACCCTAAAATAATGGCACAAGATGACGAAATTCAGTCAAGAACTGGTTCAACCAATCTCGGAAACACAACATCCAATCAATCATCAAAGACTCTCGAAGGTTCGCTGAAATCAATTATCAATCCACAAACCCAACTTATCACGGTAACCCTAGATGAAGACAACTTTCTCCTGTGGAAGTTTCAGATTGAAATGGCTATTAATGGATATGGATTACAGAAATTTATAGATCCAGTTACTATGCCTCCTCCCCAATTCATTATCAGTCAAAATGACATCTCAACACCAAACACAGAATTCCTGATACACTCGAGACAAGATAGCTTGCTGTGCTCCTGGATCTTGTCTTCAATCAGTCCTGATCTGCTATCATCAGTTATAGGATGCAAAACCTCACTCGAAGTATGGAACGCAATCCATCAGAATTTCAACTCACAGGCAGCAGCAAGAATTATGAGCTACAAGAGGCAACTACAAAATGTCAAGAAAGATAATACAAGCGTCAGAGAGTATCTCAACAAGATCAAGAAACTATGTGATCTTCTGGAGTCATCAGGACACAAGATCAGTGAGACTGATCAGGTTCTCCATATTCTTAATGGATTGGGAGACGAATTCGAAGCTATAGTTGCTGTTATAACCTCAAAAGAATCATCTCCATCTGTACAGTATGTTAGTTCATGCCTTCTTGCTCATGAAGGAAGACTTGAACAGAGAAACAACTCCACGACAGAATTTTCCATCAACTACGCCGCAAACGTGAAGAACAAGTGCACTCAATACAACACAAGAACTGATTCATCCACCCATAACCATCAGGAAACACAACCAGTTAGAGGAAACTCTATGCATGACAGAGGTAGATCACAAGGTCGAGGAAGAGGAAGAGGAAGGTCCTTCAATAACAGACCAAAGTGCCAAATCTGTGGGAAGCTTGGTCACACAGCAATTAGGTGTTACTTTAGATTCGAATCCAACTACAGCAGTAGTCAACAGATTTCACCTAATCAAGGCACTTCCAGACCTTATTCCTACAATGTCAATCTCACTCAAGCACAAAATGATGCAAGACATAATCCAAAGAATCAATTCCACCACAATGAAAATCATGATGCATTAGCTTGTGACATGGATATACAGGATGAAGCTTGGTTCCCTGATTCCGGAGCTACTCACCATGTCACAAACAATCTTCAGAATTTGAATCTTGGAGGAGCAGCCTACAAAGGTAAAAATTCGATTTGTATGGGAAATGGCACACCTCTAAATATCACACATATTGGTCATGCACAATTCACCTCAGAAAACAGAAACAAAACTTTACTATTAAGAAATCTGCTAAGAGTCCCCCAAATTAAAAAGAACCTGATTAGCGTCTCACAGTTTGCTAGAGATAATCAAGTATTCTTTGAATTCCATCCAAACACATGCTTGGTTAAGAATAACTTGAATGGAGACATATTATTGCAGGGGGAACTACATGACGGTCTCTACAAATTCAATCTGAAATCTGATGATAGTAAGCATGAGAATATGGTATGTTGTAATACTGTTAATAATAATAATATAGATGATGAGTATGATATATGGCACAGAAAGCTTGGACATCCCAATGTAAGCGTGATGAAAGTTGTTTTGAATAATGAGAATCTTTCACATTTAAATAATATGATATCCAAATTATGCAGTCAATGTCAAATTGGCAAGAGCCACAAATTACCTTTCAGTAATTCAGAAACAGTTTATACCAATCCACTTGAATTAGTTGAATGTGATGTATGGGGTCCTGCACCATTAGATTCTGATTATGGGTTCAAGTATTATGTTGCATTTGTGGATGCACACTCGAGATACACATGGATCTATTTCCTAAAGTTAAAATCAGAAGTCACTGAGGCTGTTAAACAGTTCATCATACAAGCCGAAAGACAACTTGATAGGAAATTGAAAGTATTTCAAACCGACGGAGGAGCCGAATTCAAACCACTCAAGGATTTTTTCAACACAAGAGGGATAATACACAGATTTACATGCCCATACACCTCTCAACAAAATGGCATTGTTGAAAGGAAGCATAGACATATTGTCGATATGGGGTTAACTCTTCTAGCACAAGGATCCTTACCTCTTAAATTCTGGCCAGAATCTTTCTCAACTGCAGTGTACTTAATCAACTACCTTCCCACTAAAGTTTTAAAATACATCAGCCCACACGAAGTCTTATATGGCACTAAACCCGATTACAAGAGACTGAGAGTCTTCGGCTGCTTATGCTTTCCAATGCTAAGACCTTATAATCATCACAAACTTGACTTTAGATCTTCTCCATGCACCTTCCTGGGTTACGGGTCACTGCAAAAAGGCTACAAGTGCTTAACCAGAGAAGGAAAAATTGTTATGTCAAGGCATGTCATGTTCAATGAAAGACTTTTTCCCTTCGCTGACAATAAGGTCAAATGCGCCAAGAAAGTCATAAATGCTCAAAGATCGATGCCACCCATACCATCACCCATTATCAATGAAGAAAGACACTCATCAGAGGCAATACTAGAAGAAGACTCAACTTCTGTCATGCAGGATTCAGCTACAAACAGAGATGAAGACCATTGCACTCAAAACCAAATGAATGAAGAAGGTGGGAACATGAATGACATGTATCGGGCACCACTTCAAGAGAGTGTAACAGATGATTCTGACAGCAACACACAAAGAAATAACACTACAACAGGTGGTTTAGACAGCAATTCACAAAGAAATACTGATACAACTATACAAGTGGAACAACATCAAGGACATCACATGACAACTAGAGCCAAAAGTGGCATCTTTAAACCAAAAGCATACATTACTCAGAGTTTATCAGCTGAACCTACAAGCTATGAACAAGCAGTAATGAACCCCAAATGGAGAAAGGCCATGCAAGAGGAGTATCAAGCTTTAGTTAACAACAATACATGGAGATTAGTGACTCTACCCAAGAACAAAACTGCCATAGGATGCCGATGGACATATAAACTGAAGAACAATGCTGATGGTACAGTAGCCAAGCATAAGGCTAGACTGGTAGCTAAGGGATTCACACAGCAGCCAGGGTTTGATTTCAAAGAAACATTTTCTCCTGTAATAAAACCTACTACCATAAGGATAATACTCACCATTGCCCTACACAACAAGTGGTCAGTCAAGCAATTAGATGTACATAATGCATTCCTAAATGGAGAGTTAGAAGAAGAAGTATATATGGAGCAGCCCAGAGGGTTTGAAGAAAGCAGAAGTCATCAGATGGTTTGCAAGCTGAATAAAACAATATATGGCCTGAAGCAAGCCCCCAGAGTTTGGTTCGAAAAACTCAAAGGCACATTGATGAAGCTTGGCTTTCATCCAACAAGATCTGATTGTTCACTGTTCATCAAGAGAGACAATATCAATGTCATGTATATCCTGGTCTATGTGGATGACTTCATCATAACAGGAAATAATACACTTGAGATGGACCAATTAATAAGATACATGAATGATCAGTTCAAGTTAAAAGATCTTGGTGAACTAAATTTCTTCTTAGGGATACAGGTGAAGAAAACTAGAGATGGAAGATTTCATCTCAGCCAAACCAACTATATTCAGAATGTATTAAGAAGAGCATGTGACCACAAATTTGCAACTATCAAAGAATTACGGTGACCCAATAGACGATCCACACCACTATAGAAGCATAGTCGGTGCTCTGCAATACATCACCATTACAAGACCGGAGTTATCATTCTGCGTGAATAAAGTCTGTCAATTCATGTCCAACCCATTGAGTGAACACTGGAAAGCAACTAAACGAATACTCAGATATTTGGCGGGGACATCAGATTATGGACTGAAACTAAACCCTTGTGATACTCTAAAAATCAGTGGATTTGCTGATGCCGATTGGGGTGCTGACAGAGATGATAGAAGATCGGTGAGTGGCTACTGTGTATACTTTGGGGAGAACTTGGTGTCTTGGTGTTCGAAGAAGCAAACTACAGTGTCGAGATCATCAACCGAAGCTGAATATCGTAGTGTTGCTGCCATAGTGTCAGAGATTATGTGGATCAAATCCCTACTATCTGAAGCAACTGGCTGCGAAGCATGGCCATCAACAGTGTGGTGTGATAACTCAAGTGCAGTGCTACTAGCCGCTAATCCCATACTTCATTCAAGGACCAAGCATATCGAGCTAGACCTCTATTTCGTGCGAGAGCAAGTGGCTAAAGGTAATATCTGCATCAATCACATTCCTGCATTGTACCAGAAGGCGGATGTGCTAACTAAATCTCTCTCATGCACTCGATTTGTGAAGTTAAGACAAGAGCTGAATGTTGAAGCATATATGAGTGTAGTAGGTGAAGAAAAGAAGAAGGAGACAGAAGAGGAGAGCTCGAATTAAGGGAGAGTGTTAGAGAATTATATATTCTGTTGACAGATTATTGTATCAGGCTGAGCACTTGTACAGTCCTCTACTTCCAAACTATATATACCCAATTGTAATGATACAATTCTTTCTGTGATTGATTTGAATATATTACTTTCTGTTCTGTTCCTAAACACTTTCACGCAACCTAAACCCATCACTGCTTTGGTTCATTGCATTATTAGAGTCTAAGGTATAGAATGATTTTAAATTTTGTTGTTTTTGGTAAAATAGTTTGGATATTATATCAGCAACAATAATACATTTCATGAAATTATATAATATAAACATACTATATATTAAAAATATTTTAAATTTGGATTGTACCTTATATTTTAATATTACAAGCAATTTGAATTGTCACCAGTGAAATTAATTTGATTTTTTTTAATTTGCATTTATAATTTAGATTATTGATTTTTTTATTGTTATCAATTTGAGTGCGATTTCATTATTGTAAATTTTAGGGATTTAATTCACGACATGCAAAGAGATATGGAGATTTCATCTATTTTTATAAATAGCAGGGGTATAAACCATGAGTTTCCCTTTAACTTTGTCATATAAGACCTCCATTAGTGTGTCCTTTTTAGTTCCATTAATTATTGTTAATACTACTACCATTTTTTTTGTTCATGTTTTTGGTTCCTAATGTAAAATAGCGAACCTTTTTTTTGGTTCATGTTTTTGGTTCCTAATGTATAGTGTATCTATAGGTTAATTTATTAAATATAATATTGCAATGTTTATAAGGTTACCGCTTGGTTTCCATAGCCATAGCGCCTATTTCACTGCGTCGTATCCATAATAACGTCGAAAATATTATCTTCTTCTCTACCATCAACTCATCGCGATCCGATTTTGAAAGCAGCTCTGTCCGTGCCTCTTGAAACTTTGTCTAAAATAAAAAACAATTAAAAATTAAAATTAGTAGAATAGGATTTAAACTTATCGATATTAATAAAATAAGATTTAAAATATGCATACATATGCAGCCGTCGCCTTATCATCATCATCCCACTGATATGTAATATTGCCAGCATTGTCTGTTTGTCTTGATGCGTGGGTGTAGGTAAATACCTCCATTATAGACACGGGACGACCAAGCGATCTTTCCTGTAATAAATAATTTATATATTTTAATTTTTCATAGCTAATTACTAAACTAATTAATATACAAAATGTAATAACGGTTTAGATTCGTAATTGATAAATTTACCAAGTCATCATGTTGATGGTGAAAAGACTTGGATCCGCCACAATGCGTTACAGGATTCCTACTTCTATTGGCAGAGTTCCTCTCCGACTCCACCTGCAATTTAAATTGAATATTATATTTACTAATTGCGAATAATTAACTATATATTTGGTAGATTTACCTTGAACTCGTCGGTCTCTCACCAACTCATCCAAGGATCTCATACGGAAGCGCCCATCCAGTTCGGTTTCTTCCTCGATTTTTTAAGAGCTGACATTACCTCCCTGTAATTTTTGACGACCTTCGAATTCCAGTGGCGCTGAACCATGGCGACGTCGGGCTCCGCCAAGTCCACTTGCCCCTGTACAAAGAGAAAATATTGCTAATTGTTCATTTATACTTATTCATATAGTAAAGTGGTATAAACTCACCAGAAAATCCTATCAGATGGCCTCGCTGACTTGGTCAGGGATCTTACTCCACTTAGGTCAGCAATCTGTCATCCTGCTCATATATGATTGCTTGGAAATGCCAAGCACAACTCCTGAGGGCTCCAAATCAAATCCCCTGTGTTAAATATAAAATAAAGCTTTAGACAAGTACATAGATGTATAAACAAATTTATATTGTTATCATTTTAATTTTGATACTTACACTCCATCAGCCTTCGGCTGCAAATATACAAGTGGTCGAGCCGGAGGTTCACCACTGGTCTCGCCGGTCGAGCGAGAAGAGCTACGACGTCTAGAGCCTGACATAATACCTATTGAAAGTTTCATTTTTAATTATAGACATAGATAAAATGATGATGATATGTGGTGCATGTAATAAAGTCATTTTTAATTGGTAGTGCATGTAATGATGATGATGATATGTGATGCGTGTGCATCAACAATTGTAAAAATTAATGGATATTACTCAGTCATCGTCATTTTCTGATTCATAATCGGTCTCGTGTTCTATATCATTTTCCTCTACACTCTCAAATGCTTCGACTAATACATTTGTCACATCATTTAATTTCCAAAATCAGTTTGATCGTCTGTAATTGTGATTTCAATATTTTCCTCGATATCTTCTTGATAGGCTTGTTCTTCTGGAATATTCTTCTAACAAATTTAAATCTCGCCTTGGTTTTAAAAACCGCAGACCAATCCGCTTAATCTCTTTTTAGAGATGGATAAGGGACATAATAAACTTGTAGGGCTTGTTTTCCTAGTACAAAGGGATCGTATTGCTGATAATGCGAGGTATGTTTTATTACTATAAGATTATAGGCCAAGATGAATATTTAGAACCAAACTGAGAAAACGGTGAAAATCCATCAGTGCACAAACCTAGTATAACGTTATGGCTCTCTGCTGCAAAATAGGATATTTCTTATCAAAATATTTTCACGCTTCTCCATCAGATGGGTGTGTTAACGTACTTTCTTCGGGTGTTCTCACACTGTGCCATCTCATATGATGCGCTGTTGCAAATTATGCATATAACCTTTGAAGTCTAGGAGTGATAAGTAAATAATTAATACGCTTGTATGGAACTTCTTTTCCGTTTTTTTCCATAGTTTGTATCTTTCTTGATTACATATTTTACAATTCCGAAGACTGACATCATCTTTCCAAAACAACATGCAACCATTTAGACATGTATCAATTTTTCGATACGGCAAACCGAAAGATAACATAAGTTTTTTCACTTCATAATAATTTCGCACATTAAATTATCTGATGGCATATGCCATTTAGCAGCTTGTACAACAGCCGTAAATTCGGCTTCTGTGAGGTTGTGCTTTGATTTCATTGCAATGTGCTCTGCAGTTGCCGATAATTGAGTGCCGCTAGTACATCCATTCCAAAGAGGTTTCTTAGCAGCATCCAATAAATCATATATTTTTTCTCTCCAACATTTGGTTCCTCTTCGACTTTAACATCGTCGTTACTAATTTCAACAGTATGGTACTTTGATCGTGCTGCATCTTCAACCATATGTTCAACGAAATTTGTCGTACTAACTACATCACTAATGACCTCTATTAACTGTTCTTCGTTACGTGTATAATTTCTCCATAACGACCCTACACCAAATAATTCGTTACGAAACTATATTGGTGCAAATGAATCCTAACCATATTCGGTATTAAATGCTTCAACAATTTGCACCTACTACATGGACAATGAATTTCTACGTCGTTTCCAATATTACTTAAAGCAAATTCGACAAACACATATACCCCGTTAAGAAAATGTTTACTTATTAAGCCTCACATTTCTCTTCTTTGATACATTCAGCTCCGATCAATAAAATAATGACCATTTTTCCTACTGTAAAACCTATGATCAATAGTAAAAAATTATTAATCAAATTCAATAAACACATTTAGATTTTACTGTTTTTTATAATCCATTTTCGATTATATACAAAGTTATATTTCTTGATATTTTGTTCACATTTTTGTACCTTTTGTGATGGTCAGTCATCCTATTTCCATTACAAACGCAATAGTAATTACATTTCTTAAATCATAAGCATTATAAATGATTTTCCAAAATTTTGGCAGCACTTCCCCCATGTTCCTTGTATCGTACACATATACATGTACATAAGAAACGAAAAGGAAATGCCGTTGAAATTTTGTGAACCGTTTATAACGATATGATTTACAAAACGTAATTACTTTATAGTGTTTGTAACTTGTCTAATATAAGGACAAATCCAACAAATATTGTATCAAATGAATATGAATATCCGTTTTGCAATAAAAACGAATATTCACACAACAATCATATCCAACACTTGTCAGGCAGGGCCAAAAATGCACTAAGGGATTTTTTTTTATATGTTACCGGTTTATTAAATATATAAAATAAAGCATATTATGCATTATTTTATTTATATTCTACTATTTTATTAAATATATAGTAAATTATATGATTTTTACTATTTCACAAAATATATAATTCATGTGTGTGTGTGTGTATATATATACATATATATATATATAGTAAATTATATACTTATCTAATTCTAATATATTTTGTAAAAGATATAATTCATGTTCGTAAAATATTCGACTAATTCATGTTTGCCTAATATTTTACAAAACATACACAAAATAATTTAAATCAATCCTAACTAATCTAACGTTAACTCAAATGCGCATTTACGCTAAATTATCAACATATGTATATATGTGCATAATATATATACACAAACAATTTGGACATTTGGATGGTAATAATTGTAATTAGCACTTAGTTTGGTATAATAAACAATCAATGGGCCATTAGATACAACTATAACAACAAATTAAACACAAAATTAGCAAAATTAAAAATTTTAGGGTTTAGGCAAAACCTGATTTTGGAGCTGTATTTGGATGGAGAGAGGCCGCTGGTGTTTATTGATGGCGTCGGAGTGGCTGCCGGTTGCATGGGGACGCTGGGAGCAAGAAAAGAGGAGGAGTGGAGAAAGATGATGATGGATTTGGGTGTTTTTGGTAGGAAGAGAGGAATGATTTGTGCTCTCGGCTTGGCTGTAGGTTTACATGAATAATTCCAAAGGCTTCCAATGGCCGCAAACGCCATTTTTACAACGGTTACCAACGATTACCAATGGCTTGTTAAAAAATAATGAGCCATTGGTAGCCGTTGGAAATTCCCGTTGGCGGCCGTTGGAACCCTATCGTGGCTATATGCTGTAGTTCTAGTAGTGGTATTTTATTTTGTTCATTAATTTATTTTCGATGCTTCTCCGCTAAATGGTTAATTTTTCTTTCTCTGCTTCATGTATTGTGTTGATTTTTAGCTTCTTCTTCACCTTTAAACTAGCATGATCAAAAACCCAATCCAAACAAAGCAGTTGGCTAGGAATTGTTCGGATATATAATTCAGAATCTTGAAAGGCAAACGCTAACAATAATACATAAAAACCATCACTTTTCTACTTTATTAGCCAAAGTATTCAAAATCAAATTGTTAAAAATAGTATTTTGGTTTCTTTGACGAGAAATTATAAAACTCATGACTAAATGATTTGATGTTTAAACAAATTTAAATACTTTTTTTTACAGATGAACGGGAATATAACATCTAAACCCTTCGTTTATTCACTCCTAGTTACTTGATCGTTCGATAATTCAACGAATTTTGTGCTTCTTTCGTTGAGACTTTGGATCCAATAATTTGTTTTTGTTCAATTTCTTTTCCATGAAACAATGTTTTCCAATGTTTTTTGTGTTATTTTATCATTATATATATTTTTTTATCAACTTTTCTACTTTATCGGCCCATTTCTACTACATAAGTTAGAAAATGTGTAAGCATAATAATATCCGTTATATTTTCTTTGGATAGTGAATTTTGTAAGAAATGCAATCCAAATATTTGACAGATTTAAAAATTAGTTTGAAGAATTCAGTTATAAATATTGTTTTGATAAAAAATTTGTAACCATTTGCTAATTGGTCATCAATCCACTTATTATGTTTGGTAGACTATTTTGTCATTATATTACCTGCACCATACTTCTTGGCTATTGTCAAGACCCGATTCTTCGACTTTCGAAAATCGACATCAATACGTCCACTATATCAACTATCGAATAATCGAATGCCGGAAAATCGAACCATGAGGGTTAAAAAGAAGAGGTAGAAGAAAACGATAGAAGAAGTAAGGAAACAGAACAGAAACAATATCAGAATCTCACATATCGCAGCGGAACAACATATAATAGATAAATGAATAATCTTTAAAACAAAGAACTATATCAGTTATTACATTACATCCCATCATCATCAGAGTATACAACAATAATATACAACACAACAAAACAATGGATAGTTATATGAATTCGTTCTTACAAGTGAATTCTACAGCGGAAAGATAATATCATATACAAGTAATACATCTCGCCATCCAGCTCGCCACTTGAGCTCCATAGCACTCCTGAATCCAGAATGGCCTGATAACCTGACTCTAGCCTGCCCGCGTGGAAAATTATGGGCACCCAGAGTTTAGAAAGAGAACAATAAACTCCAGGTCAGTCACGGGACTGGTGTGAGAACTCAAAACAGTTATTTATCTTTTAAAACAACAACAACAAGGGAAGTGACAAATATCCTCAATGCTTTTGGAAAATGAAACTACCATAAAGCCTCCTCGCACACACAATGCAAACGCAGAATTGGAGGAGATTTCTCCTTATGATAGTCAAAGATGCTTACTACGCAAAAAAAATCATTCTTGATATTATTATTAGTGCATGGTGATGAAAACATTTCGAAAGTATAATATAAATTTTAGCCAGCATAGGTACCATTATATTATGCCTGCTATAGCTACCTCCTGAGGAGGCAGGTTATACAATTGCAATCGTAAAGGGCTCGTATTGTTTCTTTGGATTTCCAACAAATGGTCAGGCTAAGGAACTTCCTACTGCCACATGGGATCGCCTCTGGCGGGATGTCCCGAGAACTTAACCAGCTCACTGCCAACACAAGGCCGAGTTACCTTTGTAACTAGGTAACTACTACACGAATATGCCACCCCCCGGTCTTTTGGGACCTTTATCCGAGGGCCCTCGATGAGCAAGCAACAACCACACAGAAAATGAGATTGGAGCAACCACATAAGTTAAGCATCAGGGCTCCATACCTGACACCACCCTTTTCCAAAAGGAAATGACATACCCTAAAGGGCGCAACCCTCATAACCTTGCCGCATATTCCTGTTTTGACCATTTCCGGGGTGTGAGGTCTGACGAAGTCTTATCCACAAAGCTACGCTTTTTCACAAAGCCATGCTTTGATCAATAAATAATCATCACACAGCAACACTCAGCATGCCACATTACCAAATTGGGAGTATATCGCTGATAACCTTCAACTACAAAACCTATGAGCTCGTACGTCTTAGAGAAGGGTGTTTAGCTAAGATAATATATTCTCCGCCACCAACAGAAATGTATTTGAAAGAAATCTGCTTTATATCTCAAAATGTAATGTCAGACATGCAACCATACAAGTCTGTTCCGGGTTCGAACAGAACCGAAGGCCCTTCCAAAGAAGCCCCTGCAATCCGGGTATTCACAATCCCGATCGAATTTCCCATCACAAAGGAAATATCCATACCGTAGCTAACGGTGTAGAGACAACCGATAGGTCATCCTATCGTTTTCACAAATACCCGGTCTTCACCACCGGTCTTCAATGCAATCCATTACGTCGTATCACTATTCGGAATGGGTAATCCAAATAACGAGCGCAATAATTTAAAAATAAGTGTAGCATTCAATTTTCAACCAATTCACAACAAATAGCCATTTAAGGGTCAATATTGATAGTCGGTTATTTAACTATCAATCAATATTCACAACATAATCCGATTTCAAATAATTTTCCCAAATTATTTATTTTCCAGAAATATATTTATAAGATATAGTTTCCACACCTCAACCATTTGAAAACAAATTCCGAACCAATTTTCACCTTTACAACTTCCATTTCAAAATGGTTCATTTAAACCAATCGAATAAATCCTTACCGATTTATTAAATTTACGTTCCAAATCCGTAAATTTATTCCACACTTTTAAAAATAAATCAATATTTATTTTTAAAACAATTTTCCCTTATAAATTTCCATTGTGAATTTACATTTTCAAATATTCACCTTTTATACGATTTTTCAAATCGATTTCAATTATTCACTTTCAATTTATCTTTAAAAGATATAATCTCAAAACATTCACTTCATATTGGAAAACATTTTCATACTTATTCAATAATAAGTAATTCACCAATCTATTTATTTTCAATACTTAGAAAATATTCAATATACTTAAGTCACAATTAAGTATATATTTTATTCCTTAAGGAAAACATTCTCTTAAACACATTTATTTGGGTCAAAACGAATGTTACGTAAACATCGTTACGACAACCCAAAATCACTAGTATAGGGATTCAAAATTAAGATAGATATATAAATCCCAATACTATACAAAACTTTTCCTTTCGGAAATCATTTACTATAACAACAGTGTTATAGTCCACCATTTCCTTCTATTTCTCGAAAACGTCTATTTCAACAATAAATGTTGAAATCTATGGTTTCGATACTTAATACATTTTAAAACATTTTTGAATCGTTTTAATTCTATTTAAAATATCACTTTTCCAAAATATTTCTTTAATATATTATTCACCGTCCAAAATCGTGAATATACTTCGTTTACCAAATTCAGTTTCTACATATTTTATTTAAAGGATTATTCACTGTCCCAAAATCGTGGATATATCTCCTATAATAAGTTATAATAATTAAACTTATTAAGATAAGTCGATTTCGGATTTATAAAACAACGTTTATAAATTCCATTTATACTTTATAATAACTTCAATTTATAAAATCCCTTTGTTAACAAGTTCTATCCATATCCCATTTACATGCCAAAATCCAATTTATAAGTTAACTACTTATAAATCTTTTATTTTACAAAAATCTATTCATTTTATAACTTCACAATTTATAAATCCATAGATTTCGTCCACTTATGAAATCCATTTATATTTCATTTTAAATACTTATAAAAACTCGTTTTATAATTCCAACATTTTAATTTATAAATATCAATTTTATAAATCTTTTATATAAATCATTTATAATAGTTCAAAAAAACCAATTTGAACCATTTTATAAATTAATCAACTACTTATTTCAAAAATAACATTTCGGTTATATTTCATAAAAATCATAATTTTTATAACATAAAAATTACAACGTTTATTTATTTAAAATGAATTAATTCCAAAATTTAATTTTATTATGAATTCTCAACTTAAATTTTCAGAAATCCAATTTTATTTATTTTCGGCATCTAACGATACCAAAAATATATTCGGCTAAAATTTAGCCTTTAACGATTTCAATCACAATGATAATCACGCATATTATAAATAGATCAATAAATAGATCAACACACAACATTGAAACCAATTCAAATGTTTGAGGAATCCAGTTGGATCCCTCCAACCTGTTTCCCTGCATCCACAGACGTTAGCACAATACCAATTCCGCTTCAAGATGGAATATCGCGGTATATGGGATTTATAAAATACTATCCGCTATTATGCGGCGCAATAGGGTCTCATCCGCTATATAATGCGGGAAAATCAACTCCAATACATATATAATACCAATTCCATATCAAATTGGAATTATCGCGGTAGATGTTTTTAATAAATAACATCCGCTTAATATACGACGTATAGGGTCTATTTCAATACAATAGATAATAACTATCATCCAATCACACAATCAACACAATCAAGCAATTTTAAATTTAACTATTTAAAATTTAAATCGAAACAATTCGATTGAGTGAGAAGTTCTCACCTTAGCTTTTATTTTGCAATCCATTTCCATTCCAGATTGTTTTCTCCACAATTTTGACCTTGTATAAATAATTTATACAACTTATTAATATTTGAAATAGATCGAACAATTCAATTGTCATTTATTAAACTTTTTATTATTAACTAATGATTTGGTTTAAAACTGATTTACTTTAATAAATTATCTCACTAAAATAATCGATTTACCGGTTAAACAAATTATTTCCTTTTTGAAACTCATGTACACTTTAAAATATAATCTATATACATTTTAAATAATCTATACAGATTCCAAAAATCAGTTTTATGTATATATATACTCGACAACATTATAAACTCCCAAACCTTACTATAATTTTTTCTTTCCTATTTTCCCATATATAAATAAAACAGAATTGTTTATCTGCTTTAAATTTTATTCTCAAACTAGACAAAGTTATGGCTGTAACTTAATATATCTTAATATATATACCTTTCAACTATTCTTATATTTTTAAAACTATCTAAATATATATACACACATTTACATTTCAAAACAGTTCTGTTTAAAACTTTATATATATATATATACGCACACTAACTTTTTCTATATGTATATATAAAATTTTCTGAATCTCATATATATATATATTACATTATTTTTCTGTTTTACTATAAAACTGCATATATATATATATATATCTATTAAAACAAAACTGTTGTTTATTGTTATATTTTTTCCAATATATATATATATATATAAATTGGAAAAACAAGAAAATTATACCCCACCGCCTTACCTCAACAGTCTCATCCGATCGAGCCTCCCCCTGCACGAAATCGCGACGATGCCCTAGTCGACTTCTAGCAGTTCGAACTCGAGCTTTGAGTTTGGCCTACGGTCGACGTCGCACCTGTTGACATTTGCAATTCATCCACATCGCGACCCCATCACATCAATGCCGCGACCACGCTCTGCCATCGAATCCCCCAAGTGGCCTCAATCGCGTCTTCATATCTGACCGCGAAACCCTAATCTCATCGACACGCCGAAGTTTGCCCCAACCCAAAACCTCCAATTGCAATCGCGACCCATCCACAAAGCCGTGAACTAGCTTGCGAACTCTAGGAGCCATCGAAATCCTTTCCAGTCGACAACGCGACCACCTCCGAGTCGCTCACGACTTCACCCCAGCAGTGCATGACAAACCATAGCGGCAGCCATGCTTTCGAGATCGAAACGAAAACCAGATCGCAACTCGATCGACGAAGTGCACTCGATTTCCACGCGCCCAGAGCCTCCCTCTACATTAGAATTTGCTGATTCGATTTTTAAACGGTTTCGAACTGCTTGAATTTCATCTTGAAAAATGAAGATAGTAGGCGGCCATTTATTTTTTTTCTTTCTCTTTGAATTTCTGTTCGAAACAAGATGCTGGGTTGTTTATTTTCTTCGACCAAAATTTGGGATAAAAGGATGAAAAGAGTCGGTACTTCATTAAATTTTGAACGAAAGGGCAGCGCAAATTCAGGATAGTTGGTAGCGTATGGAAGAAGGAAAATAGCTACAGTAATCTGGATGTGACAAAAAAACAACTGATGTGAACTATATTGACCAGTCCAACAATATATATTTTATTTAAATTTCGATACAGATTTAGACATGTTTATCTACCGTACGCTCACATAACAACTCTGATCACTACGAAATTTGAAATCCGATAATAATACAATATTTTGGATCCAATGAAACTTGTTTCGTCGAATTCCGAGACTGTGCATCGGAAGGCTATTTTTAAATATTGATTTAAACGACATAATTTCACAACTGAACAAATCACTTTCAATTTCAATTCTGAAGCTTCTATTATCTTCAGTATTATCAATATAAATTTTCTAAGCCATCAAATTATTTTTAATCAGCTTAAAACTGAAGATTCAAATTTTTATCCAACTTTTCGACAGATTAAATTTTATAATTTAATCGCCAAATTCATAGTTATATTAGGAATGCAAGCTAAACCAACATTCAAATATTTAAAATTAATTAAATATTTTCAATTTAAATTGTCCAACGTTTAGGGTCGTCACAGACTTCCCCCCCTAAAAGAATTTCGTCCCGAAATTACAAGTTAGGAAGAACGATTCTTAACCCGTTTATTATTTACCCAATCCAAACAGTTTTATCAGCTTTCCAAAACAACTCTTTTTACTAAAGACCCATTATTATTGCTTCAACTAATTTTCCAAAATCTTTCATAGCTTCAAACAATATTGTTTACTTCACAATTCAAATTCAAACTTTCAAAATTTTCTCAAAATTTTTCTAACTCCCTAAATTTTCGAAAAATTTCGCCAGCGTCTCCTTGTGCGGCTAGCTCGGTACGACAACAAAATGGCACTACAGGCCCTCAAATCCCAAAAAAAAAACAAAACGCCAAGCGGCTGGACAAGAAGATCACCAAATTTCATACTGAAATTGAAATACGTACCTTTTTGTCGAGCAATTAATTTTATCTTTGAAATCAAAATCCCAATTCCATTTCTTTTAATATACCTGTATATCCTGCTAGCTATAATATCCAATTACAACATTTAAATATCATTTTGCACATTCCTTTACAAAATTTTCAATATATACTTCTTATATCATCTTTAGTTTACTATTGAAGTTATATATTCATTTTCATTCAATCTTACATTTCCAATCTCATTTGAATTCAATTTACACTTTCAACTCTATTTGGATTTAGTTTACCTTCTGAATATTGAATTTTATCAATTATCTTTTATTCACAACTGATTCATAGCATTATTTTAAATTAGTTTTATTTACTAATTCATTACAAATTCAAATTCGTTTTATTCAAATTTGTTTTTCAACATTCAGTTTCAGTTCCAGTTTTATTCTTTTGTTCATTCCCAAAATTTATTTTTCAATTCACTATTTTGGTTTATAACCACTTATATTTAAACTGGATTTCAAATTCCATACGAATTTTAATTCATCTTTCATTTATAATTATTCAATTCAATTCATTTTAAACTTTACCCATTTGGTCATTCATCAATTAGTTTCACTTGCTAATTTACTTACAAATTCGAAATGAATTTCAACATCCAATCTCATTTTCATTTAATTGCAATTGTAAATTTATTCATTCATTCACAATTTTATTTTCATAATTCAAACTCAATTCAAATTCATTTGTTACTACTCCAAATTTATTTATTTTTAACTTCATAAATTTTATTTAAGTAATCATTTCACCTAGCCTCCTTAGACATTTCTTTAAATTCACTTTATTTAATCGATTTAGTTATACTTACTTTAATTTAACTCCATCCTTTAAGTTAAATTTATTCTACCAAAATTCAGATTGTATAAGTTATCGACCTATTTATTATTCCCATAAATATTTAAAACAGGATTCCAGAGTCTTTTCAACCTTTCAAAACCAATTTTGAAATCAATTCAAATTATCTTTTTAATTTCCAAAACTAAACCCAATTTCTTCAAAACAACTTCCATTTAAAACAATTTGGCAGCAATTCCTCTTTTGAAAACCCAAAAATGAACACCGCTGATGTCGCGATCATCATCGGAATTATTTTCCAGCGACCGAAAAAAGTTTAGTGCTTTCTTTCCTTCAAAACAATTTTCCAAAACCCTTGAAAATCATCTTCAAACTTCACAGAATTTAAATTTCCCAAATCTCAAAATTTCAAATTCTTTAAATTTGTTTTCAAATATTACTCTGGAATTCCATTTCAAATTACAAATCACATTTACAAACCTTTTACTTATATAATTTCACTATTTTCTCTTTACTTACATAAGATCATTTCACAATTGTAAATCATATTAATTATAATTCCATACTTATAATTCTTCACTTATACAATTTATTCTTTTACAATTGTTTTTATTTAGATTACTCAAACATCCTTTAATTAACTTATATATATTCTTACATTTCCAACAACCAAACAATCAATTTATATACACTTTAATAATTGGTGAAAAATTATTCCTTTATATATAAAATATAATCAAGGTAAAATTATTTCATTTACCCAATTTAAAATGATACTATGCCGGTTTGTCTCGTTTATGAGTTTAGAATCCCCTATCGAAACAGTTAGCTAGACTGCACCGACCAGAATCTATAAACAATCAACCGATAAGTCAACACAATACAAAACAATTTCATATATTCACTAACAAATACGCGCTTATATCTATTATTACACTCAAACTCATTCTAGAGTACTACTGACTCTATCTCTAATGAGTAACACCCAACAGAGCCAAGGTTGTCACTTAACCAAATGCTCTGATACCACATTGTCAAGACCCGATTCTTCGACTTTCGAAAATCGACATCAATACGTCAACTGTATCAACTATCGAATAATCGAATGCCGAAAAATCGAACCATGAGGGTTAAAAAGAAGAGGTAGAAGAAAAAGATAGAAGAAGTAAGGAAACAGAACAGAAACAATATCAGAATCTCACGTATCGCAGCGGAACAATATATAATAGATAAATGAATAATCTTTAAAACAAAGAACTATATCAGTTATTACATTACATCCCATCATTATCAGAGTATACAACAACAATATACAACACAACAAAACAGTGGACAGTTATATGAATTTATTCTTACAAGTGAATTCTACAGCAGAAAGATAATATCATATACAAGTAATACGTCTCGCCATCCAGCTCGCCACTTGAGCTCCATAGCACTCCTGAATCCAGAATGACCTGATAACCTTACTTTAGGCTGGCCGCGTGGAAAATTATGGGCACCCAGAGTTTAGGAAGAGAACAATAAACTCCAGGTCAGTCATGAGACTGGTGTGAGAACTCAAAACAGTTATTTATCTTTTAAAACAACAACAACAACAAGGGAAGTGACAAATATCCGCAATGCTTTTGGAAAATGAAACTACCATTGGCCTTCCCGCACACACACAATGCAAACGCAGAATTGGAGGATATTTCTCCTTATGATAGTCAAAGACGCTTACTACGCAAAACAAATTATTTTTGATATTATTATTAGTGCATAGTGATGAAAACATTTCGAAAGTATAATATAAATCTTAGCCAGCATAGGTACCATTATATTCTGCCTGCTATAGCTACCTCCTGAGGAGGCAGGTTATACAATTGCAATCGTAAAGGGCACGTATTGTTTCTTTGAATGTCCAACAAATGGTCAGGCTAAGGAACTTCCTACTGCAACATGGGATCGCCTCTGGCGGGACGTCCCGAGAACTTAACCAGCTCTCTGCCAACACAAGGCCGGGTTACCTTTGTAACTAGGTAACTACTACACGAATATGCTACCCCCCGGTCCTTTGGGACCTTTATCCGAAGGCCCTCGATCACCAAGTAACAACCACACAGAAAATGAGATTGGAGCAACCGCATAGGTTAAGCATCAGGGCTCCATACCTGACACCACTCTTTTCCAGAAGGAAATGACATACCCTAAAGGGCGCGACCCTCATAACCTTGCCGCATATTCCTGTTTTGACCATTTCCGAGGTGTGAGGTCTGACGAAGTCTCGTCCACAAAGCTACACTTTTTCACAAAGCCACACTTTTATCAATAAATGATCAATAAATAATCATCACACAGCAACACTCAGCATGCCACATTACCAAATTGGGAGTATATCGTTGATAACCTTCAACTACAAAACCTCTGAGCTCGTACGTCTCAGAGAAGGGTGTTAAGCTAAGAGAATAAATTCTTCACCACCAACAGAAATGTATTCGAAAGAAATTTACTTTATATCTCAAAATGTAATGTTAGACATGTAACCATACAAGTCTGTTCCGGGTTCGAACAGAACCGAAGGCCCTTCCAAAGAAGCCCTTGCAATCCGGGTATTCACAATCCCGATCGAATTTCCCATCACAAAGGAAATCTCCATACCGTAGCTAACGGTGCAGAGACAATCGATAGGTCATCTTATCGTTTTCACAAATACCCGGTCTTCACCACCGGTCTTCAATGCTATCCATTACGTCATATCACTATTCGGAATGGGTAATCCGAATAACGAGCGCAATAATTTAAAAATAAGTGTAGCATTCAATTTTCAACCAATTCACAACAAATAGCCATTTAAGGGTCAATATTGATAGTCGGTTATTTAACTATCAATCAATATTCACAACATAACCCGATTTCAAATAATTCCCAAATTATTTATTTTCAGAAATATATTTATAAGATATAGTTTCCACACCTCAACCATTTGAAAACAAATTCCAAATCAATTTTCACCTTTACAACTTCCATTTCAAAATGGTTCATTTAAACCAATCAAATAAATCCTTACTGATTTATTAAATTTATGTCCCAAATCCGTAAATTTATTCCACACCTTTAAAAATAAATCAATGTTTATTTTTAAAACAATTTTCCCTCATCAATTTCCATTGTGAATTTACATTTCCAAATATTCACCTTTTATACGATTTTTCAAATCGATTTCAATTATTCACTTTCAATTTATCTTTAAAAGATATAATCTCAAAACATCCACTTCATATTGGAAAACATTTCCATACTTATTCAATAATATGTAATTCACCAATCTATTTATTTTCAATACTTGGCAAATATTCAATATACTTAAGTCATAATTAAGTATATATTTTATTCCTTAAGGAAAACATTCTCAACACATTTATTTGGGTCAAAACGAATGTTATGTAAAACATCGTTATGACAACCCAAAATCACTAGTATAGGGATTCGAAATTAAGATAGATATATAAATCCCAATACTATACAAAACTTTTCCTTTCGGAAATCATTTACTATAACAACAGTGTTATAGTCCACATTTCCTTCTATTTCTCGAAAACGTCTAATTCAACAATAAATGTTGAAATCTATGGTTTCGATACTTAATACATTTTAAAACATTTTTGAATCATTTTAATTCTATTTAAAATATCACTTTCCCAAAATATTTCTTTAATATATTATTCACCGTCCAAAATCGTGAATATACTTCGTTTACCAAATTCAATTTCTACATATTTTATTTAAAGGATTACTCACTGTCCCAAAATCGTGGATATATCTCTTTAATAAGCTATAATAATTAAACTTATTAAGATAAGTCGATTTCGGATTTATAAAACAACGTTTATAAATTCCATTTATACTTTATAACAACTTCAACTTATAAAATAACTTTATTAACATGTTCTATTCATATCCCATTTACACGCCAAAATCCAATTTATAAGTTAACTACTTATAAATCTTTTATTTTATAAAAATCTATTCATTTTATAACTTCACAATTTATAAATCCATAGATTTCGTCCACTTATGAAATCTATTTATATTTCATTTTAAATACTTATAAAAACTCGTTTTATAATTCCATCATTTTAATTTATAAATATCAATTTTATAAATCTTTTATATAAATCATTTATAATAATTCAAAAATCCCAATTTAAACCATTTTATAAATTAATCAACTACTTATTTCAAAAATCACATTTCGGTTATATTTTACAAAAATCATAATTTTTATAACATAAAAATTACAACGTTTATTTATTTAAAATGAATCAATTCCAAAATTTAATTTTATTATGAATTCTCAACTTAAATTTTCAAAAATCCAATTTTATTTATTTTCGGCATCTAACGGTACCAAAAATATATTCGGCTAAAATTTAGCCTTTAACAATTACAATCACAAAGATAATCACGCAGATTTCATAAGTCAATCCCTTATCAAATCTGAAATGATTTTGTACACTAAATCATGTATATATTGCATGCAAGTTAAGCTTGACGTTAGTTTTTTGGTATATTGTTAGCAAAAATAATTCTAGAAAATAGAATTTACAAGAATGACGAAATGTGCAAGCCTGCATTAAAGGAACCTTCATTAACAAGTATATGATGCATTGCGTTCTTTGTTAAGCTAATTTTGTAACAAGCCGATTTTATGACGCCCGAAAGTCGACATCAATACGTCCACTGTATCGAATGCCACACACTTGAATGCCAGAAAATCGAACTGTTAGGGTTGAAGAAGAAGAAGAAGATATAAGAAGAAACAAAAACAATAACAGAATCTCACTTTTCACAGCGGAACAACATATAATAGATAAATGAATATCTTTAAAACAAAAGCACTATCTCAGTTTATACAATACATTATTAGAGTTTACAACGACACAATACAACACTGGCAGTTATTTTAACTTTGATTACATAGAAATTGTGGCTTGCACCAACCCAAACGCAACGGACACTTTATAGTATAAGTGATACGTCTCGCCATCTAGCTTGAACTCCAAATCTCCACAGCAACTTCTTGACTTCGCTCCAGAATAATGATAACCCAACTCTAGGCTGCCCATGTGGAAAATTATGGGCACCCAGAGTTTAGAAGGGAACAATAAACTCCAGGTCAGTCATGGGACTGGTGTGAGATCTTAAAAACAGTTATTTTCGCAATGAAAATAAAAAGAAATCCGCTATGCTTTTTGGAAAATGAAACTACCATAAGGCCTCCCGCGACACACACAATGCAAACACAGAATTGGAGGTGATTTCTCCTTATGATAGTCAAATATGCTTATACGCAAAATCTTTTTAATATTATCATTAGTGTATAGTGTAGAAAACATTTCGAAAGTATAATATTTATCTTAGCCAGCATACAACCATTATTGTATGCCTACTATAACTACCATGTTTAATAGCAGGTTACCGCCATATTCCGTGGCAGGTTATACAACTAAAACCATACAGGGCGCGTATTTTTTCTTCGGATTTCCAACAATGGTTAGGCAAAGGAACTTCCTACACCGAAATGGAACGCCTCTGTAGGGACGTTCCCGAGAACCTAACCGGATCTCTGCCAACACAAGGTCGAGTTACCCCACGCTGTAATACAGCTATAACATGAGTAACTACCACAAGTATGCCATCCACGATCGTTATCTGAGGATCCTCAACCACAAAGCAACAACCACATAAGTTAAGTATCTGGGCTCCATACCATGATACCACCCTTTTCCAGAAGGAAATGGACATACCCTGAGTGCGCTACCCCCAAATTGTCTTGCTGCAACATTCCTGTTTCGACCATTTTTGGGTTGTGAGGTTCGACGAAGTCTCGTCCACAAAGCTACACTTTTCACAAAAGCCATACTTCGATCAACAAATGATCATCAGCACTTCATATGCCACGTTACCAAATTGGGAATGTATCACTAGCAACAATCAACTACATAACCTCTGAGCTCGTATGTCTCAGAGAAGGGTGTTAAGCTAAGAGAATAAATTCTCCGCAACCAACAGAAATGTATTTGATAGAAACCAGCTTTACATCTCAAATTGTAACGTTAGACACACATCCATACAAGTCCGATCTGGGATGGAACGGAACCGAAGGCACTTCCAAAGAAGCCCTTGCAATCCGAATATTCATCAATCACGTCCGGAATCCCCATTACAAAGGGTGATAAAATCTCTATACCGGAGCAACCCGGTGTAGAGACATTTGACAGGTAATCCTTTCGCTTTTGAAAATACTCGGTCTTCAACACCATCTTCAAATGCAATCCCATTTCATCGTATCATTATTCGAAATGGGTTTTATGACACAAAATCCTCTCCCGGCTAATCCGAATAACGAGCGCTTAGTTTTTAAAAATAAGTGTTCGATTAGATTTCAAACAAATCACAACAAATTTCCACTTTGATCTTTTAAATAAAAGATCCATTACAATCACAAAGGTTCGATGTGGTTTTCGAATCCATTTGCAATCCAAACCCCGGTCACATCGAAATTCAAATGTCGTTTAAGGGTCAATATTGATAGTCGGTTATTTAACTATCAATTAATATTCACAGTAATCTCTGGATTTCAAATAATTTTCCCTCAATTATTATCTTCAAAATATCTTTGCAAGATATAATTTTAACATTTCAACCATTTGAAAACAAATTTCAAATCACTTTCCTCATGTGGAATAAATTTCCAAATATTTATTTAATTCCACTGAAAATCTGCCGAGTTCAAATATTTTAAAAATAATTTAAAATACTTATCCAAAATATACTTGGAAACATTTAAGATAAAAATCATTTTAAAATGCTTGCTTAAATATTAGTTATGAAAATATTATACTAATATCTCATATAAAAATTCAAGTCCAAACTAATTTTAAAATAAAATTAGTAGATAGGATATGATTATTTAAATATTCATTTTTTTAAAACAAATATCAATTAAAACTTTAAATAAACACTTCCATAATAAATTAAAATAAATCTTTACTTTAAAGATTTTTAAAATAACCTAAGTAACATTTTATCCAAAATATTGTTTCCTTAAAACCATCTTTACAACTTCAATTTATATTTATAAACTATATTGAAAACATACTCGGCTTTCCAAGGAAAGTACACCTTCCATTCTAAAATGGTTTATTCAAATCAATTTATAAATCCTTTTGGATTTATTTTAAATTTACATTCCAAATCCGTAAATTCCTTTCCATACTTTTAAAAATAAAATAATATTTATTTTTAAAACAAATTTCCCTTTTCTTTTGTAAAATTCCCATAATGAGTTTTAAATTTTCAAATTCCACTTATATACGATTTTCAAATCGATTCTCAAATATTCACTTTCAACACCAAATCAATTTTCAAATTGGTTTTCCAAACATCTATTTCAAACACCAAATTGATTTTTAGAATTGATTTCCCAAAATTTATTTTTAAACAACAAATCAAATTTAGATCGATTTTCCAAATATTTATTATTTTTACCAAATCAATATCAAATTGATTTTCCAATTTATTTTCAAAACAACAAATCAAATTTCAAATTGATTCTCAAATTTATTTCAAACACCAAATTTATTATCTTTTGAAACAAATTCCTTCCTTTAAATTTATTTAATTTTCAAAAATTAATTTACTATAAATTTTCTACTTAGATTTCAAAAATCCATTTTTTTATTTATTTCTGGTATCCTATGATACCAAAAATATATTCGGCTAAACCATAGCCTTCAACGATTTAAATCAAAAATATGATCACGTACAGATTATAAATAATCAACACACAACATTGAAACAAATTCAAATATTTTGAGGAATCCAGTTGGATCCCTCCAACCTGTTTTCCTGCATCCATAGATATTGGCAGAACAATTAAATACAAATTCCACTTCGAGGTGGAATATCGCGATATATGGGATCAATATAATATCATCCACTATTATGCGGCGCATAGGGTCTCGTCCGCTATATAATGCGGGAAATCAATCACTCCAAATACATATATAATACCAATTCCACTTTGAGGTGGAATATCGCGGTATATGGATTTATATATATATTATCACCCGCTATTATGCGGCGCATAAGATCTAGTTCAATACAACTGATAATAATTTATCATCCAAGCACACAATCAACAATTTTTAATTTACTCTTTAAAATTAAACAAAACAATTTGCTTGAGTGAGAAGATCTCACCTTTAACAATGCATGCAATCTATTTTCATTCCAGCTTGATTTCTTTCAGATATTGACCTTGTATAAACAATTTGTACAATTTATTAATATTCGAATAAATCAAACAATTCAATTGTCATTTATAATTTAACTAAAAATTTCTTTTTGATCATTTGAATTAGTTAAAATTAAATTTTATCGAATGATTTATTTTAAACAAATACTTAAATTTTAAACAAATTTTCCTTTTTGTAACAATATAATTGAACCAAACCAATAGTCAATTATTATTAATATAAATTTAACTAACTATTTATTTAATTAAACTAAAAATTTCTCTAATTGTAAAATAAATTCCCATTCAAAAAATTTGGTTTGCCAGTGAATTTTATTTTAAACTAATATTTTTGATACTTAAACCAATTCTTTTTAATAAATTTATTTAACAAAAATTAAAATTAAAACTAAATTTCCTTTTAATCAAATTTATCAACTAAAAATTTAGTTTAAGCAAAATAATAATTTCTTTGAAGATAATTTATTTTACTGTCAATATACTAATAGTTAAATCAATTTTTCAAATTTAAATTGAATAAAAAAATTAATAACTTTTCTTAATTTTCTGCATATATATGTTTCTAACCAAATATACATATATTTTTCTTCAATATATATAGAGACATAAAAAAATTAATTTAATTTAAAGAACCTTACTGTTAATCCATCACAGCCCTATCGCCGCTTGATCACGCCGTAAACAGACACGCCATCGCCGAAACCCTAGCTGCTCTCGTCGATCCTTGCGCCCACGTCGAACTGCATATTAGAACATGCCATGACTTTGTCCACCGCTATTGCCTCGAAGCTATCGATGAGATCATGAAATCCTTGCCGCACTCACCACCGCCATCGAATTCGAATAGATTTTCCACTCGCGCCCGCGAGCGCGCGCCGCGTACCACTGCCTGCCACCTCGCCCTCAGCGTCAAGGCCTCGAGCTTGCGCCAACTTCAATTGCGTCATCGCCCCCTCCTCTTGAACTCACAGAGGCTGCCGCGATTTGAAATCGCATCCTTTTTTTTTACGGCTGCGACTTTTGATTTTGAAATTAAAGAGGAAGTGCGGCCATTTTTTTAAATGAGAAGAGCGGAAAATGCATCGGCCATTTTTATTTGAACGAAAGAAAATGTTTCGTTTGTTTTTCTTTTGAGCGAGATATTCATCATATTTTCAACGAACGCGTGCGAAATTATCAGAGAAAACGAAGCACGTGTTGTTCAAAAGAATACGTGTGGAATTGCCTTATAAAAATAATATTAAATACATATATGCATATATTTAATTTAAATACAAATACAAATTCAAATCGTTCCGATTTCCGTGATTCAAAATTTCAATTTCCAATTGAGGCGTGCCGCTAGACGTTTATAATGTTAACGCCCTATTTCGAACGCAATGAGAAATGTTCCGAGTCCAAATTCGTTCGTATGGAAGAAATAGCTTTTTGAACCAGTTAAAATATCAAATTTTCGATTTAATTTTCAGCGCGTTTATCAATCGTACGGTCACATGATCACTTCAAACACTACGAAAATTGAAATCCGACAATAATACAATGTTAGGGATCCAATAGAACTGGTTTTGTCGAATTTCAAGACTGTGTCTCGGAAGGCTATTTTTAAATATCGATTTAAACGATATAATTTCAAAGCTGAACAATTTGCTTTCAAATTCAATTCTGAAGCTTCCATTATCTTCAGTGTTATATATAGATTTTTCAAGACTTCAAATTATTTTAGCAAGTTCAAAACTAAAGATTAAATATTTTACCCAATTTCAATAAATAAAATTCAATAATTAAATTGCTAAATTCACTGTTATAATTGGAATTCATGTTAAAAATAATTTCCGAATATTTAAAATCAATTAAGTAATTCAATTTCAAATGTTCAAAATTCTGAGTCCTCACATCCTTCCCCGCTTAAAATAATTTCGTCCAGAAATTACTCATTAAGAAGAATGATCCTTAACCCATTCGTTATCTTTCCAAAACCAAATAGTTTTATCAACTCACCAATAAATCTTTTCATTAAAGACCATCATTTCAACTAACTTTCCAAGTCTTCCATAATTTCCAAACAACCTCGTTTTCTTTAACAATTCAAATTTAAATTTAGATTCAAATTTTAAATTTTCAAAATTTTCTCAAAAAATTTTCTAACACCCTAAATTATCGAATAATTTCGCCAGCATCTCCTTTGCGCGGCTAGCTCGGTACGACTATAAAATGCCACAACGATCCCCCCAGATTAAAAAGAAAACAAAATGCCAAGAGGCTGGACAGGAAAATCATCAAATTTCATACTGAAATTCCAATACATACCTTTTTCGAGCAATTTTAAATTTATCTTCGAAATCAAGATCCCAATTCCATTTTTCTTTGTCTCACTTGCATGCTATTTAACAACCATAGCCATTCTCATTCACTTATACATTTTCAATTTCATTTAAATTCAATTTACAATTCCAAGTCGATTTGGATTCAATTTACCTTCCGAATATTGAATTTTATCCACTATTTTTCATTCACAACTGATTCATATCACTATTTTAAATTAGTTTCATTCACTAATTCATTACAAGTTCCAATTCATTTTATCTCAAACCATTTTTTATTTTTTTTTCATTTCCACCTTTATTATCTTTAGTTCAGTTCGAACTAATTTTCAACTTCATTTTATTTTACACAATTCGAATTGGTTTTCAATATTTAGTTCAATTGTAGTTTTATTCTTTTGTTCATTCAAGAATTTATTTTCAATTCACCATTTTAGTTTATAACCACTTATATTTAAAATGGATTTCAAATTTCATACGAATTTAATTCACCTTTCATTTATAATTATTGAATTCAATTCATTCCAAACCATATCTATTTGGTCATTTCTTTAATAAATTTCACTTACTAATTTTATTTTAATACTTTGCTTTACAAATCAAATTCAATTCCAATTCCATTTCTATTTGCTTATAAATTCGAAATGAATTTCAACATTCAATTTCAATTTCTTTTATATCGTTCACAATTTTATTTTCTACCTTAATAGATTCATTCCAACCATTTAGTCTATAAGACTTCTCAAATTCACCTTTATTCAAATTAACTCAAGTTAATTTCAGTTTAAATCTGAATTTTCTAAATTTTCAAACTTGTTTATTATTCCATAACTATTTTTAATAAGATTCCAGAGTCTTTTCAACCTTTTCAAAACCATTTTTTGAAATCAATTCAAATTATCTTTTGAATTTCCCAAAACCACACCCAGTTTGTAAACAACCTCCATTTAAAACAATTTGGCAGCAATTCCTCTCTTGGAAACTCGAAAATGAACACCGATGATGTCGCGATCATCATCAAAATTATTTTCCAACGATCGAAAAGAGTTTAGTGCTTTCATCCCTTCAAAATATTTTATTTTCAAAACCCTTGAAAACCATTTTCAAACTAAAAAGGGATTTAAACTTTTCCAAATATCCATAACTTCAAATCCTTTCAAATTCTTTCAAATATTTCTCTAGAATTCTATTCCAAATTATAAATCTTTTTTTAATTTATTTTTTACAAATCCCTTTTGCATATGAATTTTATTTCTTAGCTGTTTAGTTACGATTTCAATTTCTTATTCAATAATCAATCATAATAATTTATATTATCACTTCCTAACAACCAAGCAACCATATATTACTATAATAATTTATGGAAAACCATTCCTTTTCTATACAATAGTTTGGGTAAAATTATTTCATTTACCCGATTTTAAAACAATACTATGTCGGTTTATCTTGTTGAAGAGTTTAGAAACCCCTATCGATATAGTTAGCCAAATTGCATCGACCAGAATCTATAAAAAAATCAACCGATAAGTCAACACAATATAAAACAATTTTTATATTCACTAACAAATACGCGCTCATATCTATTATTACACTCAACTCATTCTAGAGTACTGCTGACTCAATCTCTAATGAGTAACACCCAACAGAGCTAAGGTTATTGCTTAACCAAATGCTCTGATACTAATCTGTAACGACCCGATTTTTCGACGCACGAAAGTCGACATCAATACGTCCACTGTATCAAATGACGCACACTTGAATACCGAAAAACCGAACCGTTAGGGTTAAAGAAGAAGAAGAGAGAAGAAGAAACAAAAACAATAACATAATCTCACATTTCGCAGCGGCAAAACATATAATAGATAAATGAATATCTTTAAAACAAAAGCACTATCTCAGTTTATACAATACATCATTAGAGTTTACAACGATACAATACAACAATGGAAGTTATTTTAACTTTGCTTACATAGAAATTATGACTTGCACCAACCCAAACGCAACAGACACTACATAGTATAAGTGATACGTCTCGCCGTCTAGCTTGAACTCCAAATCTCCATAACAACTTCTTTACTTCGCTCCAGAATAATGATAACCTGACTCTAGGCTACCCGTGTGGAAAACTATGGGCACCCAGATTTTAGAAAGGGAACAATAAACTCCAGGTCAGTCATGGGACTGGTGTGAGATCTTAAAAACAGTTATTTTCACAAAGAAAAAGAAAAATAAATCCGCTATGCTTTTTGGAAAATGAAACTACCATAAAGCCTCCTGCCACACACACAATGAAAATGCAGAATTGGAGGAGATTTCTCCTTATGATAGTCAAATATGCTTGATATGCGAAATCTTTTTTATATTATCATTAGTGCATAGTGCAGAAAACATTTCGAAAGTATAATATTTATCCTAGCCAGCATACAACCATTATTGTATGCCTGCTATAGCTACCATGTTCAATAGCAGGTTACCGCCACATTCCATGGCAGGTTATACAACTAAAACCGTACAGAGCGCGTATTGTTTCTTTGGATTTCCAACAATGGTCAGGCAAAGGAACTTCCTACACCGAAATGGAATGCCTCTGGAGGGACGCCCTGAGAACCTAACTGGATCTCCGCCAACACAAGGCCGAGTTATCCCACGTTGTAATACAGCTATAACATGAGTAACTACCACAAGTATGCCATCCCCGGTCGTTACTGACCTTTATCCGAGGATCCTTAACCACAAAGCAACAACAACAAAGCAATAAATTTGCAGTAACCACATAAGTTAAGTATCTGGGCTCCATACCATGATACCACCCTTTTCCAGAAGGAAATTGACATACCCTAAGGGCGCTACCCCTAAATTGTCTTGCCGCAACATTCCTGTTTCGACCATTTCTAGGTTGTGAGGTTCGACGAAGTCTCGTCCACATAGCTATGCTTTTCACAAAATCCATGCTTCGATCAACAAATGACCATCAGCACTTCGTATGACACATTACCAAATTAGGAATGTATCACTAGTAACAATCAACTGCATAACCTCTGAGCTCAACGTCTCAGAGAAGAGTGTTAAGCTAAGAGAATGAATTCTCCGCCACCAACAACAATGTATTTGATAGAAACCAGCTTTACATATCAAAGTGTAACGTCAGACACACATCCATACAAGTCCGTTCCGGGATCGAACGGAACCGAAGGCACTTCCAAAGAAGCCCTTGCAATCCGGATATTCACGAATCACGTCTAGAATCCCCATCACAAAGGGTGATAAAATCTCTATACCGGAGCAACCCGGTGCAGAGACAATCGACAGACAATCCTTTCGCTTTCCAAAATACCCGGTCTTCAACACTATCTTCAAATGCAATCTCATTTCGTCGTATCGTTATTCGGAATGGGTTTTATGACACAAAGTTCTCTCCCGGCTAATCCGAATAACGAGCGCTTATTTTTTTAAAATAAGTGTTTAATCAGATTTCAAACAAATCACAACAAATTTCCACTTTGATCTTTTAAATAAAAGATCCATCACAATCACAAAGGTTTGATGTGGTTTTCGAATCCATTTGGAATCCATCCGTCGGTCGCATCGAAATTCAAATGTCGTTTAAGGGTCAATATTGATAGTCGGTTATTTAACTATCAATCAATAATCACAACAATCTCTGGATTTCAAATAATTTTCCCTTAATCGTTATTTTCAAAATATCTTTCTAAGATATAATTTTAACACTTCAACCATTCAAAAAAAAATTTCAAATCACTTTCCTCACGTGGAATAAATTTCCAAATATTTATTTAATTCCACTGAAAATATGCCGAGTTCAAATATTTTAAAAATAATTTAAAATACTTATCCAAAATATATTTGGAAACATTTAATATTAAAAATCATTTTAAAACGCTTGCTTAAATATTAGTTATGAAAATATTATACTAATATCTCATATAAAAATTCAAGTCCAAACTAATTTTGAAATAAAATTAGTAAATAGGATATAATTATTTAAATATCCATTTTTTAAAACGAATATCAATTAAAACTTTCAATAAACACTTCCATAATAAACTAAAATAAACTTTACTTTAAGGATTTTCAAAATAACCAGAGTAAATAATTTCTTCAGAATATTCTTTCCTTAAAACCATCTTTACAACTTCAATTTATATTTATAAACTATACTGAAAACATACTCGGCTTTCCAGGGAAAGTACACCTTCCATTCTAAAATGGTTTATTCAAATCAATTTATAAATCTTTCTGGATTTATTTTAAATTTATGTTCCAAATTCGTGAATTCCTTTCCACACTTTTAAAAATAAAACAATATTTATTTTTAGAACAAATTTCCCTTTTCTTTTATAAAATTCCTATTGTGAACTTTAAATTTTCAAATTTCTACTGATATACGATTTTCAAATCGATTCCGAAATATTCACTTTCAACACCAAATTGATTTTCAAATTGATTTTCCAAACATTTATTTCAAACACCAAACTGATTTTCGTAATTGATTTCCCAAAATTTATTTTTAAACACCAAATCAATTTTAGATCGATTTCCCAAATATTTATTATTTTTACCAAATCAATATTAAATTGATTTTCCAATTTATCTTCAAAACACCAAATCAAATTTGAAATTGATTCTCAAATTTATTTCAAACGCCAAATTTATTATCTTTTGAAACAAATTCCTTCCTTTAAATTTATTTAATTTTATAAAATTAATTTACTATAAATTTTCTACTTAGATTTCAAAAATCCATTTATTTATTTATTTCTGGTATCTTATGATACGAAAAATATATTCGGCTATACCATAGCCTTCAACGATTTCAATCAAAAATATGACCACACACAGATTATAAATAATCGACACACAACATTGAAACAAATTCAAATGTTTAGAGGAATCCAGTTGGATCCCTCCAACCTGTTTCCCTGCATCCACAAATATTAGCACAATAATTAAATACCAATTCCACTTCGAGATGGAATATCACAGTGTATGGGATCAATATAATATCATCCGCTATTATGCGACGCATAGGGTCTCATATGCTATATAATGCGCGAAATCAATCACTCCAAATACATATATAATATCAATTCCACTTCGAGGTGGAATATCACAGTATATGAGTTTATACATATAATATCATTTGCTATTATGCGACGCATAGGATCTAGTATAATACAACTGATAATAATTTATCATCCAAGCACACAATCAACAATTTTTAATTTAACTATTTAAAATTAAACAAAACAATTTGTTTGATTGAGAAGCTCTCACCTTTAACAATGCATGTAATCCATTTTCATTCCAGCTTGATTTCTTTCAGATATTGACCTTGTATAAACAATTTATGCAATTTATTAATATTCGAATAAATCGAACAATTCAATTATCATTTATAATTTAACCAAAATTTTTCTTTTTGATCATTTTAATTAGTTAAAAATTAAATTTTAATGAATGATTTATTTTAAACAAATTACTTAAATTTCAAACAAATTTTCCTTTTTATAAAAATATAATTGAACCAAACCAATAATCAATTATTATTAATATAAATTTAATTAGCTAATTATTTAATTAAACTAAAAATTTCCCTAGTTGGAAAATAAATCCCATTCAAAAAAATTTGTTAGCCAATGAATTTTATTTTAAACTAATATATTTAATATTTAAACCAATTCTTCTCAATAAATTTATTTAACAAAAATTAAAATTAAAACTAAATTTCCTTTTAAACAATTTTATCAACTAAAAACCTAGTTTAAACAAAAACTTTTTTGCTTTGAAGATAATTTATTTTACTGTCAATAAACTATATTTAAATTAATTTTTCAAATTTAAATTGAATAAACAAATTAATAACTTTTCTTAATTTTTTGCACATATATGTTTCTAACCAAATATACATATATTTTTCTTCAATATATATATATATATATATATATATATATAGACATAAACAAATTAACTTTATTAAAAGAACCTTACTGTTAATCCATCACAGCCCTATCGCCGCTTGATCGCGCCACAAACAGACATGCCATCGCCGAAACCCTAGCCGCTCTCACTGATCCTTACGCCCACGTCGAACTGCCTGTCAGAACATGCCATGACTTTGTCTGCCTCTATTGCCTCGAAGCTATCGACGAGATAATGAATCCCCTGCCGCGCTCACCACCGCCATCGAATTCGAACAGATTTTCCCCTCACGCATGCGAGCGCGCGCCGCATGCCGTTGCCTGGCCACCTCGCCCTCAGCGTCAAGGCCTTGAGCTTGCGTCAACTTCAATTGCGTCGCCGTCCCCTCCTCTTGAACTCTAGGAGGCTGGCGCGATTTGAAATCGCATCCTTTTTTTCACGGTTATGACTTTTGATTTTGAAATAAAAGAGGAAGTGCAGCCATTTTTTAAACGAGAAGAGAGGAAAATGAATTGGCCATTTTTATTTAAACGAAAGAAAATGTTTCGTTTGTTTTTCTTTCGAGTGAGATATTCTTCATATTTTCAACGGACACGTGTGAAATTATCTGATAAAAAGAAGCACGTGTTGTTCAAAAAGATACGTGTAGAATTGCCTTGTAAAAATAATATTAAATACATATATGTATATATTTAATTTAAATACAAATACGATTCAAATCGTTCCAATTTCCATGATTCAAAATTTCGATTTCCAATCGACGCGTGCTGCTAGGTGTTTATAATGTTAACCCCCTATTTTGAACGCAATGAAAAAGGTTCCGAGTCCAAATTCGTTCATATGGAAGAAATAGCTTTTTGAACCAGCTAAAATATCAAATTTTCGATTTAATTTTCAGCCCATTTATCAATCGTAAGGTGACACGATCATTCCAAACACTACGAAAATTGAAATCCGATAATAATACAATATTACGGATCCAATGGAACTGGTTTCGTCGAATTCCGAGACTGTGTGTTGGAAAGCTATTTTTAAATATCGATTTAAACATTATAATTTTAAAACTGAAAAATTTGCTTTCAAATTCAATTCTGAAGCTTCCTTTATCTTCAATATTATCTATATAGATTTTTCAAGACTTCAAATTATTTTTAACAAGTTCAAAACTAAAGATTAAATATTTTACCCAACTTCAATAAATAAAATTCAATAATTAAATTGCCAAATTCACTGTTATAATTGGAATTCAAGTTAAAAATAATTTCCAAATATTTAAAATCAATTAAATAATTCAATTTCAAATGTTCAAAATTCAGGGTCGTCACAAATTTTAACAATAAACAACACTTCCTTATTTTGTACTCATCCATAAATAACATCGCTAACATAATGAAGCTGACAAAAAGATGTACAAAATAACATGGTTCAATTAATGAAAGTGCTAAACTAAATAATTTGCACAAGAACAAATGAAATTTTATCTATTAATAAAATAAGTAATCTATATATAATAGGAATATCTCTAGATGAAGTTTTCGATATTACAAAATAGCTTTTGTGTCTTTGTCACTCAATAATTGAATAAATCATGATTTTTTGCACTTTACGCAACCCCACAACATCATTATTCACTGTATCAGCACATCCCACCTGCTTCTCAAATTCATTGCATTTCGTATCTTCTTTGTAACTTCTATTGAAATTCATTGAAGTCCATTGAGGTACCGAAGAAGCTCTTTTGGTGCCAGCGTCATGGTTGTATATCCCTACTTCCTCATAGAGCGTGTATTTTTTTGGGCAACATTTATTTGTAACAAAAGGAATCTCTTGTTGTTTCATGCTCCAACTCATATATATGCTCATCTCTTTTAAAATATCTTACGATGTGGGACTAATCATAATCCAATCTATACACTCACTCTAATACAATGCGAGCCACATCTTACAGATCTCTACCTTGGCGAGCATTTTCTAATTCAACTTGAAGTTACACAGAGTCCTTAAACACTTGGATAAGGTTGATAATACCTCCAACAGTTTAGATTAGGTCGCTACCAACTCTCAACAGTTGGGCCAAGTTGTTTTACAAAGAGTTCTCTTTTTCACGGTTGGAGCAGACCGCGTTCTAACTTATAACTCCACCTTAATGAGAATTCCAAGCTCAAACCACATACTGGAGCATACTTAGGTCAGTGCTGCATCATATTTGTCCCCTTGAATCATGGTTCCGATACCATGTTGAAATTTTCGGCAACACCTCGCGTCTTCCACTATGCGTGCACTTCATTTAGTGTAGAAGAGACAAGACCACTGAATGAAGCTCTTTTGGTGCCAGCATCAGAGATTGGATATCTCTACATCCCCCTTCGAGCATAAATATTTTCAGGGCAACATTTATTTGCAACAAAAGGAATTCCTTTTTGTTACATGCTACCAATCTCATATATATGCTCATCTCTTTTAGAATTTCTTACGATGTGGAACTAATCATAATCCAATCTACGCACCCACTCTAATACAATACGAGCCACACCTAACAGTTTATTGTAAAATAACGGTCATATGCATAAAGATCTCCTTGCTTATATATAGTTGCAGTTGTATTTCTATAGCTTGGATCATTGCCTATTTCGTTGATGAGAAAATTTTAAATTACAAAACTACGAAGAGAGAAATTAAAATTAAGAATTTCATTGTATTTTTATTTTTGTTCATTAATTACTGAATTATTTTCGACACTTCAATCAACTTCAATGAATTTCAATATAAGTTATAAAGAAGATACGAAATGCATTGAATTTGAGAAGTAGGTGTGAGATGTGCTGATACAATGAATAATGATGTTGTAGGGTAGCGTAAAGTGCAAAAATATCATGATTTATTCAATTATTGAGTGACAAAGATGCAAAAGCAATTTTGCAATATCAAAAACTTCATTTGGAGATCTTCTTGTTATATATAGATTACTTACTTATTAATAGATAAAATTTCACTTTTTCTTGTGCAAATTATTTAGTTTAATGCTTTTATTAATTGAACCATGCTATTTTGTTCATCTCCTTGTCAGCTTCATTATGTTAGTGATGTTATTTATGGATGAGTACAAAATAAGGAAGTGTTGTTTATTGTTAAAATTAGCTTAACAAAGAAGGCAATGCATCATATACTTGTTAATGAACGATTGCTTTGGTATGAAGTTGGATGCAGGCTTGCATATTTCATCATTCTTGTAAATTTTTTTTTTCTCGAATTGATTTTGCTAACAATATGCCATAAAACTAACGACAAGCTTAACTTATATGCAATATATACATAATTTAGTGTACAAAATCATTTCAGATTTGATGACGGATTAACCTTTGAAAAAGTAAATGATAGAAATGGGAATGTAAATAAAAAACGTAATCATAATGCATCTAAGATATATAGATTCTGGCGATTTTCTCAGAGAATAAATTTATTCCATTAAACATGCAAATGAAGTAGTATGCGGTCATATATACATGGCCAAGGAGTATGGTGCAGGTAATATAATGACAAAATAGTTTACAAAGCATGATAAATGTATCGATGATCAATTAGCAAATGGTTACAAAAAAATTATCAAAAAATATTTATAACTGAATTCTTCGAACTAATTTCTAAATCTGTCAACTATTTATATTACATTTCTTACAAAATTCACTATCCAAAGAAAGATAATGGATATTATTATTCTTAAACATTTTCTAACTTAAGTAGTAGAAATGGGTAGATAAAGTAGAAAATTTGACAAAAATATGTATACAATGACAGAGGTAACACAAAAACATAGGAAAACATTATTCTCATGGAAAAGAAATTAAATACAAACAAATTATTGGATCCATGTCTCAACCAAAGAAGCACTAAATTCGTTGAATCAGTGAGCCATCAAGTAATTTGGAGTGAATCAACCATGGATTTAGATGTTATGTTCCCGTTCGTTTGTAAAACAAAAGTATATCATTTAGTCTTGAGTTTCTTATAATCTCCCGTCAAAGAAACCAGAATACTATTTTTTTAAATTTGATTTGAATATTTTGGCAGATAAAGTAGAAAAGTTTAGGTTTTTATATATTATTTTTAGCCTTTTCCTTTCAAGATTCTAAATTATGTATCCGAATCCAATTCCTAGCCAATTGCTTTATTTGGATTGGGATTTTGATCATGCTAGTTAAAAGATGAAGAAGAAGCTAAAAATCAACACAACAAATGAAATAAAGAAAGAAAAAAAATAACTGTTTATGATTTACAATAAAGAAGCATCGAAAATAAAGGGAGAACGACATGGCAAAAGGCAAAAGTGTACTTCGTTAAGTTAATTTTCATTGAATTCCAAAAGCGGTTATTTTGTAACTTCAAATGCTTCATTTGGGTGTATTCTCATTATATATAGATAAGATTGATTATAAATATTTGTTATTTGTTAAACTTGTTAATTTTTTGAAAAGTGAAGCAGTATATTAATATCGATATATTGTTATGCTCAACAAAATTGTCAATATTACAATGTGTGTGTATATATTTTTTGTAAAAATAAAAAGTTGCACTAATAACAAATAACCTTTTTTTAAATAGGAGTTAAATGCAGCCTAATTCTGATGACTTAACAAGCCCGACCGACTACCATCCATAAAAGAGTTGTCTTTACAACCCCACCTAGAGGGTTTTCCACATCTCCTCTTCCGTTGTGGCAGACATTTTTCATAAAAATGTTATTTTTAAAAATACAATGAATAGACATTATATCACACCTCTCGGCATGGTCAAAGCAACCATTCGATGAATGATAGTCAATTAAGCCTTTGATCCTGCCTTCGGGACTGGCTTAAACAATCATCCGATAAGTGACGGTCAAATAAGCCATTGGTCCCGCGTTTAGGCCTGGCTAAAGCAACCATCCAATGGGTAATGGTCAACTAAGACTTTGGTTTCGTTTCAAGGACTAGCCGGAGCAATCATCCAGAGGCTATGAACAACTAACAAGTGAACTTTCAATAAAGCTATGGGGCCTAGCCAAAATAATAATCTAAGGAATGTGATGATTGTCGTAACAGTAATGAGATCCTACCGATGGATCCGACCAAAGTAACTATCTAAGGAAGGCAAATACTCTACAAATAAATGGCGAACAATGCAAGTGGCCAATTGGAGATAAATCAAAAAGAGTCTATGTGACTGCTTCACTAGAAAATAAAGGTACAAGATGTTAAAAAAATTCAATAAGATCGATTGAAATGGTGTGAAAATATTATCATAAAATATATTTATGTACATAGTGAATGTTTTAAGCATTATGACTCCCTTAGCTCTAATCTTTTACATACATTCTTCTTCTATGGATTATCGAAGTAACTTTTACAATCATTTCAAAAGCTTATGGCTCTAGGGGATGCAGAATTGGAAGATGCTGGTACACCAAGTCCTTACCCTTCCCTTGGACATCTAAAACATAAGAATGGCTCTCACTTGTCGATGCTACATTCTTATACAAAACAGGAAGACCACCCATGTCCTTGTGTTCATATTAGAATCGATACAAAAATAAATGTTAGTATATTTAATAACTAGCAACTACGACCTTTGTAACGACCGGCCCTGTCGACATTCAGAAGTCGACACTAATACATCCAGGGTATTCATGTGCCGAACATATGAGTACTGTAAAGACAGATTGTTGGGGAAAAGAAAGAGAAGGTAGAACAGAATCTCACATCATGACGAGTAATATATAATGTACAACAGATCTTTAACAAAAGAAAATTTGAACTTTATTATACATATATCAATCAGAGTACCCTAAAAAATTCATCAACTTGGACAGTTATCACAACCCGTCCTTACAAATATTGTTAAATAAACAACCAATGCAGCGGAAAATAAAGAAATATGTAGATATGTCTTGGGCATCCAGTTCGTCTCCTGAGCTACAAGAATGCAAATTAAACCTATAAATATGATCGGTACGACCCGAGTATTATAATAAAATAACACCTGATCACTTTGGTAAACCAGCCTGAGAAAACTCACCTCAATTGAAATTTTAATGTTATAAAATCTTTCAAAATAAAGGTATCTCGTAAGATCACACCGCACATAAACACAGACGTATTTTTACCTTACGATAACAAAACCATTTCTATAGAAAATCTAATGATTTTATAATAATGTCTAGGATACAAATACGTATTAGTCATAGCCAAAATTGTTACATTATTAAATTCCAGCATAACAAGTATACAACCAAATCCGAAAGCTCGTATTAGAGAATGGATTCCAACTATGAAAGGGTCAGAGTCTACCCACCGATTCCATACACCTCTAGATAAAATGTACGGAAGGCTACAACACGTTGCACCTTTGCTATGTAGGATTGGCCCTACCCCTTATTGGATAGTGCTGAATGTGATCATTCCATGGTTGATAAACGACATAATGGGCCTCGAAGCATACATAAACATCGATACTAGATATGGGATGATCATACCCTAATAGGAGCGACCCACATAGCCCTGCTGTACGTCCCTACTTTAGTCATTTTTTCGATTGATGTGGCTTGAGGCTTGAGGCTATGATTACCTTTTTATGTAACAAACCCTCTTGGAATGCTCTCACTACCCTCCAGGTAGAAACGCAATGCTAGCATTCATTTATACAAGTTCATTCTAGATCTGAATGAATTTGAAGGCATTACCTCCACTGCATCCATTTTGAAATCACCCTCAGGATTAGTAGCAAGTACCTCTTGCACTTCAAAAGCTCCATCATCAGTCATCTCTAGGATGTTCCAATTTGAACGCTTATACCAGTCTCTAGGATGTTCCAGTTTGAACGCTTATACCAGTTTGAAGTGGTTTTCGGATAATATATCTGATCTCGTTCTCTCTCAACTAATAATGGTAATTTATAATAGGCAAAGTTTAGTAGTCGGTACAAATATACAACAATCACATCAGGGATTTATTTCCATAAGGAAACCAACATTGGTTCAGCACATAAACAACCATTAATATCCTTTTAAAATAAATCATTTATTTAACCTCTTCATAAATACTTGATTTAAATACCTTTACAAAAAGATATATTCACAAAAAAACTACTAATACTTGGAAAATATCTACATAGGTATTTCATCGGTATAAGTATATTCACAAAACACTGAGAAAGATTTCCTGGTTGGTTTTAAGTATGGAAAGATGTTACACACCGCCATAATTATTAAAAGATCACTTATATAAATCAAATCCCATTTCCTTTTATACGACTCAAAAATTATTTTTATAAACTCTTTTTATAAATCTCTAAAACTTTTATAAAAATCCTTTTATTAACTTCTAAAACCATTAATAAAACTCTTTTTAAAAATTTCTAAAACTATTTATAAATCCCTTTATAAATCTATAATCCGTTTATGAAACTTTATTCTTTTATAAAAGTCTTGTATAAAGAACCTTTATAAAAATTCTTACCAAAACCGCTTGATAAAAGTCCTTTATAAAAATTCTTTATAAAGCCTTTTTAAAAATTCATATGAACTCAAACCCCATTTTCGTATATGAACTCTTTAATAAATTTCTTTTATTAAATGAGATTCCTTTTTATAAATCAATTTATAATTTATAGATACAATTAGTCTAATAAATTAATTTAGTTTAAACTCCCTTAATAAATAATAGATTAACTTTCTAACATCATTATAAAATAATTTATTAACTCCAAAACATTTTTAATATAATAATTAATGACTTTATTATAAATAAATTATAAATATTTACTTCATAGCATTATTATATAATAATAATTATTAACACCAAAATATTTCTAATAAATAATAATTATTAACTTCAAAATGTTATAAATATAATAGTTAATAATTTCAAACCTTATTAATGAAACAATAATAATTAACCTTCAAACATTATTATATAAATAATAATTATCTTTCAAAACATTATTATAAATAATAATTATAAACTCCTAAATGTTATTAATAATAACTATTATGATTTCCAAAATATTATTAATAAATAACTATTAACTTCAAATAATATTAATTGCTTAATAAATAAATTTTCATAATATAAAATATTGATAAATAACTTTAAATATAAATAAAAAACTTTTAAATACCATTAAACAATAGTTGAACCACTTAAAATCATTATTAAATAATAACTAAACAACTTTAAAATATTTCTAAATGATTTAGAAAGGACAAATAAAAAGGGTTGGGGTAAAATAGAGAAGTTCAAATTTTGCTTAAATAAAAGTATTCCAAAAATTCCAAAGGTTAGATTTAAAATCATTCTCCAAATCAAAAACAATTTCCAAACCAAAATTAGAAATTAATCATATTTCAAAATACTAAATTGAAGACAACAACCACCACACAGTTTAACCAATGTTGATATTGATTTTTATCGCTACAAATGTTAAGTTTTCAATATATAACAGTATCATATCTCATAGTGCCAAACAATCACGTTTGATACTTTATAATACATAGAATAAGAGTATTATTGAAGATAAATCAACAAGGATGAGATATCTCATTGGATCCCTCTACAAATTTCCTATACATCTGTTAAGTCCCTATAATTGAGTTCATATCTTAATCGTTGTAAAAGCGACAATTCATCATAACCAAATAATCATCATATAAAGCATCCAAGCAAATAACCAATAATTTTTATCTACTGTAAAACATTACTGATTAACCAAAAAGGAGGTGAGTTTAACTCACCTAAAATCTGGATATCGCCGAAGCGTTTCAGTTTGAACTAAAATCAAACGACGTCCCATTTTGTCAAAATTTCCATATGCTCCAAATTCAACTAAACTAGCTCCATTGCAAAGCTTCGTCATTACAAGCACAATGCAAAAAGTTCGGTCTCGATCGGACCTCGTATGCAAAAGACATTGAATTTATAAGTTTAGATTTTTAAATTTATAATTTAAATTCACTAATATCATTTATATTTAAACTAATTACCCAATTACATTAATCCTTCTTCCTTTTTTGTAATTCCCGCTCTAAAACTATTGTTCCCCTCACCATGCTGATCGCTTCTCACCATCCTCGTAATGGCCCAGATTTTTCAATGTTTGCTTTTGAATATTTAAATGGTTTTAAATATTTATTTGGAATATAAATTGTTTTGGATATGAAGATTTTTGTTTGGGATTATCCAATGAATTTAAAATTTAAATGTATCGATTTATTGAAATGTGGAAATAGTGAATAATTTAAAATTGGAGTTGAATATAAATCAAAATGATTTCTAATGTTGATATAAATTCTATTGGAATTAGAATTGAGTTATTAAGTTTTTACAACTGGAATTTTAAGTGATTTTACCAAATTTTGAAATTGTCTATTTAATCGATAGGATTAAACAGCGATCCAAGGCACAGTCTCGGATTTTGACGAAACCAGTTCCATTGGATCCGTAATAGTGTATTATTATCGGGTTTCAAGTTTCATGATGTTTGGAATTATCATTTGGTCGTGCGATCTAAAAAGGCCTAGAAATAATTTAATTGAATTTGATTTAAATAGTCGATTTAAAAGACTATCTTCTCCATACGATCGAATTAGGTTCCAAAAATGGTTCCTTTGAGTTCGGAATAGCGGTACAACATTAGAAACGCAAGGCAGCATGCCTTGATAGGGGTTTGAAATAAATATCTAGATCTTTTGAAATTTTAATTAATATATTTCTATCTAAATTTGACCTTAGCCCACAAAACATTAAATCAGCCAACCTTCCTCTTACCTAGCATATGCGAGCCGCCTTCCTCTATTTTAAATCACCTTTTTCCTTTTTATCTTCCTAGAGACAAAATCGAAAACTCAAAAAAAATCGTGGGAATAAATATCGTGATCAAAATTGCGATAGCAATGGAAGAGGAAAAGCTTGCACGCCTGGGCAGGGGGATTAGAGGCACGAATGTTGGTTTACGCATGCATACACGTGGTCGGCGGCGTCCAGGTTAAAGGAGAGGGGAGGTCGAAGTTTTGGCTGTGCTCGTCATCGAGCAGGGAGGGGTTCGACTGTTTTGTAATGGAGTTTTGGGAGCATGGAGGAAGGGATAAGGCTTGCATAAGGACTGGTTGGAGGTGATTCAAACTTGGGAGTCGCACGAGGTCGGAGGATGCGCCCATGGCGCATGCTCGATAGAACAATGGTCGGCATTGGTATGTGGGAAGCCCTTGGCAAAGTCTGGTCAGTCTCCAGCATGGGGCAACGACCTTGAACATTGGCGGTGAGTAGGGTGGTTTTGGTGAGTAGGCAGATGAAGCTATATACATATATTTTAATGGTGAAGCTTAGGGCTAAAGCTTCTGCTGGAAGACAAAGGAGATGGTGTCGGGGTGGTTTAGGTTTAGGTAGTAAGAGGGTTCGATTGGGAAGAAAGGAAAGTTTGAAATTTATTAAGGTATTTAATGTAAGTAATTTATTTAATTACTGAAATTAAGGAATTAATCATAACATTAAATTTGCGATTGTTTAAAATAATGTAAATCTGTCTTACGAGGTTGAAATCACATGAACCAAAAATGTTGGATTTCGTAACGACGTAGGCTATAATCTGAAATTGGTTTGTGATTTTTCGGAGTCTGTAGGGTTTTTTGGGAAAAAAATTTAAAATATGGATATTCGAAAATTAAAAATCAAGGTGAGTAAATCCAGCTCTTTTTGGATTACTGGATTTAATTGATAATAATTAAAATTAAATATTGGATGCTTGGTAGAATTTATAAAATTATTATCAGTTTGGATGATACACACACACACATATATATTAGTATATATTAGTAGTTGAATATATACCCGTCGATTGGAGCAGATGAGATCCCATGCGTCCCGCATAATAGCGAATGACCCTATATACCTCGATATCCCAACTCTATGTGGAATTGGGATTTTTATGTTGTATTAAAATCTGTGGATGCAGGAAAACAGGTTGGATGGATCCAACTGGATTCCTCAAATTTATATTTATTGTTTTCCATATATAGTAATAGATGACGTGTTGGAATAATCTATTATAGATTATTCTTGTGATTAGAATTATTGGATGCTATAGTAATACTGGCCTGAATTTTGGTATTTTAAATACCATAAATTTTTTTTTTGAATTTGAAGGAATTAAAATAAGATTTTGAATTTAAAAATATGTATATCGAAGTTGGATTATTTTAAAAGAAATTGATTTAGATAAAACGATAAATTGATTTTTGGGTTGTACTTAACTATTTGGAAAAGTATATTTCAAATAAAGATTTAAAAATAATATATATATAGAGGATTTTTAAACGATGGATTTTTAAACGATGGATTTTTAAACGATGTCTAGAAAATATGGAAAGGAGTTGGAACCAATATTTTAGGTAGATCTACAAAATAAATGAAAGTTATAAGAAATGGATTTATAAAATAGAATTTTGCAAACAAGATTAGTTTATATAAACAAGTAAAACCAAGGGATTTTGTAAATTTATAAATGACATTTATAAATAAGGGAAATGATATCAGTGATAAACTAGGAGTATAGATTTCACAATGTGAATTTATATCAAGAGCTGAAAATAGTGGATACTATTTTTGAAAAGTGAAAATGATTAAAGAGATCGGAATGGAAGCGATGTGTTGGGAATCGAGAGGAATTTATAAATTTAATCGGTTATTGAGATTTTAAAAATATATTTAATTTTAATAAGTTAAGTTGTTTTTTTTAAGGAAAATTTATTTATCCAAATATGAATATTTAAGCTCTTAGTATTGAAATATTTCGGGAAGTAGATTATTCAAATATTTACTATTTATTGAAAAGAATTCACATATTTATAATAAGCTTCGTAGATCAATTAGTTATTTGAAAAAGAAATGGGGAATAAATTATCAATGATTATTAAAGTATTTTAAAATTTTAAATAATTACCTAAACGTGTTTTAAAAATACTTATTATACATATATAGAGTTTTGGAAACGATTTAAATTATTTATAAACTCTCTCGAGATGTGGAAACAAATATGATTTTTGAAGTTGTAAATGAATTGACGAGATTATAAGTGAGCATAATCGGTTTTGGCAGATGTAAAAGAATTTAATATGAATTTCGGAAAATGTAGGAGATTAGATAAGAAATTTCCTAGGTATTGATATTTGAAATGATTTTGGGAAAATGAATTTAAAATATTTTCCTAAGTGTGTAAATGAAAGGTTTTTGGAAATATTAGCGACGAAGGATTTATATCGAGATATTTTCCTAAGTAATGGATGATAAATCGTAGTTAGAAATATGTCACTAAGTGTAGAAGTGAGATACAGATTGCAATATCCTATTATGGATAAATGTTGAATTTGTTTTCAAATATTGAAATACTGAAAGTGATTTGAATATATAAATCTTATAAAGATATATTATGAAAATAAATATTTTGGAGAATTTATACAGGGCCAAGTGACTGCTTATGGATGTTATTTGATAGTTAAATAACCGGCTACCAATTTTTGTAACGACCCGTAAATTTTTAATAATTTTATTTGTTTTATTAATATATTTAATTGAAATTTTTGTGAAATTTTAAATAATAAAATTTTGAAATAAAAATTTAATATTTGAAATGCGTCTAGTTAAACATAGCAACTGGTAAATTTTCATCCGAAAATATGAAATTTTATTTCGTGTGTAATTTTATTTCAATTTAATCAGTTGAGAATTGATGAAAATAAAATGTTTTCGAAACCTTAATATTTTTACATAGAAAAATTCTAAATCATCTTTTGAGCAAGACGTCATTTTTTGTTTTTTCAAATTCAGACTTCTTTAGCTCCGTCGATCTTTTTTTTCTGCATTTTGCTACATTTTCCGCTAGTAGAAAAATTGAATTTTTATGATTCGATCGTACCACTGATATCTGTATACTACTTTGATCGTCTCGTCATGCTGTTCACTTCGGTATATTCAATTCTGTGTTTTGACGTCCAATGCACGACGGAATCGGTGAACCGATTAATCGTATCGATACCGTTTTGACCCTTTTGAATTCTTTGCCTATGCGTTTATCCAATGTTTAAATTTCGACGGACATTAGCATTTAATTTCCTTGAATTCAAGCACATTGGACCTTTACAATTCCCTACGTTGAATATTTCACCGGTTCCTTTCTCTCTTCATTTTGTTCTGCTCCTCCCTCTCTCACTATTTTCTTCTTAACTTTTCACATTGTCACACTGTACGTTAAAGTGTCTTGCTCTGTTATCATTTACTTTTCATTTCTGTTGTAAAATCAAAGATTTTAAGATCCAACATGTTTTTTTATCAAAACAAGAGCATAGCAGATTAAACATGCATGCCACCGCTTCCTTCACCAATTTATCTCCACCTGTGCTTGCGCCTCAGGTCCATCATCCTGACCTCAAGCCAACAACCTTAGCCACAAACCCAAGCCTTCATTTTCCACCCTTCCCCCATCTAGTCAGCACACCTACCGCGTGCCGCAAGTGCAGCCACACACCCACGTCAGAATCAGCGCAGCTCATCCTCCCACCGATCCTTCATCTCGCCTGCGCAACCATGACCACCGGACAAACGTCCTCCCAGCCACGGAAGCACCACCACCCCTGCGTGAACCAATCCCCTCCACTCTCGCATCCTCTTTCCCACCAATCTCTGCTCTCCACGTGCAAGCCTCGCCGACCACCTTCTTTTCTTCTCCGCCTCGGCCTCAACAAACCCACGGCCACTCGAGTATTCACTCACCCAGTCAACATATGCAGCAACACCGCGTCCCACTTCTCCTCTGCAAGGCCGCACAAACCAGTTCTTTGTTTCCATTCTTGTTTTTCCATTCGTCTGCTAGCCCGTTCGTTTGTAAATTCATGCAAAAGGTGGTATGTTTAAATTTGTCTGTTAAAAACTATATATCTTCTACATGTAGATCTTGTTAATCTTTGGTTTAGATACATATATATAAGTTATATTATATGGTTTGGGTTTGGTTTGTTGGTCACATGATAAGATATTTTATATGTTATAGTATTATATCCTTGGATTTTATAAGTATATTTTATATGAATTGAAAATAAGCAAGTTAATTTGATTTTAACTGTAAGTTTATTCGATTTTAACTGTAATATATATATATACACACATACATACATACATATATATATATATATATTGTATTATGTACAGGTTCGCATATAACCTTTTTTGGGTAGCTTGTATGTGTGTTATGAATAGGTATATCTAGTTACAGAAATATGTTTTCAAATCACACATGATTATATTGGCTTTTACAAATATTTATTTAAGTCTGCTTGTTATTGTTTATGCTATACATGTATAATCTTTTTTTAGATTTTTATTTGTTTAGAATGTACAAACTTGTTGTTGGTTATTTCTAGTTTATATAATTAGTGTAATATAAAGTATATATATGTGTGTTAATATGGGTTTAATTTAAATATGTATATAGGGTAGCATTAGAGTTATTTATATATATACACGTAGTGTGCCTATAAAATTGTTTAGAGTTGGATTTCCTATATTTGATTTTAAATATAGTTTGCATTGCTTAAAATATAAAATAAATATTTTCATTTTTAGTATACATATATATATATATATAGGAAGTTATTTCATATATATTATGTATATACCGAGTTTAATATTTGTGTTTTAATTTAAAAAAAAAAAAATTTGAAGTACTGGTATATTTATTATGTATTTGAAATTTAGAATATAATTTTATATAAATAGATATAAATATAGTATATATATAAGTTCACTTATACTGTTAATCATCACCGATATAGTTCTGATTCATTTTATCGATTTCCATTTTTTCAGCTTTGGGTCCATCGTGCCCGTTTTCTTCATCTATTCATGCCCATCTAGCTTTGTTTTGGAATTTGTGCTTGGATTTGTAACTCATTCTATTGTCGAATTTCTCTAGCCTCGAAAGGTGAGCAATCACCCATGACTAACGTTCTTTTATATATTAAATTTTATTTCAATTGAAACGACAATTGAAATATGTTGCTGTTAGTTATTTACACTGTTATATATATGCTTTTACCTGTATCGGTTCACCTGTGACATCTGACATCATTATCTGTTATTTATATTGATGATATATGCATGTTATATTATTATCATATCTGTTATCACTCTGCAAGTTCCCTGTTAGTATAGAATCACTATGGGTTGAAATGATACATACCCGAACGATCTGTAGAATAAGAGAAAATCGTTATGGGTTGAAATGATTAACCCAAGCGATTATAATTTGAATTGAATTTGGGATTACGGGTTGAAATGATATATATACCCGTATATATTTAAATCGCGGATTAAAATGATAAATATCTGTGTCAATTGACCATAAGATAGAAAATTATATACAGACACCGTTGGTCAATATATAAATATTTTGAAAATGATTTCTATGGTTTGGAATGAAATATATGGTTTTATATAAATATTGACTTCAAATATTATATAAATGTTATTTTATATATATAGTTAAATTATTGATTTTAAGTTATGTATAAATTTGTTTAATAAAAAATAGGCTTAATAATAAGTTTGATTTTATTAAAATATAATATGGTTAAGTATTTAAATTATATTTTAATATAGAGTTTATAATGATTTAATAAATAAAGGTTGAGAAGATAGATTTGAAATTGATTTGAAATTGTATTTAATTAAGAAATGTATTTAATTAGAAATTAATTTGAAACTTATGGATATATATATATATGGAATTATTAATTCTTGTTTGAATGTTTAAAGCCATGAAAATATTGAAATTGAAATAGTTTATTTTGTTGTTAAAATCTGTATTTGAATTCGATATGATTCGAAATGGTTTATTGAGGAACTGAAATAAATTAAAATTGATGATTCGAGATTTGGTTAAATTTGAAATTTGAAATTTGTGTTGACTTGAATCGATTTATGAAATTTGAGGAAGTTATTTTATTATGTAAAGTATTTTTAAATTTTATTTAAAACTATTTATACATGTTACATTATAAATTTATTTCATATAAACTATTTTAATCTAAATTATTTTGATATAAACTATTTTAATATAAGTTATTTTAATATGAGCTATTTTAAATTATAACTATTTTTATATAAACTATTTTATTATATATACTATTGGTTATATTTAAATAGTTAAGTGGGAAGTGTTATGATTCCAAGCATTATGATTTCTAAATTTTGATTTCCAAAGTATTATGATTAACAAAGTGTTTGATGAAAGAATGTTGATTAAATTTAAGTAAATTATTAAATCAAGTTTTGAAATTATTTAATAATTAAATAAAATTGAATTCTTTAATAAGTGAAATTGAGTTTCTTTAAAAATCAAGTTTTGGAATTTGTTTAAATTAAATAAGTAGATAAGTGAAATTGAATTTCTTTAATGAGAAATAAAATGTAATTGATGGAAATTAATATGAGACTTGTAATTTAAAGAATTTAATTTGACGAATTTAATTTAATTCAATTTATAAGTTTTGATATCATGTAGGTAAACTTATTGATTGATTTAATGAATTGGAAATTCAATTGAAATTATTTTGAAATGATAAATTTACTTAATTTAAATGATTACTTAATGAATCCATCAATGAATTTAAATTGTTTTGAATGTTAAATTAACTTAATTTAAATGATTATGGAATGAAACCTATATATGAATTTAAATCAATATTTGAATTGTTTAAATAAAAATTGAAGTTGAATTATAAAGTTTTGAAATGGTAAATTTGGAAGTTTTGAAACGTAAATTATAGAAATTGATATAGAAAGACGAATGAAATGTTGGCTTTTAAATTCTTAGTGAGTTTGGAATTGATTTGGTTTTTGAAATTTATTAAACGGCCAATTGGTGTAATAATTACGAAAGTTATTAAAGAACTCGGGATCGTTATGGACATACTCTCTGCTAAATCGAAAATCACTTTAATAAGTATACGCGGAGTGTGTTCCAGAATGAAGTGGTTGGAATGATGTACGTGATGACTGAAGAAAGGGAACGATAATGGATGACCTTGACACTTGTGTCAAATTGGAAATGACTAAAACAGGCGCCGTGCTGGGCCAAATGGTGTTAGCCACCTCGAGCGAACACACTTCTTCGTAAACTACTCATTACTTGTTATTGATTAGTGCGCACCCTTGAATTGGGAGTGTTGTTTCGCGGTGTTGCGATCGTTGCGGCGATAAGTTCTCACCAGTTCGGATCAGGAAAACGGTAGTTTCACTACCTTGGGTATTGCCTCATGCGCCTTGTCATACTCGTATCCCTATACATAACCACTACGATTTGTTTTGTGTTATACCTATGTAGTACTCCCTGATAGCCCACTAGTTTACGGTGGAGTTTACAGTACTGTATAGACTATGACACTTATATAAAATGTGTTAAGGGGGATAATGGTAACGCCTTAACACTATTTTGATACTTTATATTACTGATAGGCATTATCTACTTAGCGTACACTACTATATATAAATAGCTTAACGGATCCTTAGAGAATGGTTATCCCAAACATCCTTTGAGTTACTTGTATTTCAATTGTTATTTCACTTGAGTTGGATTTATTGATATAAGAATGTTAATCCTGACTCGAGTGTTTTATGTTTTGCTTTACGCTCGGGTCAGACTGAGTGTACCAGTATTCGAGACTCACCTTTGGAGTTGGAGCTTCGCTTGGAGATCCAGCTGTCTATCCAGCTTTCATACATTCATTTGATTCCAGTGATGTATTCTGATTCTTGTATTTGACTATTGTATTCGAGACGTCTGTTGTAACTTATTTAACTCTGTTATATATAGTAGCTTCATGAACTACTATTCTTTTGTGTCTGCTGCACTTGTGATAACCCGGATTTTCGGGTATAAAATAATTGAATAATTATCTAAATTTAAATTGAAATACTGATTTATAGATTGGAAGAATAATGTGATAATCTCCGTTATAAATTATTTAGTCTTGACAAATTATTACCTTCAAACAATATTGGTAATGTGATGTTTTTAAATATAGGTATAAATAGATTTTAAAATAGGATTATTAATTACAAATTTAATATGTGAATTGAATTTAAATTGGATTTGAATTTGGATTAAAATATTGAAATTCAAAGAATATATATATATACACATATGATTTTATTTAGAATATAGATGTTTTATATCATTTTCTTTTAAAAGGGTATTAATTTATATAAATTAAGAGATGTATTTATTAATTAGAAATTAATTATAAATTTTTTTTACCATTTAAAAACTAATTTAGTCATGCCTAATTACAAGTGTTATTATATAACCCTTTTTAATAACATATGTTAAATGGTTAAGTAAAGTTAAAGACAAACATTTTATATATATTTAAATGTAAAACATAGATGCATATGTACTTAAATAAATTAATTAAAAAGAAAATTTTATATAATAAAGAAGTTTAACACTTGTATGTACATTAGAGTGGTTTAAAGGCATTTGTAAGTTTCATTTAATATGCATAGAACATGTGTAAGCTTATGGTAGCCTACATTTACAAGTGGCAATGATCTTCTACCTTGAATTAAAAGATATTTTCTAGAAAAAAAAAGAAAACAACTTCAATTACCTAAAATATTCAATCTGAGCTAACCCAAAACAAAACTAAGAAAAGCAGATCAAAGAAAAATATATATAAGCCTGTAACAAAATTCAACCACCTGGAATCTTCAAGCAATCTTTTCAAAATAAAACTCAACCATATTCAATCTGCAACAATTTCAAGCCTGAAAGTAAAAGTACAAGATCAAATCAGCTAAGCATTCAGCTACAAATTTCAAGCTACCCAGGTTCAAGCTCTGTTCATCAGCAATGTGAGTAAAACTTGACAAAAATTGTTATACCTTGAACTAGCATGCTATGATCATATAAGTATGATTTGAATTTAACTGTGCATGTTGCTTGAAATGATTTTAAGTACATAAGTGGGTGTGAATATTTATATTCATCACTGTGGTATAAAAGATAAGTCCATGTTTTAACTGAGACAGTGAGTATTAAAACCTGAGTTCCTCTGTCTATTTTTTTTTAATATGCCTGTGAATTAACCTGGTTTATATATTTTGAAATAAAGGTTAAATATATGTGAATGAGTGTGATAGTTATGGATTGCATGGACAATTTAGCTTGAATATGCTTGGAATAGATAGATGAGAATGTGAACATGGCCGTATATCTGAAGAAATTTATTTTGGGTTCTCTGTTATTTCAAAATAATTGGAATTTCCTTTAAAAACATATATCTCAAGATTCAATTTGTTTTGAGCCTAGATTTTTGAAAGGAAGTTGTAGATAACAACATGTTTGAAATTCTAAAAATGTTTTCAAATTACAGAATCCAGTAATTTGTTTCTGAATTGAGGAAACACACTAAAAAAAATTTATCTTTGTCAAATTTTGGTTATAATGGAAATTGGTTTTGGGTTTTTTTTACTGATGCTCACGTAGGGCAGGGAGGTCGAAGTTGGTGGGGGAAACAGTGATGATGGGAAATTGTCACGGTGGTGATTAAGGAATGGTGGTGACGGCGGCGACTGTCTTAACCTTCTTAACCTAGTTTTTGCTACTTTGGGAATTTGTGATCGTTCCAATGTCTCTGGGTGATCGAGTTCGAATAGGGCTTTAGGAGGTAGGAGATGGGGTGTTGACGATTGTCTGATCAGAATTTTAGAGGTGATGGTGGTCGAAAATTCAAGGACGAGGTGGCTACAAGTCTGAAATATGTGGTTCGAGGTTTGGTTAGCAAGTCGAATTTTGATCCATGATGTTTAGGTGGATTCTGATGGATGTGACGTGATTCAGAGTTGATCGACGACTTGTTCGATATCTTGGTGATGACCGGCGGTGGTCAGGACCACCGTGCATATGCACGGTGCAGTGATCTGTTCAGGTGAAGTTTATTTAAGGAGATGGTGGACTCAAGTTTTACTCGGGCGATTGAGGATTATTGCTCAAAGTTGAGCATGGTTTTACTCGAAGTGATTAAGGGGAAGGCTAGGGTATTGTAAGGGTTACAGGTCTCTTTAGAAACCTGGTTTGTTTGCAACTCAAAAAAATTGTAATTAAAATCTGAAGCAAATTTTGTTTAAACCAGATTTTGAGTCCTGAATTTAAAGTATGAATTCAAATTGAGTTTGAATACCAGTTTTAAAATTTTAATTTAAATTTTATAAATTAAAATGTTTAAACAGTTTAAAAAGGGTTTTAAATAGTTTAAGTTTAAAGTAAAGCTTTAGAGAAAGTAGAGATTTAGTTTTAGTCTAAATCTAGATTCAAATTCAGATGTGAATCATAATTTAGAAATAAAGGAAGTTTCTAAAATTTAAATTGTTTAAAAACAACTTTGAATGTTTAAGGTGTAATTTAAATTATGATTTGAATTTTAAAATAAATTTGAGCTTTAAGTTTCTTTAAACATCTTTTATGAAATGAGAAAATTCTTAACATAAGTTTTAAAATGTTTTTTTTTAAAATAACTTTGTTAAAGTTGAGTTTGATTTCATTTTAAATTTTAAAATTTAATTTAAAAATAAATTTTAAAGGTATGTTGTTTTAAATTAATTTGTTAATGATAATGTAATCCTTAATAAGGGATGTTTTATTTTAAAGTAAATCAAAGATTTAATGAATTTATGATTCATTAAATTGAGTAAGGTGAATAAAATAATTTTATTTATTTATTTAATTAATTAATTAAGGGTTTGAAATAAATTAATTAAGGTTAAGTTAAGTAATTAAGATTAATTAAATTTGTAATTAATAATAATTAGTTTAAGTTAATCACTTAAGAAAGGTAATTAAAGAATTGATGATAAGTTAATGAAGGTCATTAACTTGAGATTATTTATAAATAAATGTGATTAATTTTAATAATTAATTGGATTAATTGATTTAGAGAATCAATTATAGAAGTTGGTTAAGTTTGATTACTTTATGAAAATAATTAAAGATACTAATTACTCATTGTAATTAATTAATTAATTTAGAATAATCATTGGATAAGTTGATAAGTAATCAATGAGGAATAATTACTTAGAGAAGTAATTAAGATAAGTAAATTACTGGAGGTAATTATTGAAGTATAGAAGAGTTTTTGGATTAATTACTTTGTGCAATTAATATGGGGGTAGTTACATTGTGAAAGTAATTAAATAATTAATTTCTTAGTGTAATTAATTTAAGCATTGATTGATTAAGTCTTTTGGAATTAATTAAGTAATGTAATTAATTAAGAGTAATTAATTACTAATGAGATTAATCAGGGGTGATTAATAAATATAATTAATTATTAAATGTAATTAATTTTGGAGTAATTAATTTACTTAATGAAGTAATTCAAGGTTAATTACTGTATTGGGTAAGGATAATTAATTTGTGAAATTAAATTAAGGATTAATTACTTAAGTATAATTAAAAGATAAATAGAATGATATTGAATGTCCTTGATTTATTGCTATTTCTAATATGTGGTTTGTGATGCTATGTGATAAGATATGATTGATTTAAACTGTGAAGATGTGATTATTTATTGATGATGAATTACTATGACATCCTGTATTAAAAGTAGAATTGTATTTCACTTGAATAATTTAAGTTAAGTTGACAATGGTTTTGAAGAGACCGGAGTCGGGTATTATTAAATATCCAAAACCACTTCGATTCTTTGATATGTGAAATCAATACGTTGGTTTGGAATGATTTTAGTAAATTGGACCATTTAAATCTAAGTTTTGGTACTTAGAAATTGATGTGTGAAATGGTTGATGTTTAAAACAACTTGTGAAGTATGAATTGATATAAGTTACCCCGGGTTTATATAAAATGTATGCTCTTGTATTCCAATTTAGATGGGTTTATTCACGCTGGTTTCCAGCCTGACCCGGGTGTTACTTTGATGTAATGCTCGGGTCAGACCGAGTATTACAGATTTTCAGGTAAGGACGTTCTGGAGTTCAGGAGGCGGGCTGTATAGCAGGGACGTATGGAGAGTCTCCACTATGCTATTGTATATATCTGAGGCATGTTAAATTGTACCTATCTAATGTTGTATAAAATTATTGTAACTCTGATATATTAGTATAAGTTGATAGATACAGTATTCTTTGGTATAATTATTATTATTGATATTATATTTTATCCGCTGTGAATGTGAGATTGTGTGTTTCTTTCTGTTCTTCTTCTATCTCTTTTCTTCTTTTCTCTAACTATTTGGAATTTTCGGAATCGAAATTTCTGGGTCGTTTCATTTGGTATCAGAGTAGAAGGTTAAGCGAGAACCTTAGCTCTGGTGGGGATACTCATTAAGGAAAGGGTCAATGGTACCCTAGAATGAGTTGAGTGTATAAATATGAGAGAGCGTACTTGTTATTTTCTTATATAAAGATTATATATGATAATTTTAAATTTTTAAATAGAAGTTCAAACTGGGTAAGGTTGATTGGATTAAGTGAATTGAATTTAACTTGGAAGAAGTTAAATAAGTTGGAATGATCATCCTGATTTGGAAATTTGAAGATAAAATTAGGATTTAACTTGGAAAGTTAAACGGTTAATTCGAATTTGGAGTTGTGTGATCTCAAAATGGGTTTAAGATCTGGAAATTGGAAATATTTAAATTGTGAAATTGAATTTGTTTAAATGAATAAGAAATGAAGTGTGGAGATAAAAGAAAATCTAACTTTAATTTGAAATTAAATTGTTTAAAAGCTTTTAATAAAGGTTAACTTGGTTTAAAGGGTTAAACCAACCTTAGTGAATTTAACTCGAATTTATATAATTCGAGATGGTTTAAACATGGAATTTGAATTTGAATTAGTTCAAATTGAATTTGATTTGAATTAATTGAAATGGTGATTGAAGATGTATGAGTATAAGATTCAAATGGAAAATTTGAATTGGATTAATTTGAAATGATTTGAAATTGAAGTAGGTTCAATTTGAAGTTAGTCCAAATTGATTTGAATAATTTGGAATGTAATTAAAGATTGAATAGTTTTAAATTCAAATGGAATTTGAATTTAATTTGGGAGGAAATCAAGAATAATTCAACTTGATTTGGAAATGGAATTTGAAAATTGGGATTAATTCAAACTGGAGTTGAAATGGATTGGAATTGAAGTGGGTTCAACTGAATGGATATTAGTCCAAAGTGATTGGAATAACTTGGGATTGTAATTAAAGTTGAATATGTTTAAAATCAAATGGAATTTGATTTAAATTTGAAAAGGAATTGAGAACTAATTCAACTTGAATTGGGAATGAATCAATTTCATTGGAAATTGAAATTATTTAAAATGGAATTGGGTCAATTTAAAAGGAAGAGGAAATTTAAGTTGAACAGTTTTGACTCTGGACTATTTTTAATATAAATTGTTTTAACATAAACCTATTTTTCCAAGCTATTCATTATATATACAACCTTTCTTTTAAAAGACAAACTATTTTATACTAGTTTTACAATTATTTTTGAAACTATTTAACAATTTTCCAACTGTTTTATAAACTAATTACTATATTTCAACTGTTTTACAAAACTAATTACTATCTTACTATTATATTGCAAATATCTAAAATTTCTATAATTATTTAACTATTTTCTAACTATTTTACACCTATTTTACAAACTAGTAATTATTTTCCAACTACTTATCTATTTTTAACTTTTCAAACTATTTTCTAAATAAATTGGACAGAGTTTCAAACTATTAACAGTTAAATACCCAATCGAGATAAAGATAGAGGTGATAATCCAAATGGATTAAAGCAATTGTGAGTGAGTGAATGAAAATCAAAGTGAATGTGAATAAAAATGGAATTGATTTGGCTAATAACCAGTAAAGATAAATACGTAGGGTGTACGTATATTATTCTATTCGCATAGTGATTTGATCCAGATTCGAACACAGAATTTTGAGATAGTTATTGCGATCCGAGTTGGAATTTTCCACTCGATTTTTGAAGACGAACCTGGATATGGATTGTTGACTGATTCTGGATATTCTCTATCTTAGTTATGACTATGCAAGGATAATGACGGTTTCTGATCAAGAAACCAGATCTGTGCCCGCACTAGGAAGTCGGGTGGACGATACTAGTTCGGAAATGAAATTGTGTGATCGAGTGAGCGATCAGATTGGTATAGCGTACGAATGATATGTGTACATCGTACGAATTTGAATGAAATTGATATTGAAAAAAGTAATCAAATTTGAATATTTGATTTTGAGTAAATAGAGTTAAATATCTTTGTTTTATAAAATGATACTCCCCTTGTTGAATCTTTCGCCAGTAGAAAAGGGTTTTTTTGGAAATGTTTGAAGTATAAGAGGAGTTTATACAAGTTTGAAATGATCCAAAGTTTTAAAAGATTTTATATATCTGAATATATATATAAAGGATCATATGAGAATTTTGGAAAAAAAAAGGGTTTTGGGAACCTTTGGATTTGGAAAAGGCTTTTGATTTTAGGGTAAAATCAATATGAGAATTTGAAAAGCCTAGTTTGAGAATTATCGATTTTGGAATAATCGATTTTGTGTAAAGGAGCTTTGTATGAGATCATACTAGGTGTATGATTTAAAGATACTATATATGTATAGTATAAAATGTTTTGATGATGCTCTGGGGAAAAAGGCGCTCTCTTGGAATGGACTTCTCAGGAGTACCACCGGGTGGTGCTGCCTTGAGCCCCAAGGGAGGGTTCAAAAGTGATCCTGTGAGGAGTCCGGACAAAACTAGTTCCTGAGGATTATTGGGTAGCGAAAGTCGATGGCGCTGATGCCTACAGGGGCATTTGGGTTATGCTATGACGACAGTGTAACTCGATGTCGCTGCGATCTACTGTGGGGACCATAGCGAAAATCGTGTGGAGGATGAGTGTCAACGGTCTACACTTGATTCTGCCAGGAAGGCAACGCAACATCGGTAGACTGCGATCTATGGTCAAGTGGAGTGGAGAAGTTTCATTTTTGGCAGCGAAATTCGAGGGTGTTGATGCCTACAGTTATATGGGTTTTTGCTGTGATAGCAACGTAACCCCAGTTGTAGCTGCGATCTGTAGCGGGTTCCATGGTGTAATCGAGGGGCGCGGAGGCCTACAGTTATCTGTGGATTTTGTCGGGATGCCAACGTAACCATCGGGTTAACTGCGACCATGGATGGGGGTGATGATTTCCAGAGCATCATCACCAAAGATATATCCTCTATTTTCAAAAATTGTTTTCTATATTTTTAATAAAATTATTTTCTAAAGTATTTTCACTGGATGTTGCAGATGGGTCTACTAAGTACTTATAGATTTTCAGTCCTACGCCTGATCAACATATGACCGAATTTCTATGAGAACGAAGATGGACTTGTGGAAACATCGATTTATAAAAGTATTTTTATAAAACTATGTTGGCAATATTATATATATATTTAAAGTGTTTCAAAATGATCAAAAAGTGATTTATCTAATTTTAAGTATTAAATAAATTTGGCTTCGTTCCTCCTTTTCGAGGACGAAAAGATTCAAAGGGGGGAGGAATGTGATAACCCGGATTTTCAGGTATAAAATAATTGAATAATTATCTAAATTTAAATTGAAATACTGATTTACAGATTGGAAGAATAATGTGATAATCTCCGTTATAAATTATTTAGTCTTGACAAATTATTACCTTCAAACAATATTGGTAATGTGATGTTTTTAAATATAGGTATAAATAGATTTTAAAATAGGATTATTAATTACAAATTTAATATGTGAATTGAATTTAAATTGGATTTGAATTTGGATTAAAATATTGAAATTCAAAGAATATATATATATATACATATGATTTTATTTAGAATATAGATGTTTTAGATCATTTTCTTTTAAAAGGGTTTTAATTTATATAAATTAAGAGATGTATTTATTAATTATAAATTAATTATAAAAGTTTTTTACCATTTAAAAACTAATTTAGTCATGCCTAATTACAAGTGTTATTATATAACCCTTTTTAATAACATATGTTAAATGGTTAAGTAGAGTTAAAGACAAACATTTTATATATATTTAAATGTAAAACATAGATGCATATGTACTTAAATAAATTAATTAAAAAGAAAATTTTATATAATAAAGAAGTTTAACACTTGTATGTACATTAGAGTGGTTTAAAGGCATTTGTAAGTTTCATTTAATATGCATAGAACACGTGTAAGCTTATGGTAGCCTACATTTACAAGTGGCAATGATCTTCTACCTTGAATTAAAAGATATTTTCTAAAAAAAAAAGAAAGACAACAACTTCAATTACCTAAAATATTCAATCTGAGCTAACCCAAAACAAAACTAAGAAAAGCAGATCAAAGAAAAAATATATAAGCCTGTAACAAAATTCAACCACCTGGAATCTTCAAGCAATCTTTTCAAAATAAAACTCAACCATATTCAATCTGCAACAATTTCAAGCCTGAAAGTAAAAGTACAAGATCAAATCAGCTAAGCATTCAGCTACAAATTTCAATCTACCCAGGTTCAAGCTCTGTTCATCAGCAATGTGAGTAAAACTTGACAAAAATTGTTATACCTTGAACTAGCATGCTATGATCATATAAGTATGATTTGAATTTAACTGTGCATGTTGCTTGAAATGATTTTAAGTACATAAATGGGTGTGAATATTTATATTTATCACTGTGGTATAAAAGATAAGTCCATGTTTTAACTGAGATAGTGAGTATTAAAACTTGAGTTCCTCTGTCTATTTTTTTTTAAATATGCCTGTGAATCAACCTGGTTTATATATTTTGAAATAAAGTTTAAATATATGTGAATGAGTGTGATAGTTATGGATTGCATGGACAATTTAGCTTGAATATGCTTGGAATAGATAGATGAGAATGTGAACATGGCTGTATATCTGAAGAAATTTATTTTGGGTTCTCTGTTATTTCAAAATAATTGGAATTTCCTTTAAAAACATATATCTCAAGATTCAATCTGTTTTGAGCCAAGATTTTTGAAAGGAAGTTGTAGATAACAACATGTTTGAAATTCTAAAAATGTTTTCAAATTATAGAATTTAGTAATTTGTTTTTGAATTGAGGAAACACAGTAAAAATTTTTTTATCTTTGTCAAATTTTGGTTATAACGGAAATTGGTTTTGGGGTTTTTTTTTTTACTGATGCTCACGTAGGGCAGGGAGGTCGAAGTTGGTGGGGGAAACAGTGATGATGGGAAATTGTCACGGTGGTGATTAAGGAATGGTGGTGACGGCGGCGACTGTCTTAACCTTCTAAACCTAGTTTTTGCTACTTTGGGAATTTGTGATCGTTCCAATGTCTCTGGGTGATCGAGTTTGAATATGACTTTAGGAGGTGGGAGATGGGGTGTTGACGATTGTCCGATCAGAATTTCAGAGGTGATGGTGGTCGAAAATTCAAGGACGAGGTGGCTACAAGTCTGAAATATGTGGTTCGAGGTTTGGTTAGCAAGTCGAATTTTGATTCGTGATGTTTAGGTGGATTCTGATGGACGTGACGTGATTCAGAGTTGATCGACGACTTGTTCGATATCTTGGTGATGACCGGCGGTGGTCAGGACCACCGTGCATATGCACGATGCAGTGATCTGTTCAGGAGAAGTTTATTTAAGGAGATGGTGGACTCAAGTTTTACTCGGGCGATTCAGGATTATTGCTCGAAGTTGAGCATGGTTTTACTCGAAGTGATTAAGGGGAAGGCTAGGGTATTGTAAGGGTTACAGGTCTCTTTAGAAACCTGGTTTGTTTGCAACTCAAAAAAATTGTAATTAAAATCTGAAGCAAATTTTGTTTAAACCAGATTTTGAGTCCTGAATTTAAAGTATGGATTCAAATTGAGTTTGAATACCAGTTTTAAAAATTTAATTTAAATTTTATAAATTAAAATGTTTAAACAATTTAAAAAGGGTTTTAAATAGTTTAAGTTTAAAGTAAAGCTTTAGAGAAAGTAGAGATTTAGTTTTAGTCTAAATCTAGATTCAAATTCAGATTTGAATCATAATTTAGAAATAAAGGAAGTTTCTAAAATTTAAATTGTTTAAAAACAACTTTGAATGTTTAAGGTGTAATTTAAATTATGATTTGAATTTTAAAATAAATTTGAGTTTTAAATTTCTTTAAACATCTTTTATGAAATGAGAAAATTCTTAACATAAGTTTTAAAAGGTTTTGTTTTTTAATAAAAAAACTTTGTTAAAGTTGAGTTCGATTTCATTTTAAATTTTAAAATTTAATTTAAAAATAAATTTTAAAGGTAAGTTGTTTTAAATTAATTTGTTAATGATAATGTAATCTTTAATAAGGGATGTTTTATTTTAAAGTAAATCAAAGATTTAATGAATTTATGATTCATTAAATTGAGTAAGGTGAATAAAATAATGTAATTAATTTATTTATTTAATTAATTAAGGGTTTGAAATAAATTAATTAAGGTTAAGTTAAGTAATTAAGATTAATTAAATTTGTAATTAATAATAATTAGTTTAAGTTAATCACTTAAGAAAGGTAATTAAAGAATTGATGATAAGTTAATGAAGGTCATTAACTTGAGATTATTTATAAATAAATGTGATTAATTTTGATAATTAATTGGATTAATTGATTTAGAGAATCAATTATAGAATTTGGTTAAGTATGATTACTTTATGAAAATAATTAAAGATACTAATTACTCATTGTAATTAATTAATTAATTTAGAATAATCATTGGATAAGTTGATAAGTAATCAATGAGGAATAATTACTTAGAGAAGTAATTAAGATAAGTAAATTACTGGAGGTAATTATTGAAGTATAGAAGAGTTTTTGGATTAATTACTTTGTGCAATTAATATGGGGGTAATTACATTGTGAAAGTAATTAAATAATTAATTTCTTAGTGTAATTAATATAAGCATTGATTGATAAAGTCTTTTGGAAATAATTAAGTAATGTAATTAATTAAGAGTAATTAATTACTAATGAGATTAATCAGGGGTGATTAATAAATATAATTAATTATTAAATGTAATTAATTTTGGAGTAATTAATTTACTTAATGAAGTAATTCAAGGTTAATTACTGTATTGGGTAAGGATAATTAATTTGTGAAATTAAATTAAGGATTAATTACTTAAGTATAATTAAAAGATAAATAGAATGATATTGAATGTCCTTGATTTATTGCTATTTCTAATATGTGGTTTGTGATGCTATGTGATAAGATATGATTGATTTAAACTGTGAAGATGTGATTATTTATTGATGATGAATTACTATGACATCCTGTATTAAAAGTAGAATTGTATTTCGCTTGAATAATTTAAGTTAAGTTGACAATGGTTTTGAAGAGACCGGAGTCGGGTATTATTAAATATCCAAAACCACTTCGATTCTTTGATATGTGAAATCAATACGTTGGTTTGGAATGATTTTAGTAAATCGGACCATTTAAATCTAAGTTTTGGTACTTAGAAATTGATGTGTGTAATGGTTGATGTTTAAAACAACTTGTGAAGTATAAATTGATATAAGTTACCCCGGGTTTATATAAACTATATGCTCTTGTATTCCAATTTAGATGGGTTTATTCACGCTGGTTTCCAGCCTGACCCAGGTGCTACTTTGATGTAATGCTCGGGTCGGACCGAGTATTACAGATTTTCAGGAAGGACGTTCTGGAGTTCAGGAGGCGGGCTGGATAGCAGGGACGTATGGAGAGTCTCCACTATGCTATTGTATATATCTGAGGCATGTTAAAATTGTACCTATCCAATGTTGTATAAAATTATTGTAACTCTGATATATTAGTATAAATTGATAGATATAGTATTCTTTAGTATAATTATTATTATTGATACTATATTTTATCCGCTGCGAATGTGAGATTGTGTGTTTCTTTCTGTTCTTCTTCGATCTCTTTTCTTCTTTTCTCTAACTATCTGGAATTTTCGGGATCGAAATTTCCGGGTCGTTTCAGCACTATTGTTTTATTACTCTGTGTCTGTGATTCTATGATTATTTATTTTACTGTATATGCTGAGTTTTGCCAAATATAAACTTATAATCTGGTATTTTGTGCAATTCAATTCCGGCATGTTTGGATGCGAATGGTTGAAAATATCAGGTCGTTACATTTGGTATCAGAGTTTTGGTAGCTCTAGGCAAAAAACTTAGCATATATGGTAAATGTATTTACAGAATCACTTTCATCTAAATTTGAATCTCGTCCTTTTGGACTCGATTCCTTTGAATTTTGGAACAATCCCTAAGGTTTCAGAATCCATTCGGGTCCCTCACTATTCATCTTCATTTGATTCTGGAGTATCCTATAACTCCACTTCGAATGATCTTGATAATAAATAGACAGTCTCGCCAATCTCAAATTGATTTGTAAAGGGGGTGAAACTCCTTTACAATAGCATCAATTCACCAGAGATTTTATGTCCTCGGTTCAGATGCTAATATCATTTGTTATGCCAAATTCTATCTCTTGAGGTCGAATGTAGATTTGCCTTAGAATTCCACATCGATTTCATTCTTGAAGTCAAGGTCGACCCGGTTAAGCTTACTGCGATTTAATTAACTTATTCGTCTTCCTATTTGTTATTTAAATCATCTTATCTTTGTTTTGAACCTATCTTCATATCAAAATTCCCTTTGATTTGAGTCCATCAAATTTGAATCTCTATCCTTGCTTTGAAATCCATTCTTGTATCGTCGAGCGATGAAGTGTATTTGTAAATTAATATTAAAAAATGTTTTATATATTGTGTTGTTTGAGCTGTTGATGTTGATTTGGATTTTCGATCGATTTTTCTGATCAATGCTATCGATAGGATTGCCAAAACACTTGAGCAGAGAAAACTGAAACAATATTATTTCCGAATTTGGTAAATGAAATAGATTTTTATATGATTATGTTATATATAAGTATAATCTTCTGAAATTGAATTGTTAACTGAATTGGTTGTCAAAACTGATAATATTTTATTTTCATATATTGTTTATAAACCATTGACTATTTCATAATATAAATAAATGAATTTATAAAATTGGGTTATAATTTGATTTGGAGTTTGTAATGAATTTAAATCAAGAATTTGAGAATTTAATTTCCGGTGATTTCAAACTTTGGGTTTAAATTTTAAAATGCATATTATATAAAGTAATTTCGAATAGAAATTATTTCCAAAGAATTTTAAATGTTTAAATCAGTGCTCTTGTCTTTGTCGCTGGAAAATAATTTTGATAATGGTGGCCGCATCATCGACATTCATTTTCGAGTTTCGAAGTGAAGAGGCATATTCATATCCTTGCTACACTTTGATTTGAAAATTTTAAATAGATTTGAATTTCAAAATATGACTTGATTTATATATATTGGTATATGATTATGGATTTGATGTGATATATTGAATGTATATATATTTATTTATAAGCAGTTTGAAGTTAATCAGAAATTTAATTCTTAAAATTTATGTTAAGAATGATTTCAATTTTAAAATGAAGCTAAAATTTTGAATAAACATTTAAACTTGAGCTAATTGAATTGGATAATTTTATTTGTATAATACCTAATTTCATTCTAATACAACTTTTGAATAATTTAGGTAAGTGGTGTATGTAATAGAATAATATACAACATAAACTGATTTTATAAATAAATTTGAGTGTTTATAATAAATGTTATACACTTAATTTGATTATAAAATGATAATAGGGATGAATAGAATGATAAGTTAATAAAATAATAAATGAGATAAATAAAATAAATTCTGTTTTGAGGGAGTTAATAGATTGAAATAAAATCAAATCAATGAAATATCTTGAATTAATTGAATTTAAATTGAATTTGGTTTTGAAGGAAACCTTTTTGTATCTAACATTAATAAATGTGAAATTAAATCAATTTAATGGAAACCTTGAATTTAAAAACAAATTGTTGAATATAAATTTATTTAAAATGAAATTTACATGGTTTGAACTAATTGTTTGCTTTGTTTTCAATCTATTTTTTTCTGGTTGTTCCTATTCTCCTACCTCCTTCCTTTTCGGGAACAAAAGTTTTGAGTGGGGGAGAGCGTAATGACCCGTAAATTTTTAATAATTTTATTTGTTTTATTAATATATTTAATTGAAATTTTTGTGAAATTTTAAATAATAAAATTTTGAAATAAAAATTTAATATTTGAAATGCGTCTAGTTAAAAATAGCAACTGGTAAATTTTCATCCGAAAATATGAAAGTTTATTTCGTGTGTATTTTTATTTCAATTTAATCAGTTAGAAATTGATGAAAATAAAAATTTTTCGAAACCTTAATATTTTTACATAGAAAAATTCCAAATCATCTTCTGAGCAAGACGTCATTTTTCATTTTTCCAAATTCGGACCTCTTTAGCTCCCTCGATCTTATTTTTCTGCATTTTTGCTGCATTTTCCGCTAGTAGAAAATTCTAATTTTTATAATTCAATCGTACCACTGATATCTGTATACCACTTTGATCGTCTCGTCATGCTGATCTCCACGGTATATTCAATTCTGTGTTTTGACGTCCGATGCATGACGGAATCGGTGAACCGATTAATCGTATCGATGCCGTTTTGACCCTTTTGAATTCTCTGTCTATGCGTTTATCCACTGTTTAAATTTCAACAGACATTAGCATTTAATTCCCTTAAATTCAAGCACATTGGACTTTACAATTCCTTATGTTGAATATTTCACCGGTTCCTTTCTCTCTTCATTTTGTTCTGCTCCTCCCTCTCTCACTATTTTCGTCTTAACTTTTCACATTGTCACACTGTACGTTAAAGTGTCTTGCTCTATTCTCATTTACTTTTCATTTCTGTTGTTAAATCAAAGATTTTAAGATCCAACATGTTTTTCTTTTATCAAAACAAGAGCATAGCAGATTACACATGCATGTCAGCACTTCCTTCACCAATTTATCTCCACCTGTGCTTGCGCCTCAGGTCCATCATCCTGACTTCACGCCAACAACCTCATCCACAAACCCAAGCCTTCAATTCTCCACCTTTCCCCCATCTAGTCAACACACCTACCGCGTGCCGCAAGTGCAGCCACACACCCACGTTAGCATCACCGCAACTCATCCTCCCACCGATCCTTCATCTCGCCTGCACAACCGTGACCACCGGACAAACGTCCTCCCACCCACGCAAGCACCACCACCCCTGCGTGAACCGATCCCCTCCACTCTCGCGTTCTCTTTCCCACCAATCTCTCCTCTCCATGTGCAAGCCTCGCCAACCACCTTCTTTTCTTCTCCGCCTCGGCCTCAACAAACCCACGACCACCCGAGTATTCACTCACCCAGTCAACATATGCGGCAACACCGCGTTCCACTTCTCCTCTACAAGGCTGCACAAACCAGTTCTTTGTTTCCATTCTTGTTCGTCCATTCCTCTGCTAGCCCGTTCGTTTGTAAATTCGTGCAAAAGGTGGTATGTTTAAATTTGTCTGTTAAAAACTATATATGTTTTATATGTAGATCTTGTTAATCTTTGGTTTAGATACATACATACATACATACATACATACATACATATATATATATATATATATATATATATATATATATATATATAAGTTATATTATATGGTTTGGGTTTGGTTTTTTGTTCACGTGATAAGCTATTTTATATGTTACAGTATTATATCCTTGGATGTTAGTAAGTATAGTTTATATGAATTGAAAATAAGCAAGTTTATTTGATTTTAACTGTAAGTTTATTCAATTTTAACTGTAATATATAAGTGTGTGTGTGTATTGTATTATGTACAGGTTCGCTTATAACCATTTTTGGGTAGCTTGTATGTGTGTTATGAATAGGTATATCTAGTTACAGAAATATGTTTTCAAATCACACATGATTATATTGGCTTTTACAATTATTTATGTAAGTCTACTTGTTATTGGTTATGCTATACATGTATATTCTTTTTTTAGTTGTTTATATGTTTAGAATGTACAAACTTGTTGTTGGTTATTTCTAGTTTATATAATTAGTGCAATATAAAGTATATATGTGTGTGTTAATATGGGTTTAATTTAAATATATATAGTGTAGCATTGCAGTAGCTTATATATACACACGTAGTTTGCCTATAAAATTGTTTAGAGTTGGATTTCCTATATTTCATTTTAACTATAGTTTGCATTGCTTAAAATATAAAATAAGTATTTTTCATTTTTAGTGTATATATAGGAAGTTATTTCATATATATTATGTATATATTGAGTTTAATATTTGTGTTTAATTGTTTTTTGAAGTACTGGTATATTTAGTATGTATTTGAAATTAAGAATATAATTTTATATAAGTAGATATAAATATAGTATATACATAAGTTCACTTATACTGTTAATCATCACCGATATAGTTCTGATTCATTTGATCGATTTCCACTTTTTTCAGCTTTGGGTCCGTCGTGCCCATTTTCTTCATCTATTCGAGCCCATCTAGCTTTTTTTGGAATTTGTGCTTGGATTCGTAACTCATTCTATTGTCGAATTTCTCTAGCCTCGAAAGGTGAGCAATCACTAGCGATTAACGTTCTTTTATTTATTAAATTTGATTTCAATTGAAACGACAATTGAAATATGATGCTGTTAGTTATTTACACTGTTATATATATGCTATTACCTGTATCGGTTCACCTGTGACATCTGACACCATTATCTGTTATTTATATTGATGATATATGCCCGTTGTATTATTATCATGTCTATTATCACTCTACAAGTTCTCTGTTAGTATAGAATCACTATGGGTTGAAATGATACATACCCGAACGATCTATAGAATAGGAGAAAATCATTATGGGTTGAAATGATTAACCCAAGCGATTTTCATTTGAATTGAATTTGGGATTATGGGTTGAAATGATATATATACCCGTATATATTTAAATCGCGGATTCAAATGATAAATATCTGTGTCACTTGACCATAAGATAGAAAATTATATATAGACACCGTTGGTTTATATATAAATATTTTGAAAATGATTTCTATGGTTTGGAATGAAATATATGGTTTTATATAAATATTGAATTTAAATATTATATAAATGTTATTTTATATATATATATATATAGTCAAATTCTTGATTTTAAGTTATGCATAAATTTGTTTAATATAAAATAGGCTTAATAATAAGTTTGATTTTATTAAAATATAATATGGTTAAGTAAGTATTTAAATTATATTTTAATATAAAGTTTATAATGATTTAGTAAATTAAGGTTGAGAAGATAAATTGAAATTGTATTTAATTAAGAAATGTATTTAATTAGAAATCGATTTGAAACTTATGGATAAATAAATATATATATATATATATATATATATATATATATATATATATATATCTGTGTGTGTGTGTATGTGTGTGTGGAATTATCAATTCTTTTTTGAAATGTTTGAATGTTTAAAGCCTTGAAAATATTGAAATTGGAATGGTTTATTTTATGGTTAAAATTTGTATTTGAAATCGATATGATTCAAAATGGTTTATTGAGGAACTGAAATAAATTAAGATTGACGATTCGAGATTTGATTAAATTTGAAATTTGTGTTGACTTGAATCGATTTGTGAAATTTGAAAATATTTATTATATAAAGTCTTTTTGAATTTTATTTAAAATTATTTATATATGTTACATTATAAATTTATTTCATATAAACTATTTTCATCTAAATTATTTTGATATAAACTATTTTAATATAAATTATTTTAATATAAACTATTTTAAATTGTAACTACTTTTATATGAACTATTTTAAAATTATAAACTATTTTATTATATATACTATTATTTATATTTAAACAATTAAGTGGGAAGTGTTATAATTCCAAGCATTATGATTTCTAAATTTTGATTTCCAAAGTATTATGATTAACAAAGTGTTTGATGAAAGAATATTGATTATATTTAAGTAAATTATTAAATTAAGTTTTGAAATTATTTAATAATTAAATAAAATTGAATTCTTTAATAAGTGAAAATGAATTCTTTAATAAGTGAAATTGAGTTTCTTTAAAAATCAAGTTTTGGAATTTGTTTAAATTAAATAAGTAGATAAGTGAAATTGAATTTCTTTAATGAGAAATAAAATGTAATTGATGGAAATTAATATGAGACTTGTAATTTAAAGAATTTAATTTGACGAATTTAATTTAATTCAATTTATAAGTTTTGATGTCATGTAGGTAAACTTATTGATTGATTTAATGAATTGGAAATTCAATTGAAATTATTTTGAAATGATAAATTTACTTAATTTAAATGATTACTTAATGAATCCATCAATGAATTTAAATTGTTTTGAATGTTAAATTAACTTAATTTAAATGATTATGGAATGAAACCTATATATGAATTTAAATTAATATTTGAATTGTTTAAATAAAAATTGAAGTTGAATTATAAAGTTTTGAAATGGTAAATTTGGAAGTTTTGAAACGTAAATTATAGAAATTGATGTAGAAAGACGAATGAAATGTTGGCTTTCAAATTCTTAGTGAGTTTGGAATTGATTTGGTTTTTGAAATTTATTAAACGACCAATTGGTGTAATAATTACGAAAGTTATTAAAGAAACCGGGATCGGTTATGGACATACTCTCTGTCTAAACCGAAAACCACTTTAATAACTATACGCGGAGTGTGATCCAAAATGAATTGGTTGGAATGATGTACGTGATGACTGAAGAAAGTGAACGATAATGGATGACCTTGACACTTGTGTTAAATTGGAAATGACTAAAACAGGAGCCATGCCGGGCCAAATGGGGTTAGCCACCTCGAGCGAACACACTTCTTCGTAAACTACTCATTACTTGTTATTGATTGGTGTGCACCCTTGAATTGGCAGTGTTGTTTCATGGTGTTGCGATCGTTGCGGCGATGCGTTCTCACCAGTCCGGATCAGGAAAACGGTAGTTTCACTACCTTGGGTATTGCCTCATGTGCCTTGTCATGCTCGTATCCCTATATGCGACCACTACGATTTGTTTTGTGTTATACCTATGGAGGACTCCCTGATAGCCCACTAGTTTACGGTGGAGTTTACAGTGCTGTATAGACTATGACGCTTATATAAAATGTGTTAAGGGGGATAATGGTAACGCCTTAACACTATTTTTATACTTTATATTACTGATAGGCATTATCTACTTAGCGTGCACTACTATATATAAATAGTTTAACAGATCCTTAGAGAATGGTTATCCTAAACATCCTTTGAGTTACTTGTATTTCAATTGTTATTTCACTTGAGTTGGATTTATTGATATAAGAATGTTAATCCTGACTCGAGTGTTTTGTGTTTTACTTTATGCTTGGGTCAAACTGAATGTACCAGTATTCAAGACTCACCTTTGGAGTTGGAACTTCGCTTGGAGATCCAGCTTTCAGATATTCAGTTGATTCCAGTGATGTATTATGATTCTTATATTTGACTATTGTATTCGAGACTTCTGTTGTAACTTGTTTACCTCTGTTATATATATAGTAGCTTCATGAACTACTATTCTTTTGTTTCCGCTGCACTATTGTTATATTACTCTGTGTTTGTGATTCTGTGATTATTTATTTTACCGTATATGCTGAGTTTTACCAAATACAAACTTACAATCTGGTATTTTGAGCAATTCAACTCTGGCATGTTTAGATGCGAATGGTTGAAAATATCAGGTCGTTACAATTTTGGCCAAATCCACTGATCGTTTTGAAGAGATGGAGATCGGATTTGATTATCCAAAAACCACTTCGATTCGGTTTGAACGCTACGAATGGTGATATTGTGAGGACGGTGACTCAGTTTATTCAGACCCAGAATAACTTGTATGGACGAATGCTATTAGAACATCGTCATTGGAGGACGATGAGCATTGTAAGTGGAATTGTTCTTGAAAGGTAAACGTCGCCTCAAGCCTCATCAACTAAGAATGACTAAAACAGGGAAGATGCAATAGGGCTAAGTGGATCGCACCCAATTAGGGCACGTTATCACTTTTCTAGATACCCTCGGATATATTATAAAATTATGGATGTTGTGCATTGAAAAGAGAACGCTCGATTAAGGATGGGAACACCCTGAGTGATAAAGTATTCGGTACTATCCAGTAAGGGGGTATACTGGTCCTATGTTGGCAGGGAACGTTAGGTACGATCTCAGTACATTTTTCTAGAGGTGTACTGTGGTAGACGGTACCTCAGTAGCCCAGTCATTGTATGGAACCCAATATCCGTTACGAGCCTGTACGGTTTTGCTTGTGCCCAACTATGCTGAAACGTGAGATGCAAGCATTTCAGCTATTTTCTAATTTACTTTGTATAGGCACTAATATAATATCAGATGATTTTGATATAAAATATTTTGGTTATCATAAGGGAAAAAACCATCGTGTTTATGTGTGACGCAGTCTTACGGGATACCTTCGTTTTTCAAAGAATTTTGATATAATTAACAATTCAAATTCAGTGTGCTTTCTCATGCTGGTTTTCAGACTGACTCGGTGTTATTTTATTATAATGCTCGGGTCAGAACGAGTATTACAAATTCAGGCTAGGATGCTATGGAGCTCAGGAGACGAGCTAGATGACAGAGACGTATTCCCGTACTTGATTTATATTTCCACTGAGTGAGGAAAAATTATTATAACTGTTCAGATTTATTGCTGATTGATGTACTCTGATAGTTGTATGTATATTTAGAGTTACCGTTTCCTTGTATAAAAATCTGTTTTATATATTTTGTTCTGTTGTGGTTGTGAGATTCTATGTTGTTGTTTCTGTTTCTTCTTCTATCCTTTCTTCTTCACTCCTAACAATCCGCCTTTTTGTGCAATCTGAGTTGACATATGTAGTTATATTGTCAACTTTGGCCGTACGGAAAAGTGGGCCGTTAAAATGTGGTATCAGAACTGAAGGTTAAGCGAGAACTTTGGATTTGGTGGGGATTACTCATTAGAGGTAGGTTAGTAGTACCCTAGAATGAGTTTAAGTGTATTAATAGATATGAACACGTATTTGTTAGTGAATATAAATTGTTTTATTTTGCGTTGGTTGGTTTGTTGAGTGGCTTATGAACTCTGGTTGGCACAGTCCGTACAACTGTATTGATAGGGTTTCCTAAACACTTGAATAGAGTAAGTCGACGTAGTATTGTTTTGAAATGGAGCAGATGAAATAATTTTACCCAAACTATAATTTTATATAAAAAAAATTCTGAAATTATTATAGTAGATTGATGTGGTTGGTTATTACTATATAATCAAGACAAGATTATAAAACTGGAAATGGTTTATATAAACCAAAATTAATTTGTATAAGTATGAATTATACAAATGAGATAGAACTGAAAATTGATTCAAACCGGAAATTAAACAATTAAAATCCCAAAAATTTTTGGAAATGTTTTCCCAAAGAATTTTGAAATGAATAATAGTAATATTATTTTGGAGATATTTTTGAATAGTAAGTTTTGAAAAGAATTTTCAAAGTAATATAGCACTGAAATCACTTCAGTCGCTGGAAAATAATTCCGATGATGATCGCGGCATCATCGGCGTTCATTTTTGAGTTTCTAAGTGACGGGTTGCTATTGTAATTGATATATTTCAGATTGTTGAGCAAAGAAGTTTTGTTTAAAAATTTCGAAAGGAATTGTTTTGGATAAAATCAAGTTAACTTTGAAATTCCAAGGAAGTGGTTATTGAACCAAAGGGAGTGTGTGTGTGTGTCTATGATTTCAAAGTGATTTGAAATATATATCGGGTGTTTAAAAAATTCTGGAATCCTTATTTAAATGTTTTAGAAAATATCATAAAATAAGCTATGAACTTACAAATGGTGAATGATTTTAAAGAAAAATATGGAAATTGAATTTTGGAAATAAATTTTAACTTGAGTAAATTAGGCTAAGTTAAATAAAATTGGATTGGAAATGGTATTGATTGGGATTGAGATATGAAATTAAATGGAATTCAACTTAAGTTAAGATGAATGAATTAAGAACAAAATTAATTGAAGTGAAATTTATTTCAAGTATAAATAATTCAAATATGGTTTTGAAATGTGGATTAAAAGGAATTGAAATTTAAACTAGTAATTGAATATAGGAATGGAATTTAACTTGATGAAATAGAATGGATTGTGGACTGAAACTGAAATTGAATATGAAACTTGAGTAATAAATGAAATTCGACTTATATATAAGCTGATTAAATATATGTTGAATGTGATCAAATAAAATAGAATTGGATTGAAATGACGATGACTTGACTTAATAATAAATTCAATCTAAGTGTAAATAAATTGAATATGGCCTTGGATATCGTTAAAATGAGTTCGAGTATGAAATTGAGTAAGGAATTAAAATTTAAAGTGGATTGAACGAATGGACTAGTTAAATTAATTAGTAAATGAAATGGAATTTGATGGAATAAGAATCAATCTAAAATTGAAATGGAATTTGTTTGCTAGGAAAATAAACTTGAGTTATATGGTTGAAATAATTGAAGATAAATGGATTACCTAAAGTTAATATTTTTGGATGGAAGTTTGGCTCAAATAAATTTGTGAAATAGTTACTTAATAAAGTAACATGGAATGATTCTGAGCTAAATAAAATGGATTTGAATATAATGAATATGGATATGAATGGAATGTGAATAAATCGATTGAGAATCAATATGAAATGGAATAAAATTGAATATAAATTGATTTAGAACCAATTTAAATGGTCTATAAGTTCAAGTGATCGTTTTACTGAATGAATATCATCGAATTCGCATGTAAAAATCATCGTTTGACGTAAATAGAAATAAATAAAATTCCGCGAATCAATGGGAAGTGAATTAATCGATTTTGAATCAATTTGAAATGGATCTCCAATTTGCTTATCCAATCTAAAATGAATAATAATCACTACATCACTATTTTGTCTTTTATGTGATCGTTGATTTCTGGATTTAAGATTAAAATCTAATATGATGATTTATGATGATATGCTTGTATTCATAATATGTTTGATTTAATCCAATGGTTAAAATATGAGTATATACGGTTTTAGGGAAAAACCGAGAGTAAATGATTTTTAAAGGCCATGAAAAATTTATATGTTTTAAGAAACATTATTTTGGAGTTGGGTATCAATTTTTAGAATTTTCTATGCCATGGAGTATTAATTATAAATTTTTGAAGGAAAACATGTATTATTGGGTTTTCGATTGTTATATGAGGAATTTGGGTCTAAAATTATATATGTTAGATAAAATATTTAAAGTGAATATTTGTGATTTTCGAAGATTTTTACTAAGATATTTATTATGGAAATTAAATTATTTTGAAAGGAGGACCTAAATGATTTAAATGCTTTGTAAATTGGATGGGCTTATTTATTAATGTTATTTAGTTTTTAGATCTGAGAAAATGCGGTGGTTGCTTGTAAAATAATTTGAAAGTTTAATGTAACCGATCAAGTGTTTACATATGGGTAAGTTAGTTGCAAAAGGTTAATTTTATTTGGTAAAAACAGCTTTTTACTCGAAAAAGTAGGTTCCGCCACTTATTCAAGAACCTTTTCGACTTAGTCCTTTCAAGACCAATCAGGTTGAAACCTATCAGGTCGAAACCAATACACATGGTATCACTTAGTTAGTACGCAGTGGATTGGAGAAAGGCAGAAGGTTGGGTGTCGAAACATAGCTTCCGAAGGGTTCGAGGCCTTTGGATTGTTTTCTAAAGAAAAGCGCTTGCCTATTTACAAAGAGGTTTCGAACAACTCGAAACCAATGCTTGTGAAAGGGTGTTTTAAAACAAGTTTTCGAAGGAGAGCTGCCGTTTTTTAATTTATTCATACCAGGTGTAATTTAATTAAACTCCTTGATGAGTAGAATTGCATCCAAGAGGTCAGGGAGACTAGAATTTAAGATGCCTAAATATGGAAGTTGTCAGGAAGACATGTCATGGTTCACCCATGAAAACTATGATTAGAAAGTTATTGGAGTTACCAATATGTTCATAATGATCCCATGAAAACTATGTTATAAAGAGTAGTTGGTAGAGGCCAATTGGTTTGTAGTGCACCCATGAAAACTATATTCGGATTAAGTTATTGACAGTTCCCAATAGATTCCTAGTCAACCCATGAAAACTTGAATAAGAGATAAGTTATTGGTGTCACCAATAGGTTTAGGGGAACCCATGAATTAATTAAGTTATTTGGCAGGGGCTAATAGGTTCGTAGTGCACCCATGAAAACTATGAAATAGGACAGGGAGTCCATATATTATATAAAGGTTATTAGTAAGCCCATGAAAGGTAATAGATTAATAGTAACCTTAGAAACTATAAATACGATGAAGAGTCAATTAAACAGTGGATGGAGAATCTAGAATGTTTTAACTTGTATACATATCATCATAATATTTTGAAATGACTATTTTTTAAACATTGTGGATGCAGGAGCACATTATACAGTTTTATAAAGGTTTTAAGATACCAATGAGGGGAAAATCCATTCCACTATGTGGCGTGGTCTCACTAGATATCTAAATGGTTTGAGATGTCAGATTATTATTCATACCAGGTTCTAAGTCTAACTCGAAGTTTTTTCCCCCTTAAACTCTCGGGTACTCAATTGATTTTGAGTAGTTTGAGAGTCTAGGTTTTCAGATATCTCATTAGATGAATAAAGCATCCAGAGACGTGCATGAGGCATAATAGATCTTTAGAGTTCACTTTTATTTTGATTCCGTCGTGTTGTTTGTAACGGCAAAATTGTTATATTGCCTGTATATACTCTGATCATCCAAGGGGGCATTTTCATATGTCGCTCTTGGCGTATGTTGTAATAAATATATTTCTCTGAATGTAGTTTACGGTTATGGGGTTATCTAATGAATTGGAAATGATTTGATATGGAATGTGATCTTAATTGAAGTTTTTTTTTAAATTTTATATTCATGTGTTTCTGTGTATCAACGAATCTAACACCGCCATATTTGGTTATTGAGGATTAATAACTACGGATGACTACAGCATCCGTAGCCTTTATTTTTGGGCCTCCAAGTAGGGGGATGTTACATCCATGTTAGACATCAATCTATAGGTCAAGTTATTGTGATCCAATGATTTCTACCGGTGAGTCCAAAATAAATAGAGTTGGTACCTAACTATGCCATACACCTCGAGCCTCAGCATTGGTAGAACTCGTGTCGATCTCACCGCACCTATATATCAAGCACAAGTGATCATAAACTACTCTAGATATTTGAAACCTATATGGACCTTACTGCACCCCTATATCTAGCATAAGTGACATGTGGCCCACTCGTAGATGTCTGCCATCATCTCCACCTCCTAGTTATCATGGATTTCTTTACAAAATTTCATAACGTCTCCACAAAAGAGAACAACGAGAGTATCCCATATAATATGCCATTGGGAGAACATCGGTGTCTTATAGATGTATTTATACATCAAATATAAAATCATATACATCCATGGCATACGAAGACCAATATCTCGCAATCATCTATCGATAAAATGGTCTATATTTTAAGACAAATAACAAGCGTGGTCAGTAATATAAGGCTTATACAATTCATCATAACACAAACACACATCCTCCAAGGTCCATGCCAAGGGGAACAAACTTGCTTCTTTTAATCGTACACGTTCGTCAGACGTGATTGTGGCTCGATCATTGTAGATTGCTATTGAGCACATAAACATCACAATATAAGCATTTGAATCCCAAACTTTGCTTACATTCTACTATCCTAGGTGGCTCGCGGTCTCCCCAAAGTCATGGAAAAGCATCACGTAAACCCGCATCTGGAACTAGTAAAGAGACACCATTAGACTGCACACTGCATGGGCTTCATTTCTTGGGCAAGTGCGTGATCGGTGCACCAGTGGTAAGCCCTTGATGGACCTATGGTGGCCTGTCTTGGGATGCATAGACTGGGATAGGTGCAAACCATGCCATCAATAACCAATTCGAGTCACATATCCTCCGTTGTTTCACCTAAAGAGTCATCTAGCTTCTCAAGCCTACCTTCACCACCATGGACCTTATGGAGTCTAATGGTGGTATTTCAGAAGTGATTTCTTATATATTTGAAAATCGATTTCAATACAAAAAACCACTCTTTTATGCATAAAGTTCCGTGGGGTGATATCTAGCGACTCGGCCTCCTCTAACATGCCAAAATGAACTCAATTGACCTTCTTACCTCACGTGATGCTCACACATGTGTCGATGCACCTAGTTGTGCACACGTATGCATACGCATACATGTAAACACACTTCCACTACACAAATAAAGTTTAGAGCTTCACCAAGGCCATTTCTTGACCTGGTATTTTCTTACATGGCTTAGCGCACCCAATAATTATTATGGCTACAAAAGATTGCCTATAATGTACATATGTACACGTATGGATATTTCCATACGCATATACAATTATTCACACAAATAAACAAACATTATCAACAATCCAAACCATTCGACAATTCTAATTTCGATACACGAATTATATTGATGATTATATAACTTCAAATATATGTATACTTATACTTACTCATATTCATATACATACATGTGTATTTAAATAAATATTTTAATTATTATTCAAATACAAACTTACTTTTATTTGCTAAATATTTTCAATAAAAGTCAAATTTCTGTTTCTACCATTTTATAAAATCATTCTAATATTTTATAAAATACAAAACTAGCTTATAATTTTTTTTAGGTCTTTATAATACTTAATTTCTTCACTAAAATTAAGTGTTCATTTTGTAATTATTTTATAAAACCTTACGACTATTTTATAAAATAATTTCTTCTTACTATTTTATGAAATCTCATACTTTTATAAAATATCACTATTGTACCATTTTACAAAATCTCATTCCATTTTATAAAATATATCATTTATAGCATTATATAAAATATCATTCTATTTTATAAAATATATCTTTATCATTATTTTATAAAATATCATTCTATTTAATAAAATATACCATTTACACTATTTTATAAAATTTCACTCTATTTGATAAAATATAATTTTCACTTATAAAATCATTTTCTTACTTAAATAATATTTATAAGTACTAATTAAGCTTTATTAAGCCTTTAGTTGCCTTAAGAATAAGTGTGAGCTCATAAATCGCTTAATTGGCTTATTAACTTCATTTTATGAAATTTCACTTACTTTATAAATTCAAACCTTCACTTAAATAATATCTATAAATACTAATGTAGCTTTATTTGGCCTCTAATCACGTCAGTAATAAGTGTAGAACTCATAACTCGCTTAGTTAGCTTACTAACTTTTTTAAAATCATTTCAAATGGTTTAATTAATACCTTCTCACGATATATACATCATTATATTACTCAATTAATCACAAAACTAACCATAACATCACACATAATTATCCAATTATTCCAAACTCATTTCATAGCTTACTAATTTTTCCAAAACACGATGATTAATAGTTTAAACAAACAATTTGCTAATATAATAATAATTACAACATATACATAAGCCGAAATCAACCCAATCGTTCTCTAAATCATATCACATAACTTCATAATCATTACTAAGCAAATATATGAAGTATAACATGTAAATTAGTTAGCAGAATTGTCCCATTCACCACTTCTTCTTCGAACCATGCTCAAAATCACCCAAGTCAAATCCAAGCTCTCTTTTAACTTGATATCTCCATCCAAACTCCACTTCATACTAATTCCTTTGTGGGTTCTGTGAGGAATTGGATGGGATGAATTTTGGTAATTTCTTATGAATTTAGAAATTTATTTGAGAGGGTTAGGACTTTAAGATTAAGAGGGGATTAAGGAGTGATTATGAAAATAATTAGAGAAGAAAGGGAAAAGTAATGTTGAAACGAAATGAAATGAAGGGCTAGCCAGTTTATAGGTGATATTAAGGCTAACTTATTTCATTTCTTTCTCAAGAAATCAGTATTTACTCCCAAAACTTATCGACTCCAAACAAAGCCAAGTTTATACATATTTTTCTTATGAGAGAATTGTAGTCTCAATGGTGTATGTGTCTTGAGTCCCAATTCATCCATCTTTGAAAAATCGAGTATAATGGGTGTTTCATCAATTAATGGTTAAATATTTAAATTAATCATTTAAATATTCAATTGCTAAAGTTGTGTGTTGTTACATACTCTCCTCTGTAAAATAATTCCATCCCCGAAATTCTTATATGTACGAGAAAGAAATAAGACTAACCAAAAATTTTGAGTCTAAACCTCGAAAAATCTCAACAATACTTCCCTTATGCATCTAGCATTATAGAAACTCCCATATTATCCAAAAATACATACCACTTTTCAAGAAAGCTTCTTACCATTTAAATGCAAAGACAAACAAATGAGCATTTAAATATCTATATTTAAGCACCTTGGTACCTACTTGTACTATATAAAGAGAATTATGCACCAGTTCTATAACAACACACAATTAAAAATCTATAATTTTAGTGTAGTAACTAATATTATCACAACCATTCATGACTAAAGATGGGAGAGTAAGCTCATATAAGTCAGTATCTAAGTAGAACATAGACTCTGAGACAAACCAAAATACAATTAACTTGTACATATCTCACCTCGACCTCTATAATGGCCATGACTTGTGATCTATCCTAAATGCTATTGCTATCTCTCTCCGAACATGTTATAATAGGCAAATATAAGTAGCACATAAGCAATCAAACACACGAAATAAGCAACAACAAGTAACACCAATCAACAAAAAAAATCAATCATCGGTTAACCAACAAGCAACATAGCAACAAAATCAATCAAAATTCCAATCAATCAATAACAAATAGCAACACAAGCGAAAATAAGCAGCAACAAGCAATCACAAATATCAAAAAGTAATACAAGTATAAATAACCAATACACAATAAAGTCTATACCAACATGCATGGTAATCAACAATGGTCCAAACATGCATGCCAAACCATAAACTCCCATGAGCCTATTACATTTTCAAGATAGACAAACTTCTTATATGGTGTAACTCCTTTTGTGAATACAGTTCAAGAAAGACCATTACACCTCTTGCTATGAAAAGGAAAACGTTCATGATATGCTAGATCATTGATCTTGAAAAATCTCAAGTAAACCTAGCAAACTAAGTCTCCATTTTCCTTTTCCTTTCAAATAGAACTCATTCTCCAAAGGGGAAAACTCGAATAATCAATTCATTATTAAGTGGCAATCTACAAATCATTGGGTTTGTTCAGGTCCAAACTTACTTCGACCATAAAATGCTCATAAGGATAATACACAAAGTGTAATATGATGCTCGCTTGGACAAGTATCCTATCACCGGTTAGGAGATTATCCGAATTGTCGTAAAAATAGTCTAGAAGTCCTTCCCTGAACTATCACAAGCTGTCTTAATCATACCATATTATAATTTTATAATGACTAAAGATCATCCAAAATAATATGTGATGCCCATTCTAATCATTTTGTTCGCTCACACGATTTCTTTGTTAGACTAGTGTTCACCACCTAGCTTTTCTCATGCAAACTCTGATTCAGTTCCTTGTTATTACTTATTAATATTTGTTGTTGGTTGTTGTTGCCTGTTGTTCAATGTTGCTTACCGTTGCTTGTTGTTGTTTGATGTTGTAGATTGATTTTGATCATTGTTAATGCTATGCTTGTTTGGTATAGTTGGTATGTATGCTAGTTATTATTGGTTGTTTACTGTTGCTTGTTGTGATTCCTTATTGTTTCTTACTGATGTTTGCCTATTGATTGTCAATGCTCGTTGTTGCATTGTTTGTTTGATAGTATGTTCTTAAATTACTACTGTTTGTTGCTGCTTGTTGTGTGTTTGGTTACTCGTATGCTAATTATAATTACTTGTTTTAACATGTTTGGAGAGAAATAGAAATGGCTATCTAAAATAGATCACATATCATCCATGCCCATTGTAGGTTTGAGATGGGATCTACACAAGTCTATTTCATTTTGATGTGACTCGAAGTCGAAAGTATATTTAGATATTGATTTATTTGAGCTTACTCTCCAATTGATAGTCATGTATGATTATGGTGGTATTAGTTACTATGCTTAATTGTAACATATTTATTTGAGATTCTTGTTGCATAGTTTGATTTAGCATATTTATGTGAAATGTTTGCTATATATGATCTAGCTTGCTTAAATCCATGGTTCAATTTTCGATAGTGTTTAATCCTCTTTGTTGAGTACATGATAAGTACATGGAAGTAGTAATGCGCTATTGGGATGCTTCTTCGCTTGTATTCGTGTCTAAATGGCATGCTCTTATTGTGGAAGAGATAAGTAAGATCTCATGTGTAGATAGAATGGATATGTATGTTTGTATATTCTTAGAAATTAGATGCCACGGATATGGCATGCCTTGGATGTGAGATGTGTGAGTGTGTATGTGTATATCTGTGTGTGTATTGTTTTTGGGTTCTTTAGAACTATCCGCACAAAGGAGATGCTGTTGAACTTCTTTGAAGAAGAGGTGTATTGAAATTCCAAGAGTTTGGGGATACATTTTATAGATTGGGAGAATCTGTAACGCTAACTGCGTAAGGGAAAATCGATTGAAATTTTATGGAAGTTGATGCTTGGAAATTTTTGTATGTTAGGTTGCATTGTCGTACTCATAGAAATTTTAAAAATGAATTTCTTGTAAAGAGGGTAGAATGTAACAAATCACATTTTAATGATTGGATATTTAAATAATTTAATCTAAATATTGAATCATTAATTAATTGAAGGTCCAAATCTGGCTTTTCGCATAGACTTGGATTAGGACTTGAGATTACTTCTGTTGAGACTGGATCAACGATGCGAATCAAAACAAGTATAAATATCATTATATTTGGAGTCATGACATTTTTAAAATTATGTACTGTTATATGTATTCTTCAAAAATACGTACATAGTGGGTTTCAGTGGAATCTCGACCGACAGCTTGTGTTTCTAGGATGAAAATTTTATTATGATATGTATGGGAGAAGGGTTTTTGGAATTAGGATATCTGATGGCCAAAGTGACCTTGATATGCATGTAATTATCATCTTCGAGTGTCATCTTAGATGGTGACAAATTTTATATCATCCAGATCGGAAAAATGAAGAGATGTGCGACGAGGAGTTTCGTGGCGATCCAATATATTTTGTGATTGTACATGCTTGAAATGTGTGGCGATTTGTTTGATAAATTAAATAATGTATACATTTTATTATATATATAAATAAGATTATCCGCACTCCCTGACTATTCTCCCCACTTACTTTTCTTCCTCTTCTTATATTCTCAGTGTGTCCATGTAGGGTTATCAAGTTTATCTCGATTTCGAGAGCTACAGACCGTGTCAGTAGTCGAGAATAGATCTGTTGGACTCGAGGAGAGAATAGAAGAACTTTGCATATGTGGTTTCATTGGAGTGTGCGGCAATGCTTGGTGAAGTCGACGTGTAGTGGTCGTTGTCCAAGGTTAGAGTTTGGCACGATAGAAGGGGAGTTTGATGAAATGGAGGACATTATTGTCGTTCTCTTGGAGGCACACACCTTTCTGTATCTACCACTAGAGCTCTAGCCATCCATGGAGAATCATGACATTACATGGCTATAAAAGGAGGAAATAGGTTGCGACTGGATTGGAGGGGTCGGACATGAAGAGACAGGGACTGTTGCAGAGTGCGCACATAGTGGATCATGATGGAGGTGATGGTTCATCGAATAGTGGTGTATGGTGTGAGAATTCAAGGAGATAAGTATAGCGTTAATTGGTTGAGCGTGCACAATTTGTGCATAAGAGGAGATTAAGGAAGATGGAATAGGAGGAATTGAAGGTAAATAGTTTGTTAATTAAAATTAATTTATTAGCTTGTTGTACTCATATTTAATTCATACCTCTTGCATATGAGGTCCAATCGAGACGTAGTCTTCGCCATTGCAATTATAGTAAGATTATCTAATATATGGTATAGATTTGGACCAAATTTAGACACTTAAGAAATTAAGCTCAGGGAGCGGAATTAATGTACAGAATTTATATTTCTGTATAAATCCCCTTATATGTATATTTACTAAGGTATATTACCTAGAAGGGGTAGAATAATAATAATATATATTATTTTCCCATTTTATTAGATTTGTTTGAGTAGATATTTAAGATAGTTGATTTAGATCCCGCATATATATTATTGTATTCTACTCATCTGATAACCCGGAATTTTAGAATATCTGTAATTGATAAAGTAACTGAATTTAATTAGTGGAAATACTGATTTATAATTTAAATACATAATTCTGGTAATGAAAGTATATATCTGAATAAGTATTAGTTTGATAATCTTTCTAGTATAATCATTTAAATTGGTAAAACTGATATTTTCAAACAATAATAATAATGTGTTGTTTATATATAGGTATAAATAAATTTTAATAGAATTATCATTTACAAAGTGGATTGGTGTTTGTTTATTTGATTTTTGAATTTAATTTTTAAATTGAATTTTAATTTGGATTAGAATATTGAAATTCAAAAGATATATATATATATATATATCTTAAAATTATTTTGGATCTGAAATTATATTATATATGACTTTATTTAGAATATAATTAGTTTTTATGTCCTTTTCTTTTAAAGGATTTTATTTACATAAATTAAGAAATCTAGTTATTAATTAGGAAATTAATTATAAAAGCTTTTAAAACCATTTAAAAACTAATTAACTTGTGCATAATTACAAATGTAAGTGAAAGAGTGTATCTAATTACAAGTGTAGATGAATTATAAATTGATAAGGACAAGTGTTAAAATTTCCTAACAAGTGTCCTTCTTAATTTTTCTTTTTCTTTAATTTTGATAAAACATAACTTACATTTTTCTTGCTTCATTATTTTCTTCTCTTTTCAAAAAAGCAAGCAAAACTTAACTTAAAATTTCATTCCTCAAAACAAATGCTCAAACCAGAAACTTCAATCTGCAAAATTCATTTCAGTTTTTAAAAGAAAGATTCCATCTCAAATAATGAAATTTTCAGATCTTCAAACAAATTATCAAAACCAGAGAAGTAAGAAATATAATCAAAAGCCTGAGTAAACTTAAAGATCAGCAAGTTAAGTTCAGTTATTTCAAAAAGAAGAAAAAAAAACATAGGCTTGATCATCTCGAAAACATCAACTACAATATAGATCAAAGATCAAACTATTTTCCATATTTTCATTTTCTGGTTTCAAAATTTCAGGCTTCTCTATTTTATAAACAACAGGTGAGTAACCTTTATCTTTAAGCTTGATCTGCCTATTTGTGTGAATGCATGAAATAATCCTTGAAAATATTTTGAGCAGTTTGTTTGCCTGTTTGTTTAGGATGAAAACATACATACATATATATATATATATATATATATATATATATATATATATATGTACGTATAATAATATTGCATGCATGTCTGTTAACAACCTGTGTCAACTCTGTTTTTCAATATGTTGTGAGTAAACAATTCTTATTTAAAGTTTTAAAATCAGTTTTAAACCATGTCGCATGAAGTAAAACTTTAGATAAATTGTATAAGCGTTTATTGATCGTTGTATATAATTTCATATGTATATACTATGAAGATTTTTGAGTGCATGTCAGTGTTTAGCTCTGTTGTTCACTTTCAGATTGCAGATAGGGTTCAAAATTAAATGCTCTTCATCTGATATTTTTTTGACTTTAGTGTATAAACAAGAATGGGTTGTTATAACAAGATATCAATTTTATAGTTCCAAGCTAAATCTGAAACTAGTTTGAATAATAAGAAGGAAGAACAGTAAAGATTCAAACCATATCAAAACTTCGATCTTAATAATTTGGTGATTCAAGTATATGATTTGAATTGTTATCAAAAATGAAGATTTTTAAAATTAAAATCATGAATTTTAGACTAGAGAATCAAGAGAAAGGGCATGTTGAATGGAAAGCGAGTTTTAGCTATTCTCTGATGATCGATGCAACTTGGGGTTTCGAAACTATGGTTGAACAGAGCCTGGGTGTTGGCGATTGCGAGAAAATTGATCGCTAAAATTTTAAGTTACTGAGGCGTCGGCGAGGGGTGGATTTAGGGTTTTGTTTGAGTTTTTGGGTCGAGGTTGTTCTTGGCAATGGCAGTGACGTGATGGCATAGGAGGACTGCGCACCTGAGGGAAAGGATTGGGGAAGGTATGGCGAAGTTTTTGACGAGATCTGGTAGGCGCTGGATGTCAGAGGAGGCACGACGAGGTGGGTCTTCAGATTTGGGTTGATGCCAATTATCGGTTTAGGATCGAATTTTGGTATGGGGTGTTTTCAGTTGGGTTTCAAGAAGATAGGAAGGTCAGGAGGATCGGGGGAAAGTTGCCGGTGCGATCGACGGCGAGGCACGATCACCGGAGGAAGCGTGCACGGATATGTGCACGACTTCGTGCACATCATGTAGTCGGTGATTGGTTTTGTTTTGCCTGAAGGAAATAAGAGGATGAGGGAGAAGGGGGATTCGTTGTTTTGTGGGCTTTGAGTTTGGTTGGGCTTGAAAGTAGCGGGCCGATTGTTTTAGAAGTAAATTTAGATAAATAAGTAAGGGACAGTAAAGGGTTTGAGATAGAAATGTTTTCAAAAATACTTAGTGTTTAAATTGGAACTGAAGTTAGCTCGGGGATTTGGGATTAGACCCGAGTATTCTTGATATACCGATGAAGTTAAAGGTTTCAGAGTTTAATTCTATTTCTATATGTTTCCAAATAAAATTTAATAATGATTAAGTAGTTAATTAAGATAATGATTTATCTTAATTTAAATAAGGTCTTGATTATTGGTGAATAATTTATCAATATAAATAATTATTAAATCATTATTTAATATAGGTAATAAAGGGTTCAATAATTAACTTAATTACTTAGGGACAATTAATTAAAGTAATTAATTAAGGATAATCATTAGTGGAATTGGTTAAGTATAATTACTTAAAGTAAGTAATTAATGGGATTAATTACTCAATGTAATTAATTAATTAATGTGATTAGTTTAAGTTAATTAATTAGTTTAATTAATTTAAGATAATCACTTGATGATTTGTTAAGTACAATTACTAAATGTAATTAATAAAGTGTAATTACTTAGTGAAGTAATTGATGGGTAGTTACGGGGATGTAATTAATGAATGAATGGAAGTATTTTTGAGTTTAATTATTTTGTGTAATAAATAAGAAGGATAATTACTTAGTGGAAGTAATTAAAGATTAATTACGTAGTGTAATTAATTTAAGAATTGAAAAAGTTCTTTAAATTTAATTAAGCAATGTAGTTAATTAAAGGCTAATTACTTAATATAATTACTAAATGATTAATCAAGGGAGATTAGTTAAGATGGATAATTAGAGAACGGTAAATTAATTGGTTTCTAATTAATCAATGGCTAAGTAAGCAGAATTAAGGGTGATTGAAGTAATTGATTTAATTTGTTTAAATTAATTAGAAATGGTATGACTAATTTATCTTGATTATGAATGATTGAATAATATTGCGTGCCATAGATTGATTGATATCTCGGATATGTGATTTGTGATGCTATGTGATATGATATTTTGGGTTTAAACTGAGATAATGTGGTTATCTATCGATGATGAATTAATGTGTATAGGTGACACCCTGTATTTGAAGTTTGAATTATGTTTCACTTGAATAATTTGGGATAAGATGGTATTGAATTCGAAGAGATCGGAGTCGGGTATTAGTAAATATCTGAAACCACTTCGATTTGTAATCTACAATAATTCTTTATAGGATTGATTTGTGAAATCAATATGCTGGAATGGAGTAATTTAAAATAAACTGGACCATTTAAATTTCGTAATGGTACTTAAAGGATTGTGTATGTAATAAGTTTTGATTATGGCAAGTAATGAACTTGTAATGAAGTACGAGTTACCCCGGGTTTTTCAATAAGTTATATGCATTGGAATTTCATGTTAGAAGAGTTTACTCACGCTGGTTTCCAGCCTGACCTGGGTGTTACTTTGATGTAATACTCGGGTCAGACCGAGTATTACAGATTTTCAAGTAAGGACGTTCTGGAGCTCAAGAGGCGAGCTGGATGGCAGGAACGTGTGGAGTGTTTCCGCTGTGTTATAATGTTGTATATCTGGAACAAGTTATTTTAACTGTCCAATGATTGTCAAATGTTGTAACTTTGATGTATTAAAATGTAATTGACTGATACAGCTTTCTTTGTTTAAAGAATATTATTTGATATTATATTTTATCCGCTGCGAAATGTGAGATTCTGAGTTTGGTTTCCTGTTTCTTCTTCTTCTATCTCTTTCTTCTTCCTTAACTATCTGGAATTCTCGGGATCGGAAATTCCAGGTCGTTACATTTGGTATCAGAGCTGAAGTAAGAACCTTGGCTCTGGTGGGATTACTCATTAAGGATAGGGTCAATGGTACCCTAGAATGAGTTGAATGTGTGTGTGTACAGACACACACACACACACATATATATGAGAGCGTACTTGTTATTTTCTTATATAAAGATTTCAAATGATTTCATATAAGAATATATTTTGATATATAAAGCAATATTTCTTTCTAATAAACATTAAGGTAATTGGTTGTTAAATTATTGGAATTAAATTAAGTAGTAATAAAAAAATACAACCAAATTGAAAAAAAAAATTTGAAATGGATCCAAACTGAAAATTTAACACTCTGAATTTGTAGAAGTGCTTCCAGAATAAGATAATTTAAATTATGAAGTTTTAAATCTAAGTCTAGAAACATTTGAATTGTTTCAAAGTGATAAAGGAATAAATAATATTATTCAGACTATTTTTGAATGAAATTTTATTTTAAAAATAAGAAGTGGTTTGATATTTAAAGCAATTTGTTTTTAAACCAAAGGTGGTCTAAAATTTAAGGATAACTTGGCGTGAAAAAGGAAATAATATGTATATATGAGAAATATACATAATATCAAAGATGGTTTGAAATAAACTCTAAATGTTGAGTTTTAAATTTGGAATGAGATGTGATACCCAAAGCGATAAGTTTTTGAACTTATAAGGGGAAAGATTATTAATGTGAAGTTTAAAATTTGAAATGGGAATTCAAATTTAGGTAAGGTTGACTAGATTATGTAAATTGAATTTAAATTGGGAGAAGTTAAATAAGTCAACAAGCAACCTGAATTGCAAATTTCAAGATGAAATTGGGATTTAACTTGGGAAATTAAATGGTTAATTTGAATTGGGAATTTTTGTAATCTCAAAATGGGTTTGGGATCTGGAAATTGCCAATGGATGGATGTTTTAAATAATTTGGATGATATCATCCCATTATTATTATTATTATTATTATTATTATTATTATTATTAATCTTTTAACTGTGAATTGGATTTGTTGTGGTAATACATCCATTATTGAGATGAATGGGGTAATAAATTGAATTTTGAAGATAAAAAGTGAACTTTTGAAAGTGAAATCACTTTGAACTTAAGTTTTGGATGTTTAAAGGAACTTGGAAATTCAAATTGATAAGGATTGGTTTCAAAATTTAAATTTGAGAATAAATTGAATTTCAAAGAATGAGTTATTTAAAAGGGGTTTGAACTATGATTTGAACTTAGAAATAAGTTTATGAAGAAGTAAAGGGTAATTTAAATTGGAATATGTGAAATTTGGACTCATAATTAAATTATTTTAAAAAAACTTTAAATAAGGTTAATTTGGTTTAAGAGGTTAAACCAACATTTAAAATTTAACTCGAATTTATAATTCGAGACGGTTTAAAGTTGAGATTTAAATTAAATTAGTTCAAATTGGATTTGATTTGAATTAATTGGAATTGTGATTGAAGATGTATAAGTTTAAAAATTCAAATGGAAAATTTGAATTGGATTATTTTCGAAATGAAATTGAAGATAAATGAGTTCAAATTCAAATGGGAATTGGATTAATTTAAACTGGAATTGATTCGAAATTAAAATGGGTTCAATTTGAAATTAGTCCAAATTTATTTGAATAATTTGGAATTGTGATTAAAGTTGAATAGGTTTAAAATTCAACTGGAATTTGATTTGAAATTGGAAAGAAATTGAGAATTAATTCAACTTGAATTGGGAATAAATCAATTTTAATTGAGATTGAAGTTATTTAAATTGAATTGATGGGATTGGAGATTGGGAATTGAACAGTTTAACTCTGGACTATTTTCAAAATGAATTGTTTTAATATAAATCTATTTTTCCAAACTATTTACTATATAACTTTTCTTTTTAAACCTAAGACTATCTTATACTTGTTTTACAATTATTTTTGGAACTATTTAACAATTTTTCAACCGTTTTATAACTAATTACTGTTTTTCAACTACTTTATAACTAATTTCTATTTTACAACTATTTTGCAATTATTTAAAATTTCTACAACTATTTGACTATTTTCCAGATATTTTACAATTACTTAGCCCTTTTACAGCTATTTTACACACTAATAATTATTTTTCAACTATTTTTCTATTGTTAAACTTTTCAAGCTATCTTTTAAATTTAAGCTGGACAGAGTTCAAACTGTTTATGATTAAATATCCATTTGAGATAAGAATTGAGGTAATGATCCAAAGAGGATTGAGGAAAATGTGAATAAGTGGATAGAAATTAAAGTGAATGTGAATAGGAAGGAGATTGATTTGGCAAATAATCAATGAAGATAAATATGTAGGATGTACCTATATTATTCTATTCCAATAGTGATTTGATCTAGATCCGAGCGTAGAATTTCGAGATAGTATTATCGATTCGAGTTGGGATTTTTCACTCGATTTTTGATGGCGAACCTGGATATGGATTGTTGACTGGTTCTGGATATTCTCTATTATAGTTATGGCTATGCAAGGAGAATAACGGTTTCTGATCAAGAAACCAAATCTGAGTCCGCACTAGGAAGTCGGGTAGACGATACTAGTTCGGAAGTGAAATTGTGTGATCGAGTGAGCGATCAGAATGATATAGCGTACGGATGATATGTGTACATTGTACGAGTTTGAATGAAATTGATACTGGAAATTTATGGATAAGAAATGGTTTTTGAAATGAAAGGTATATTTTGTGAACTATATGATAAAGTAAAGTTAAAATTGGATATTTCTATGGTAAAAATTTACTTTATGGAAGTAAGTAAATTGGTAAGAGACTTTACAGAGTAATCAAATTTGAATATTTGATTTGGAATAAACAAAGTTATGTATCTTTGTTATTGTTGAATCTTTTGCCAGAAGAAAACGGTTTTGTAAATATTTGAAGTATAAAAGGGATTTTACATAAGTTTGAAAAGATCCAAAGATTTTTCAAGGTTATATATATATATATATATATATATATATATATATGTATATAAAGGATCTTATGAGAATGATTTTGGAGGAAAGGTTTTTGGAACCTGTGGATTTTGGAAAGGCTTTTGATTTTTGGGTAAAATCAATAATTGAAACTTGAAAAGCCTAGTTTGAGAATTATCGATTTTAGGATAATCGATTTTGAGAAAAAGAGATTTATATGGAATTCATACTAGGTGTATGATTTGGAAGATGCTATATGTGTATAATATAAAGTGTTTTGGAAATGGCTCCGGAGAAAAAGGCGCTCCCTTGAATGAACTTCTCAGGAGTACCATAGGTTGTTACTGCTTTAAGCCTCAAAGAGAGGGAGGCTCTAAAGTTGATCCTGTGAGAAGTCCGGACAAAACTAGTTCCTAAGGATTTTGTGTAGTGTGTAGCGAAAGTCGAGGGCGCTGAGGCCTACAGAGGCATTTGGGTTATGTTTTGATGACAATGTAACTTGATGTCACTGCGGTTTACTGCAGACCATAGCGAATGTCGTGTGTGCCGTTGAGAGCCAATAATCTGCGTTTGATTTTACATCGGTAGACTACGACCTATGGTAGCATAGCGAAATTCGTGTGTACTGCTGAGAGCTAACAATCTGCGTTTGATTTTACATCGGTAGACTGTGACCTATGTGGGAGTGGAGAAATTTCATTTTTAACAGCGAAAATCGAGGGCGCTAATGCCTACAGTTTCATGGATTTTGTTGTAATGGAAATGTAACCCTGGAATGTAACTGCGATGTGTTGTGGGTTCCATAGCGTAATTGAGGGGCGTGGAGTGCCTACAGATACATGGACTTTTGCTGCGATGGCAATGTAACCCAGGATGTAACTGCGACCATGGATGAGGGTGATGATTTCCAGAGCATTCTCACCGAAGATATTTCCTCTATTTTCAAAAATGTTTTCCATATTTTCAAGTAAAAAAAATTATTTTTCAAGCATTTTCACTGGGTTTTTAAATGAGTTTACCAAGTACTTATAGATTTTCAGTCCTACGCCTGATCAACGTATGGCCGAATTTCTATGAGAACAAGGATGAACTTGTTAAAACATCGAGTTATAAAAATATGTTTATAAAAGCTACTTTAGTAATATTATATAGATTTTTAAAAGTGTTTTAAAAACGATCAAAGAATATTTATTTGATTTTAAGAATTTTTATAAATTCTAGTTTCGTTCCTTTTCGAGGACGAAAAGATTCTAAGGGGCAGGAATATGATAACCCAGAATTTTAGAATATTTGTAATTGATAAAGTAACTGAATTTAATTAATGGAAATACTAATTTATAAGTTAAATAAATAATTATGATAATGAAAGTATATATCTGAATAAGTATTGGTTTTTATAATCTTTCTAGTATAATCATTTAAATTGGCAAAATTGATATTTTCAAACAATAATAATAACGTGTTGTTTATATATATAGGTATAAATAAATTTTTAATAGAATTATTATTTACAAATTGGATTGGTGTTTGTTTATTTGATTTTTAAATTTAATTTTAAAATTGAATTTGAATTTGGATTAGATTATTGAAATTCAAAAGATAGATATATATATCTTAAAATTATTTTGGATTTGAAATTATATTATATATGACTTTATTTAGAATATAATTATTTTTTATGTCATTTTCTTTTAAAGGATTCGTAATTACAAATGTAAGCTAAAGAGTGTATCTAATTACAAGTGTAGATGAATTATAAATTGATAAGGACAAGTGTTAAAATTTCCTAACATGTGCCCTTCTTAATTTTTCTTTTTCTTTAATTTTGATAAAACATAATTTACATTTTTCTTGCTTCATTCTTTTCTTCTCTTTTCAAAAAAGCAAGCAAAACTTAACTTAAAATTTCATTCCTCAAAACAAATACTCAAACCAGAAACTTCAATCTGAAAAATTCATTTCAGTTTTTAAAAGCAAGATTCCATCTTCAAATAAATGAAATTTTCAGATCTTCAAACAAATTATCAAAATCAGAGAAGTAAGAAATATAATCAAAAGCCTGAGTAAACTCAAAGATCAGCAAGCTCAGTTCAGTTATTTCAAAAAAAAAAAACATAGGCCTGATCATCTTGACAACATCAACTACAATACATATCAAAGATCAAACTATTTTCCAGATTTTCATTTTCCGGTTTCAAAACTTCAGGCTTCTCTGTTTTATAAACAACAGGTGAGTAAATTTTAACTTTAAGCTTGATCTGCCTGTTTGTGTGAATGCATAAAATAATCCTTGAAAATATGTTGAGTAGTTTGTTTTCTTGTTTGTTTAGGATGAATATATATATATATATATATATATGTATGTATGTATATGTATGTATGTATGCATGCATGTATGTATAATAATATTGCATGCATGTCTGTTAACAAACCGTATCAGCTCTGTTTATTAATATGCTGTGAGTAAACAATTCTTATTTAACGTTTTAAAATCTGTTTAAAATCATGTCGCATGCAGTAAAAATTTAGATAAATTGTAAAAGTGCTTGTTGATTGTTGTATATGATTTCATATGCATATATTATGAAGATTTTTGAGTGCATGTCAGTGTTTAGCTCTGTTCTTTACTTTCAGATTGCAGATAGGGTTCAAAATTAAATGCTCTTCATCTGATATTTTTTGGACTTCAATGTATAAACAAGAATGGGTTGTTATAACAGATTTTAATTTTAAAAATAGTTCCAAGCTAAATCTGAAACTAGTTTGAATAATAAGAAGGAAGAACAGTAAAGATTCAAACCATATCAAAACTTCGATCTTAATAATTTGGTGATTCAAGTATATGATTTGAATTGTTATAAAAAATGATGATTTTTAAAGTTAAAATCATGAATTTAGACTAGAGAATCAAGAGAAAGGGCATGTTGAATGGAAAGCGAGTTTTCGCTATTCTCTGATGATCGATGCCACTCGGGGTTTCGAAACTATGGTTGAAGAGAGCCTGGGTGGTGGCGATTGCGAGAAAACTGATCGCTAAAATTTTAAGTTACCGAGGCGTCGGCGAGGGGTGGATTTTGGGTTTTTTTCGAGTTTTCGGGTCGAGGTTGTTCTTGGTAATGGCGGTCACGTGATGGCATAGGAGGACTGCGCACCTAAGGGGAAGGATTGGGGAAGGTATAGCGAAGATTTTGATGAGATCTGGTGGGCGCTGGCTGTCAGAGAAGGCACGACGGGGTGGGTCTTCAGATTTGGGTTGATGCCAATTATCAGTTCAGGATCGAATTTCGTTAAGGGGGTTTTCAGTTAGGTTTCAAGAAGATAGGAAGGTCAGGAGGATCGGGGGAAAGTTGCTGGTGCGATCGACGGCGAGGCACAATCACCGAAGGAAGCATGCACGGATATGTACACGACTTTGTGCACATCCTATAGCCGGTGATTGGTTTTGTATTTCCTGAAGGAAATAAGAGGATGAGGGAGAAGGGGGATTCGTTGTTTTGTGGGCTTCGAGTTTGGTTGGGCTTGAGAGTAGCGGGCCGATTGTTTGAGAAGTAAATTTAGATAAAGAAATAAGGGATAGTAAAGGGTTTGAGATAGAAATGTTTTCAAAAATACTTAGTGGTTAAATTGGAACTGAAGTTAGCTTGGGGGTTTGGGATTAGACCCGAGTATTCTTGATATACCGATGAATTTAAAGGTTTCAGAGTTTAATTTTATTTCTATATGTTTCCAAATAAAATTTAATAATGATTAAGTAGTTAATTAAGACAATGATTTATCTTAAATTAAATAAGGTCTTGATTATTGGAGAATAATTTGTCAATATAATTAATTATTAAATCATTATTTAATATATGTAATAAAGGGTTCAATAATTAACTTAATTACTTAGTGACAATTAATTAAAGTGATTAATTAAGGATAATCATTAGTGGAATTGGTTAAGTATAATTACTTAAAGTAAGTAATTAAAGGGATTAATTACTCAATGTAATTAATTAATTAATTAATGTGATTAGTTTAAGTTAATTAATTAGCTTAATTAATTTAAGATAATCACTTGATGATTTGTTAAGTATAATTACTAAGTTTAATTAATAAAGTGTAATTACTTAGTGAAGTAATTGATGGGTAATTACTGGGATGTAATTAATGAATGAATGGAAGTAGTTTTGAGTTTAATTACTTTGTGTAATTAATAAGAAGGATATTTACTTAGTGGAAGTAATTAAAGATTAATTACCTAGTGTAATTAATTTAAGAATTAATAAAGTTCTTTAAAGTTAATTAAGTAATGTAATTAATTAAAGGCTAATTACTTAATGTAATTAGTAAATGATTAATCAAGGGCGATTAGTTAAGATGGATAATTAGAGAAGGGTAAATTAATTGGTTTCTAACTAATCAATGGCTAAGTAAGCAGAATTAAGGGTGATTGAAGTAATTGATTTAATTTGCTTTAATTAATTAGAAATGCTATGATAATTTATCTTGCTTATGAATGATTGAATAATATTGCATGCCTTAGATTGATTGATATCTCAGATATGTGATTTGTGATGATATATGATATGATATGTTGGGTTTAAACTGAGATAATGTGGTTATCTATCGAGGATGAATTAATGTGCATAGGTGACACCCTATATTTGAAGTTTGAATTGTGTTTCACTTGAATAATTTCAGATAAGATGGTATTGAATTCGAAGAGACCGGAGTCGGGTATTAGTAAATACCCGAAACCACTTCGATTTGTAATCTACAATAATTCTTTATAGGATTGATTTGTGAAATCAATAGGCTGGAATGGAGTATTTGAAATAAACTGGACCATTTAAATTTCATAATGGTACTTAAAGGATCGTGTATGGAATAAGTTTTGATTATGGCAAGTAAAGAACTCGTAATGAAGTACGAGTTACCTCGGGTTTTTAAATAAGTTCTATGCATTGGAATTTCATGTTAGATGAGTTTACTCACGCTGGTTTCCAGCCTGACCCGGGTGTTACTTTGATGTAATATTCGGTTCAGACCGAGTATTACAGATTTCCAGGTAAGGACGTTCTGGAGCTCAAGAGGCGAGCTGGATGGCAGGAACATATGGAGTGTTTCCGCTATGTTAGAATGTTGTATATCAGGAACAAGTTATTTTAACTGTCCAATGATTGCCAAATGTTGTAACTCTGATGTATTAAAATGTAATTGACTGATACAACTTTCTTTGTTTAAAGAATATTATTTGATATTATATTTTATCCGCTGCAAAATGTGAGATTCTGAGTTTGGTTTCCTGTTTCTTCTTCTTCTATCTCTTTCTTCTTCCCTAACTATCTGGAATTCTCAGGATTGGAAATTCCGGGTCGTTACAACTCATATTGAATAGAATTGGATATATTCGATATTAATTTATAACATGGTTATAAATTAATTAAACTTTAATTCATTCTTGTAATAGTGATAGAAATATTATTATATATTTTATACTAATCGAATGTGAAGAGTACGACTTTTAAAAATAAGCTAGAAGGCTTAATTTATTTATAAGCTAGTTATGTATTTTATAAAATAATTGCATGATTTCATAAAATAGTGGAAGAAGATATTTGGACAATCATAAAAAATATGTAGTAATCAGAAGTAAGATTCGATTATTAAAAGTTGAATTGTTTATTTAAATATATGCATATGAAGCGATGTGTATTATGTGCGTTAGCATATAAATATACATCCATAATGAAGGAAGTTGATGTGATAGTGTGTAGTTAGGTTGCCGAGATGCACATTGCATTTCGGTAGCAAAATGATCGAGAAAAGTATTCGTGATGACACAAACGTCCCTTCGGAACATTTGAAGGAATCGGCATGTAGACTCAACCGTAAGACATCAAACTTTAACTACGCGATAAAGAAAATGTAGCGGGATAGGCAAAAGATTTAATGGAGAAGGCGACGTGACAAAACATGTGATAATCGGACCTCGGATCGTGCTCCAAACTAGGCTTTATTGCCCAACTCAAAGCACGGACTAGTGGCACTAACTGGTACATCAGTGAGCAGCATATCTAGGCATTAATGCCCAAATCGTAAGCATTTTACTCCCGGACAGGCTTGAATTTCTTTGAATGTCTTCGAGTAGACTATTAGGCTGCTCAAGATAATGGAATGCAAGTTTGTACCTCTCGATTTTAGCCTCGGGTAGATGTTTTGATGAATGGTATTGTTCTTGTATTAGTGACCATATACCATATTGGTCTTATATTGGTGGCAATGCATATTATTGTTCTTCCAATAGCGACCATACATTGTGGCCTTATGATAGTGGACATGCATATTGTTGGTCTTCCAACAGTGACCATACGTATAGATAGACGGTGATATGATGTTGGTATTCATTCGTCATACATGTATATGATTACATGAAATTATTATTTTATTTGTGTTTATATCTATACGGGATCGATACTTTTTTGTGGCTCCAACAACATTTTACACTGGACACACCCGTCACTCTCTTTTGTTGAGGAATTATGCAAGCTTATTGAGGAATCCATGATGATTGGGAAGAGGTAATGACGATCATCTATGAGTGGGTTATTTATCTCTAATGCCCGATATAGGGGTATGGTGAGATCCACATATGGTAGGTAAATTATCACTTATGCTCGATATAAGGGTATAGTGAGACTTACACGTGTTTGATGAAAGTTGGATCAGCTCGAAGTCTAAGGTACAATTTGTTACAGACTATTTATTTAGGACCCTCGATAGGAATTGTTGGATAATGATAATTTAAATTATTGATGATGGTCCAATGCAGACCTAGGTTCTAAATATCTAGAGTGTGTCATATATCACGTATGCTCTATATAGACGTACAGTGAGGCCTAAATGAGTTCGATCACACTGGATGCGGATTAGGGTCTATGGTATAATCTTAAGTATTGGCTCTACTTATCTTGGACATGAGTCTACCGCGGACTCTATCTATCAATAATGATGGATATCAATTTGTATTCAATTTTTTAGTTTATCATTATCTTATGTTAGTATGTTGATTGGTTGATTATTAGTTCTATATGTAACGATCCTGAATTTTTGAACAATTTAAATTGAAAAATATTTAATTAATTTTAAATATTTGAATGATAATTTAAATTGAATTCCCAATATAACTATGAATTTGGCGATTAAATTTTAAAATTTAATCTATAAAAAGTTGAATAAAAATTTAAATTTGACTTTGGAGTTGAAATTGAATATTGAATTTGTATTTTAAATTCAAACTAATGACTTAGGAAAATAATTTGGATACGAGTATTATTTATGTAAATTTATAAATGGATGGTTAGTTTAAATAACATTTTTCTTTTCTTTAAAATAGAAAGGAATAAAATTTTAATCAATACAAGATAAATAAATACACATAGTTAAAATTCAAACAACATATTTATAAACTTTGTAGAATAGAATGTAACTACATTGGAGAAATTTTAACAACATAATTTGAACAAAACAAAACAAAGCAAAGTAATAACAAAACCAATTGGAATTAGTTGAAATTTGTTTGAAATTGATTAAATTGTCTTCGGGCTTTAAAATTTATATTGGGCCATCTTAATTGGTACTATGAGATGTATCTAAGGCCGATACCACCATCCCTCTACCCATTTTTGATTCAAACCCTAAATCTAACGAAAGAAAAATAATGGCGGCTCTCCATTTTCTTCTTCCTCCGATCGACTAAGTTAGGGCTTGTGATAATTTGGGGCCTTCGTTCGATTGCGTTGCCTTGCTCGATCGTTTTATCGTTGCTCTCCCTGGCTGCGTCGTCTTCTACCCCAGCTAGCAATGGTGAGTTTTCTCACGATTAATCGTTATTCAAGTTTTTAAATTTGTTTGAATTGGGTGCTTGGTTGCATGCTATGATTTGGGGTGTTATTTGTTATCATTTGCTTGGTTAATTTAATTTAAACTGATAAGACCAGATAAGTCTCTGCATGTATGTTTGTTGGGTGTTATTTGCTATCATTTGCTCGATTACTTGAATTTGAACTGATAAGAACAAATGCTATTTATAATTTGTTTTTAAACTGATGAGGACAGATGCTATCATTTAAAAATCTGATGAGAACAGATGCTATTAAAACTTGATTTGTTTTGTTTTTGCTGCATGTGATGGATCTTTGAATCTAGACGAGGAAAATTTTGTTTGCATGTGCTTGTTTGAACTTCTGTTCATGTGTGTTGTATGTATGTGTCTGTAAAACCCCCTATTCTTGTTCTCAGATGCAAGCAAATTCAAAACCCCAAATCACTTCCTCTTTTACCTGTCAGTTTTAAGTTGTCTAAGTGAATGTAGTAAAAAAAAATGAATACCTTAGTTCTGAAAATAACTGGGAGCAAAACCTATCCAAATCTATGTTATATGCAGTGATAAATGTTGTTCTCTTGTTAAAATGCCTGTTTGCCTGTGTGGATGTAATTTATTTATATTGTGATGGATGCATGCTGGTGTATATGTATATATATGCAACCTTTGTTATGTTATACAGTTTCAAGAAAGAAAAAAAATATACTGTGAGCAAAACCTTAACCTTACATATGTCCTGTTTGCATGCAAGTAGAATTGATGTTTTTTTTGTGAATAAGGTTGCATATGCTATGATATGTGTTAGAATGTTGATATGAAATGCTCTGAAATTCATGCATATGCCTGGGTACATCACAATTTGTACCTCTGATACACATACAGGAGCTCTATGTTCCTCTTGTCTTCAATCATGAATGCGAGCAAACCCCTTCCTTTAAGACCCTAAATTTGAATGTTTTGGTTAACTGTGCTTGATTTTGAAGTATGCCATGATGAGCGTTTGTTCAGTATGCTTGTATGTATACATTTACATAAAAATAACTATTCTTGCCTGTACATATGCAAATATACCTTATACTGTTGGATTACAGGTTTAATCCCTTAGTCTAAATTAAATATCTCCTCCTATAATCAATGTTAGGTCTTGATCTCTAAACAAAAGATGTTTGTAATAGTGTAACATCATCTTTCTAAATCTAAAAAAAACAAATCTGGATGCATGATATTACTGAAACAAATTATTTGTGTGTATATGAGCTTTCTGGCAATTTCTATGAATTTATACAAGTATTTATATACTGTTGAGTATCATGGTTGCTTTTTGTTCACGACTTAAGTTTTAAAACCTGCAATGTTTTGTTCTAAACAATTTCCAAATTAAGTTTTGTTTTGTTCTAAACAATTTTCAAATTAAGTTTGTTTTGTTCTAAACAATTTTCAAATTAAGTTTAATCTTTGGTTGCTGAGATGTAGGGATTTAAAGTTGTATTGCATCCTAGATATATGAATGAATATTTTTCTTTGCATGTGGACTGTGTATATTTTAATCTCTGGTTTTTTGCCTTAAACTTGCACCATGTTTAGTAACAAACTAAGTAAGTTTTGAAATTTTCTATCTTTACTGAAAAAAATGTAAGTCCAACATTTCTGTAAATTTCCATACCCTTGTTACAAGTTGTGGCACTATATTTGGACTTGATCATGGCTTCCTCTGTTGTATACATGTCCACTGCAGTTTCCTCATTGATGCATTTGGACTTGACTGTTGCACTTGTAGTTGCATTCCATTCTGTTGCATTTGACTTAGTGTTTCTGGTCTGCATACTATTGAGTGCTTGACTGTTGCACTATGTTGGTCATACATGATGTTTCAGTTAATAAGTTTGGTCCTTTTGTTTAAACTTACCTCATGTCCAAGTAATAAATCAAGAACAAGCCTCATGAACGATTGCATGTGAATATGCTTGAATATTTGTGCCTGTATGTATCTATATGTAGTAGTATGCCTGTATGTGCCTGTAGATAAATGAAGATATCATTTACATTTGATTTTAAGCTTAAGCATGTAAATGAAAAAGGTTTCTATATCTCCTCTGGAATTAAATAAGCACCAACAAGCTTAAAAAAAAGAACTGAGTGCATATGCTTTTATAAATATATATAAGAGGAAAGATAAGTCCTGTTAACATGTGCACTGCTTTGAGTTTCACTGTCATACTTCCATGTATTCAGTTGAGTTGATTGTTGCATTTGTTTGCTTTTGACATTGTCGAACTCATTGTTGTAACCGGATTTGTGTTCTGGTTCATGTATCACTTGTATACATTTGCCACCATCTTGATTGCTGCTGTGTTGTGTAGTAGCCGTGGTCTCTGTTTTTGTAGCATGCATTGCTGTTGAGTTAAGTTGTCTGCACCTTGTATGCTGTTGCATTGGTGCATTGGGTTTGTCTCAGCCTTGAACCTTTGTAGTTGTAGTTGTATTCATGAACACTACTGGCTCAAACTTCTGGTTGGTCACTTGATTCGGTTTGTTTTCATTTGGCCTGAGTGTTGTCTCTGGCCTGTGCACATTTTTTTTTTCATGCATTAAGTATATCAGTCTTCATGTTCATATATGCCTTCCTATGCACTGTTGCCTGGTTTTGGACTTGAATGCATCCTGCAGCCCATCTTGACTTGGGCTTGTAGTTGATGTCTCACTGTTACCATTTTAATTCAGTTCATTGCCAATTTGTTTACTTGAATTAAGATTAATCCTGACTCGAGTGTTTTTGTGTTTTGCATAAAACGCTCGGGTCAGACCGAGTATTTTACAGCTTGAAGATTTTCAGGCCGTGAAGATAGAGAGGGGGGGATTACCGCATCACTAAAGTTTTTCAGGAATTTTTTTTTCTTGTACTAAATAATAAATAAATTGTTCCGCTGTATTAAAATGTAATTCATTGTATAACTCTGATATTTGTATATAAAAGAAAAGCTCATTTATGTGAAATATATTTATTGTTCTGTGATTGATTCTGTTTAAATGTTATAAACTAAATAACAATCCGTCATTTTGAACGTTTCTAGTTGATTTAATTACCGAATAGAGGCGGTCAGAGCGGCGGGTCGTTACAAAAGTGGTATCAGAGCTTTGGTTTACACAAAGCTTAGTTTATGGCGTTTAATATGAATAGTTACTAGAATCACTTTAAAGAAAGTGTTTTCAAATCTAAAGAAGTTTAAAATTGTTTTCTTTAAAATAAAGGGTATTTTGAAAGTTAGAATCATTTTCGGAGATTCCTCTCTCTAAATTTAGGTTTGCGATAGTTTCTATTCGGTGAGGTTTCCTTAGATTTGAGTTTCGATCGATCGGAAACTCATTATTGAATTTTTGAGAGTTATGGAGAAATAAAATATGAGTTAAGTGAATTGATAAATTGGTTTGAATCAAATATTGTGAATATCTCCAAAGTAATAATTGGAAAATAAAAGGACATGTTGATTTGGTTATAACCAAGAGAATTATTGAACTATAATTTGGAAATTTGATTTTGAATTCTTTTGAAGATTGATTTCAAATTTTCTGAAGAATGATTTAGTAAATAAATGGATTATAAGTATTTAACTTATGAATGGACTTTTGGTATATAACCTAGTCATATAAATTAAATTGAATTGAATTAATAAAGGTGATTTATTAATCGAAGTTTTATAAATAGAAGTGGAATTTGTAAAGATTGTTTATAAATTTGAAACCAATTGAATTTGATAAATGAAACATAAAAGTTGTTAAAGGAGATATATTCGTAATTTTGGACAGCGAATTATCCTTTAAGTTAAATATTGTGATAATAAAAGTTGGTTGGGAATTTTATTCACAATTTTGGACAGTGAATATATTATTAAATAAATCGGTTATGTCTTGGGAAAATGATTGAATGATCCGACCTTTGCTAATGAGGATTGCAAATTTTGATAGGAAATTTAATTGTCGACTTAACTGTATGAATAAAACAAGTTTTGATGTAAAGCTTATATTTCAAGTTTAGACTAATGTCTAAAATAGTTAATATGGAGATATAAATCTAATGGAACCAAGTCGATGAGTGGTTTACTAAAGAATTAGCTGATTATTTTTGGAATAGAAAGCAATGCGAAGTTCAAATGAGATTTAGATTTCAAATTAAAATTTGTCAACATGAAAATCCATAATAGATTTAATAGATTCAGTGATGAATTTGAATTTGAATGTGCAGAAAGTGAAGTTAATCCATTTCAAGTTTTTTTAAAATGTGTTAAGTGTCGAATTATAGATTTCAACATTCGTTGTCGAAATAGACGTTTTCGAGTGAAATAAAAGGAAATGGTGGATTATAACACTGTTGTTATAGTAAATGGGTTTCAAAAGGAAATGTTTATATAGTATTGGGATTTATATATCTATCTTAAATTTGAATCCTTATACTAGTGATTTTTGGGTCGTCGTAACGATGTTTTACGCAACATTCGTTTTGACTCAAGTTAATGTGTTTAAAAGAATGATTTCCTTTAAGAATGAGATATATACTTAATTATGATCTAAGTATATTAATATTTTCAAAGTGTTGAAAATAAATGGATTTGTGAATTACTTATTATTAAATAAGTATGGAAATATTTTCCAATATGAAATGAAAGGTTTGAAATTTTATCTTTTAAAGATAAAGTGAAAAGTGAATGTTTTGAGATTTTATCTTTTAAAGAAAAATTGAAAATGAATATGTGAAATCAATTTGAAAATCGTATATTCATAGATATTTTGGAAATGTAAATTCATTATGGAATTTATAAAAGAAAGGGAAATTTGTTAAAAATAAACATTGATTTATTTTTGAAGTGTGGAAATAAATTTACGGATTTGGAACGTAAGTTTAAAATAAATCGATAAGGATTTATTTGATTAATTTAAATGAACCATTTTAAGTTTAAAATGGATAAATATTTGGAAATGTTTTCGTTTAAGGAAATTGATTTGAAATTTGTTTTCAAAGATTGAAAGGTGAAAAATGATTTGAAATTTGTTTTCAAATGGTTGAAGTGTGAAAAATATATCTTGTAAAGATATTTTTGGGAAATTGTGAACAATTAGTTCAACTTGGAAATTTTCAAAATGATTGAATCTTGAGTTAAATTGAGTTTAACTTCGACACCGAAAACAATATAAGTTGAGTTTTGAATTTCAAATGGACGATTTGGATTGTATGTCTAACATTGTGAATTGACGACATAGCAATTGATCTCTGTTAAATATATATCTGTTGGTGGCGGAGAATTTATTCTCTTAGCTTAACACCCTTCTCTGAGACGTACGAGCTCAGAGGTTATATATAGATAGACATCAATTATTTGTTGAGAATTGATAATGTAACGTGAAATCCAAATCGAGTGTGAAGTCGATAATAAATTGGATTATGAATGTGAATTAGGTTTGAGATAACCTTAAATTTCCAAATCGACTTAGAGGAAAATTTTAAATGGATAATGAAATGGAAAATTTGTGAATCCTCTATTTGTTATGGGTATGAGATATTGAGGTTTTCAGAACGTATATATGAAAATACGATAAATTCGAAAACCATTAGTTTGGAAGGTAATTGTTATGGAAAACTTATGTAGGTACATGGGTATGATATGTACGAAATGTGAAATGAAATATTATATATGTATGTATGATATTATGTTTTCCAAACTGAGGATATGGAAAAGTACCTACCATTTAAAATTTGTGAAGGTTGTTGGAACTCGAGATGAGTGTCCATTTGAAAATCGTAGCTACGTAGAATTCCATTAGTTGGATTGACCATTAGAATTCCATTAGTTGGATTGACCATTTGATTTCCATTAGTTGGATTGACCATTTATTTTCCATTAGTTGGATTGGCCATTTGTTTTCCATTAGTTGGAGTGACTAGCGTAATTTGAGGGGCGAGATGCCTATAGTTACAAGCGATTCCACTGGGATAGTGGAGTAACCGCCGTGTAAACTGCAATCTAGATGCCAAAGCGAAATTCGAGGGGCGAGATGCCTACGGTCACAAGCGATTCTACTTGGATAGTAGCGTAACCGCCGTGTGGACCGCGATCTATGGCAATAACCATGGCGAAATTCAAGAGATGAGAAATCTACAGTTACAAGCGATTCTACTGGGATAGTAGCGGAACCGCCGGGTAAACTGTGATCCATGGGGGAATGTGCTTTCCATATCCATTTTTAAAAAAAAAGATTTTTAAAGTATTTTCACTGGGAATTGAAGCAAGTATATTTAGTGCTTGGAGATTTTTAGACTTGCGCCTGGCCAGCGTATGCCTAATGTCTTTAAGAACGACAATAGACTTGTTAAATTTTGAGTTAGCAAGTATTTTCAAACTTTAAATAGCAAATTAATTGTTGAAATTAAAATCTCCATAACCCCAACTTAATAAACTAAGGAAGAGGATCTTTGAAATGTTTTGAAAGTCCACAGCTTTGGAAAAGTTATACTATGTAAATTTCTTAAATGAAGAATTTAAAATTTAAAATTTGGGTTTTGTAAGTTGAAAACTTTAGTAAAAGACTTTTGCGTCTTGATTGTAGAAAATGATGAGCAAATGAGTTAATTAACAAAGTTAGTGAGATAAAACAAATAGAATGAATCCTATACTTATGTATTTATTTTTAATAAGTTTCAAACTTGATAAAATTGTGTAAAATATAAATATCGGTGAAATTTTAACAATCATTTTTCCTTACTTGTAATTTCGGGACGAAATTCTTTTAAGGAGGGGAGATTGTAACGATCCTGAATTTTTGAACAATTTAAATTGAAAAATATTTAATTAATTTTAAATATTTGAATGATAATTTAAATTGAATTCCCAATATAACTATGAATTTGGCGATTAAATTTTAAAATTTAATCTATAAAAAGTTGAATAAAAATTTAAATTTGACTTTGGAGTTGAAATTGAATATTGAATTTGTATTTTAAATTCAAACTAATGACTTAGGAAAATAATTTGGATAGGAGTATTATTTATGTAAATTTATAAATGGATGGTTAGTTTAAATAACATTTTTCTTTTCTTTAAAATAGAAAGGAATAAAATTTTAATCAATACAAGATAAATAAATAAACATAGTTAAAATTCAAACAACATATTTATAAACTTTGTAGAATAGAATGTAACTACATTGGAGAAATTTTAACAACATAATTTGAACAAAACAAAACAAAGCAAAGTAATAACAAAACCAATTGGAATTAGTTGAAATTTGTTTGAAATTGATTAAATTGTCTTCGGGCTTTAAAATTTATATTGGGCCATCTTAATTGGTACTGTGAGATGTATCTAAGGCCGATACCACCATCCCTCTACCCATTTTTGATTCAAACCCTAAATCTAACGAAAGAAAAATAATGGCGGCTCTCGGTTTTCTTCTTCCTCCGATCGACTAAGTTGGGGCTTGTGATAATTTGGGGCCTTCGTTCGATTGCGTTGCCTTGCTCGATCGTTTTATCGTTGCTCTCTCTGGCTGCGTCGTCTTCTACCCCAGCTAGCAATGGTGAGTTTTCTCACGATTAATCGTTATTCAAGTTTTTAAATTTGTTTGAATTGGGTGCTTGGTTGCATGCTATGATTGGGGTGTTATTTGTTATCATTTGCTCGATTAATTTAATTTAAACTGATAAGACCAGATAAGTCTCTGCATGTATGTTTGTTGGGTGTTATTTGCTATCATTTGCTCGATTACTTGAATTTGAACTGATAAGAACAAATGCTATTTAAAATTTGTTTTTAAACTGATGAGGACAGATGCTATCATTTAAAAATCTGATGAGAACAGATGCTATTAAAACTTGACTTGTTTTTTTTTTTGCTGCATGTGATGGATCTTTGAATCTAGATGAGGAAAATTTTGTTTGCATGTGCTTGTTTGAACTTCTGTTCATGTGTGTTGTATGTATGTGTCTGTAAAACCCCCTATTCTTATTCTCAGATGCAAGCAAATTCAAAACCCCAAATCACTTCCTCTTTTACCTGTCAGTTTTAAGTTGTCTAAGTGAATGTAGTAAAAAAATGAATACCTTAGTTCTGAAAATAACTGGGAGCAAAACCTATCCAAATCTATGTTATGTGCAGTGATAAATGCTGTTCTCTTGTTAAAATGCCTGTTTGCCTGTGTGGATGTAATTTATTTATATTGTGATGGATGCATGCTGGTGTAGATGTATATATATGCAACCTCTGTTATGTTATACAGTTTCAAGAAAGAGAAAATATATACTGTGAGCAAAACCTTAAACTTACATATGTCCTGTTTGCATGCAAGTAGAATTGATGTTTTGTTTGTGAATAAGGTTGCATATGCTATGATATGTGTTAGAATGTTGATATGAACTGCTCTGAAATTCATGCATATGCCTGGGTACATCACAATTTATACCTCTGATACACATACAAGAGCTCTATGTTCCTCTTGTCTTCAATCATGAATGTGAGCAAAACCCTTCCTTTAAGACCCTAAATTTGAATGTTTTGGTTAACTGTGCTTGATTTTGAAGTATGCCATGATGAATGTTTGTTCAGTATGCTTGTATGTATACATTTACATAAAAATGACTATTCCTGCCTGTACATATGCAAATATACCTTATACTGTTGGATTACAGGTTTAATCCCTTAGTCTAAATTAAATATCTCCTCCTATAATCAATGTTAGGTCTTGATCTCTAAACAAAAGATGTTTGTAATAGTGTAACATCATCTTTCTAAATCTAAAAAATAAACAAATCTGGATGCATGATATTACTGAAACAAATTGTCTGTGTGTATACGAGCTTTCTGGCAATTTCTATGAATTTATACAAGTATTTATATACTGTTGAGTATCATGGTTGCTGTTTGTTCATGACTTAAGTTTTAAAACCTATAATGTTTAAACAATTTTCAAATTAAGTTTTGTTTTGTTCTAAACAATTTTCAAATTAAGTTTTGTTTTGTTCTAAACAATTTTCAAATTAAGTTTGTTTTGTTCTAAACAATTTTCAAATTAAGTTTAATCTTTGGTTGCTGAGATGTAGGGAGTTAAAGTTGTATTGCATCCTAGATATATGAATGAATATTTTGCTTTGCATGTGGACTGTGTATATTTTAATCTCTAGTTTTGTGCCTTAAACTTGCACCATGTTTAGTAACAAACTAAGTAAGTTTTGAAATTTTCTATCTTTACTGAAAAAAATGTAAGTCCAACATTTCTGTAAATTTCCATACCCTTCTTACAAGTTGTGGCACTATATTTGGACTTGATCATGGCTTCCTCTGTTGTATACATGTCCACTGCAGTTTCCTCATTGATGCATTTGGACTTGACTGTTGCACTTGTAGTTGCATTCCATTCTGTTGCATTTGACTTAGTGTTTCTGGTCTGCATACTATTCAGTGCTTCACTGTTGCACTATGTTGGTCATACATGATGTTTCGGTTAATAAGTTGGGTCCTTTTGTTTAAACTTACCTCATGTCCAAGTAATAAATCAAGAACAAGCCTCATGAACGATTGCATGTGAATATGCTTGAATATTTGTGCCTGTATGTATCTATATGTAGTAGTATGCCTGTATGTGCCTGTAGATAAATGAAGATATCATTTACATTTGATTTTAAGCTTAAGCATGTAAATGAAAAAGGTTTCTATATCTCCTCTGGAATTAAATAAGCACCAACAAGCTTAAAAAAAACGAACTGAGTGCATATGCTTGTATAAATATATATAAGAGGAAAGATAAGTCCTGTTAACTTGTGCACTGCTTTGAGTTTCACTGTCATACTTCCATGTATTCAGTTGAGTTGATTGTTGCATTTGTTTGCTTTTGACATTGTCGAACTCATTGTTGTAACTGGATTTGTGTTCTGGTTCATGTATCACTTGTATACATTTGCCACCATCTTGATTGCTGCTGTGTTGTGTAGTAGCCGTGGTCTCTGTTTTTGTAGCATGCATTGCTGTTGAGTTAAGTTGTCTGCACCTTGTATGCTGTTGCATTGGTGCATTGGGTTTGTCTCAGCCTTGAACCTTTGTAGTTGTAGTTGTATTCATGAACACTACTGGCTCGAACTTCTGGTTGGTCACTTGATTCAGTAGTTTGTTTTCATTTGGCCTGAGTGTTGTCTCCGGCCTGTGCACATTTTTTTTTCATGCATTAAGTATATCAGTCTTCATGTTCATATATGCCTTCCTATGCACTGTTGCCTGGTTTTGGACTTGAATGCATCCTGCAGCCCATCTTGACTTGGGCTTGTGGTTGATGTCTCACTGTTACCATTTTAATTCAGTTCATTGCCAATTTATTTACTTGAATTAAGATTAATCCTGACTCGAGTGTTTTTGTGTTTTGCATAAAACGCTCGGGTCAGACCGAGTATTTTACAGCTTGAAGATTTTCAGGCCGCGAAGATAGAGGGAGGGGGATTACCGCATCACTGACGTTTTTCAGGAATTTTTTTTTCTTGTACTAAATAATAAATAAATTGTTCCGCTGTATTAAAATGTAATTCATTGTATAACTCTGATATTTGTATATAAAAGAAAAGCTCATTTATGTGAAATATATTTATTGTTCTATGATTCTGTGACTGATTCTGTTTAAATGTTATAAACTAAATAACAATCCGTCATTTTGAACGTTTCTAGTTGGTTTAATTACCGACTAGAGGCGGTCAGAGCGGCGGGTCGTTACACTATATATTATGTGTTAGGCTTATATTATGATATTTATATTACCCTTGCATTTGTATATTCGATCACCTTTATCATAGTATACCATTATGTATCAGTCGCATTATATTAGTTTTGTTGCCTCATTGATTACAGGAGAAGAGCGTGTTATGGTATGGAATCATACCTTTGAGTTGGGTTTACTTTACTTGTTTATTGGCTGTCTGAATTACCCTTTAGGTATGTTTGTGATGAGGCCCAGATATATATACATACACATACATAGTTTCAATATACAATGTTTTGAGATAGTTCCCCTCGCATAAGGCTTTATCTCAGATCCGTATTATTTCTCTTTCTGCATATGTCATGAAAACTCTTGGTTACTCGATTGAGTAGTGTAGCAGTTAGAATCTTTTGATGATAGACTATCAGAGTGGCGCGGCTGGAGTATGTTGGAGGTGTGATGTTGATACTTATATATATATATATATATATATATATATATATATATATACTTGATACTATAAAAGTACATGAAAGATAATTATTTATATATGAGGCTTGCTATATTAGATATTCTATTCTGACTTTCTGTATTGATATTTGTTTCATTTACTTCCGCTAATGTAGTCTCTTAAATATATGGTTCTCTAGTTCTGTTGAAGTATATTCAGTATATTATATACTATCATTCTGTTGTGAGATTCTATCAACATGCCTTAGTACAGTGTTTTGTTCTAATTTTATCATGGAAAACTGTCTTTTATGGTATTTGGAAGTCAGACGTTGTTATTTGACGTTGATTTCAGGATATTACGAAGGACGGGTTACTATAGTAGTGGTCTCGGTGTCGTTCTTATGCAAGAAGGAAGTTGTAGCATACGTGAGTAGGCAGTTGAGAAACACGAGAGAAAATGAATGACCCATAATTTTGACGATGAAATATTTAAATAGTTGATTTAAATATTGAATCATTAATTAATAGACGGTCCAAAAAATATTATTTTTCACATACGATCGAATCAAGACTCGAGACTACTTCCATTGAGTTCATAACAACGTTGCGAATTGAAATGAGTATAAGAAGCACTATATTTGGAGATCATACAATCAGATGGTCGAAACGGTCTCGAAAAACGCAAAATTATCATTCCGGGATGCAGTCTCAAATAGCGACAAAATTCATACCATTGGGACCATAAAAATGGGGTAATGCATGCAGTCGAGTTTCATGATGACCGAACGTGTCGCTTGATCGTATAAGTCCAAAACGCATATATTTTATTTAAGAATTCAAAATATATTAGCTAAATTATCTACAAACCTAATTCTCTACTGGTCGAATGTTGCATTCATCTACTCCAATAAAACAATGGCTGCCCCTTATTTGATCTTCAAAAAAATTCCTATCAATCAAAATACTCAACGATAAATCATGACACATAGCTCACCGGACTCCTAGGGAGGAGCTTCTTTGGTATGTTTGTGGATGGTCCATGTCGGTCGTTCAAAACTAGGGCTCAGGTTTTTGAGAGTTGTGGTCGAGGTTAGGAGGAATTGAGGTTAGAGTTGGATCGGGGAAAGAAAGGCATATTAGCGTGCGAACTTTGGGGAGGTCCACTCCCACGTAGATGACCGTGACCTGGAGCAAGTCGAGGGGGATTAGGCATGGTCACATTTTGATAGGGAAGGGCGGAGGTGACGGTTGTCGTGTCGGTGAGTCGAGTACTCGAAGGTAAGTTTAATGGAGAAGACGACGCTTGATTTCGTCACTTGTAGCTCAGTATCACTATAGAGGATGCACGGTCAAAATGTAAAGTGTGCACATACAGGATTTTGAGTAATTGGGGAAGAAAGGGATTATCTCCTAATTAAGGTAATTAGTTTTAATTAATTATAGTTAAGTTAATTTAATAATTTAAATAATATGATAACTTATATTATGCATATCTTTTGCATACAAGGTCTGTTATGGACGTCGTTTCTTGCGTAACGCTCATGATGGAGAGCTCTACAACTTCGTCAAGGTTTGGTCAAATTTGGATGAGGTGAGTGATGTTGTCTCTCACTATATTATGATCATTCATAAAGTATTAAAACGATGTTTTGAAATGTTTTCAAAAATTAAAATGCAATTTCTAAAATACTTAGCATGTATTATTTTATAAAAAGATTAAAAAGTGTTTTAAAATAGTTTTGGATTAAATATCACATTTTTCTTATTTACGGACTATTTTGATGATATTGAAAATTTTAAGCTATTTTGATATAAATCCCACATTATCCCATATTGGTTTTTTAGAATGATTGTATTTGTCATTATAGACATATGTAGGCTATTATAGACATTAGAATGCTTGTTGGTTGCATGTATGTTAGTTTGGTTGTTCTGGTTGAAAACGCCGTTCGAAGGTGATATAATATTAGAAATATTAAATAAAATATGATTTCATGCATAGAATATCGTGTATCCCGATGGATATAAAGACGGATTTGGAGTCGTGTTTCAGATTTCGAGATGGATGTCGGACGTTTCCTTTGGCTTGTATTTAACTGTTTTTGGTTATGAACACAACCAAAGTGGTCGTTATCGACTACTCTAGAGTGGCAGATATCTACCACTATTGATGATGGCTGATTTGGCCAATTCTGACGTGGGCGATGGAGCGGCTTTAAGGAGCCGAATGTGATTGTTTGTTCATTTGTTTGAAGTTTAATTTTGGCGATATGGCTCTTCGATGAGCGGTTTTGGCAGTGAACCAAAGATGTGATGCTTCGACGCGATGACTCCATGGTTCGACGATGATGGTTTCACAATAGGAAGTGACGGCTTCGCTAATGGATAGCTGTACTTTGAGATGTAGAGTAGTTGATTATGAGTCATATTGTGTGGACTGTTGGAGGAAGGCTACGGATGCATGATGACACTCTATGGCTTATGATGGTTGTCTTGAGTAGTTCCCATCCACGATGACTTCAGACGAGAGTTGCAAGGACAGTTCTGAGATGGGTTCTACTATGGATAACGGGTGCAAAGGGATCAATGATACTTGAGTGTTAAGATGTATTGATGTGGTAACGTATCTATTGTTGAGATTGATTGACATGGTGACATGTCTAGTCTTCGGGATGGATTGATGCATTGACGCACCTAGTCTCGTGATATTGCAATGGATTGGTGCCTAGTCCCCAAGCCTCTGAGTTGCCATATATCCAATACACTAAGTGAGTGAATGTGAGGATAGATGATGAATGCCATGTTTGTTTGACTATTTCTATCACCCTTGGGATGTCACACGATGCAGATATTACAGATGCTGATATCTAGACCCCCTAAATACTTGGATGCATAGCACAACCATGATGATTATCATAGAGTAGCATATATTCAATGTTACGCGCTGACTCTATGGATGTAGGGACATGTCAAACATGATTCTTTATACCCTCTGTTTCATATACTATACCAACTTTTATAGTATTTTGAGATTCTTTATCGCTTACACTAAACTGTTTTTTGACTTGAGGTTTTATGCTTTTCTTCTTATTATCTCATGTGCTCTTAAATGAGTAGACTAGATAGAGGTGTAGATAGCACTTGGAGCTATGTAGATGGACTAGCAGATGGTGATGCTTTCTCATATTTATATTTTTAAGTTATTATTGTTCATTCCGCTATATGACACTATTGAGCCTTGACAGTGTTGACCTACTATTATTAGAGACAGTTGATCAATTGAATTTATTTATCAGTTTTATCAACTCTATTACTGTTTTGTATAACTATATGAAACTGTGCACTCTGATTCTATGGTTTATATAGTTATCACTGTCTCACCTATTTATATCTGAGATGTTTACTATTATATTTTATCTAATGCGCTGTGAGATATACGACAAGTTCTGTGTTATGTTGTTTATTTTACCTTTAGATGACTGCTTACATCGGTCGTGCACCGTTATAGCGCACCATCTTGGTCTTTTGGGGTCAGCGGTGATGGACGGTCGTCTTATTTGGTATCAGAGCTCAGGTTGCGTGATTAACCTGAGTTGATATCGTGATTCAGTAGAGATAGGGTAGGAGTTCTCACCCTAGAATGGATCAAGAGTATACATATATATGAGAGAGTACATATTTATTATATATTTGATTTTTGAAATATATAGTAGTATAAATAGTATATAAGTTGTATTGCACAAAGAGCACAATTGATGCAGTTTTTCCTCTATAAGAGACCGATCATCCTCATTGTATATTTGGAATGATCTGGTATACAAGAAATGCTATTATTGACTCCGTCCCTAGAGCTAAGAAATGGGTAGGATTGGGGACCACTAACCTCGATTTATAGATTATGTTTGTAGAAATTGTGCGAATCATTATTTAAGAATGCCTAAGCTACCTCAAATGATTTTGGCGCTCAAGTGCAAGTTCCTAGAGTCGAGTTTGCTAAGCTGTATAAGAACTATGTGAGTCTAGGAAGCAGACCATTCCTAGGAACGGAGTTGACTATTAAGGTGCAAAATGGGACGAATGTTTGTGAAAGTATCTTTGATGACTTGGAGTTGGATGATGTACGAGGTAGAAGTTAGCATCTAGATAAGTCCAAGGATGAATAATGAACTGGTGGAGTACCCATATAGCTTTGATTCCCAAGTATCATATTACTTGAGATTAGTTTATAGTTCACTTCGAAGAGGAATCTATCTTGACTTTTCAAAAGTCGACGTTGTTGAGGAAGTTCGCCAACTTGAAGTTAGGCAAAATGTCTGTGTTGGAGCATGCGGCTGAAGTGGATGTTTTATCGAGGTATGGTTTTTCTTCCATTAATACTCCACTCAGAAAGAATGAAGAATTTATTATTGGGTTGCAGCTTAGGAAGCGATTGATTGGTCATATTGACAAAGGCTTCGATACGTTGATCGAAAAGGCTTTTATGAAGTGAGGGCATGTACTGAATGGAGAGGGATTGTTTCGAACAAGCTGAGTAGGAGCAGAGAATGGAAGCATATGCGTTAAATCCCATTCTGATTTTGTCAAGTGCTCCATCGACGAGAGAGAAGGGAAAGGGCATTACCATTTAGGGTATGCTTTCCATTATGGTGATTTCATACGTGTTTTATTTGACGTTAAAATTTCATATTCCTTCATATGTAACAATTTATGGATAGATTGGAATTGTGCCTCGAAATAATTGTTGACCAACCTTATATTATGGGGAACCTTATTGGGGGCTTATCTAGATTATACATGTGCAATATACCACATTTTGTCACCGGAAATTAATAATGTGGATGACTGCAGCATCCATAGCGCTTGGTTTTGGGCCTTAAAATGTAGAATGCTATTATATGGATTGTCTACACTTAGTCTATGTATGGTTTGTCTAAACTTTATCTTGTCGAGTTATGGATGTTTGTCTGTTTGTTTCCTCTTGATTGCTTTAGGTTTAATTAAATTCAATATCAGTGTCTAAGAATTCACCAACTGGAAGGGTACGGAATAGTGGTGGATTGTGAGGGGCCATTGGTAACGATAGAGACTAACGATGGGAGGAGGGTAGTGTTTGGTTTCCCATCCGATGATGAGGTGATGGTTAGCTTTCTATATTTACTCGATATCCTACACGATGAGTTGTCTCCTGTGCCTGTAGCTAAAGAGTGTCTGGACTCATTCGATGAGGTGATCGGACTACCACCATACAGAGATTGAATTCCGTATCGATCTGGTTAGATGTGCTAGACCAATAGTTATGCCTTTAAGGCACATGATGTCCAAAGAGCAGAGGAGACTAAAGGTGTAATAAGATGACCTTTTGGTGCTAGTGTTCATTAATAGGAGCATATTTGAGTGAGATGCACCTTGTTCGCCGCTATGGTGAATGGCTCTTTAGGGTTGTATACTGATTATCGTGAGCCGAGTGAGGTGACAAACAAGTATTCACTCCTATTTATCAATGGCAAGTTTGATCATCTCTATAGCGCTAAGGTGTTCTTTCATTTGGACCTTGCAATGGGGTTTCATCCACTAAGAGTATCTAGAGAGTGTGTGTTGATCATAGCGTCTCATATGCCACCTTGATTTTTGATTGGTTGATTATGCTGCTCGGACTAACCAAATAGTCAGCATGCTTTGTTTATTTTTTAAGCTCTGTTTCGAGAGATCACTTAAGAAGATTATTTTTGTGCTTGTTGATGATACTTTCCCCTACGCATAGATGAAAGAGGAGCATAAGGCGAAATTAATGATTTGTATCGGAGGTGTTGTGAAAACCCTAACTGATGATGAAAATTTTCTTTGGATTGGCAAGGTGTTATATATGCTTTACCAAGCACTTCTTAAAAGTAGTAGCATCGTTAACCGATTTGATTAGTGAGTATTAGACTTTTATTTTGGACGCAAGGTGCGGACACACGTTTGTGAGTCTGACAAAGAGGTTGACGAGTGCACCGAGTGGGAATGAGGAGACGATAGTACACATGCAAATGGTACTTTACTATGTGTGAAATTGATGCCGAAAGGTAAGGTTATCACGTATGCTAGTTAACAACCAAAGCTGCATGAGAGGAAGTATCCGACTCTTACTTAGGAGTCGACAATGATAGAGTTAGCTTTGGATATTTGGAGGCACTATCTACTCGGAGAGGAATTCGAGTTTTTTTGGTGATTTCATCACATTGGATTATCTCTTCTCTGAGAAGGGTCTCAACCTTCGCCAATAGTGATCGTTGGAATTCTTAGCCTCCTATAACTTTTACATTTTTTATATGTGCATATGGAAAATGCAGATATTGGTGTTTTGAGTTGGAGACATACTAGTTTGAGAGCGATATTGCTAGAGTGGACATTGCTCGAGTTTATCACTGGTTATGACCCTAAAATTCGAAGTAAGCTAGTGCCAAAAATGTTGGCTAATTTGGCCATCAAACCTACTTTGATTTAGTGGATCGGTAGTAGTTAGACACATGAAGTTAGACTAGTGAAGATCATGGCTAAATTAAAAGAGTGAGCAGTGTCTATAGAGCTAATGTAGTGTGAACTTGACCGAGACACTTGATTGTGAGGTTGATTCCATAAGGGAGAGATATTGTTTTCCCGATATCGTTGGATTAAGGACAGAGGTACTATAGAGTGCTCCCATTCAAAATTGATCGGATGATATACAGACTAGACCAGTAACTTCGAGACCTCATAGGCCTATTCGTACCGATAGACGTGGTACAATATAGGTTGGAAGGAAGGTAGTGGAGTAGCAGAGTTTCGATTGAGTGAAAGCGAAGGCGTTTTCCATTTTATCATCAGCTTTCATGTTAGATATCATGTTGTTGTATACCAGATGTTTTAGTATCCTGCATTCAAGGATAGGCATGGGTGTGGCGTATGATATCTGATCTTATATGCCTTTTTGATGTTTGATTATTTGTATTCGATACGATCACTTGTGCTTAAATGGATATTAGGCATGCAGGATAGTTATGGTTTGATATAGCGTATCTATTTGAGATGATTACCATATATGATCTAGTATACTTATTTACATTATCGCGTTACTATTGTGATTAATCCTCTTTGTTGAGTATTTGACCAGGTACATGGAAGCAAGTGTTGACTATTTGGATGCTTACCTGCTTATATTCGCATCTAAATAAAATGCTCTTACTATAAAAGAGGTATGCAACACTTGTAGTGTAGACATGGTGATATTGTTTGGTTGCCCTCAGAAACGAGATGCCTCGAATATGAGATGCATATATGTTTATGTTGTATCAGGGTATTTCCCAAACTCAGCCACGCAAAAGTGATGCTATCAAAATTTTCCATGACATAAGCCAAATCATGAGAAAATTCAATGTACATGATATTAGACATTGCCGATAGTTGAGAGAGTCGGTAATGTGCGATATTTAGTTGACTTGCCTTTAGATTGTTGAGTTGGCCCCTTGTTTCCATTGTCTGTTTCTTTGGAAAATAAGTGCCTAACATAGAGGTTTGCTTTGGTCATATTGATTTTGGATTGGATAGTGATTGTACTTAGGGATGAGGATGATGACTCCTTGCTGTTGAGTCTATTCCCTTTGTTGCAATCGCTTTCAGTGATTGTTGTCAAAAGATGATAAGTGACGATTTCTCTTGTATCATTACTTATATGAGGGTATTGGGTTGAGTTGATCGTTCTTGGGATTTCAAGGGCAAAATCCTTTTAAGAAGGGGAGAATGTAATGACACATATTTTTGACAATGACATATTTAAATAGTTGATTAATATACGATCCCAAAAATATGATTTTTTTTTTCATACGATCGAATCAGGATTCGAGACCACTTCTATTGAGTTCGTGTCGATGTTGTGAATTGGAAAGGGTATAAGGATTGCCATACTTAAAGATCGGATGGTCGAAACGGTCCCGAAAAGCGTGAAATTATCATCCCAAGAAGCAGTGTAACATCTCCAATCTGAAGGCCCAAAGCTAAATGCTACAAATGCTGCAGTAATCCATGGTATTAACTTTCGGTGACCAAATACGGTAATGTTAAAGGTATCCATAATACCAGAAGCACATGAATATGAAATAAAATCATAGATTTCACAAAAACAAATTTTCTGATTACATTTCACAAAACATGTTTTATATTCTATTACATAATTCCGTAATCGTTTTCCAGGTTCAGATAAAATACAATCATTACATAAATATGCTAAGAGCGACATATGATGATGCCTCATTCGTTAACCAGAGTACTATATAGACATAACTGTCTTAAATACAACACAACGGAATAAAACAAAATAAAATAGCAACTCCTAAATAGCTATCCGTCAGCCAACTGCTCGTCTTCGGAAGCTTTATTTGTCAACTACTAAAACCTTTAAAACCTCAACCCTTAGCCTACTCAAATCAATTTTGAGCACCTGAGAGTTTAAGGGGGAAAACTAAGCTTCGAGTCGGACATAAAGCCTGGTGTGAATAATACTATACATCTCGGTTATTTAATATTAAGTGAGATCACGTCGCTTAACGGAACGAGTTTCCTCTCACTAATATCGTTTTAAAACATATCTTTTGCAAAACTTTAACCTGCAACCAAAACTGGTTAAAATTGTAAAGCATTATTATTAAACATACATATCAGGTAACAAATGAACTATTTGTCTGAATAGTTTTGCATGGCTAACTACAAACTTTTGGCTGACTCGGGCCTACCAAACAATATAATCAAAATAATCTAACACCTATTAGACACTCCATTTCTGGATGGTATGTCCCTAACTTAACATCTCCCAGGGTCACCTTATCCTAATGGTTTTGCGGGCTCACGAATAACCATATATATACAAATATATATTCCCATTTGTGTGTAATCATAATTTTAGTCTTACATGTGACAAAGCCCTGCACACTAGAATTTTAGACTAAATTAGCTGGAGCTAATAGCTAATGTATAGGGCGCGACCCTATACCGGTCCAATCTGGTATTCTAATATCTGAGTCATTTTACTTAGGGTTACGTTCCCTTAAACTTTCCTTGAAAATCTTTTCATCTCAAATTGACTTAAAACCTTTAAACCGAACTTAAACAAGGAAAATATATAATCTATGCTTTACTCAAAATCACTTTGCCATGTTATATATAATTTACTCAAATCTTTGTTAATTAAAAAATTTAAACCATTAAAAGTATCCCTTTCTAATCCATTGAGAGTACCCCTTTCGAAACCAAGTAAAACCCTTCTTTCACCTAGGTTGAAAGGCCAAAACATTCCTTTCGAAACCATTTGTAATCTTCCTTTCAAAAATGTTGGAAAACCATTACGTCGTAAGCATTAAAACCTTAGACATCCTTCTTCAAAACCTTTAAACATTACCTTTCGAATACATTGGAAAACCTTTCCTTCCAAACCTTTCAAAACCATTGGGGAACCACTCCTTCAAAATCATTCTTTAAAACCTTTCAAAAGCAATAAAACATCAAATATGTCGAAAGCCTTTGGGTTTAAGTAAAACATATGGAAACACCTTTCGAAACCATTAAAAATTAGCTCCTTTGAAACCATTTGGGTTTGACCTTCAATGAAGCAAAAGGGTCATAAAACATTTAAGTCGAAAGCACTCTTTCGAAAGCAAAGAAGTGATGGTGTCGATACCAACTTTTCAAAAGCACTGGAAAAGAGGCTAAGTTTTAAAAGCAAAGTATGCCTTCCAAAACCATTGGCGTCGAAAGGTAGGAAGTGTCAGATAGGGATTTCAACCCCAATCGAAAGCATTTACTTAAAAAAAAGAAGCAACCTATTCGAAACCATTCCTTTAAAACATTTGACTCAGTGGAAAGCTAACCAAGTCAAAAGCCAACCAAGTCGAAAGCGAAGCAGGCGCGTTTTCCATTAAAAGCAAAGACATGATTCAAACCCTTTCGAACCTTTGGTCTCGACCTAGTGCCTTTCGCCTTAGTGCAATTTATTCTATACCAAGTTACTGATACTATTCGCATTGGTTTCGATGGCATGGAGGTGGTAGTACTTGGTCGAAATCTCTGTTTCGAAAGTGGTGAAGAATGCCAAAAGCATGTAAAAACTGATTTTTACTTCAAAAAGAATTTCTTTTCAACTAACCTGCCTTGTTTGTCAAAATATTATCGGTTTCTAATTTTCTTTTCTAAAAGTGCTGCCAATATTTCAGAAATAAATAATTTAATTTATTTATAAAATACCCTTCTTCTTTTGTAAATATATAAAACATTTAAGTCTCATGCCTTAAATAATATTATATAACAATCAAAACACTTAGGAAAATTCTACAAAAATTCAAGAAAACCATTTTTAATATGTGTTCTAACATATATTAATTCCAAGCCAAAAATATTAATTATTGTGCCGTAAATAATTTAAAACCCAAATAATCATTTTCTACACTAGAAAATTAATATAAAATACACATTAATTCAGAAAATTATGAAAATTGTAACCATCTCTAGAATATCATTTCTGATCTATATCTAAAATCGCAAGGCTTTTTGGATGTCATTAAATATGGTTTTCACATTAAAACCTATCATAAAACGTATATGATTAAGCATAAATCATCAACAAGCGTATATAAACAATTAATCATTCAAAAATATGGCATAATCATGCAAACTACTTTGGATTCATCTTAAAACCGAAAAATGAGATGTAGTCATTACTCACCTTAGCTTTTGAGATTTGATCTTCACTAAGTTGCTTAAGCTTTTCCTCTTGAAATCTTCCCTTTGCTTTTCCTAATGGTGGCCAACCTTAGTTTATATTTTTGTTTGTGAATTATAAATGAACGTGAGGATGAGGGCTTAAGCGGTTTAGGGTATAATAATGTATCTATTCCTATATTGCCCCTTGTCTATTAAACTTAACCATTTTATTTTAGTTCATTTGTTATCAAGGCACGTCTACCCCCTGTTAATTACAGATCTCAATCCCCTAATTATAACATTATTTAATTTAATTTAGCTAATTAAATATCCTAAATAATGTTACTAAAAATATGGGAGTTACAATTCTCCCCACCTTAAATAATTTCATCCTCAAAATTACGATAAGGTACACAACGAATCAAACATAAAGGTAAAGCATACTATCAAACAAATCAGGATAAGTGTCTCTAATCCTGCTCTCAGTCTCCCAAGCACAATCTCTCTCATTGTCGCTTCAATGGACTTTCACTAATCTGACCGTCTTGTTCCTTAGCCTCTTCTCGTCTCTCGTGACTATATGAATTGGCTTTTTAACTATAGTCAAGTCTAGTTCTACTACTAAGTCATCTAACTCAGTCGGTGCTATAGTAGACTCCGGATCTCTAACACACTTCCTTAGATGAGAAACATAAAAAACATCGTAGACTCCCACCAAATTTCTCGGTAACTCTACTCTATATGCGAGTTCCCCGCCCCTTTTTATAATAGGAAATGGTCCTATGAATCTTGCTGCTAACTTCCTTGATTTCCCAAATCTAATTACACCCTTCATCGGTGACACCTTAATAAAAACATGATCTCCAACAGAGAACTCTAAGTCTTTCCATCTTCTATCCGCATAACTCTTCTTCCTAGACGAGCTTCCTTCATCCTAGCTTGAATCAACTCAATTTTCTATATAGCTTCTCTAACCAAATCAGGACTAATAACAAACCTATTCCCGGTCTCTAACCAATAAATTGGTGATTTGCATGGCCATCCATACAAAGCTTTAAACGGTGTCATCCCTATACTAGTCTAATAAATTTTGTTATACGGAAATATACTAGTTTGATAATTATTATTATATAAAAACTCGACTAAGTGTAGATATCTACCCATGATCCTCCAAAATATAACACACAAGCTCTTAACAAATCCTCCAAGATTTTATTAACTCTTTCAATTTGCCCATCGGTCTGTGGATGGTAAGCGGTACGCATCTTGAGCTTGGTTCCTAAAATCTCCTGCAGACTCTTCTTAAACTCGCTAGTGAACAAAGAATTTCTATCACTTACTGGACTACTTGGAATTCTGTGAAGTCTAACTATATTCTTCATAAATTACTTCGCTAAAACAGGTGCCGTCCAAGTTGACTTAACTGGAATGAAATGGGCACTCTTGGTCAGTCTATTCACTATGGCCTATATACTTTCATTTCCTCTACTAGATCTTGGCAACCCATCAATAAAATCCATAGAAATAGAATCCTGCTTCCATAGCAAAATATCCAATGGTGGTAACAACCCACTTGGCTTCTGATGTTCGGCTTTTACCCGTTGACAATTCGAACACTCCTTCACCCATAAGCCTACAACCATCTTCATACCTTCCCAGAAGAAACTCTGCTTCATGTCCTGATACATCTTAGTTCCTACTGGATGAATATTGAACTTTGAATGATGACATTGCTCCAAAGCTTCCTTCCTAATGTCTTCCATATTAGAAACACACAACCTTCCTTTCCTTCTCAACCACCCATTCTGGTTAAGACTAAAAATCCTTTAAGTCACTGCTCTCCGTTCCATCCTTTAACTTCTTGATCTGTTCAACCAACACACTACCCTCCTGTTATTTACAAGTAATCATTTCAACCATTACTGGTCAAGCTTCTAAAAATGATAACACAATAGATCCTTCACAAGATCCGGCCTCAGATCTCCACAGAACTCTGCAAGTCAACAACGTTTCCAAATCTTTCCACTCTGCTATCATTGTCAACATTGCATTTTGATGCTTTCTGCTAAGTGCGTCTGCAACTTTGTTGCCCTTTCCTGGTGTGTACTAAATACCAAAGTCATAAGCAGCTAAAAACTCTAACCATCTTTGCTATCTCATATTCAACTCCTTTTAAGAGAACAAACACTTCAACGACTTATCATCCTTATAAAGCTCAAATCTTTTTCCCAAAAGGTTTCTCTCCACACCTTCAAAGTAAAAATCAACAGCCAACTTCAAATCATGCGTTGGATATCTAACCTCATGCGGTCTTAGAGGATTTTGAATTTTTGATTAGCCTATGCATTTGGTATACTATACTTGATAATATTAATCGAGTTAGCAAAATACTTCAACGGGAGGATATGGATATATAAGATGCCATTGCAAGAGTAAATGAGCTTACTGTAATTTTCGAAAAAATTAGAGAAGATGGATTCGAAAATTTTATTAATGAAGTTAAGGAATGTGAAGAAAGTTGGTCTTATTGATCCTAATGTGAAACAGAAGAGAGAATTATTAATAGAAAGAAACAACTCGATGAAGATATGGAAGTGGCTGCTCTCAATATCCAATTTCCAAAAGGCAACTCTAAAATTACTTACTTTCTTCACATTATTGATCAAGCTCTTTCTTCAATAAAAGAGTGATTTACGCAGTTTGGGCTTTGTGAAGTGACATTTAGGTGCCCATTGATTCATCATATCCATGAATATTCATCACTTGTAACATTTGAAACCATCTGACTGTCCCCTGCACGGTCATCTACATTTGAAACCATCTGACTGTCCCCTGCCAAATTTTCCACTACTTTCGCATCCTGAAATTTCTTAACATAAACATCATTCTATCTATTACTTTCAAAATCTAGAACTATTACTTGACCCACTTGACCCACTAAATCATCTATATCACCATCAAAAGCTACTACACTATCCAAAATTGAAACATCCTGCTTGCCGCAAGCAGGTATATCAGCCTCTATAATTTGACCCATTAGATTACATATATCAACATTTTAAGCCATAATATCATTTAAAATTGAAACCCCCTACATCTTGATAGTAGTTTTATCATCGCTAATATCAAAAATTGAAATTTCACAAATTTAATCACTATGAACATCAATAAGACGATAACCTATACACCCCCCATTTTTGGAACCATTACACCACTCCTTGGACCCACAATAGCAGCCATATCAACAACAGAAGCTGCTACATCAACCAAAACTGAAGAATCCTAGTTGTTGCTGGTAGTTTTATCACTATCCATATTGGTAGCTTTTACTTTAATCCCAAGGTCCACTACACTACCTAAAACATGGGCCAACGAACCCGCTATAGGCTAGCCACTCTCTGCATGACCCATCAACCCATTAGCACATCCTACCTGAACGACCTCCTCTTTAAATTTTTCCAACATAGAGAACTATTTTTAAGTTCCAAAGAAAGCTAGGACATCTATCTCAGTGATTGAAGCAACCACCTCTATAACTAGTGTATTGCCAAACAAATTCAACCTTGGTTGAATTGAGTGATCAATAGAGGAATCTATTGGGATAGAGACTATTTGCGACTCAGCATAAGTAGGCTCAATTAGGGGTTTTTGGGCATTTTATCATGTATCTTCTCTTTATTCATTGATACTACTTCTCTTTATTCATTATAGCATCACCATTAGCCATTGGTAAAGCTTCTTTTTTAGTCTTAGGCGAAGCTTTACTAACAGAGCCTTCCTCATTGTTTTCAAAGAAGAAGACGACGTTGAAGTTAGCGAGAAGAATTTCCAACAATCTGAATCCTGTTTCCCTTGGGGCTGTCAATGGATACCCAAAAAAAATCCAAAATTCATCCACATCCGTATTTGAAAACCGGATAAATACCCAATATCCAAAAAACCGGACGCGGATGTGGATACATATGACATCCGTATCCAAAAATAATATGCCCAGTATTTTTCAAGATATAATTTAACTTATGTGAATTTTGTACAATGAAAGATATTTGTTTATTATTTTATTATGTTAAAAGTTTACATTATATGCATTAAATGCATATTAACTTCACAAAACTATTTATTGTCACTATATTTATTTATTTTTAATAGTTTAATAATCGATAGGATTGAAAAAAAGTTTATGTTAAACTAAAATATTTAATTGATGTTTCTTGATTTATCAGTCATTAGCGGATATGATAATTATCCAATATCCGTATGTATCCATTAATGTGGATATTCGATATCTGAAAATGATTTCGAATGCAGATACATATATGACACTATCTATATCGAAAAGTATCCATTGATGGGTCCAGTTTATCTATCCCTTCAATGCCCATCATGTAAAATCCTCTTAAGCCTCTTGATGTTGTATGCAAAGGAGAAACCATGGCCTCCCCTTTTTAGCTATTTAGAGCACCTAGATCTCTATCTTTATTTTGACGAAAATGTACATATAGCACGTTTATGGCCAAACTGTCCATACCCAAAACACCTGATGGGTATGCGGCAGACGTTGGCAAGATGTGTTGCACCCCCACATCGCTAACAAACTAGCATGCCTTTCTGGCATTAGATTCAAGGTGCATGTTGAATCCTACGGTGTGGTGTTCGTGAGCTATTAAGGAGAGATTGTTTTCTAACTACTTTAGGATAAAGTGCAGCTATCAACAAAGAAGAGAGAAGATGGAATAGATTTGGGAAAACAAGAAAATTTATTACCACAGTAGGCCATGAGTATGATTCCACCAACATTGCCAAAATAAATTTTGATAGTTATACCTGAAATGGATATGATTCATTGTGTCACACATGTATCTTCAAATGGAAGACCAATGCAGTTGAATATAGTAAGCAACATTAATGAAAATAAAATCGTAATTTAAATTGTTGAAATTAACATAATAGGTTTGTCATTCGATGTACTTAAGTTAATTTAGATTTTACTCAAAAAATATCACCTAACATGGCTTTTGTTTAGCACATCATTGTTGAAAAAATCCAAATAATAAATTAAAATAGATTATTTGCACATGATAACAAAAATGTCTAATGTGGAGCATATGAGATGGATTCGTTATGATTAGGCAATATAAATTATCAAATGGTATGTTGTTTACTGTATCATTATTCATTTATGTGATTGATGCATTGAGCAAGCATCAAATCCGAATTAATATCGCTAAACGGTAGTTATGAGCGTTCACAAGTATTTACGAAATACCAAAGGACTGTTTATAAAAACAATGATCTCCTAATGATGTGCACGTAAATGTGCATATTTTTACCACCATATTTAATCTATTTGAATTAAATAAATGATCATATCGGGTATTCTAACTTGTTTAAACCAAAAATTCAAATTATTCCAAATTGTCACATATTCATCTTCATATATGGGCAAAACGGTCATTTGTGTGCATATATTTCTTTGAGAAAAATTAATTGAAAATTTGTATATATTTTTGTAGGATTTTGATCTCAAATAGAAGTGGTTTCATGAAGATATGCATGCACAAAATTAATACAAAGGAATGAAGATGGAAATAATTCAAAGTGAAGAACATGGAGGACCCCACCTACCCACCTACCTTAATGTACAAATTAAAGGCTAATGCACATGCTTATGGAGCTAATGGTTTCATGTACATTTAATGGGGGATTAAGACATGTTAATGTTTACTTGGCCTCCACACTTCCTAAGGGGCATTTTGGGTACTCCCCAAAAATATGCATTAGGGTTTCTAACTTGTATAAATACCCCTTATGTTTCATGTAGCTATCTTTCTCTTAGTTAGTTAGTTTTAGTTTAGAAAATAAAATCAAATCTCTCTTTCTTTTCATGGCTACTTAGCCATTTCTTCTCTTATGTAATTCTTTTTTATGCAATGTTAATTATTGTTTCTTTTTAATTACATGTTCATTTACTTTCATGTTGTAGTATAGATCTCTTCTCTTTTATGCAAGTAGACTAGTTTTCTTTTCATTTACTTTCTTTTTTCTTTCTTTTTTTCTTTCATGTTGTTGATACACTTTTTCATATGATGACAAATATGAGAGGCTAAACCCCTTCAATTTAGGGGTAATGAAGCTCTCTAATCATGTAGCTTCAACTTAATTTGATATTTATGCTCTCTTTTTATGTTTAATGAGAATGAATGAAGTGGTTTAATGATGTTGTTTAGCTTTGAATTTGATAGTCTATGTTGTTTATAACAAATAGGCTATGCTTAAACAAACAAAACACAAATTGCCTCTTCATCTACATATGATTATGGCAAAGAAGTGATTGTTGAAATTGAAATTTGATGGCTTATATTTCTAATTAATGGTTAATAGGCCATGCTTAAAATAAATTTTGCTTTCAACTTTGTTGTCATATTTTATGAGATTTAAAAGTGTATTAGTGGTTGTGTTATAGTTTGATGATTTATATTGAGCTAATTAATAGCACAAATATACCATACTTATGATAAGCACATCAACTAATTCACTAATGACAAGAAAAGAGAGATCATAACTTCATTTTGTTGATTTATGTGATCTAGAGAGTGGAAATTGCCTCTAAATTGTCTTAACACTCTCATATTTTTATCTATTTTCTTTTGTCATTTTTCTTTTTTCTTTTAGTTAATCACTCTTCCAACTTTGGTTAATTTGATTGAGTAAAATTTTAAAATCATCAATTCCCTGCGGATCGACCCGTATTCGCCGCGTGCTACATTCGTACACCGTGCGCTTGCGGTTATTTTTAATTTAAATTCGTTCGACGGTTTTCTAACTCGATAGAATTTCCGTTAATGTAGCACGCGGCGAATACGGGTCGATCCGCAGGGAATTGATGATTTTTAAATTTTACTCAATCAAATTAACCAAAGTTGGAAGAGTGATTAACTAAAAAGAAGAAGAAAAATGACAAAAGAAAATAGATAAAAATGTGAGAGTGTTAAGACAATTTAGAGGCAATTTCCACTCTCTAGATCACATAAATCAACAAAATGAAGTTATGATCTCTCTTTTCTTGTCATTAGTGAATTAGTTGATGTGCTTATCATAAGTATGGTATATTTGTGCTATTAATTAGCTCAATATAAACCATCAAACTATAACACAACCACTAATACACTTTTAAATCTCATAAAATATGACAACAAAGTTGAAAGCAAAATTTATTTTAAGCATGGCCTATTAACCATTAATTAGAAATATAAGCCATCAAATTTCAATTTCAACAATCACTTCTTTGCCATAATCATATGTAGATGAAGAGGCAATTTGTGTTTTGTTTGTTTAAGCATAGCCTATTTGTCATAAACAACATAGACTATCAAATTCAAAGCTAAACAACATCATTAAACCACTTCATTCATTCTCATTAAACATAAAAAGAGAGCATAAATATCAAATTAAGTTGAAGCTACATGATTAGAGAGCTTCATTACCCCTAAATTGAAGGGGTTTAGCCTCTCATATTTGTCATCATATGAACAAGTGTAGCAACAACATGAAAGAAAAAAAGAAAGAAAAAAGAAAGCAAATGAAAAGAAAACTAGTCTACTTGCATAAAAGAGAAGAGATCTGTACTACAACATGAAAGTAAATGAACATGTAATTAAAAAGAAACAATAATTAACATTGCATAAAAAAGAATTACATAAGAGAAGAAATGGCTAAGTAGCCATGAAAAGAAAGAGAGAATTGATTTTATTTTCTAAACTAAAACTAACTAACTAAGAGAAAGATAGCTACATGAAACATAAGGGGTATTTATACAAGTTAGAAACCCTAATGCATATTTTTGGGGAGTACCCAAAATGCCCCTTAGGAAGTGTGGAGGCCAAGTAAACATTAACATGTCTTAATCCCCCATTAAACGTACATGAAACCATTAGCTCCATAAGCATGTGCATTAGCCTTTAATTTGTACATTAAGATAGGTGGGTAGGTGGGGTCCTCCATGTTCTTCACTTTGAATTATTTCCATCTTCATTCCTTTGTATTAATTTTGTGCATGCATATCTTCATGAAACCACTTCTATTTGAGATCAAAATCCTACAAAAATATATACAAATTTTCAATTAATTTTTCTCAAAGAAATATATGCACACAAATGACCGTTTTGCCCATATATGAAGATGAATATGTGACAATTTGGAATAATTTGAATTTTTGGTTTAAACAAGTTAGAATACCTGATATGATCATTTAATTAATTCAAATAGATTAAATATGGTGGTAAAATATGCACATTTACGTGCACATCACCTAATGATAGAGTATTCAGACTTGAAATTCATGCGTGATATAGAATATAATATGTCGATCCTGAATTCACATTCAACCTTAATTAAGGGGCATTGAGTTGAAAATGTTCCAAATTAGAAGTGGTGGCCGATTCAACTAAAAAGCTAAGCACATCTTCTTAAACCTAGTCATACTAAAAGCAATATAAATAAATGCAAAATTTTTGCAACTGGGATAGGAATGATTCCAAATATTGAGAATCCAATGAGTTTTTCTTGTGAGATAATGTTACAATAAGGATCGTGAAAGAACCTAGATCTCATTATAAGTTGAGAAACAGATATGAAAAGGTTCTACATGATATTGGCGTTTATAAGCATCAAAGGGAGTAGATTGATAGAATAGATAATTACAACAATATAGCTTATTCGTTGACTAAGAGACAAACTTGATCTTTTTGAGACAACCGATTGGAGGAATAGGATTAAAATTACATAACTAACCCTAAGTGCAAGTGGGAGATTGAAAGAGTGAGTGGTTTTCCCTATGGGCAATCATGCAATTTGTTACGTATATATAGCTCTATAATGAATCTTGTTCGTAATAAAGGTGTTTAATTTTCTATTATATACTTTTCATATTATGATATATTAGTTAAGTAATTAATTTAAATATATTAATATAGAAAATCCTTAAATGGTATGTTTTGTGGTATAGTTTAAGGGAGTTGTAATCAAGAAAAATTATCATAATATAAAATAACATATTACTTTAGATATTCCTGGCCAAGATGTTTTAAAAAAAGATTCTGATACATCCACTAAGACCATAGTTCATAATGCTTTCTAAATATTAGGCAGTGTATTACTCATGGCTACTGGGGGAACGAAAGGGTTGTGTACTCGTAGTTATTAGATAAATATGGAATGACTAGCCAAAGAGGTTTTCGGTTGGTTAATAACAACTTGGTCAAACATGAAATCTCAGAATGATAATGTTACATAGTTCACTCTACTTATTATGGATCTCCAATTTGAATACTCCACTTTGATTATCGTTAAGTCATGACATGGTGATCCATCGAGTGATTATAGTTGAGGCTAAGTTGAAGCTTTGGAAATGAAGCACCTTTCATTAGAAAATTCGTTTCCTTGAGTGTTTGAGACTATGTGGTTTGTATCACAGTCAACTATAGTCAGTTCAAAGACAAATCTCTAGCTAGAATAATACAGTTGATAAAAAATCTTATTATTGAACCAAAAACTTTTCTGTAGACTAACCGAGTTGAACAAGGATGTACTGGACTTTTGACCAAAACTAAGTTCTATAAATCCTAAAGTGATATAGTGTTAACGAATAGAATGTGTGTAAATTATTGTTACTAAATGGTACGACTTAAAATTAAATAAAATATGATTTGTTTGAAAAGCTCCATAAATAATAAATTTGCTCAAACTATCACACCACTATCTATGGTGACATATGAACATTTATATTCGAATTTTTCAACACTAATTAATGATCAAGTTTACACATCTAGGCCACAGAATCGCATTTTTAAATGCTCCAAAAAATCACACGATTTAATTAATTTATAAAAAAATTAAAGTAATTAAATTAACTAAATTAGTTAATATTTGAGAAACGTAAATTTTTATTTAATTTATCTGATGTGTGGGAACCGTTTGAGATTATTTAAATGCATATACAAAAGTCAGGTTTGGATGCGTAAATATACGATATCTGTGTACTTTAAATTGATTTAAATAAAAGATAATTGTAATAAAGGGTTTATGGAAAATTTTCCATTATACGTCATTATAGGGTTGGCCACATATTGAAAAGGGCAAGAGAGTTGGAGTGAGAGAAAATTAAAGTATGGCTGCACAAAGGTTGGGTTAGGTAAAGTTGGACCAAATACTTAACCCGATTCATATAGGTACGTATTAAAGATATACAACTCGTACACGATCTTATATAAGGTTGGGTATAAGTATGGGTTGGATCCGGTTTAGTAGTGTTGGGTCAGGTTATATAACACTACAACAAAAAATGAGAATTTGTAAAAGAATCAAAATAACATATCAAAATATTCAACCCAAAATAGTATTTTAGATGTCATAATGCCGTAGGAAGAAAATATTCACTATAACATACGTTTCATTATAATTCATAACAAAATACATCACATAGAATTTATTCACTACATAATTCGTTAAGAGTTTCATTCTAAAATACATTAAAATGCTCTTATAATATTCCTCTAAAGTTCACAATGAACCCTATGGGTTTTGACCATGGGTTGACATCGAATATGATTTATTAAGTATATTTTTTCTAAAATACTTATACTTTATTCTAGGTTTTGACTACTATAATTTTACTTGGGTTGACATCGAATGAGCTTTTTAAAGTAGGGTTAGGTTGGGTTAAAATATGGTTGGGTTGTATAAAATTTCACACCCCGCTCGTATACTGTATGGTTGCAAATTGTAATCCGTATCTGACCCAAACTAGGATGGGTTGAGTAGGGTTTATGTGGGTTGGGACATGTTGGCAGGTTGGATTGGGTCAAATATGGGTTGTGCACACACATAAATTAAAGGGAATAATTAGGGAAGTTTTAATTGAAAGAAAGGAAAATGTTTTATTGTTTCAAATAAAATAGATTCACTAATTTTTTTCTCATTCATCCTTTCCTTCATTCTTTTTTTCTCCTCCCTCTAAGCCTTGCAGAAATTATCATTTTCTAGTCCAAAGAAAAATCAATCCCAAATCGATTGAAAACATAAAATAAAATAAAACCTTAGTTGATTTGTCTTTCTCTTGCAAAGTTGGGTGTGAATTCATTTGGAGATCCAAGGAAAAATCATAAATCAAGGTGTTATAAAAAGCAAGGCATTTCATGTTTAATTTCCTCTTTTTGAATTCATTCATGATGTTTAAAACTAATCTAGTTAATATATATGTACATTCATTACCACTTATTGACCCTATTTTGAAATCCTCTTATGTATTGTCGATTAAGTGCAATTTCAACCTTATGCATGCTCTACTGAGTATTGATATTGTTCTGATTAGGCTAAAATCATTAGTTGACATAGAGTTGTTTTGCTGTAAAACTTACCTTTTTATCAGAAACTTAATCAATTAATTATTTGATTAAAACTAATTTGTATTATGGAACTAGTTTTCTTGTTTGTTGATTTGAGATTATGAGTGTATGTAGATCTAATTTATTGTAATAAAATTTTCTTTTGTTTTTACAATTTAATTCTCTTAAAACATGAACTTAATATTTAATCGAATTGAATTATATGTGTTTGTATGCATATATATATATATGTATGTATGTATGTTTGTATGTATGTATGCGTGCATATGTATGTATGTATATGCATGCGTGTGTGTATATATGTATGTACGTATATATGTATGCATGTATGTATGTACATATGCACGTTTATATATATATATATATATATATATATATATATGTATGTATGTATGTATGTATGTGTGTGTGTGTGTGTGTGTGTTCGCATGCGCATGCATGTGTGTATATTCATATGCTTCATCTTCATTGTTGCTTAAAATTTTCGCAAAAGTTTAATAGGACATAGCGACCTCCAGTAGGAAGATAAATGCATCAACCAAGCTAATATAGGTTTCCTTGGGAATGAACTGACCCAAGGGCCGACCGATTTATATGCATGGGTTCCTCCCACATAAGGATAGAAAATCAGCCAAAGTGGCTCTGAGGAGGGAGAACAATCAGACCGGCAGAGAAAAGCATACCTACTAAAGTACTGCCACCCTAGAAAACCGCTAATAAAGCCGCCTTGCCGCCAACTACTCCTATCTGACTTGGAAAGTAGCAACAAACTCTGAGTTACACTCCCTGCATTCTGCAAAAGAAGCAACCATGGTATGGAAAGGCAGTTTGTCACCATATATGCATGTGTCGTTATCAACCCTCTAGCTGACAAAAATCCCATGGTCCAATCTACCGTATGGATCGCGAATATCCTCAGGCAATCTCAACTGCAGATCAAAGGAGGCTTCCTCATATAAAAACCCCAAGCATTTCACTAGGCAAGGGGTCAAATTCAGAAAACTTAGATGGACAACTCTTCCCACCATACACTATCATCTTCAAACATTCTCCATCATCTTCATGTATCCATTGTAATAATATATCTGTATATAGTGAGAATAATATATACACTAAATGTTGGCTTTCATTTTGATAAAATCACTCTGAAATATATGTTTCTTTATTACTAGTATTCCATCATTAATTCACGATCATATACTACAAAGCAAGCAACATCATTAAAATCCCACTCACTCATAATTTCTGAGGTTGATTAGTTATTTTGTATCGCTGATGGATTTTTTAGTCAACATTTTGGCACTAGAAGGAGACCACCTTTGAAACTTTCCAACTCCCTTTAACCTTACCTAGACTCCACACTCAACATAGCGATGAATTGTCAATGCCAACGACAACTCGCATGATCGAGACATCAGTGGTAATACACCCGCTGGTATTCCCTGCCCTTTCCCTGGAGTCTATAGCGAATTCTAGCATACCCAATCCAATTACATCGCTGGGATGGGAACCCTGAGCCAAGAAGTAAATGGCCTAAGGGCCGCACCAGAAACTCACTCCATCATGGGCCCAGGACTGCCATCACCTCAGGCAGTCAGCAACTTCCCAACGTCGCCGATCATCCGAAGCACTCGCATATTACAGACCCCTCAAAGTGTACGGATGGCATCCAAAACCTCCATCCATGCAGCCTCGGAGCCAAAAGATAACAACATAGTTGGGGGAGAGCAGAACAACCATCGGGATGGTGAAATCCATGAGCCGCGTCTTCAGTGTCAAAGCGATCAAGCTCAAACCGTGGCCAAGAGATCCAAACTCGCCTTTGTACACTTCCACCCGCAAAGGGAAGTACCTCATCCTGTGCATAGGGGACAACAAGCCTGATTGTCACACTAACCTCCATTAAGCAGAAGATCTTTTTCCCCAGGTCACTATTATATGCCGTATTCCCTTGATTAGCTGCATACCACCAAGAGCCTCCGCCCGTCGATGCAAGGTCGTTCTCATAATGGGTGGAAGCCAGCCTCAAGGATGAAATGATCTAGTTGCATAAATAGATCAACTGAATATAAGCCCACGGCGGTGGCCTGTCTGACGACGAAGGTGGAGAACAATTCTCTACGAAAATCCTCGGAATCCATCTCTCAAGATGGTGCACGCTATTGCAAATAGACAAATAGGATGGGAGCATGGACCTGTCGGATCACCTTGCCACCTTTACCTCAATTATAAGAGCCAAGTAGCTAACAGGTTGTGTGAAGTGTTTGCTATTCCCGTCTACACTTATCGGGTCGACATCTTATTGGTTCTTACACTTAGCTCCCAATAGCATCCGGTCGTGGGCACAACTATACTCTGAATTCAAAACTATATTTTTTGCATCAAGAACTCATGTCATGATGGGCAGTGAGCTTTCCAACATCCAGCAGGGCTCGTCGAAAAATATCCAGCCCGTGGGGCCGATAAGAACGGTCTGACAGTCGCCTTGTTATTTGGCATGCGATACAAGTGGAAGGAACTCCAGAAGAGACTAGCCCCATCTCTTGCTGATTTCTATCAATGTGCAAATGGAATCATGAGGGTGGAAGACATGGGTTTTTCAAATAGCGATAAAGAGAGACGACGCCACCTCAAATTTCACTAGAAAAGAAACCATGACTGATGAGAATGGAATCGGCAAAATCATGCAAAGAGAAACCGTGATGATGGCCTGAGGAGCCGAGCTCGATATGCTAGCTATACTCCTCTGAATAGAGAAATGGAAATCATCCTCCTCACAACCAGAAATCAAGCGCCCTTTCGAAGGCCACATAATAGTTGGGCGAGGTAATCGCCCCGTAGCGATTGTCAATATTGTCTCTTTCATCAGATCAACGAACATTCTACTAAAAACTGCCGTGTTCTAAAGGAAAAAATCGAGAGACTGATTAGGGAAGGATCGCTTGTGGAATATGTTAGACAAAAATTAGATCATAGGATGGCCTATGAAAACCGTCTAATTAATCCGTCCCTATAACCAGCTGGGGACACTATGGACATGTATGACATTCTTACCATATGCGGAGGACCACAAATAACATGAAGAAATCAGAGGGCACTCATCTGATATCAAAGAGAAGTCGCCACCTCTGACCAAGTATATTCATTGGAACAATGGGCCATTAAGCCTCCAAGAATAGAAAAGGAAGATCCTCTAATCACCATCACAACTCAGGATCAAAGGATAATGGTGTACCATCACTACGACCCAATGCATATAACTATGACGATGGCTGGCACTAACATCTACCTGGCTTTCCTTGATGGGGTAAGCTCGGTCAATGTCATGATCAGAGAAACCCATGACGTGCTCAGGTTGTAGGCATCCCATCTCGCACGTTATGTATAGCTCATTTATAGGCTCGACAGAATTGGGATAATCCCTATGGGGGTAGCAACGCTCATAACTACCTTCAGTACGGAGCCCACCAAAGAAAAGATTCAAGTCAGTTATATGATCCTGGACTGCCCATCTACATACAACTTGCTCATTAGGCGACCGACCCTAACCGAATTGGATGTTATCGTGTCATACAGCCACGTGATAATGAAATTCCCGATGCTAAACAAGATAGGCGAGGTTAAGGGAGACCAACAAATTGTGAGGCAGTGCTATGGGACTTCCCTGCGTCTAGTAGAGAAGGGTGACCTAATGATTCAAGAGGAATCCACCACCGATGTCAATACCCCACTGGAACCTGAGAATGCGACTCCCTTAAGTGCAACCCTAAGGATGTGCGACTAAGTCATCAACATGGGATCAATGGAAGGTCGTCTCTCTTTTCCAAGACAATGTCAACCACACAATTTTAGGATACCTGGACAGGGATGAGTTCTTACATGCTCATTCACCAGGTTCGACGACAGCCTACATCCTGCCAAGGGACCACACGAACTACTGCTCCCCTTCCTGATAGGAAGACGTGCTCGGTAAGGGTGGATTACCGTGCATCAACTTCACCTAAGCACGACAGAGATGCCCAATGACCTATAGGTTATCCCAATGCTACCCGACCAACTCCGTTAGGAAAACCCAAGATATAACTTTTGCCTCCTGGGGTGCATGGAGGAGCTAGATGGCAATCGAAACGGTCTAATTCCCCTCGCCCGTAATGCTCCTTGTCCCGACGGGACGAAACACTATTGTCGAGACTGGCCCATGATAACTTAGTGCAATGCCGTGACATTATCTTTAAGGTTCGACATTCACAGTGTGTTTACAAGCAAATAAGATAGCTTCATTTTATCCCCTGGGTGTCGAAAAGGGCGCCCAAAAGCAATTAATCTAGGTCCTTCTATGCAAACCCCACGGGCCTCAACTTCAACCACTAGGTGTTAGAAAGGTCGCCCGCAAGCAAATAAGTCGGCTCCTTCTGTGAAAACCCCACGGACCTCAACTCCAACCCCTTGGTGTTGGAAAGGGTTCCCGTACAGATAAACAGAGTCCTTCCACGCAAACCCCACGGACCTCAACTCCAACCCCTGGGTGCCCGTAAAGATTGGAAGAGACCCGAGACAGTGACTGAAATAAAGAGTTTTCTTGGATTAGTTAGCTATACCCAGAGATTTTTCAAGGATTTCTCTCATATAGCAACATCGATGAGTAAACTAACAAGGAAGGACGTAAAGTATGTTTGGACCGATAACTGTGAGGAGGCATCATAAAAGTTGAAACATTTATTGACCAATGCACCCGTGTTAGTTGTCCTGGACAGAAATCAAAATTTGTTGGTGTATACCGATGCGTGTGGAACATGATTAGGAGCATTATTAATGCAGAGGGGTAAAGTGATTTCCTATGCTTCATGACAGCTCATACTGCATAAAGTTAGATATCAGACTCATGACTTAGAGTCGGCTACCATAATATTTGCTTCGAAGGTATGGAGACTGTAGGAAATGCTGATTACGGATCTTAAGGCTGGATTAACACAAGAGGAGGATGAATAATGTTAAATTAATTTCATGAATCTTTTTCAAATTAAATCCAAACAGATGCAATTCACAAACACAGAAACAATCATGGAATCAGACACTGATGCAAATAGTAAATAAAAGCAGTAAAGGAAAGAACACACCGGAATTTTATACTGGTTTGGAGTTACCCTACATCCAGTCCCATACAATTTCTTGTGCAGATTTCTTTTCAAATATAATGTCGATATTACTCAATTTCAAGTCCACGAGATACATCCTCCTGCATTCGAGTCTAGGGCCAACTCTCTTGATTTAACCAGGCTGTAGATACCTAATTGATTTACGGACTACAATCACACCCAATTGTTTTACGTGCCACAATCACACCATTTCCAATCACACTTTGATAAAGTGAGACTCGAGACACTTCTTTGATTACAAACGATCCAATAACTCTGAATAGCACTAAGAATTTTGAGAGAGAGTGGCACAGAATCAAACTAGAGATGATCGAGTTTGATTTCCTTAGAATTTTGGCAGAGTTTTGTTAAAGCATTTGAAATATAAGAGAATATTTGAGTGGAGAAGAAGGAGTGAAGAAATGAAGAAAAACTTACTCAAAGTTCATTGAAAAAACCTAGTATTTATAGGAGAACAATGGTCATGTCCATTCGCAAAAGGTTATGACGAATAGATGTTTCTTTTAAAAATTTGAATTTTAAATTCTACGGCTACCATGTTGACATAGGGGGACGAGGGATGTCAACATGCCTATGTTAAGTTTTAAAATAGTTTTTGCTTTAAAATGATTTCTATTCTAAAACTTGTCAAAAAAATTTCTAAACTTTGTAAACGATTTTGAATATAGTTTAAACTTATAAAAGAGTTTTAGAAGTAATCTTAAAATATAATCTATAATATAAAAGTAATATTAAAAACTAAATATAGATTTCTTTAAATATATTAAAGCTAAATATTAAAATCAAGAGATAGTTTAAAAAAAGAGATGACTTTGAAATCAATATGATTATAAATAGTTTTTGAATTAAAGCTAAAATATTTAATTTAATAGAGATGACTTTAAAAAGATAGTTTTGAAAAAATAAGTCATTTGAAAATTTCGTGGATTCCATCCCACTAAAGAGGTCGTGGGTTCCATCCCACTACTAAAACGAGAAGGTGGATTCCATTCCACAGTTAAAATCTAAATAAAGATTTTAGTGCTATTATGAAGTTTTAACATAAATCTAGACTCTATTACTTATCCTGATATCTTGAACTCTTGAACTCTTAATACTCATGAGTCTTCAGCCTTGATTTCTTCGATCTTGAATTCATCAGTCTTGAATCTCTATACTCAGTCTTGAATCTTTATACTGTACAGTCTTCATTCTCAGCACTTGCATACATATATACATACACACACACACACACACACATATATACATATACATACATATATCTTGCATATACATATGTATCTAGACAAGAATCTTGTATTTATATTTTATAACAAGTCATAAGATTGTTGTCATCAAAACCATCATCTTAAGAACTAACAATCTGCCCATTTTCGATGATGACATCCTCTGTTTATAAAATCTACTCCAACAAATTTCGATTATACTCCGACTCCCCTTTATTCCAATAACTCCCCCTTAATATACTAACTAACCTATTTTATATTCTTCACCTTTGTCATCAACAAAAACTAATCCTAAACTACAAAATTCTCCTTAAACTAATACTAAAAGCTAATAACGAGTATAATAAGCGAAACATAAATCTAATTTTATTATATATGATGTTACATTACACATATATATGAAACATAGACACAAATATATAAAAGTACACAAAATATAAAAAAATTAATATAATAACAATCCAACGAGAGTCCATGACAATTGGTGACTTGTGAATCAAATAATTAGGGTATGGAGACAAAAGTTTCCATGTTGTTCGACCAAATTACCGTTTTTGTCAAAACGGACTTCTCCAACGCAAATAAATTTATCGTCTTCTGTTAGTTCTTGAGATGATGGTTTTAATGACAACAACCTTAGAATAGGATTATAAAATATAAATACTAATATTATAGTTTAGAAATATATGTATATGCAGGATTTAACCATGTAGGTACCAAGAATGAAGACTGTACAATATAGAGATTCAAGATATCAAGATTGAAGACTCATAAGTATCAAGAATATCAAGATTATCAAGAGTTCAAGATTTCAAGAACAAGTAATTTAATTAGGAATTTTGTTAAAACTCCTAGAAAAGCACTGGCATCTTAAAATCCAATTTATTCATGTAATAGAATCCACTTCGAGCCTGTTAAAAGGATGGAACCCTAAGTAGGATGGAACGTACGAAAAATCTAGTGGAACATCGTTTTGTATCCGCTAACCTTTTATTCAAAATTATTTTACAAAATTATATCTTGTTTTCAAAATGTTTTCAAAACCTTCCTTTTAAAAGAATCAAAAACATCTATCCTGATTTTAAATATTTTTAGCCTCAAAATAATTTTTATTTTCAAAATCAAATTATCCATAGTTTTAAACTATCTTTTGATAATAATATATTTAACTTTTAATATTTATACTTAGATTTAAATATAAAATTATAGTAAAATTTTATATATATCAAAATATTATTCTCTATATTTATTTATGTATTTTAACTATAGTTAAGTATATTTATAAAAGTTTAAAATAGTTTTAATATAAGATAAAAGTTATTTTCAAAGAAAAACAAAACACCAAAATTTCCTTAGGGATGTCGACATACCCAAGTTACCTATGTCGACATAGTGTTAGTTGATTTCAAAAATATGTATTTCAAAAGAAGTGTCTATTCGTCATATCCCTTCGCGAATGGACATGGCTGTTGTTCTTCTATAAATATGGGATGTTTTCAACGAATTTCTGATAATATTTTTCTAGTTTTCACTCCTCTTCTTCTTCCACATTTCTTTATACATATTCTCACCATTACTCTGCCAAAATCAACATCAAATCTAACTAAACCATTTCTGGTTTGATTCTCTATCACTATTTCAACAAGATCCTCAGTGCTATTCGGGGTTATAGGCTTCTTTGTAATCATTTCTGTGAGAAAAGGTGTGATTATAGCCTTGGAAATCAATCAAGTGAGAAAAGGTGTGATTGTAGCCATGGAAATCAATCAAGTGAGAAAAGGTGTGATTGTAGCCCTGGAAATCAATTGGGTGAACTTGTTGCCTGTGAAATCAAGTATCTCTACCCAGAGGATTGTGAATCTGGAGGGTGTATGTCACGACCCGAAGTTCAGCGTTCAAAAATCAACATCAAATACCTCACTTGTATTCGACTGCCGAAGATTCGAACGTTGAATTTTAGTTCAGATGGAGCTTATAACAACAATTAGATGAATATAAACAGCGGAAAATAAAACTGCCAACATCAATATCCCAGATACAACATCACAAAATATCAATACGACAACAACACCAACATCAGAGTATTTTTATACATATACAACACAACTCCAAAATAGATCACCACAACATAACCACAAGTGATTGCATTCCAAGAAAATCTTCAAAGAGATAAAGCAATAATGAACATCCAAACTGAGAACCTCGAGATCCAAAAGTTTCAAAATATCTCCAAGTTAAAACCTTCAAACTAGTAGCCTCCAAACCATACGACTCCAAGATCCAGCTAGTACAAAAACATAGAAGACCTGCTACTAGGCTGCCCGTGTGGAAACTATGGGCACCTAGAGTTTAGAAAGGAAACAATAAACTCCGGGTTAGTCATGGGACTGGTATGAGTAAACAAAAACGGTTGCCTTGAAAATAAAAGCAGTTTATTTTAAATCAAAGCAAACAAAAGAATTTTGAAAGAAATTCGCAATGCTTTTTGAAAATGAAACTACCATAAGGCCTCCCGCCACACACACAATGCAAAAGCAGACTTGGAGGAGATTTCTCCTTATGACAGTCAAAAATGCTAGATACAGGAAAAAACACTTTTAAATACTATTGTTAGTGCATAGTGTGAAAACATTTTTCAAAAGTATGATATTAATCTTAGCCAGCATACGTACCATTATAGTATGCCTACTATAGCTACCATATTAGATGGCAGGTTCTATAACTAAAACCGTATTGGGTTCGTATTGGTAATTGGATTTCCAACAAATGGTCAGGCTAAGGAACTTCCTGGGCCACATGGGTACGCCTCTGGAGGGACGTCCCGAGAATCTAGCCGGATCTCTTCCAACACAAGACCGGTTACCGCTATAACTAGGTAACTACTACACGAGTATGCCATTCCACGGTTGTAACCAACCTTTATCCAGGGCCCCAACATCAATCACAAAGGAATATATATATATATATATATATATATATATATATATTCTATATCCACATAAGTTAAATATCTGGGCTCCATACCATGATACCACTTCTATCCAGAAGGAAATGCACGTACCCTAAGGGGTGCTACCCCCATTAACCTTGCTGCATCTTTCCTGTTTCGACCATTACCGGGTTGTGAGGTTCGACAAAGTCTCGTCCACAAAGCTACGCTTTTTACAAAAGCCATGCTTTGATCATCTAATGTTCAACAAATGATCATCAATACACAGCAGCACTTAGTGTGCCACACTACCAAATTGGGAGTATATCGCTGATAACTCAACCACATAACCTCTAAGCTCATACGTCTCAGAGAAGGGTGTTAAGCTAAGAGAATAAATTCTCCGCCAGCAACATATATGTATTTTTAAGAAATTGGCTTTATATCTCAAAGTGTAGTGTCAGACACACGACCATACAAGTCTGTTCCGGGTTCGAACAGAACCGAAGGCACTTCGTCCAATAAAGGAAGAAGCCCGTGTAAATCCGGGCGTCCACAATCCCGATTGGACTTCCCATCACTTAGGGAATCCCTATACCGGAGCATCTCGGTGCAGAGATAATCGATAGGTTATCCTATCGTTTTTGAAGACACCCTGTCTTCACCACCGGTCTTCAATTGCTCTCCATTCGTCGAATCACTATTCGAAATGGGTTATATGACACAAAGGTCCTTCCCCAGCTAATCCGAATAGTGTGCGTCAATTTTTAAACATGTGAATGTGTCATTCACAAAGATTCACAGGTTCGATGTGGGTTTCGGATAACCAACAGGAATCCGACTCCCTATCGCATCGAAATTCAAAAGCCGTTTTACGGGCCAAAGTGATTTTATATTCTCACAGAGGTATATTCATCACAGATAACATAGCTTGGCATAAAGCAATTCAATCACAAAACATCACAATTAAAATCAGAGATATCAATCAAAATACATTATACAATAATTATCAATCATGTCCGGCTAAGATAATTCAATTGTGTGATTTAAACTAATTAATCCCATAATTAATTTCATTAATTATCTTTAATCAATGATTAGTTATCCTTAATTAAAATTTAACTAAATCTTTAATTATCTTCATAATTAAATCATCACTTAATTTATTACCCTAATTAATTCATTCTTAATTGTTCATAAATTAAGTCTTAATTATTCTTATTAATTTATTATTTCCCCAATTAATTATCTTAATAAGTTAATCCCTAAATAATAATTAAATATTAGGTAATTAATTTAAATAATTTATTTTAAGTAAATCATTTATTACATAAGTAAATCATTTAATCTTTAACATCATTTTTTTATAACATTTCATAACAAATATTTTTATAAGTAATGTGACAAGAATGAATTTAAATTAATTCACTTAAAAAAAATATCTTACTTAAAATTAAGTTGTTTTAAATATAAATGAAAACCATCTTTTAAAACATGAATTTTAAAATTTTAAATTTTTTGAAATTTCTTGTTTTTATTTGGCAAAATTTCCTGTTTTCTGACTTTTCCCCGAACCCCTTCGCCTCTTCCCCGAGAAGTTGCTCTGCGTGCTTCGAGTTTCCCTGAAATCTCACCCGAGTGACACATTTTTTTTCTTTTCAAAAATTTTTCTATGTACCATTCGAACGACCCGTACACTACTTCGAGTTCATGCTCGAGTTTAAATTCCTATTCCCCGAAACTTCCTTCGAGTCTTTCCCGTGATTACTGCGATCCCATACCTTTCTTCCCTAAACACACTACTGGTACACCCATGGGTACCGTGCACATGCACAATCGAGTTCGCCGCCATTAGTTGAATCTCTGGCCACCCCCAAGTCAACGACCATCCATCTGAACCACGCAAGCATCCAAAAACCCAAAATCATTGCTAAATCAAAATCGAGCTACTGATGAGAACTGGAGCAAAAACCATTGCCATGAAACCGCCACGCTCCTCCTCCTCTGACCTCCTGACTGTCAACCCCCACCGGCCACGTCTCTGACAAACCCCAACCTAACACCTCCCCGAGTACCACTACACTCGATCCACCAAAAAGCCCAATGCCGATCGAAATTCTTAGTTCAACCCAAAATTAGGTTTAAGCCCTAACTCGATCCAGATATCTACTCATGACGAATTATAAAATTTCACAGCATTTTTCTCGAATTCAACCTTGTTCCAGCAACCCTCAAAACAAATTCCAAGCCTCAATTCACTCGAGATCGCCAGTGATTTACAAAATGCCCAAATTGTTCAACTCGAGAATTCCAACATTTTCAAAATAAAAAATCATGAAACCTTTATTAAAATTCATCATTCCCTAATACTAATCTGCTCTAAACATTTGATTTTGAAAATTATTCATTCGAATTTTGACTCATAACAGTTTTTTCTTTTTCTTCTGTAATTTCTAGTTCCAGGTCCTAAATTATGGGTATTGGCCTTTTAAATGTTTAAACCCTCAATCTTAAATGATTTTAACCACCTTTTGTTTTTGATACTTCAATCTAATCATACAAGAATTGATGAATTTGATTTTTATACAGCTTTTCCCAAAAACTGTTGCTAGAACAAGATTTATAATCCTGTACATCAACATGCACAGGTAAAAAAAAACATATTTCATTCAAATTTTGTTACATGCTAATCCATTTTCAATCTTATATATATCAGGCATTAAATCAACCAGATGAAAATCAAATTCCTAGAAAAATTTACACACCAATTTGGAATAAAAAACAGAAGTGGACAGAGGGAAATTCTGTAATTCTTTGAACTGCAATTTTTTTTCTAGCTTGATTTCCTTTGAGTTATTTATCTGCAGTAAATTTTGCATAAGCTAGTTTAAGATTTGGATGTATCTATTCGCTTATTCTTTTAACAATAATATAAAATAATTAAATTTACTTACACTTATTCCTAGTTGAAGCAGAAGTGAAATTCTGGCCTGCAACTTCAACTTTTTATATTGCTGTTCTTTTTTCTTTTCTTTTCTTTTTTTATATTGATTCCTAAACTTCTTAAATCCTTGCAGTTCTCTCTTGACACTGGAAAACTTGTTGAATATTTGTATTATCTCTGAATCCTTCTTCTTATAGCTTGAGAACTGAAAGTGATTGTTACAGATTTTTTTTCGTTTCTGGATGTAGTTTCTTATTTTAAATTTGTTGAGACAAAGAGATTTGTTTCTTTCTTTTGATGATGATATTTTCTGAAATAAAACTGAAGATAGAAGATATTGTATAGGTTTATTTGCTTTTAAAAAAAATTACTTAAGAAAAGAAATTATTAAAAGGACACTTGTTACTTCTCTTCTTTTATTGAATTACATTTGTCACTATGTCATTCTTAATTTAACACTTGTAATAAAAAGATTTTTCTTTATTAACATTAAAAATTTACATTATATAATTTATTTTTAAACTTATATTTCTAATTAATAAATGTTAGCTTTATATAAATATTAGCTTGATGTTAATGAATATTGTCAAAAGAAAGTGTTTTGAATTTTTTTTAATACACATTAAATAATTCTCATAGACGTGTATATATGAATGCAAACTATTTTACCAAACATTTCATTTTAAAATTTAAATTCAAATTGAAAATCGAATCCAATATATAAATTCAAACCTACCCATGTATGCACACACACACACACACACACACACACACACACACACACACACACACATATTTATATATATGAATAAAGTTAAAATCAAATGATTTTAAAAACTTTTAATATTTCAAATTTTAAACTTAAAAGAAATTTGAAATTCTTTATCATTTATATCATCATTTATTTATTTATTTATTTTGAAACTTTTCAAATTTTTATTATAAAAGTTCAACATTTACAAATTTTTTAAATTGATGAATTTTGGTATGTTACAGATTCCCCCTCCTTAAGAAAATTTCGTCCTCGAAATTTGGAAGAGAGAGAAAAGTAAACAAAGAATATACGAATTCAGAAAAGAATAGAGAAATGGCTTACCAATTTAAGCCGGAATATCCACCCTGCATTTGGGATAAGACTTTTGCATACTGTCTTCTGTCTCCCAAGTATAGTCCTTTGGGTCTCCGCTCCACTGCACTTTAACCAATTTCACAATTTTGTTCCTTAATTGCTTTTCGTCTCGAACCACAATCTTAATTGGTTCTCTTTTAATTGATAAATTTGGCGTGATCTCTAGATCCTGCTGTGCTGCTTCTTCGATAATGCTGTCTGGATCGGGCACGTACTTTCGAAGATGTGAAACATGAAATACATCGTGTACGCCAGATAACCGGTTAGGTAGCTGTACTAGATATGCTAGAGGACCAATCCTTTCTGAAATAGGAAAAGGACCAATGTATCGCGGTGCCAACTTATCAGTTTTCCCAAATCTTAACACACCCCGCATTGGAGATACTTTCAAGAAAACAGAATCTCCAACTTGAAATTCCAAAGCTCTCCTTCTACGGTCATAATAACTCTTCTGGCAACTCTGAGAAGTTATTAACTTTTTCCGGATAAAACCAACCTTTTCAGTGTCTTCTTACCCCCAAACTTTCTCTTCTTCCAATTCTGATTACTAGAATTTCCGCTTTCCCTTGGAATCTCTTGCATATCCAAGGTGGCGCACCGATATCCCATATCAATAAGATCAGAGAAAGATTCTATGATGTGTGCGGTCATCCTTTCGTGATATTTCTTATTCATCCCACGAATGAATTTTTCATTTTTCTTTAAAGGCGTATTCACCAACTCCGGTCCGAAATGGGATAGTTCATTGAACTTGTTTAAGTATTCCTCAAAAGACAAGGCTCCTTGATTTAAGTCCAAAAACTCTTGATACATTCGTGAAATTCCTGCCGACGGCAAATAGCGCTTTTCAAACACCTCTTTGAATCGGCTCCAAGAAAACTCTTCTTCAGGTTCATCTATTGTGACCATTTCCCATCAAGTTGAAGCTTCATCTTGTAGCTTCCAAGAAGCAATTAGACGCATTTGATCATCCTGCAGCTTAAGCCCCTTAAAGATCTTTCCACATGATCTTATCCAAGCCTGGGCCTCAATAATTGACTCTTTGCCAGTGAAAGGCCTACCACACATCCTTGTGAAACTCTTATGCAAATCAGCCAGATTTGGCTGAGGTTGCGTAGGTACAACTGCTTCCGCTGAAGGAGAAACTTGACTAGCTGTTGTAGCATTTCCCTGACTCCCAGCCCTTCCTCTGCGCCCACTCATTCTTACTATCTGTAATTAGTAAGAAACTTGATTTAGAGATTCGGACGAGATATCTTAAGGAATATCAGCAGTTAAAGAAAATAGACTAAGAAAATTTTGGGTTTCGGTCTCAGTTTATGCTCATTCTAGGGTATACTTCACCTTATCTCTAATGAGCCATCTAATGTGTTATACTCCATAGCTAAAGTTCTTACTCAACCTTTAGCTCTGATACCACTTGTCACGACCCGAAGTTCAGCGTTCAAAAATCGACAACAAATACCTCATTTGTATTCGACTGCCGGAGACTCGAACGTTGAATTTCAGTTCGGATGGAGCTAATAACAACAATTAGATGAGTATAAACAGCGGAAAATAAAACTGCCAACATCAATATCCCAAATACAACATCACACAATATCAATACGACAACAACACCAACATCAGAGTATTTTTATACATATACAACACAACTCCAAAATAGATCACCACAACATAACCACAAGTGATTGCATTCCAAGAAAATCTTCAAAGAGATAAAGCAATAATGAACATCCAAACTGAGAACCTCGAGATCCAAAAGTTTCAAAATATCTCCAAGTTAAAACCTTCAAACTAGTAGCCTCCAAACCATACGACTCCAAGATCCAGCTGGTACCAAAACACAGAAGACCTGCTACTAGGCTGCCCATGTGGAAATTATGGGCACTTAGAGTTTAGAAAGGAAACAATAAACTCCGGGTCAGTCATGGGACTGGTATGAGTAAACAAAAACAGTTGCCTTGAAAATAAAAGCAGTTTATTTTAAATCAAAGCAAAAAAAAAGAATTTTGAAAGAAATTCGCAATGCTTTTTGAAAATGAAAATGCCATAAGGCTTTCCGCCACACACACAATGCAAACGCAAACTTGGAGGAGATTTCTCCTTATGACAGTCAAAAATGCTTGATATGGGAAAAAACACTTGTAAACACTATTATTAGTGCATAGTGTGAAAACATTTTTCAAAAGTATAATATTAATCTTAGCCAGCATATATACCATTATAGTATGCCTACTATAGCTACCATATTAGATGGCAGGTTCTACAACTAAAACCATACAGGGTTCGTATTGGTAATTGGATTTCCAACAAATGGTCAGGCTAAGGAACTTCCTTGGCCACATGGGTACGCCTATGGAGGGACGTCCCGAGAACCTAAGCTGATCTCTGCCAACACAAGACCGGGTTACCTCTATAACTAGGTAACTACTACACGAGTATGCCATTCCTCGGTTGTAACCAATCTTTATCCGGGGCCCCAACATCAATCACAAAGGAATATATATATATATATATATATATATATATATTTGCGATATCCACATAAGTTAAATATCTGGGCTCCATACCATAATACCACTTCTATCCAGAAGGAAATGCACATACCCTAAGGGGCGCTACCCCCAATAACCTTGCTGCATCTTTCCTGTTTCGACCATTACCGGGATGTGAGGTTCGACGAAGTCTCGTCCACAAAGCTACGCTTTTTACAAAAGCCATGCTTTGATCATCTAATGATCAACAAATGATCATCAATACACAACAGCACTTAGCGTGCCACACTACCAAATTGGGAGTATATCGCTGATAACATCAACTACATAACCTCTGAGCTCATACATCTCAGAGAAGGGTGTTAAGCTAAGAGAATAAATTCTCCGCCGCCGACAAATATGTATTTGAAAGAAATTGGCTTTATATCTCAAAGTGTAGTGTCAGACACACGACCATACAAGTCTGTTCCGGGTTCGAACAGAACCGAAGGCACTTCGTCCAATAAAGGAAGAAGCCCTTGTAAATCCGGGCGTCCACAATCCCGATCGGACTTCCCATCACTTAGGGAATCCCTATACCGGAGCAACTCGGTGCAGATAAAATCGATAGGTTATCCTATCATTTTTGAAGACACCCGGTCTTCACCACCGGTCTTCAATTGCTCTCCATTCATCCAATCACTATTCGAAATGGGTTATATGACACAAAGATCCTTTCCCGGCTAATCCGAATAGTGCGCATCAATTTTTAAACATGTGAATATGTCATTCACAAAGATTCACAGGTTCGATGTGGGTTTCGGATAACCAACAGGAATCCGACTCCCTGTCGCATCGAAATTCAAAAGCCGTTTTACGGGCCAGAGGGATTTTATATTCACACAGAGGTATATTCATCACAGACAACATAGCTTGGCATAAAGCAATTCTATCGCAAAACATCACAATTAAAATCAGAGATATCAATCAAAATACATTATACAATAATTACCAATCATGTCCGGCTAAGATAATTCAATTGTGTGATTTAAACTAATTATTCCCATAATTAATTTCATTAATTATTTTTAATCAATGATTAGTTATCCTTAATTAGAATTTAATTAAATCTTTAATTATCTTCATAATTAAATCATCACTTAATTTATTACCCTAATTAATTCATTCTAAGTTGTTCATAAATTAAGTCTTAATTATTCTTATTAATTTATTATTTCCCCAATTAATTATCTTAATAAGTTAATCCCTAAATAATCATTAAATATTAGGTAATTAATTTAAATAATTTATTTTAAGTAAATCATTTATTACATAAGTAAATCATTTAATCTTTAACATCATTTTTTTATTACATTTCATAGCAAATTTTTTTTATAAGTAATGTGACAAGAATGAATTTAAATTAGTTTACTTAAAAAAAAATCTTTCTTAACATTAAGTTGTTTTAAATATAAATCAAAACCATCTTTTAAAACATGAATTTTAAAATTTTAAAAGTTTCGAAATTTCTTGTTTTTATTTGGCAAAATTTCCTATTTTCTGACTTTTCCCCGAACCCCTTCGAGTCTTCCCCGAGAAGTTGCTCTGCTTGCTTCGAGTTTCCCTAAAATCTGACCCGAGTGACACATTTTTTTTCTTTTCAAAATTTTTTCTAAGTACCATTCGAACGACCCATACACTACTTCGAGTTCATGCTCGAGTTTAAATTCCTATTCCCCGAAGCTTCCTTCGAGTCTTTCCCGTGATTACTGCGTTCCCATACCTTTCTTCCCCAAACACACTACTGGTACACCCATGGGTACCGTGCACATGCACAATCGAGTTCGCCGCCATTAGTTGAATCTCCGGCTACCCCCAAGTCAACGACCATCCACCTGAACCATGCAAGCATCCAAAAACCCAAAATCATTGCTAAATCAAAATCGAGCTACTGATGAGAACTGGACCAAAAACCATTGCCATGAAACCGCCACGCTCCTCCTCCTCTGACCTCCTGAATGTCAACCCCCACCGGCCACGTCTCTGACAAACCCCAACCTAACACCTCCCCGAGTACCACTACACTCGATCCACCAAAAAGCCCAACGCCGATCGAAATTCTCGGTTCAACCCAAAATTAGGGTTAAGCCCTAAATCGATCCAGATATCTACTCATGAAGAATTATAAAATTTCACAGCATTTTTCTCGAATTCAACCTTGTTCCAGCATCCTTCAGAACAAATTCCAAGCCTCAATTCACTCAAGATCGCCAGTGACTTACAAAATGCCCAAATTTGTTCAACTCGAGAATTTACAACATTCTCAAAATAAAAAAAATCATGAAACCTTTATTAAAATTCATCATTCCCTAATACTAATCTTCTCCTAACATTTGATTTTGAAAATCATTCATTCGAATTTTGACTCATGGTAGTTTTTTTTCTTTTTCTTCTGTAATTTCTAGTTCCAGGTCCTAAATTCTGGGTATTGGCCTTTTAAATGTTTAAACCCTCAATCTTAAATGATTTTAACCACCTTTTGTTTTTGATACTTCAATCTAATCAAACAAGAATTGATGAATTTGAGTTTTATACAGTTTTTTCCAAAAACTGTTGCCAGAACATGATTTATAATCCTGTACATCAACATGCACAGGTAAAAAAAACATATTTCATTCAAATTTTGTTGCATGCAAATCCATTCTTCAATCCTGCATATATCAGGCATTAAATCAACCAGATAAAAATCAAATTCCTAGAAAAATTTACTCACCAATTTAGAATTGAAAACAGAAGTGGACAGAGGGAAATTCTGTAATTCTTTGAACTGTAATTTTTTTTCTAGTTTGATTTCCTTTGAGTTATTTATCTGCAGTAAATTTTTCATAAGCTAGTTTAAGATTTGGATGTATCTATTCACTTATTCTTTTAACAATAATATAAAATAATTAAATTTACTTACACTTATTCCTAGTTGAAGCAGAAGTGAAATTCTGGCCTGCAACTTCAACTTTTTATATTGCTGTTCTTTTTTCTTTTCTTTTATTTTTTTATATTGATTCCTAAACTTCTTAAATCCTTGCAGTTCTCTCTTGACACTGGAAAACTTGTTGAAGATTTGTATTATCTCTGAATCCTTCTTCTTATAGCTTGAGAACTGAAAGTGATTGTTACAGATTTTTTTTTTCTGGATGTAGTTTCTTGATTTAAATTTATTGAGTCAAAGTAGATTTGTTTCTTTCTTTTGATGATGATATTTTTCTGAAATAAAAGTAAAGATAGTAGATATTGTATAAGTTTATTTGCTTTTAAAAAAAATTACTTAAGAAAAGAAATTATTAAAAGGGCACTTATTACTTTTCTTCTTGTACTGAATTACATTTGTCACTATGTCATTCTTAATTTAACACTTGTAATAAAAAGTTTTTCCTTATTAACATTAACAATTTACATTATATAATTTATTTTTAAACTTATATTTCTTATTAATAAATGTTAGCTTTATATAAATATTAGCTTGATGTTAATGCATATTATCAAAAGAAAGTGTTTTGAATTTTTTTAATACACATTAAATAATTCTCATAGATGTGTATATATGAATGCAAACTATTTTACCAGACATTTTGATTTTAAAATTTAAATTCAAATTGAAAATCAAATCCAATATATAAATTAAAACCTACCCATGTATGCATACATACATACATACATACATATATATATATATATATATGAATAAAGTTAAATTCAAACGATTTTAAAAACTTTTAATTTTTCAAATTTTAAACTTAAAAGAAATTTGAAATTCTTATTCATTTATATCATCATATATTTATTTATTATTTTGAAACTTTTCAAATTTTTATTATAAAAGTTAAACATTTACAAATTTTTTAAATTGATGAATTTTGGTATGTTACAATGTACCTCGTAGCCTTGAAATCGAGGGTATAATTGTAAAGATTGCTTTTGAAAGGAAATCCGTACTTGTGTGCGGGACTGGATGAAGGGTAACTTCGAACCAGTATAAAATCGGTGTGTTATTTCCTTTACTGGTTTTACTTTATTTCTACATCTGTGTTTGTTTCTGCGATCGTTTCTGTGTCTGAATATTGCACACATTTGTGTTCAAATTAACATAAACTCAAAAATATTTAGCAATTCCTTAAAACACTATTCACCCCCTCTCTAGTGTTTATCCTAGCCTTACGATCCATAATCTGCATTTCTAACATTTGGTATCAAAGTAAGGTTTTCAAAGTTTTCATAATTCGAATTTTGAAAAAAATTCAAAATGGCTACCAACACTGGTACTGGTAACACTACCAACACTAGTTCTATTCTACATGTCACTAGTTCATTTGTAGAAGGTCAGTCTACTGTCAGACCACCACTTTTTAATGGCAGTACCTATGCATATTGGGCATGTAGGATGAAAATATATTTACAATCTGTAGGAATAGACGCTTGGAATATCACACAGACTGAATATTCTGAACCCACAACTGATTTTGCACAATGGACCGCTGAGCAAAAGACTGTTGCACAAAATAATTCTAAAGCAATGAATATTCTATTTTGTGCACTTGATAGGAGTGAATTTAATAGTGTGTCAGTTTGTAAGTCTGCATATGAAATCTGAAAAACTTTGCAAGTTACTCACGAAGGAACAAGCAAAGTTAAACAGACCAAAATTTCTATGCTCACAAATCAGTTTCAATTATTTAAAATGAATTCTAATGAGTCTATTTCAGATATGTATAGTAGATTTTAGGATACTGTGCATTCTCAAATATCCTTGGGAAAGGAATTTTTGGAAGAAGATCAAGTCAGAAAAATCTTAAATTCTCTTACTCCAGAGTGGGATCAAAAGACACTTGCGATCGAAGAGGCAAATGACATCAGTACCTTAAAGATAAAAGAATTAATTGGAAATCTAATGTCGTTTGAAGTCCAAATGATTGGGAGAAGAGAAAGCAAAGCATCTGAAAAGGAATCAATGGCATTCAATGCATTGACCGATGGATCAGACTCAAATAGCGATAAGGATGAAGAGATAGCTCTTATGACCAAGAATTTTCGAAAATTGCTGAAATACAGGAAGATGAATAATTTCAAGAGAAACAACTATAAGAATTCTAGAAATCAGAATGTAGTGCTAAACAATATCTGTGATGAACCAGGCCATTTCAAAAGAGACCGTCCGTATCCAAATAGGCAAAATCTTCCTATAAAAATGATTCCGTAAAGAAACGAAAACGTGCATTTAATGCTACTCTAGATGACTCAGAATCGTCCTCAAGTGATGATGATCAGAAGATAGATAATTCAAATATGTGTTTCACAGCAGTTCACGACTTCGACGAATTCAGAGAAACAGACTCAGAAAAAGGTACACATTTACAATACAATTGGTTGAAATTACATGCTTTGAATTGGTTGCTTGATTGATTGATTTTGAATTGGTGTGCTGTTTGAATTTTAAAATTTTAAATTTTTACTATTATTTTAGTATTATTTTTATTACTAATTTTATTTTTAATTTTAATAGTATTATAATATTTTATAGAACATACTATAAATTCAGAATTATTCCATATATGTATATACATTAAAAATAATAAGTATATATATTAGAATACTTAGGAAAAATAAATCATATAAATTCAAAGACACATTTCGACATGGTCCCCACTATGATGTCGATATGGGTACAAAATTTGAAATTCAAAATTTGAATTCAAATCATTGAATTTCCCTCCACCTTTTCAGTTCATTCAATTCTCTAAAAAGGCATCTTTTGACCAGAGAACATGTCCTTTGAGAATCTATTTATTCATTATCTTTTATCACATCTTTTCACTCTCATTTTCAAATTCAAACTCTCTCTTCAAAACTTCAAGCTCTCTACTCTCTACTTTAATGGCTTCTTCAAGCAACCCCTCCACCATGAGAATTTCCAGAATAAAAGAGCAACTCTTCAATGATCCGGAGGCCATAAAAGCATACATCAATTATGCGAACTATGGAAAAGTCCACCTCAGAAAGTTTGCTCTATTTCAAGATTTCTCTTCATATGAAATTGATTCTCTTTTTGCAAACAATCAAATTCTTAGTCTAATTAATGCTTCTCAAAATGATTTTGTTTGCTATCCAAACCTTGTTAAAATTTTCTATGCAAATCTTAATCGTGGATTTTATATTGGAAATGATGATGAAATTTGAAGTAGTGTCAAAGGAACTAGTATTGTTTTGAATTGTGATCTTTTGGGTACCATTCTCAATTGCAAGGGTACGGGAATGGATCTTTCTAGTTTTAATTTTGTCTCTCATTCTTCTCACAAACTAAAATATGGCCAATCCAATTCATAATTTATCCGAGAATCTTGAAGAGACTCTTAATTCTTTCAAGAATATTCTTTCATTCATTCTTCGAAACCAGCGACACTTAGAGTTAAGTCAAATGCAGATGATCAAGGAGCAAGAAAGGCATTTCGATGCAATACGATGGATGATTTCCTCCCTGCATAAGGATGATAACGAAGCACATTCTCCCGTCTCTCTCGCTAATGATAATGAAAATTGGGATGCCATTAAAGCAGACCTATATTTGGCGAAGAAGGATGGGTGGAAGTTCCTCGTAATGTTTGATTTTATTGGTTTGTTTGATTTGAATTGTTTGATTTGATTTGATTTGGATTTATATTTGGTGTGAAAAACATGTATAAATATGCATTGATATTTATATAATCTTTAATTAATCATCATGTTTATCTGTATAATTATCTCTTAATCTATCTATTATATACTACATTGTATAGTTTATTAATGCAGGTACTTTAGTCCAAGAATGAGGGTGAGTTATATAGTTTCGAGATTATATAGTTTGGAGTTAGTTTTTGTTGATGACAAAGGGAGAGAAATACAAAATAGGATAGTTAGGCATAGATTAAGTGGGAATTATTAGGATAGAAGTAATATTTTATAAACAAAGGTTGTCATCATCAAAAGGGGGAGATTGTTAGTCCTTGAGATGATGGTTTCGATGACAACCACCTTAGAGTAGGATTATAAAATATAAATAGTAACATTGTAGTTTAGAAATATATGTATATACAGGATTTAACCATGCAGGTACCAAGAATGAAGACTGTACAGTATAGAGATTCAAGATATTAAGATTGAAGACTCATGAGTATCAAGAATATCAAGAGTTCAAGATTTCAAGAATAAGTAATTTAATTAGGAATTTTGTTAAAGCTCCTAGAAAAGCACTGGCATCTTAAAATCCAATTTATTCGTGAAAAGGAATCCATTTTGAGCTTGTTAAAGGGATGGAACCCTAAGTAGGATGGAACCTACGAAAAATCTAGCGGAACATCGTTTTGTATCCGTAACCTTTTATTCAAAATGATTTTACAAAATTATATCTTGTTTTCAAAATGTTTTCAAAACCTTCCTTTTAAAAGAATCGAAAACATCTATCCTGATTTTAAATATTTTTAGCCTCAAAATAATCTTTATCTTCAAAATCAAATTATCCTTAGTTTAAACTATCTTTTAATAATAATATATTTAACTTTTAATATTTATATTTAGATTTAAATATAAAATTATAGTAAAATTTTATATATATCAAAATATTATTCTCTATATTTATTTATGTATTTTAACTATAGTTAAGTATATTTATAAAAGTTTAAAATAGTTTTAATATAAGATAAAAGTTATTTTCAAAGAAAAATAAAACACCAAAATTTCCTTTGGGATGTCGACATACCCAAGTTACCCATGTCGACAAAGTCAGTTGATTTCAAAATTTTGAATTTCAAAAGAAGTGTCTATTCGTCATATCCCTTCACGAATGGACATGGCTGTTGTTCTTCTATAAATAGGGGCTGTTTTCAAAGAATTTCTAATCATATTTTTCTGGTTTTCACCCATCTTCTTCTTCCACATTTCTTTATACATATTCTCACCATTAATCTGCCGAAATCAACATTGAATCTAACTAGACCATTTCTGGTTTGATTCTCTATCACTATCTCAATAAGATCCTCTGTGCTATTCAAGGTTATATGCTACTTTGTAATCATTTTTGTGAGAAAATGTGTGATTGTAGCCTTGGAAATCAATCAAGTGAGAAAAGGTGTGATTGTAGCCCTGGAAATCAATTGGGTGAACCTATTGCCCATGAAATCAAGTATCTCTACCCAGAGGATTGTGAATCTGGAGGGTGTACCACGTAGCCTTGAAATCGAGGGTGTAATTGTAAAGATTGCTTTTGAAAGGAAATCCTTACTTGTGTGTGGGATTGGATGTAGGGTAACTACGAACCAGTGTAAAATCCGGTGTGTTCTTTCCTTTACCGCTTTTACTTTATTTCTGCATTTGTGTTTGTTTCTGTGATCATTTCTGTGTCTGAATATTGCATACATTTGTGCTCAAATTAACATAAACTCAAAAAGGTTTAGCAATTCCTTAAAACACTATTCACCTCCCTATAGTGTTTATCCTAGCCTTAAGTTTCGTAATCCGCATTTCTAACACCTTCATCCATTTGCGCTTCTTTCTCTTCTTCCTTTTCTTCTTCTTCTTCATCGTCCTATAATTGACTATGAATACGTATGTTAGAGATATCATCTTCAATCACAATAGGGTCTGCATGATTATCCATTAGAAATTTTTACAAATTTCTAAGAATCTTGCCCTGCTTGTTCCTTTGCCATCCTTATTTGAGTGACTTGTAATTGAGTAAACATTTTCGGAGAATCCTTCATGATATCCTCAATCTTCATTACTTGAGCTAACGTAGTTCGTTGAAATGGACCAGAACTAGGAGAAGGGAAGGAAAAGGTTGCATTTTGGTTTGATTTAGAAGAGAAGGCCATTATTTTATATTTTCAGAAGTTTACATAGAGAAAATGAAGTAAGTAGACATAAAAATTCAAAATGTTGTGATTATATAACTACCAAATTGATTTTAGAGGAAAAATCAAAATTTTAATTTTACCATTATATGTCGACATGGGGGTAGGGGAATGTCGACATCCCTTTGAAAATTTTGACAAATTTGTTTTTCTTTATATATATATATATAAATATATATATATATATATATTACTATATCTATACACTATATCTCGGTTATAGAACAAATACCTGGTTCTCTTCGTAACTTAATAAAGGTTTATTGATTCAAGGGTTTGGTCAGAATATCAGTTATTTGATTCTCATTGTTGATTATTTCAAGAGAAGTAATCTCTTTACTTATATTATCTCTGAGAAAATGATGTCCGATATCAATATGTTTGGTTCTGTCATGAAGAGTAGGATTTTTGGATAAATTTATTGCATTTGTATTGTCATAATAAATTGGTAATTTTAAAATATTTAATCCAAAATCCTTTAGCGTCTGTTGCATATTGATAACTTGAGAACAAGCCAAAGCAACAAAGATATATTCTGCTTCAGTTGTTGATAGTGAGACAATATTTTTCTTTTTACTATACCAGGAAACCATAGAATGTACTAAGAAGTGACAAGTTCCACTTGTACTTTTTTCGTCTGATTTACTATCAGCATAGTAAGTATCACAATATAAGATTAAATCAAATGAATCATTTTTAGGGTAAAATAGCCCATAGTGTAAAGTGTGTTTAACATGTCTTAGGATATGGTTAACAGTTTTAAATGTGTTTCTTTGGGTTGAGACTGGTATTTTGAACAGAGACAGACACTATGCATGATATCAAGCCTACTCGTAGTTATATAGAGTAGCAATCCAATCATTCCCTTGTATAGTTTTTTTATCAACATCTTTCGACATATCTTCTTTACTTAAGGCTTCATTGGTTGCTATAGGAGTGGATTTTCCTCTCGTAATGGTCATACCAAACTTACTAACTAGATCCCTAGCATACTTTTCTTGACTAATGAAAATACCACTATCTAATTGTTTTATTTGCAATCCTAAAAAGAAAGTAAGTTCACCCATATGACTCATCTCAAACTCTTTTGTCATTATTTCAGAAAACTCTTTGTTCATTTCATTGTTTTTCGATCCAAAAATTATATCGTCAACATAAATATGTACTAATTGGATATCATTTTTTTCTTTTAATAAAAAGAGTATTATCTGCTTTACCAATTTCAAAATTTGATTGTAATAGGTAAGGTCTTAGTTTGTCATACCAGGCTCTAGGAGCTTGTTTCAGACCATATAAAGCTTTCTTTAATTTGGAAACTTTTTTCTTCAAAAAGTGGAGGTTGTTCAACATAAACAATCTCTTTAACAAAACCATTTAAAAAGGCACTTTTGAAATCTGGTTGAAATAATTTGAAATTGTTGTGATTCGCGAAAGCAAGTAGAATTCTAATGGCTTCCAATCTTGCTACGGGTGCAAAGGTTTCATCATAGTCTATTCCTTCTTCTTAACGATAACCTTGCGCGACTAGCCGAGCTTTATTTCTAACGACCTCACCTTGTTCATTCATTTTATTTTATAATTCCATTTAGTTCCTATTATAGTTTTGTCCTCAGGTCTAGGAACAAGTTCCCATACATCATTTCTGGTGAATTGATTCAGTTCTTCTTACATAGCAAGAATCCATGAACCATCAGATGATGCTTCCTTTGGATTTTTGGGTTCAATAGTTGATATAAACGCTACATTACTCATCTTGTTTAGTTGATTTCTAGTTCTGACAACATATTCAATATTTCCTAGTATATTTTCTATAGATGATATTTTAAAAGCCCGATCCTTTTATTAGGATGAACACTTTCACAATTTGTTTCATTTGATTCATTATTTAAAGTAACAAAATCATCTTCATCATTTATTTGAACAAAATCTTTGAAATTTTCATCAAAAGTTAAATGCATTGTTTCTTCAATGATGTTATTTTTTAAATTGAAAACTCGGTACGCTTTACTTCTATTAGAATATCTGATTAATATTCCTTTTTCGGATTTAGGATCAAATTTATCCAAATTGCCTTTGTATTTAGAATAAAGCATTTACTTTCAAAAAAATTAAAATAAGATACCTTTGGTTTCTTAAGTTCATATGGTGTTTTATTGGTTAGAGGTCTAATTAAATCCTGTTAAATATGTAACAAGCTGTAGTGACTGCTTCAGCCTAATTTTTTTTTAGTAATTTACTATGCTGAAAGTATCTTGCACTCTTGAATCGTCCTATTTTTACAATCTACCACTCTGTTTTTTTTGTGGAGTTTTTGGAAATGAAAAATTATGAGTTATTCCTTTTTTATTACAGAAATTCCCAAGATTTTCATTTTCAAATTCTCCACTATGATCACTATAAATAGTTTTGAATTTTAAAGAATGTTGATTTTGAATTCTTTTTGCAAAAGTTTTAAATAAATCAAAAGCATCACTTTTATGTTTCAGAAAAATTGTCCATGTAAATCTAGATCAATCATCTACAATCACAAAAACATATTTACCGTGATTTATTGATTGAATTTGAAATGGAACTAATAGATCTAAATAAAGTAACTTAAGAGGTTTTGAAGTTGACATTGTAGCTTTCAATTTAAATGAACTCTTTCTAAGTTTTCCTAATTGACAAGCATCACATATACTATCTAGTTTAAAATCCATTTTAGGGAGGCCTCTTACTAGATCAAGTTTTGAAAGTCTAAATAAGAGTTTGAAATTCAAATGCTCAAATCTTTTACGCCGAATCCATGGGTCACTTGTGTGAGCCAAAAGACATAGGTTATCATTTGAGATTTTCATATTGAGAATATAAATATTTTTCTTCCTAATTCCTTCAAAGATAATATTTGATTTATTATCTCCGATGTGACACTTATCATTTTCAAATTTAATTTTATAGCCCTTGTCACATAGTTAACTTATGCTAAGTAAGTTGTGTTTTAAATTCCTAACTAACAGAACATCAGAAGTAGTAGTAGTTTTAGAGTTACTGATATTGTCGATGCCAATCACATATCCTTTTGAATTGTATCCAAAGTTGACCATTCGTCCATCTTCAAAAATTATGTCATTCAGTATCTTCGAATTACCAGTCATGTGTCTTGAACATCTATTATCGAGTATCCATTTTTTTTCTTGATTTGCACCATTTGTCCATTGTGTGTTGATTCTTCAAAAGCCATATAACACATCTGTTCCTGCACAACACACCAATTTGGTTGATAACTTGATTTTCTATAATAATAATACGCAGAATTATTAGATAATGATGATTTGGACATTTTTGAAATAGTGTTAACAGAATCTCCAAAAATTACCATTTTAAACTTTTCAAAATTCAGATTATGATAACTTTGAAAACCAATGCTCTGATACCAAATGTAAGAAATGTGGATTACGGATCTTAAGGCTGGATTAACACTAAAGGAGGGGTGAATAGTGTTTAATTAATTTACGAATCTTTTTGAAATCTTTTCAAATTAAATCCAAACAGATGCAATTCACAAAGACAAAAACAATCACAGAATCAGATATAGATGCAAATAGCGAATGAAAGCGGTAAAGGAAAGAACATACCGGAATTTTATACTGGTTCGGAGTTACCCTACATCCAGTCCCACATAATTTCTTATGCATATTTCTTCTCAAATATAATGTGGATATTACAACCTCGATTTCAAGGCCACGAGATACATCCTCCTGTCTCTGAGTCCAGGGAAAACTCTCTTGATTTAACCAGGCTACAAGATCACCTAATTGATATGCGGGTGACAATCACACCCAATTGATTTACGGGCCACAATCACATCGTTTCCAATCACACTTTGATAGAGAGAGACTCGATACACTTCTTTGATTACAAGTGATCCTATAACTCTAAATAGCACTGAGATCTTTAAGAGAGAGTGGCAGAAAATCAAACTGCAGACGATCGAGTTTGATTCACTTAGAATTTTGCACAGTTTTGTTAAGCATTTGAAATATAAGAGAATATTTGAGTGGAGAAGAAGGAGCGAAGAAATGAAGAAAAACTTACTTAAAATTCATTGGAAACAACTGGTATTTATATGGGAACAATGGTCATGTCCATTCGCGAAAGGTTATGACGAATGGACACTTCTTTTGAAAATTTGAATTTTAAATTCTACGGCTACCATGTCAACATGGAGGGATAAGGGATGTCGACCTTCCTATGTTAATTTTTGAAAATAGGTTTTGCTTTAAAATAATTTATATTCTAAAACTTTTCAAAACAATTTTTAAACTTTGTAAACCATTTTGAATATAGTTTAAACTTATAAAATAGTTTTAGAAAGTAATCTTAAAATATATAACCTATAATATAAAAATAATATTAAAAACTAAATATAGACTTCATTCAAATATATTAAAGCTAAAATATTAAATTCAAGAGGTTGTTTAAAAAACAAGAGATGATTTTGAAATTAATATAATTAAAAATAGTTTCTGAATTAAGGATAAATTATTTAGATTGATAGAGATGACTTTAAAAAGATAGTTTTGAAAAAATAAATCATTTTGAAAATTTCATAGATTCCATTCCACAGGAGAAGGTCGTGGGTTCCATCCCACTAAAGAGGTCGTGGGTTCCATCCCACTATTAAAGCGAGAAGGTGGATTCCATTCCACAATTAAAATCCGAATAAAGATTTTAGTGCTATTATGAAGTTTTAACATAAATCCAAACTCTATTACTTATCTTGATATCTTGAACTCTTGATACTCATGAGTCTTCGGTCTTGATTTCTTCAATCTTGAATTCATCAGTCTTGAATCCCATATACTCAGTCTTGAATCTTTATATGTACAACCTTCATTCTTAGTGTGTGTGTGTGTGTGTGTGTATATATCCTGCATATACATATATATCTGGTCAAGAATATTAGTATTTAAATTTTATAACGAGTCCTAAGATTGTTGTCATCAAAACAATCATCTTAGGATCTAACAAAGACATTATCTTTTAGGAGAATAATTCGAGTTGTATACAGACCATAAATCTTTGAGATACATATTCTCTCAGAAGGATTTGAATATGAGACAGCATAGATGGTTGGAGTTTTTATCTTCTTATGATTTTGGAGTACACATCGAGGAAGGAAAAAAAGTACGGATGTCCTTAGCAAAAAACATCATGATGTAGTTTCAGCTGTGTTGGCAGAGTGGAAGGATCTAGAAGCATTAATTACTTATAGTGTGCAGTTGAGATCGACGCTAGTTCTAGTTAGAGTACCATCATGTTATCCTGCTTGGAAGTTTGACCAGTATTAATCAAAAGGATTTCTTCTAAGCAGAGAGATGGTCCACAGTTAGCCAAGAAGATTAGACGGTTGGAAGGAGAAATTGAAACCGATGATCTAAAAGATTCTAGTCTTGACTGGAGAGGATTGTTAAGGAAGAAGAGATGGTTATGTGTTCCCGATATTGGTAACCTAAGGAGGGAATTTATTAAGGAATGTCATCGATTGAAGTTTACGATTCATCTAGAGGAACCAAGATATATTAGGACATGAAGAGAAGTTTCTTCCGAGAAGGTATGCAAAGGGATGTAGGCTTGTGGGTAATACAATGTTTGAATTGCCAAAAAGTAAAAGCTGAGCATCAAACGCTATATGGATGGCTTTAACCTTTAGACATAATAGTGCGGAAATGAGATTCTATATCTATGGACTTCATAGGCGGGTTGCCAAGGTCAAATCAAAGAAATGAAAGTATCTAGGTCATAGTAGAAAGAACGACTATGAGTGCATAATTTATTTCCGTTAAGTCACCAAGGACTGCGCCTGTTTTAGCCAAGTTATTCATGAAGAATATAGTTAAACTTTATGGAGTTCCTAGTAGTATAGTTAGTGACAAAGATTCTTTATTCACTAGTGAATTCTAGAAAAGTCCACAAGAAGTTTTAGGTACCAAGCTCAAGATGAGTACTGCTTACCATCCACAGACCGATGGGCAAACCGAAAGAGTTAACAAAATCTTAGAGCATTTGTCAAAAGCTTATGTGCTAGTTTTTAGAGGATCATGGGAAGACCATCCACACTTAGTTGAGTTTTCTTATAACCATAGTTATCAAACTAGTATAAGGATGACACCTTTTGAAGCTTTATACGGGAAGTCGTGTAAATCACCCATATGTTGGTTAGAGACCGGAGATAGACTAGTTCTTGGTCCAAATTTAGTAAGAGAAGCCATGGAAAAGTTTGAGTTAATTTGAGATAGAATGAAGAAAGCTCAGTTTAGGCAGAAAATTTATGCAAACAAGAGATGGAAAGATATAGAATTCTTAGTTGGAGATCATGTTTTCGTCAAAGTGTCATTGATGAAGGGTGTGGTAAGATTTGAGAAGTCAAGGAAATTGGTTCCTAGGTCTGTTAGACCATTTCCTATTATAGAAAGAATTGGGAAACATGCTTACAGGATAGGGTTACAGAGCAGTTTGGTAAGAATCCACAATGTTTTTCATGCTTCTCGTTTGAGGAAGTGTGTTCAAGATCCATAGACTACTATAACTCCGATTGCATTGTAAGACTTGGTAGTGGAACCAGACATGACAATTAGTAGACAGCAAGTTCGTATTATGGTTAAGGACGAGAAAATGCCTAGAAACAAGTTAGCTAGATTAGTAAAAGTCCGGCGGAGCGACGAAGAGAGAGGCTATGCTTAGGAGATAAAGGATAGGATTAGGGAAATTTATTCTGAATAATTTGATGGTATGTTTTAATCTATGCTTATATGTTTGATGTGTGGACCTTGTCGTAATTTCAAGGATGAAATTCTTTAAGGAGGCGAGTCTGTAAAACACCTAATTTTGATTAACATTGTCTAGTAAATTTAATTTGATAAATAAAATAAATAATATGGAATTTTAAGGAGATAGAGATTTGATAATTATAATGGGTCGGGCCTTAATTAACAAACTAATGGAATTTATTAGAAGATTCATAAGAAGAAGAATATGTAAGGAGGGCAAAATGGAAAGGAGCATACTTCCTTAACATATACTCTCATTCTCATTTCCTCATTCATTTCATTCAATACAAATAAAATTAAAGAGGAGAATAGACCAACCATTATGAAGGAATTCAAAGGAAGATAAGCTCAAAAGAAAGATCAAAGCTTAAAAGAATTAAATCTAAAACACAAATCTCAACCTTCTTTAACCATTCAAGATGAATAATAGTTATGCATCTCAAGTTGTAGTTATTATTTTTGGTTTTAAGTATAAATCCAAATGTTTTGATGTTATTATGCCATGTTTTAAAGGACTGAATGATTATATGCTTGTTGGTGAATATTTGGATTTATTTATGAAATTAGCTAAAAGGTTTACATGTCAAAACCTATCATTTGATACCCAAATGACTTGAAAATTTGATATGATATTAGAAAATTTATTTTAGAAGTGGGATTTTAGTTTCATAATTTTCCAAGCAAGTGTCAATTTATTATGAATTTTTTAAGTGGAGAAAATGGATTATTTCCGGTTATAATTATTATAAATAATTGAACAAAATATTTAGCCCTGAAATTTTTATATGTTAAAAAATATAATAAATCAGAATTATTATGATTTTTGGGGATTTTCCCCAAATGATTAGATTTATTATGAATTATTTAAGCTAGAAAGGCTTAATTATTATATTAAAATTTTGATATAAAAGCTTAGTTTGCAAATTGTTTTGGAAATGATAATTTTGAACAGCTGCGGTTTCCTGAAAAAGATTTTGGTAAAGTAAATTGCTATCCAATAGGATTTTGACAAATAAAAAGAGTTGGTGAAAAGAAATTACTTTTAATAGCAAAATAGGAGTTTTCTGGTTATTTATGACATTGCCATGTCGGAGTCATAGTCGTCGAAGTCCTTGTTGTGGCTATTATATGTCTCTGACCTTAATGAATACAGAGAATATCATCTAAGATGATATGGAATGGATTCAGGAGGGTTGGAGTCGAAGTCAGCAAGGATACTCTCGACGTAATGGTCTTCGACATTGGCATTGTTGCATGACTTAAGTGCCACATTTTATATATAAAGGGCATGGCGTCGGATGTCCTCAACGTCGTCGACCCTATTGTTTTCAAAGTAACTCATAGCGGTGCTAACGATGCCCCATATTTTGGTAATGACTCCAAAAGGCAAGGGTGTAGTGTTTTATCACTTCGACTTTAATGGTCGTCGCTTTTAATCTTTGTAACATGTTTCAAAGAAGGATATTATGCCGCTTATTTTCACTTTAGCCTTAATAATGCGGAATGCAATGTGTGTTGGCTTTGATAAAGACTTAAATCTATGTTGATGCAAACCAAATTTTATATTGTATGACGTAGACACTTTATGAAGTGTGACATGGATGATATCGGCCTAAAGGTCTTATATTTTATAAGTTAAAGATCCTAACATGATTTTCGATATTAAAGAAGGGTGATGACCCATAAGGGCGAGTGGACGCCGGGTTTTATCAACTTAATAGTTTTATTAAGTTTTGGTTTTATGATCTATAACTTTGAGATGCGATGAGGTCAAGTAGTTTTGAACTTCATCGATATTGTTTTATAAAAGCATATATCATGGCATAACTACTTTGGATAAAGTAAATAATTTTCCTTGTTTAAAAGTATGATTTTAAGGGTTAAATCATTTATAAAGGAACTGTTTTCAAGGAAATAGATATGATTATGTAGCCTAGAATTTTACTAAAGCATCATTTCTCTTATCACCTTAGGGTAGATTGTGATAGGATAAATTTGACTCAAAGATAGAAAATCAAATGGGACTGGTGTAGTGTAGCGCTCTATACTTCAGCTGTTAGCCCCTAGCTGATAAAACTCCAAAATTCCAATGCGTAGGGATTCATCAAGGGTAAGCCAAAAAGTAGGTTTATGCACAGAAAGGAATACATAAAGATAAAATTGGTTATAGGTTGGCTTGCGAAACCTTCGGGTTCATAATAAGCCTAGAAAAACTACGAGATTGACAAACAGTCACATAAACACTAGGATAAGTGTATTGGACAGACCGTCCCATTTTCTTCTAATAGTCAGTTAGGAAATTTGGTACAACTAGTTGGCTCTAGTTAGCTATGTAGATTGGTAGTTACCCTATGAAAACTAAACATTGGAATGGATAGTCCACTAATTTGATGGATAGTCATGATTAACCATGTAGCATGCATGCACACGATCATTTAAATCATCTATCTAACATTATGGTTTTAGGATTTTGTTTTGTAAAAGACATATTTTAAAAGGGATATTAGTGAGGAGAAAACTCATTCCACTTGGCTTTATATCTCAATGAATATCTATAAACCGAGATGGAAAATTATTATTCACACTAGGTTTTTTACTTGAATCGAAGTGTATGTTTCCCCTTTAACCTCTCAGATGCTCAAAATTCGATTCAGTAGGTCGAGAGTAAGGTTGCAGGTTAAGGAGGTTTTAGCGAATAAAGCTTCCGGAGACATGCATGAGGCAAAGCTAGCTATGTAAAAGTCTATCCATTACTATTATCTATAGTCTTATTTCAGTTGTTGTATGAATGTATTGATAATAGATGTATTTATCTATCTATTTAGTAACTCTGATCAACCAATGGGGCATCCTTATATGTCACTCTTAGAGTATTTTGTAATAACTTTATTTTATCGAAACCCAGAAAACATGTGGGATTATGTAATGAATGTGAAATATTATCTGTGAAATGAAACGTGAAAATTTGCTTTGAAAATATTGTTAAAAAATATTTCATATTCTTGTGTTTCTGGTGTTATGATAGAATAATATGACCACATTTTATTGCCCAAAATTAATACTATAGATGACTGCAGCATCTGTAGCGGTTAGTTTCAGGCCTCAAAATGGGGGTTCTTACACCTCTTATTATAATGCCTTCTTTGGAAGGCCGGCATTGGATGACTTTTGTTTTGCCAAAGTATCTAATGGTGGAGTTCCTAACCAAAAGAGGATGGGAAACCATAAGGGGAGAATAAAGTAGTGCTCGTGGGATGTACTTTGCCACCATTGAGCAATATAAACGAGACTATATTTCTCGTTATGACTTGGAGGAATACGAATTAATTAAAATTGATGCTGAAAAGACTTTAGATGATGATTCTTCAAACTCATCGCCTAATGAAAAAACATAGCTTATCAAGAAAGCTAAGTATGCATTGAGAAAAGTTGATTTCTATAAGTAGAAAAGAAAGAGGAAAGAAGAAAACTTAGTGAAAGATGAAATAGAAGGCGAAGTAATCATTGCTAAATTAGATTGAGGGAAGAGCAAGAAAGAATGAAAGCCTATAGAAGATCATGAAGAATATATGATTGGATTTAATCATTACAACAAAGACAGTTAAGACTGGAAAAGAGCTAGATAGCAAACTTAAAGGAGAGCTAATTTAGTTCCTTCAGTCCAACAAAGATGTATTTGCCTGGACCCACTCTGATATGGTTGGAATAAACCCGACCATCATGTGCCATGCTTTCAACATAGACTCGATTGCTAGACCAATTCAATAGAAGAAAATGCAGTTTGACAAAATTAGATCTAATGCTCTAAAAGTAGAACTTAAAAGATTGCTTTAAAATGGATTTATCAGAGAAGTGCTTATCTAAAATGGTTAGCCAATCTGATATTAGTCAAGAAATCTAATGGCAAGTGGAGGACACGTGTTGACCATACTGATTTGAATAAAGAATGCTCTAATGATTGCTACCCCTCCTGAGGATAGACTAGTTAGTCGATGCAACGAGCGGACACCAGCTCGTATCCTTCATGGATGCTTATTCTAGATACAATAAAATTCCAATATTCAAATTAGATGAGGAGAACACCAGTTTTATAACAGAGTGTGGAACATATTGTTGCAAAGCAATACCCTTCGAGTTAAAGAATGTGAGAGCAACATATCAAAGATCGATGAAGAGAATGTCTAGAAAATAAATTGGCCAAAATATGGAAGTATATGTGGACGATATGTTGGTTAAGTCCAAAGGGAGAAGATATCATTTAAAAGATCTTAAGGAAATATTCAACATTCTTCAAAGATATCAGATGAAGCTTAACTCACAAAAATGTTCTTTGGAATTCGGTCTGACAGAGGAATCGAAGCTAACCCTGATCAATTTGAGTTATCAAAAATATGGTATAACCTAAGACAAGCAAAGATGTAGTGAGCTTAAATGTAAAAGTGACAGCATTAAATAGATTTGTTTCCAGGGGTACCGATAAATGATCCTGTTTTTCGATGTGATCAGAAAGAAGAAGAACTTTAAATGGAGTGAAGATTGTCAAAATGCTTTTGAGGAGTTGAAAAATCATTTGGAGAAACCGTCTATATTGTCTAGCTCCGTAGACAGGTAAACTCTTTATCTCTATATGGCAGTTTCTAAACTCACAGTTAGTTGTGTCCTAATCAAGGAAGAGAAGGGAATCCAACTTTCAGTATACTATACAAGCAGAAGGGTTAAGATCTAGAGAAACGATGTCCGGTCATTGAAAAACTAGTATATTACCTAATTCTCACAACGCGAAAGCTAAGAGCTTATTTTCAGGCACATCAATTAAGGTTCTAATCAATTTCCGCTCAAAAAAGCTTTCTTTTAACCCAAAGCTTTAGGAAGGTAGTAAAATGGGGATGTAGCTTAGCCAATATGATACTGAATTTCTGTCTCGAATAGTAATAAAAGGACAAGATCTAGCTGATTTTATCAATAAGTGTATAGGATTTATTAAAGATAAATAAGAGAAGGAAAGATAATTAAAGCCTAAGTGGCAATTGATCGTGGATGAAGCCTCAAATGAATAAGAGGCAGAAGATGATATGTAATTATTACCCCAGATGGGCACTATTTGCATTATGCGATGAAGTTAGAGTTTCCAGCAACTAATAATGTAGCATAATATGAATCGATGATAGCAGGACTCATCCTATCCATCCAATTGAAAATTACTAGAATTGAGATTTTTAAATGATTCACAATTAAAGGTGAATCAGCTAAACCAAAGACATTAGGAGAAGGATACCAAATTAATACTACATGTCAAAAAGATATTGAAAATGCTATCCTAATTTGAAGATTTCTCAATACACCAAGTGCCGAGGGGAATTAACTCTCCAGCTAATTCTTTAGCTAAGTTAGCTAGCTCACGAGGGGCGTCAAAAGCCTGAATTATTCTACCAATCGAATCCTGATATAGAAGAGAAGAGATCCAGTCGAGTGAATGAGTCTTTAGTATTGACCAAGTCTTAATCCTTAACACACAAAGAAAAAAGAAGATGAATGTGAGATTCTTCAAGAAGAGTCTCCATATACGAAAGTCGATGATCAGTATAAGAATAATTGGATGACACCTATCTTCGAATATATAACAAAAGAAAAGCTACCTACATATAAAAAGGAGGCAATAAAAATAAAGCGCCAGGCTCCAACCTTCATGAATACTTTATATGAAAGGGTATTCACTTTCTTACTTGAGATGTGTTAGAGCAGAAACATAAGCAAAATTGCTAAAAGAAGCCCATGAAGGATTTTATGGAGATCATTCTAATGGAAAGAAGTTAGACGAGAAGGTTATGAGACAAGGTTTCTAATGGCTAACCATGCTATCGATTATGTTTAAAGATGTAAAAATGTCAAAGGTTCTCTAAAATCCCACATCCATCGTCAAGTGAATTGACTTCAATCTCAAGTCCATGGCCTTTTGCTGTATAGGGAATTGACCTAATTGGGCCATTGCTTATATCTAAGGGAGGAGCTAAATATGCGGTGGTAATGATAGATTACTCTACAAAGTGGGTAGAAGTGGAGTCTCTTTCGAATATCACATCGGCAAAATTTCTTAAGTTCGTGATTAAGAATATCACTACCTTATTCAGAATTTCATACAAAATAATATCCAACAATTAAACTCAATTCCGAAAGCAAAGAATTTACCGGATTCTGTGATAAGAATGGAACCATCAAGAGCTTTTCATTTGTAGCTCATCCCAAAGCAAACAGAGTTGTTAAAGATGTCAACAAAACTGTAAAGACCATCCTAAAGAAATGGTTAAACAAAGCAGAAAGAAATTCAATAAAGGAACTACCTCTCATTCTGTAGGCATATAGAACCTCTACTAAAACTGCAATAGGGCATGCCCCATATTCGCTAACATATGGATGTGAAGCTATGCTCCTAATTGAAGTTGAAGTGCCTTCTCATCGAAGGACTACATATGCATTTGATCCGGATCAAGAATTAAATAGTGAATCCTTGGATTTAATCAATGAGTTAAGAGATGAAGCGGCCAGAAAGACGACTGATTACCAACGGATAATATCCAAGTATTACAACTATAAAATAAGAGAAAGATCCTTTTAGAAAGGAAATTTAGTGCTTCGAAAATTTATGGCAAATACTAAGAATCCGGTGGATGGATGGCTTGGACCGAATTGGGAATGACCCTTAATCATAATCAGGTTAATCCCACCTTGACCTATAAACTATTCCAACCCAATGGCAACGTAATAGTAAGAACATGGAATGTTGAATATTCGTGACCATATTTCCCAACAATGGATGAATAAAGAACTTAAAAAAAAGTGTATTTACATGGTTGAGGAGCCAAAATCTCCTAAAATAGAAGTGAATGTCTAAACATCTACCTAAGATGATAGTAAGGAGAAAAGGCCTTTGTCCCACGCCAAGATGGCTTCGATAAAGCATGTCTTAAAGGGAGGTTAGAGTAATCTTTTGGTTCCATCCGAGAGGTCCTAACTAAAGCATCTGCTAGCCTTCAGTGTCATCATCAAGGCCTTACTACAACGTCTCTTAGAGGGAGATCAAGTACATCTTTAGCTTTGCTTAAAATAGCTACCCAGATCGTTAGACCAGCCTTTTGGTACCATCATCAAGGCCTTACTGGAGCGTCTCCTAGAGGGAGGTTGGGCAAATATTTTGTTCTGCCAAAAGATAGCTAACTAGACCCATCAGACCACAGACCTAAATCATCACCTAAGACGGTGATACGGGATACGATCCGAGTTGAGATCACTGCCCAAAGAGTGACGCAAAGAAAAGGAACTCATACATCCAAAGCTCAAAGGATGGCGCAAAGAAAAGGGACTCAGACGTCCAAAGCCCAAAGAGTGGCGCGAAGAAAAGAGACTTAGATGTCTAAAGCCCAGAGAGAGGCAAAAGGGACCCGATCAAGAATGAACCATTTATGTTCCAAAACAAAATTGAGAAAATCATCTAGAAGAAGATCTATTGAATATGAACTATTGTACTTCTAAGTAAAGAGGCTAAGATTCTTTAGAAACAAAGTGTTATTACTAGGTAAGAATTTTTGGTCTTCTATAGTATTGCCGGATGGATTTCTAGTCTTCTATTATTTTCAGATGGATTTCTGGTCTTCTATTATTATTACCATTGCCAGATGGATTTCTAGTCTTCCATTATTATTGCCAGATAAGGATTTCCGGTCTTCGATTATTATTGCTAAATGTTTTTGGTCTTCCATTATAATTGCTAGATAAGGATTCCCGATCTTCTATTATTATTGCCAGATAAGGATTACTGGTCTTCTATTATTATTACTGGAAGGATTTCTAGTCTTCCATTATTATTACAGAAGGATTTCTGATCTTCTATTATTTCCAGATGGATTTTTGATCTTCTATTATTTCCAAATAAAGATTTCTAGTTTTCTATTATTGCCATATAAGGATTTCTAGTTATTATTGTCAGGTGGATTTCTAGCCTTCTATTATTATTGCCAAGTGACGATTTTCGGTATTATATTATTATTGCCAAATAAGGTTTTCTGGTCTTTTGTTATTGCCAAATAAGGATTTCTAGTATTCTATTATTATTATTGCCGGATGGATTTTTTGTCTTCTATTATTATTACCAAATAAGGATTTTGGTCTTCTACTATAGTTTCCATATGGATTTTTGATCTTCTATTACTATTAGATGAATTTCGATTTTCTATTATTACCAGAAGGTTTTTTGGTCTTCCATTTGGATTACTATATTAATAGATGAATTGTCTAGTTTTCCATTATTGTTAGACAATTTTTTGGTCTTCTATTTAGATGGGTTTTCTGATTATCTTTTAGTTAACTTTCTACACTTCTTATTCAAAATATTATTGCTTCCAGATAGTTTTTTAGTCCTTTACTCATTGCTAGAGAAAATTTTTGATGCTCCCTCGTATGTTATTACCAGAAATTTTATAGGCTTTCGTTTGGAAACTTATTTTTATTTATTGATCTCTTATAGAAAAATTATAATCTTAACTCATACAGTTAATATAAACAGTATACACCTATTTGTAACTCAATAAATGCAAAAGAAGATTGCTTGAAATTGAAATTAAGTGTAAAGTTAATAACGCAGGTTATAATTCTCTTTATATTTTACAGGAAAACATGATTAGGAAGGAAGGCTCACAAGGAACTGAGAAAGCAAAGAAATTTTTGGTTTTACACTAAAGTGTAAAAAGCTTCTTCTATACAAAAGGTGACAGATGTTATCCACATAATTTCTCAGGAAAATATGATGTTGAATTCATAGATTTAAGGGGATGACATTGAAATTCATTATAAGGAAGTGAGTCTAAGCCTTTATAATAGCAACCATTATAAAGTACATAAGCGCAGCATTAGGAAAATAAGCAAGCATTAATCCCAAAGGAAGATTATTGACGTCGCCTCTCTTTAATGGCGCACCTCATCGATGCCGCTCATTACCAATATAACTTCTCTCCAACGTCGCTTATTATTAGAGCTACACTCCATTAATATCGCCACTCATCAACACTGCATGTGATCAGTGACGCGTCTCTGCAAACAAGCAGGGCCGAAATAATGGAAACGAGTTAATGCCAACACCAACGATGCCGACCCTCATCAACATTGGCATCACATGTCATCAACAAAGTCAAGAACACAAGATGAAGACATTGCTACCTATCATCCATATGGTCGGATGAATTCAAATCATTAGGCCGAATGGATGTTGCATCCTATTGATTCCAACTTTAATCTATGGAGATAATCCATCGATGTTGCTCTTCATCAACGCTACCCATTATTGATGTCGTCAATGATCAGTGTCATCATTGTATGGTGTTTATGACAAATGTCATCAATATCTATGTAAGCTACATGCGATGTCGATGATTAATATAGTCAATGTCCATAAAATCTATTGAAGCCAATAGTGTAGAGAGTCATCAATGCCGACATGATGTTGAATGAAGCCACACTTTCCCAATTCTACTCTATATTAGTGCCGCTCCTCATCAATGTTTCATGCCACCCACAGCTAATACCATCAACAACCAATAAATAACGCCTTAATGCATAAGATCATCAACACCGAAGGCCATTGCTGCTACGATGGCATAGAAGTTCTATTATTATCATCATCTAACAAAGACCAGCGCATAGCAACACTGAGATTACCGAAGCTGTTGCCGAAGTGTGTAAAAGTCATTCGGTACCCACCTCTATAAATACGGATCTGAGGGTTATGGAGAAGGGGCAATTATTTTTCTTCTCCCCTTCTAAAATCAAAATATTGTAACCCTAAATCAAATTAGGGAAAATTATCAATTGATTGTCAATCTCATAACTCGATGGTAAGGAACATTGACAATGTCAAATATAGCCTATTAGACTATGAACGATGACAAGCATAGCCAATTTTACCTATAATAACATTCAACATGACCTAATTTTCCTATTGACGCAACAATGCACTTTGAATGTTATTGGCATGGACATGCATATAATAAAACTCCCTTGTCCCATAGTTCAACCTGATTATCTCCAAAGGGCTTCAGACTAAACAGGAAATTATATGCATAATTACTATTTTTCCTATCACATATGAACATTGGACTTCGAATATAAGGAACAATCACCTAGCCCGTTAACACACTTAGTGGACTATTCCATAAAATTGCTACTTGTCTTCTCTATTTCCTTTGAATATATGGCATGAGACTTTAAGTATTTTATTCCTAAAGGCCACATGGATTCTCGAATATATATTCCAAGTGATTTAAAGGACTCTCGAATATTTCATTCCAAGTGACCTTAAGGGATCTCGAATATCATATCCCAAGAAAACAGTCGAATTTTCAAATAATTAACATCAAAGACTCCCTGGCATCATAAATCCATCTTTTACTGACTTCATATTGCATATGAACTCAAATAAACTTGTTCTTGATGGCACACTTTGGTTATTGTTAATTAAGCCATGCTTAGTTGTGATGTTATCAAGGGTTAGTTTATCACAAATAGCATCATAGGTGTTATATATCAGTTTTTGGTCTAACACTATATATACCCAAAAATGCTTTTAAAATACTTATAATAGGTTTTAAAACATTTATTCAAAATATTACATGAAAATAACAAGTTTGTAAAATCTTTTAAAACTTGGAAAAACATGTTTTCCCTATATTTTAAAGTAAACCCTCTTGTTTAAAAATTCACAAATAATTCTTAAAAATTCCTAGAAGTATCAAACTAGTTTTAAAATTCTCTAATAAGAGTTAGTAGATACTTGTTAAAAGGATGAAAAAATAATAATTAAATTTAAATGTCTTTTCAAACCTTTAAAGTCCAAAAATGAATGTTATACAGGGCAGTTTTGCACAAATGATATTTGTTACTTTTCAAAATGTTACTTAACTTTTTACTATCCAAACTATTTATAGAAGTAAACATAAATAGAAATTAAGGCGGTAAGGATCTCTCTACAAAGTTTTATAGAAATCGCCAAAAATAAGGTAACTCCTAAGTGCATCCATAGAGACTATCGCTATAAGCGCACTTTCAAATCCAAGTTCAATCTAAACCAAAGTTCAACTATAACAACCTATATGCATTGTTTGAAGACCTTTCTATAATTCCTATAAATCCATTCAAGTCCCTTCATATGGGTTACATATGCCATTTTCTATCAAAGCAAGAATCGAAACAAATAGTTAAACTTATGTCAATATAAATTTAAACAACTTAAACAAAATTCAAACACAAACATATATGGTTATATTTCCATTCAAAGTGGAGACTTAGTAAACCTTTTGCAAACAAAAAAGAAAGATCTAAGCACCCAAGTCCAACTCACCTTGCAACCACCTTCTTCCTTCTCTTTCCTTGCTTTGCACCCATGTTTCTAGGCTGTTTATAGCCTTATTGCTCATGGCCAAATGGGGTGAGGTGACAATGGCTTTGCTTATTTAAGATCTAATTTGGTAGATTTGCTTTAATTTTGTCCCCAGACCCTACTTCAATTTTGAGTTGATTTGGATGAGATTTGCAATTTATTTTAATTTTTTTTAACAATAAGAATACATGAAAGAGAGCTTGTTTTAGCTTCATGAATTTGTAATTTATCATCAATGGTATGCCTTCTTTATATAGGCTTCAAATGGTACTCCTTAGACTTTTTCTCACCCTCCTTTCATGTCATGGAAGACTCATCCCTCCACTTGCTCCATAACTTCTCCTTTACATCACTTCCTTTATCAATTTGGAAGCTTCTAGGATGTTCTATTTTAGTTATGAAGATAAGTGTTAGTTAGTTGCTAATGTGTTCATTTGATCATTAGACAAGTGCACATGAGTTCAAACAACTTATATCGACCAAAAAGTTGTTTATCAATAATCCAACTTTCGGTCACATTATCGATTTTTCTTCAAATAATATATTTTTGTGAACAAATTTAAAAAACAAGTTTCCTATCATTATTTGTTAATTTGGAATGATTATTAACAAGGTTATAAAATCAAATATATAACATTTAAACATATTTCAAAATGTTTTGATATTTGAAGAATAAGTATTCGAATTTCGGAATTGCTACATAAACTAATGGTAAGCTCGATTAATTGAAATGTCAGTTTGGTCTAATTAATTAATTGCAAGATAAATATCCCTAATTTTAAAGTTTAACAATAACAATTGATCATTAGAATTAGTTTATATTCTCATAGTTATGTTTTCTCCTAAAGGTATGACTTCTGAGGAATGAAATGATAATTTAAGATGACAGTTAGAACATTGATACTGGTTGGATGAATAAATGGTGAATGTCATCTTTGGTTTATGAAGAGGCATTGGAATTGGAACTATACTAAACTGGAAGATGCTTAAAAGGAACATGAAATATGATTCTGGGCTCTAGTAAAATAAAAAATTTAGAAGTTCTATTTCATAGAACTTTTGGATATTGGATTTGAAATCTTAATTGTAAGTTCGTTACAATAATTAAAATGGAAATCCCATGGTAAAAGTGATAGAACTTCATGCCGTTGATGTTTCTATAATGGTAACAGAAACAATGAGAGTTCATTATATGAGTATTTCTAATGGATACATCTAAAGTCAATTGCATAAATATTTTCAATAATAACCATATTATTTTGTGAGATAATAACTATTTTCGATTTGATTGAAAATAAACACAGTTCAATTGTACATGATATATAATAAACTTACAAAGATATGTCTTGATAATATTTGTATTCTTCACTATGTGGTACATTGACTTATAGAAGTGTCTAGATATTAAGTATGATTAAATTTGAAATTTAAAATATGTTATTGATCATTGAGATATACTACACCATTATCCGGCCTTTTGGCCTGACTATATTCAGACTGACTGGACCAGTTAGACTCAACTGTCATCAAGGCCAATTGCTTGTAGCGATGATAGTGAGGTCCAGAAATCAAGAGCAAGCAATGACATGAAGCAATGATGAATATAGACCAAGAGATAGACTTTTCAGAATATTCTATGTATGGATTAGTACCTCCCCTAGGTATGGGATCGATGCCCATCCTTTTCCTTAGGGGATCAGTACATATCCCTAATTTTTGTTGGATGTTGGGCGAGATCGATACAGAGTGAAAATGAAGGCTCCACGAAGCTATATTTGAAATCTCAATCCATTTGGAGTTTGTATGCTCAAGTTATAGGCAAATTACTTCATCTAATAAGGGAATCGATATAAAAGGGTTTGATATACAAGGGATCGTATAAAAGGGATCGGCGTATTTCATCCTAGCAAGTATAAGTCATTTAAAAACAATCAATATCTCAAGATCCACAAGTCCAATGCATATGAAATTTTGGGAACAAGATGTGGGGACTCTACGGAGCCTACCTAGGGATCGTATCTTAAAAGGATGAAGACAGAGAGAGAGAGAGAGAGAGAGAGAGAGAGCGGCCCTTTTCCCTCAATATGGATCGGTTAGAATCAAGAGACACTCACATTGCACCAAAGATCGAGCAATAACTCAAGTTCTACTCATCCAATTAACATGAATCTTAGAGCACAAGGTTACTACAATGTGTGGTGCACTCTATAGGGATCACACATCAAATGGGATAATTTGGAGGGATCGTCCCCTATCCCTCTAAAGGGATCAGATTAAATTAGAATACATGCAACACAACTTCACGGAAAACAGGATATCTCACAAACCAAAAGTCGAAATGGCACAAAATTTGAAGGGCAGGTAGTTAACATCATAGGGAACCCCTCATTGGGATCGCACACCATTTGGACACTAAAATAAGGACCAGGAATGATTCCTTTTGTAGGCCTTAATGGGCCTCAAAATTTTTGTGTGGTCTCATCTTAGCGTGGAGGTTCTTCTGCCAAAATTTCAGCCCAATCCGCCCACGTTTTCCCTATAAATACATAAGCCATGGCATCAGAAAATGGATCATTATTTCGGCTACCGGGGCTTTTCCATTTTTATTCTTTATTCTTGTACTAATGGATCCCAGTTGATCCAAACATTCTTGTAATCATAATCAAGTGCAAGATCAATAAAAATATGAAGTGGACGTAGGCCAAATTTGCTAAACCATTATAAAAATTTGTGTGTTCATTTATGATTTTTGCAATGTTTTAATTTCATTATTCATTTAATATCTGCTAGATTCTATTTGGTGTTGACGCCCATTTTTGGAGTCAACATACACTATATATATATATATATATATATATATATATATATATATATAAAGAATGTCTATTTTTTAACTATTAATCATAATGAAGTATGTTATAGTGATTAGTTGTAGTTCTCATATTCAGTGGGAGTATGACCAAACTAGAGCAAACTTTATTGATATCTTAAAATACCTTAATGCGTTGCCCCAAACGAGTGTGGGGTAGAGCATACATTATGTTTAGTATAGCAGACAAAGGTAATTAGCCTAAAATATCGAAATTAAATCTGCCTACTTCATTTTTACTATTGAAATTTATGAGATGGACTTATGTATATTAGTACATTGAGTAAAATTTCTTTAGTGTACATGGAAGTAAAATTGAAAACATGCAAAAGGTCTAATAACAATTCGATATAATCGAATAACATAAGTATATTGGAAATAGAGTTCTAATAAGTACATAAAATAAAATTTAATTTTATCCCAAGTGTTAAACCTCCTTTGTTATATTATGATTTATAAGGTGTAATCAAATTGTGACTTGATTTACAGGAGTAAAGTTGAGTTAAATCATTCTTAAACGATACTACCTATTAGCTGATACATTTATTAATTAAGTATTATTTAAAGTCGAGTTTAGATTTCATATATGATATGATACATGTTTGCGCCAAAATTGGTCACAAACCCCGGATATCGTGAAAGCACTAGTGTATGAATACAGATCAGCAATATTCTAACATAAATATCAGATCCAGACAAAGTAGAGAATAACAATTGGAAAATAACAAAAAGAAACACAAGATTTATAGTGGTTCGGCTGTCTCCGGCCTACGTCCACTTCGAAGGATAATCTTTTATTAATGTGCTTGCTGGTTACAGTGAATTACAGTAATAATTTTCGAGTACAACAATGGAGTTTAAGTGCAGTCGTGATTTTGGTAGAGTCTGGACATTGCAGGATCCAAAAGTCCCTTTTCCGTAGGCTTTATGGTGCGATTTATAGGCGCTCCATGCAAATATCTAGCTCAAACTTTGGGAGACCTCTTCTGGCATGTGAGCGGGCCCACATGATCGATCCCATGCAATTTTGACTCGATCAATGATCGATACGAACGTAATTCGTATCGATCAAGATTTTGTCCAATGGAGTCAAAATTTGGTATGAACCTTCTTTAGCTTGTACGTAAATCCTATGAAAATTTCATAGCATTTGGACCTGTGGATTATGAGATATGATCGATGCATATTTTCATTCATATGAAGGCTGTCACATTTCAAATCGATGTCTTCGTATCGATCTATTTGAATCGATCTGGGCACGTGCTAGCATGTTGATGTGGCGCGCACTCTTCGGATCGATCCACTTTTTATGCCAAGTTCGAGTCATTCTAAGGCTTTGCCTCGTTTGCATCGATTAGAATTGTCATGTTCGCATCGATCATCAATCCTCTATTCGTATCGATTCGTCCGTCTCCATCGCTCACATCTTACTTCGTATCACTTTTGTGCACTCCACTTCGTATCGATAAAAAGCATCGAGTTTGTATCGTTCCCCTCAACTGATCGATATGAATGATTCAGAAAGGGATCAATACGAAAATGGCGTCAGTTGACTAGGTGGATATGAAGTTGAATGTTGATGGATACGAACGCATCAATACGAACGATGGATACAAACGCATCAATACGAACGATGGATACGAACGCATCAATACGAACGATGGATACGAACATAGGGATATTGAATGGATGTGAACGCATCGATACGAACGATGAATACGAACTGAAGGTCACGAATGAATTAACTTCCCTAGTTTGCATCGATCATATCTTAAGTACATGAACTCGGATTGACATGAGATTTGGAACTTTGGCTTTATGGCTTTGCTTGTCTTGCTTTGTCAATTGTAGCTCAATCTGGACTCGGACAAAATTCATCGATATCCATAGCGAACTCGTGATGTAAAATCGATACTTGGGATGGTTAATCATTGATTTTCAGTTAATTTCTTGATATCTCAGCCTTGCTAAAAGGTGGGATAACAATACACGATAGGTTACATCTTAAAAGGTTAAGATACAAATTTTTTGACATATGTTTAATACATGAATTGCATAAACTCAAAGCTAAGTTTATTATCATGAAAGTTATACAAACTTTTGGAAGCATGTTCAGTCACATTATGAAATAAAACATCGTTTTAAGAAATGCCACCTTCTAAATGAGAATAATCTTAAAAAAATAGTGGGAATGTGGTTGGCGTGGATAAGGTACAAGATAATGAAAGGAAACTAAGTAGATAATGCAGAATTGGTGGCCAAATAAGAACATAAAAAATTAGATTTTCTAATAAGGATTCTCATATGCTTATGAGAAAATGTGATTTTCTTGATACAATAGAAGAAGATTGAACGTCAACCTGCTTAGTTGCCCAAAAGTCATTAAAGTATAAACTTTGTCCCTTGATGAGATGTTGATAGGCTTGGAATAATACAACTATACCAACAAAATATATTTTTTAGGTATATCCGATGAGATATGATCCATTGGATGGAAATGATTGAAAATGGAAAGTTATACATTTATTAAGTGGGATTCAAATGTTGCGAAATGATTTAGTCGATTCAAATGTTGAATTTAAATCGATTTTTTTGATCACCTTTCTTAATTTAATCAGGATTTCGCCCACAAGTTGTCAAACTCTATTGATTCGAATATTTGGCGTTTCAAGTTCAGTGGGAGCGATGAAGATCTTGTGAATTTGAGACTAATTTGTAATCTTCATTCAAACATATAAAAATCGAAACATGTAATTTGATTGAAAAATAAAAAATGTTTGATCAGAGTCAAAATGCAGATGAAGTTTGTCCTTGTAATAAAGAAAGATTGAAAAGGTATTAAATCATTTCCAAGACTATAAATTGATAGTATGATTATTGATGATAAAATAATTGATGCTAATATCCTGTATGTATATATATGACATGATGTGATATTAGAATTATCCAAAACATAGTACATAATACTAGTATTAAAAAATTTAATGCGAATTCCAAATAATAAAGGTCCCTATGGAACGAGGTACATGAGATACCTAATGTATTAGAAGTAAGTTCCATTGTGCATGTTGTATGAGAAATTAGATTTACATATGTATTTCATACAACGGGAAAATGAAGTCGACTCTTAAAATTAACAAGTGAAGTGTTCTCAAATATTTATGAAAATATCGAGTATTGTTTATGAAACAATGAAATTGTTGTGAAGGACGTTCATGCTAAAACTTCATTGGAAATATCAAGTGTAGTAAGACAATCTTAAATTTTAAAGGTTCAATCTTAACTAAGGTTTTGTTATGGAAAGTGTTCCAAATGAGAAAATTGCAGCAAGTTCTAGTAGGATGAGTGCATCACCTAGAATAATGCCACCATAAAATATGTATATGCAAATTTATAGATGAGGTAAAGACGATTTCCTCGATTGAGTGTCTAAGGGATTGCAAAGGAATCAAGAACTTATGAGAAGATAGGACGCATTGTCTATGACTGCCATGTGATAAATAGTTTATCGAATTTACGAATAAAGAGAAATTGATACGGTAGCAATAATATTATAGTACAGTTTCATTCACTAAGCATTATAAGAAAATGCGAAATCAGTAGTGCAAAAAGAATGCTTTAAAAGAAAACTATAGTGGTTTTGAAAATTCTGTATATTGACACATTATAAAAAATAATGGCTTATTTATAGTGCAAAAAACTACTATAAAATAATCTTCTTTCATAATGCTTTTCTACCGCTCCGTTATAGTGGTAGAATATGTATCATTTTTATAAACCATTGCGCACTGTAGTAGATATAAAACACCTCTACGTCAACCTATTCTAAAATTAATAGGACATTTGTAGCAACATATAGTCGCTATAATATTTAAAATTTATAGCTGTTTTCTTTCACTATTTACGTTGTACTATAGAGCCTAAATATATTTCATTTTGATCAAATATAGCATAAATTTTCCACAGTAAATAACGTTCATTGTGGTTTTGTAAATGCTATACATCAACATTTTACAGTATATACTGGATAATTCTGAATTGATTTGCACTGCTAATAAACCGCTAAAAATATAAAGATACAACAGCATTTTTTATCAGCTATCCTTCAATGATAAGAACCTGCAAATATACTATTTTTTATTGCACTTGTATTATATAACTATAACGTTTTTTAAGGGCTATGGTTTCTATTATGTGTTTTTGCACCCTACACTATATTATAGTACACTAATAGCACATCAAAAGTGAATCTTTCTGAAACATAAAATCATATGAATAATGTAAGAATCAAAGAATATAATAAATAAAAATGTAATGCATTATATCAAACCTACCAAATATCCACATACATCATATTAAACATGACCAAACATACACATATAATATCCATTATATATGTTTTCAGCACATAGAAAAAAGTAGCAACAAATATTTTCAGTTCACCCCAAAAGATTGTCCATGTTTAGCTGAAAATAAGTACATATCACATACCAAAAAGTAGTCCATCTTTACCCTCATAAAGTAGTCAATATTCAAATCCTGGTTCTTACGCACCTATAGCAAATAAGACAAAGACGTGCAATCGATTAGAGCTACGTACTTAAGTAGAAGTTATGCACTCCTTTTGTTTTGCAGTTAGGATATTACTTCTTTCCTGCTATTTGTTAGTATTACTGTAAGCATATACACATAAAACTGTAAGATTAGGACGATTAAATAAAAGCAAGGAACTGTTATAGCAATAAACAGTGAATAAAATTATCATGATAAATTTAATAGTTGTTAGTTGGTTCCTATATAATTTAAATAACATGTTTATTAATCAATACTTTGCTAAATCCCCCAATCTTCCAAATCCTTTCTGGAATTAATTTCACTATTCGATTTAAAATCATGTAACATCGTGCCTAGTAGGCTTTCAGCAACATTTTTCTCAACATGCGTTACATCTAAATTATGTTGCAAGCGAAGTTCCTAAAAATATCAATAATAACACTTTTTTATTTATTTTTAGGTCAAGAAAGAAAATATAATTTTAATACTAACCTCCTAATATGGCAAATCAAAGAAGATTGATCTGTTTTTTCCACCTTAATAGCTTATTTTTCTATCATCTTCGTCTTTTCTGCTATGATTATTCTTTCCCTTTTTACTTTTTATCTTCTTATTCAAGTAAGACTTTAACTTCTTCTTACTCTTCCTCCTTTTTGTTTATTCATTCTTATATTTTCTGAAAACATTTGGAAAACCTTTCAGAATAACAAAAATGTTTCTTCCTATTAGAATTCTAAGTCTATTATCTTCCTCTAAAGTTCCCCTGAATTCTGGATTCGAAACTCAACTTAAAGATAGTGCGTTCTATCTGCTTCACGTACGTCCAATGACTGACCGAGGCATAGGGGATCAACCGGTAGCTGCTGAATTGTAGCCAAGAAATGGACAATGAACCGCTACTCAAATAGTACACCAAAGGCTGAAGAACCAAGATGATATGACACAAACTAGGATCGATTACTGGATCAGGCTTCTAGGGTATATTACAGACGCTTTCACCTGACCAGCTTCCAAACGCCTAACTTGCCAGATATGGTACAATGGCTAGTGTAACGACCGCTCTATGCCGCTTATTATGTCATCCCAAAGTATAGCTATCCATCATCAAATTCATCACAAAGCATTATGGAACCTCCATCGTCGAGTCACAAGTGGTAGTCGTAAAAAACCATCAGAAATCATCGAAACGTTTGTGGAAAAACTCCCTTCAAGCCTGACCGAAAGTCGAACCTGAAGTAATCACCCATTCGACTCGTAGCAAACCCAGGAATTTCTTGCCCAAAGTCAAAATCGAGTAAAACCAAGATTTTCTCTAAGAAAACACCAATATGACTCCAAGCATCGTTTATCACCAATCCAGCACTTCAAATTCAGCGACTCCAAGTGAACGTGGGGCTGACTCTAAAAGAATATCAAATTTTCTCGGGTCGGACTCCAAGTAAATTATTATCGTTCCTTCAACACCTGTTCATCTTGTTTTGGTCATAACTCGGACATACAGACTCCAAATGACTTGAAACATTGTATACAATCTCAAAAGGCCTTACTTACTGCATTGTATGGATTTCACCCCATTTCGGTGAAAATGTGGGAGTCATCACCGATCAGCGACCCCTTTCTAACCGACTCGCCATTCGATCGGCGTTCTCAACCATCAAATGTTGGACATTCGTGCATACAACATTCATAAGAATTAAAAGTAGCCATAACTTAAAAACAGATCATATTGATAGCAATTGGAGCATCTCCCTAGTCAAAACCTATTCATTGAAGCCGTTCAGGATGCAGAACATCCGAGATGATTCAATGTGCTAATCATGCTAGTGTATTCTGAAAATATAGACCCTTGACAATATCTCGTAAACTACGAGCGGCACATGGATTCCATCAGAGAGACGGATGCCTTCGAATACAGATGCTTTCCTATATTCCACAAAAGAGCAGCGATCATGTGGTTTATACGATTACCTCCAAGGTCTATCTTCTCATTCGATCAACCAAATCAGAAGTTTGCCGAGTAATTCAGGATGCTTGCGACTCACACCAAGGATGTGATGCCATCATCCAATTTATCCTAGTGCTAGGCGAGCTGTTCAAAGACTTCTTGTAGAGATTCAATGTCGTCATCACTAAATGAGAAATCCCGACGAGAGTATCATACCGATAGCGTTGATAAGGGGAATCGACCCTAAGGTAGACTTTGGCGACTGGTAAGCTAGAGAGCCTTCTATGACCTAGAATCGTTTCTGTTACAAAGTGAAGAAGAATCTAAGCAAGAAGGAGGTAGAGCAGACTAGGAGAAAGAATAATGTAGGCCTGTTGGCTAATGGGATTCAAAGCAAAGGCAGCACTAAGGCCTTAGATGAGGACTCAAATTCTAGGAGACGACCCAGAATCCAAAAATTCAACTCATATACTCCTTTGAACGATTCAATTGAAAACATCTACTTGGATACTCATGACTCAGAGTAAAACTGGAACCAGCCTCAACAGAATCCATTGAAATCCAGAAAAAATCCAAGAAATGTTGTATATTTCAAGATACATACAATCAAAACACCGGTGATTGCTGGCACCTCCGAGATGATCGGAAAGTTTGCTCGAAAGGATAGTTTCAATAATACGTGCAAGCCTTACAGAATGGCGGGCATGAAACATCCTATCAATAAAGAACTATGATTATCAATCGGACCACGTACGGTCGACTTCTAACTAAGAAGGGATAGAGGAAGTGGAAAAGCGAGCATGTGATGCTACTTCATATATCAATAAGTTTTATTTAATTTTCAATTATGTTGTGAACTACGACCATTTTGAACTAAACTACTTCAAAATGATGCAGGTGACCAAGTACTTAGACATGGGCGCCAACCAAACTCCATGGACCATTATCTGACCTTTAATGGATTCTCAAGATGAGCTTGATTCAACCGCTCATTAGCTACCATATGACCCTAACTTAGGGGCACAGACTCGAAATAGAAAGTGGATTAGACTCGATCATCCACTTCTTCCTATGTGCTTCAATTTTGACAGAACATCTATGCTTTACTCAGAGCCTGACAATGTCAGAATACAAAACAAAGTGGACACGACCGACCGTCCACTTAGCAACCTTTGCATTTGACTTGGGGACCAAAGAAGGACTTGGAGCGGATGAGATTCAACCATCCACTCCCAAACACGCACTCGAAGTTCACCAAAACGCTTGTGCCTCTCCCGAAGCTCAGTGAGACCTGATCGAACTAAAGTGGACGTGATTTGACCGTCCACACATTAACACCTGCCCTGGACACAGGGAGCCATTTAGGAGCTCGACTTAAAGTAGGCATGACTGACTGCTTACTCATCAGCCACCACCCTCGACACGAGCACACGACCACAACTTAAGGTGAATGTGACTTGACCGTCTACCCAACAACTCTCTTCCTTGACTTGTTGGGAGGAGTACGAAGAAAATTGGATTATACCTAACCATCCAACCTAAGAATGGACCATGGAATGTGGTACGACCATCTATTTCTTGATCACTAAGTAGAGGCGGATCAACCGTCCACTCGCCAACTTTTGTCCTAGACACTGTGCGTAGAATTCTATACAATAGATGAACACGATTCGACTGTTCATTTAGAAACCCTCTGACTAAACAAGTGGAGTGTAAATAAAAAATGGGTGTAACTGGCCACCCATCATAAAAATCTGGTCCTTAGAGCGTGGACTGGAGCATGAACACAAAAAGATGGACATCCGTATACTAACTCTTGTCTCTAGAGCACGAAATGGAGTATAAACACCCAAAACATGGGCGCGGTTCATCCTTCCATGTACTAACTCTAGTTTCCAGAGTGCGGATTGGAGTATAAACACTAAAACATGGATGTGGTTTGACTATCCGTGTACTAACTCTGGTCCTCCAACGTGGACTGGAGTATAAACATCAAAAAAGATGGATGCGGTTAGACCATCCATTGATCAACTCCGGTCCCTCGGCGTGATTTGGAGTATAAAACCATAAAAAGTGGACATGGTTCGATCGTCCAATTCCAACTCTTGACGTTGATTTGAGGGAAAACACACGACTCAAAGTGGATGCGATCTGACCATCTGCCCCTCTGCTAAATTCAAAGTTCACCAGAAGCCTCGCCTTACTCCTAAGGCTAGGCTGAAGGAAAATCTAAAGCGAGATATGGACGTGGTTCAACCGTCCAGCAAATAGCTCTGGTCCCATGATGCGGATTGGAGTATAAACACAAATTGGGTGTAGTTTGACCACCCACCAACAAAATCTTGTCCCTAAAGTGCGGATATAGGTATAAACAAATATATGAGTGGTCCAACCACTAACTATACCATAAACTCCAACCTGAACTCGGCAGAAGAAGTGTAAACTCAATGCGGATGGAATTCGACCGTCCAAGAACTAATTCTTCTAACCCAAGAATAGGAATAGGAGTACAAACTACTACAAGCTGAATACGACATCTCATTATAGCTCTGGCTTGGTGATCTTTATGACTTAAGGTAATGACGATAAGGAGGCATCGGTACAAAACCATTCGAAATGACATCCGAAGTTATGGGCGATCGACTATATCGTACCACCGAGTCAAAAGGCAATGTCGACCCAAGCTTTCCATATCATGCCGCTGAGTCGACGGTTAATACACCAAACAAAAATGGATGTGACCTAGATGTCTTTCGAAAAACTTCGATCACCAGAGTGAGGATAGAAGAATATACCATGAATGAGTGTGGCTTGATCATTAATTCTCCAGCACCCTCCTTCGATCCGTCAGGATAAGTATAAAACCGGATATGAGCATGACCCGACTGCACCTATGAAACCTCTATCCTTTGATTCGGCGAGAGAATATGAATAAAATGGATGCGACTGGCCGTCCAGCTCCGAATTAATGCAACGTGACTATTCATTTGCTGACTCTTGCCATGATACAACTAGAAGAGAAAAACAAAACGGACTTGACTCGATCATCCGGACAGTGATCCTAGCACTTGGCCCGGTAGGAAGAGCATAAATCATCGATTGGATGTGACTTGACCATCTATTCTTCAGGTCTTCACCCTAAGTATGGCGACATTTGCTCCAAAAGTTGACGTGATTGACCGTCCAGTACGTAACTCATGCCTAAAATCCGATGGAGCATCGAAGTATTCCTTCTAGAAGGAAAAACAAGAATACAATCCAGAATAGGCGAGACTCAGCCTTCCATCAACTAATCCGATCCCGTAATTCAATAGGAAAGAGTATAAAGCTAAAGTGGAAATGACTTCCCTTCCTACTTATCAACATATGCCTCACACTTGGAGGCACGGCCAAGAAACAAGATGAATGTGAATCGACCATTCATCGATTAACTCTAAGTCTTTGGAGTTTAGGTGGGAGTATAAACACGATTAGGACGAGACTCGACCGTCCACACAATACATTTATCAACCGAGACCGAGGGTAGAGGTGTGATCATCCAAAGACTGACTGCGATAGCTCAATACTATGACTCATACCTGGTGTTTACGACAACTCGAGGCTACGATCGAAAGGATGCTTAAAAATTAAATCATCGAATCGATGCCCAAGCTAATGAGCAACTGACCATCACTCAAAACAGAATGATAAGTAACGGATCATAAGTACATTGAATGGAAAGGGCGTTACTCGAATGCATAAGCAGATTCAAACTCAAAGCAAAAGCTAGCTATGTATCCGCATGCAACACAAGACTAAACTCTACTTGGTGTTTGATTCAATGCTCCTTTAAGCCTGATCTTCAACTATCCTAGATAATTGCTCAAAGGATCTATAACCCACCATGGTAACTAAAAATCAGCTCACGGCTCGGTGCAATGATAATGAAAGAATTAGCTAGTTTTCTCCAAATGAATCTTGATGTGTTCGCTTGGACCCATTCTGACATATGTGTGATCCTACAGACTATAACGAGCCAGCATTGAATATCGACCCAAGGAATTTCCCGGTAAAACAAAAGCAATGTGGCATGGATTTGGAGAGATCTACTGCAGTCAAAGAGGAGGTGGATAAACTCAAAAGCAATGGGTTTGTCCATGACACGCTCTACCCAAAATGGTATCCAATCCAGTTCTTGTGAGAAATGCTAATGGATAGTGGCAGACATATGTCGACTACTCTGACCTAAACAAGGCATGCCCGAAAGATAGTTATTTGCTTTCGAGGATCGACCAGCTGGTAGACTCAACCGTTGGATATGAACTACTTTCATTTATGGATGCATACTCTGGATACAACGAGATCCAGATGCATGTCCCAACCAAGTGCACACCAGTTTCATTACCGATCTAGGGCTATATTATTATGTTGTGATGCCATTTGGACAAAGGAACGCTGGAGCTACTTATTAGGGACTGTTTAACTGGATGTTCAAAGACCAAATTAGGCGATCGATGAAAGTATATATGAATGATATGCTCGTGAAGTCATGACGATCAAACGGCCACATTGATGACTTAACGGAGATGTTCAGTACTCTCTAGAAATATTAAATGAAACGCAATCCCTTGAAATCATTTTCTAATCCCAGTTGGTGGTATACCAATTCGGGGGAGATCACCAGGCTAAAGAATAAAAACTCTCTCCTAACGTTATCCGAGTCCAAGAGCTATTGACTGACTTTGAGTATTATAACATCATGCACATTGCCCTAGATCAAAATAAAGAGGTCGACTCATTGGCAACGTTTTCTAGCACTAGCGATGCACATCAAATGGGCTTGGTTCCAATCGAAGTACTAAAAGCTTCGAGTATAAACCAGACGGAAATCAATTGGGTACTAGAGCGGAGCCTGAGAAGGAGTCATGGATGACTACGATTAAAGGTTATCTACAAAGAGGGATCCTTCCCAGACAAAGGAATGAAAAACATTAGATCCATTACAAAGCTACATGATATACCATTCGGTAAAAAGTCATGTATAGAAAGGATTTTTCTGCTTCACTACTCCGGTGTATCGCCCATGATGAAATCAAACGAGTCTTGATAGAAGCTCATGAAGGAGAATGCTACGATTATGTTGAGGGGCAAACCCTAAAAAGAAAATAATCCGCTACATGTATTACTAGCCAAATGTCAATCGAGATGCAGCCGATCATGCTAGAGGGAAAACCATGACAAAGAAAATACTCCACTATGGGTATTACTGGCCAAATTTCAATCTAGATGTAGTTGATCATGCTAGATAATATGACAAGTGACAGATGTTTGTAAAAAGTTCAAGAGCCCCACCGACGTAAATTACTCAAATGGTCAGTGCATAGCCGCTTGCAACTTGGGGTACTGACATCATTAGCTCCTTGCTGATTTCTAAAGGCGGTGCGAAAAACATCATCATAGTAGTGGATTACTTAACCAATTAGGCTGAAGCTAAACCTTTAGCCACAATCAACGAAAAAATGTTGAATTTAAAGACTTCTTCCATCGACGTCATATTGAAAAAAGATTCGTGACATTTTCTCACCATCAAGCTAATGGACGAGTTGAAGCTATTAACAAAATCATAAAATCCATTCTGGAGAAGCATTTGGAAAAGGATAGAGGCAAGTCAGTCGATGAACTCCCTTCAGCATTATGGGCATACAAAACCACCCATAAGTCCACGACTGATCATACTCCGTTCGTCCATGCTTATGGCTCTGAGGCCATCATCCTTATAGAACTTGAAGTCCCTTCTCATCGAATGGCTTATTATGACCCTTATTTCATTTTAAAAAATTATAAACAAGGAATTGCAACCTGATTGTAATTAAACTACAAGGAATTAGCGATGACCCATGGGCATATGATTACATCCAGGAGCCAACGACTGGAATGTTTACATGAACGTGCATGTCTGCATCCCAAAAATTTGATTTCTTGAAATTGATAGAAATTGAATTCTGACCTGAAGCTTTCAAAAGTGAACAAAATCGAATAGCCAAAGCTTACTAGCTCTGCAGAACCGGACACATATTATAACTGACGAAATAAAATCTTGAATTTATATTATTGGAAGTCGACCAAGCGGCATGACAATCAAAGAGAGATACGACACTTTTGGAAAATAATTCAATCAAAGGATAGCGATTATTTAGGAAAATGGATGGATTTATTTCTAGTGACTCTAACTTACATCAATTCAAAGCATATCATTTATGTAGCAAGATGTACTTTGGGGAGAAAATGTTATCTAGCCTTTTGACCCAACTATATTCAAACTGACTGGATGAGTTAGACTCGACTGTCATTAAGGCCAATTACCAGAAGCGATGACTGTAAGGTCAAAAAATCAAGTGCAGGCAATGATATGAAGTAACGATAAACCAAGACCAAGAGATAGACTCTTCATAATAATCTAAGTATGGATTAGTACCTCCCTTAAGTAAGGGATCAGTGCCCATCCCTTTCACTTAGGTATCGGGGCATATCCTCAATTTTCATTGGATGTTGGGTGAGATCGACAAAGAGTAAAAAGGAAGGCCCCACAAGGTTATATTTCAAATCTTAAGTCGTTTGGAGTTTGTATGATCAAGTTATGGACAAATCACTTCACCTAAGAAAGGGATTGGTATAAACGGGATCATATAAAAAGGATCGACATATTTTAGCCAAGAAAGTGTAAGTCAGTGGAAAACAATCAATATCTCAAGATCCATAAGTCTGATGCATATGAAATTTTAGGAACAAGATGTGGAGACCCTAGGTAGCGTACCTTAGGGATTGCACCTTAAAAAGATGAAGAGAGAGGGATCAGCCTTCTTCCCTCAATAGGGATTCGCTAGAATCAAGAGACAACACACATTACACCAAAAAACGAGCAATAACTCAAGTTCTACTCATCCAATTGACATAAAACTTATAGCACAAGCTTACTACAACATGTGGAACACCCCATATAGATCGTACATAATATGGAATACTTTGAAGGGATCGGCCCCTACCCCTCCAGAGGGATCGCCGCTACCCCTCCAGAGGGACCGGCTAAAATCTAAATACATGCAACAACATTTCATGGAAAATGCGATATCTCACAAACCGTAAATTTGAATGGTATAAAATTTGGAGGGCGAGTAGTTAACATCATGAGGATCCCTTATAGGGATCGCACCCCACTTGAATACTATAATAAGGATCGGGAATGATCCCTATTATGGGCCCTAATGGGCCTCAAAATTCTTATGTGGCCTTGTCTTGTTCTGGAGGTTCTTTTGTCGAAATTTCAGCCCGATCCATGCACATCTTTTCCTAGAACTATCCACGAAGAAATTTCGGCCCGATCCATGCTGAAATTTGAGGGGATATATATCCTTTATTTCTTTTTATAACTTGAATTATTGCAAAGTCTATTATCCTTATCTTGCCTAAACATGCTAGTAATTACTTCCACTCAACAAACTTTTAATCTGACCCACTCCTCTATTTTTCCCTTTTTTGCCCCATACGCCAGCAGAGGTAGGGATATTAGATTTTGGATTTTCTTGGAGGCTCGGTTGCGGAGTTTTTCTTCATGTATTCCTTTTCTTCTTTTCAATTTTATTTTCATGTACTGGCACTTGTTGAGAGGGATGATTTTGTACCCTGATATTGTGACTGAGATGGTATTTTTCATGAGACATTTGTATTTAGTATTTTGAGACCTATTTTGGTTATGACTTATTTATGAAGTTTTATTTATTTTTAAATGATCTATTGATTAAATGTTTCACTGTTTTATTTAATTGTCTTGTGAATCTTAGTCTCTATACAATTTTAACTATACCTACAATGCACCATATCTTTTAGTGTGTCCTTTTTGGATATACTAAGGGGTGTGAGGTGTTTCATTTGGTATTAAAGCCTAAGGTTACAGGATTCCTAAAAACTTGTTTTAAAAATAAAGTATTTTTCCAAAAAGTAACCTATTTTCAAAAGTAGCATATCTTCAAACAGAAGTATTTTTTAGAAAGAAACTCTTATTATAGAAATAGTTTTTCAAGTATAAAAGAGAGTTTTCATAAAAATCCCCTCAAAGTCTAGTTCAACCATTTTTCGATTCCTTCAAGCCTAAATTCTATTTTCTTTGCATGGCATGGTTGACTGATTCCATAGAGCTGTAGTACCAGAGGTGCAAGGGCAAGCGCCCAATATGACACCGGTATGTGGAGATCCCTTTAATCCACATGTAGCAGCCAATTTATCTAAGCTATGCTAGGACTTCGCTAGTCTAGGAGGCGAGATGTTTTCTGGCACAGAGGATTTCAAGGAGGCATGAGCTAGGTTGGATGATACGGATCAAACTTTTAGATTGTTAGGATTGGAGGACCAATAGAAAGTTTAGCCTGCATCTTCGCAGTCGAAGGGAGAGTTTAAAGGGGTTCCTAAGTCAGAAAGTTCTAAGAAGCCGTGGTGGAATAACAAGAAGGATAAGGACAAGAGGAAAGAAGGAGGACCTCAAAATTGGATCAAGAAAAGCGAGAAATGCAATAGCCGTGGATTGGTTGGCCATTACACAAGGGAAAATAAGAATAAAATGATGAAGGGAAGGTGTTTCAACTATAGGCAACCTAGTCACCTTAGTAGAGCTTGTCCTCACAGGATGGGGCAGAGAGCAGGCACATCTAAAGTGCAAGTACAGGATTTGAATGGAGCACCTTCTAGTAGTGGACCGGATAGAGGTCTGAAAGTCACCGTAGAAGGTTAGATTTCTATTTCCGATTTTCCCATTCGGACACTTTTCTCGGAGCATCACACACTTTCATTTTGAGTCCTTTGGTTGATTGTTTGCACTTAGACATCTCTTTAGTAGTAGACCCTATTGTTGTTTCAAACCCTGTATGAGGATCAACACATTATCTATGATTAGTGGGGGTTTGAAAATTTTTATCCTAGGCGCAGAGTTTGATTGTGATACCTATGTTTTGGGATTTTCGGGGTATGGGAAGATTTTGGAAATGGATTGGCTATCCACTTATGAAGCAATATTAGACTGCAAGGGGAGAGTCGTTAGAAAAGAGACATGCAGCAGCAGGACTCTCGAGGTTTCTTGTGACATACAGGGGTCGGTCATGTTGAGCTTCCTTTATTCCCTATATTCATCATCCACATAGTTCGATTCAGTTCCAATCATCAGAGATTCCCCAAATGTCTATAAGGAGGTTATGGGACTATCCCCTAAGAGAGAAATCGACTTCAGAATCTATTTGAATGACAATGTTAAGCCAGTAGCATTACCCGTGAGACACATGGCACCTACGGGGAGGAAGGTGTTAGGTAAGTAGATTCGTGAGCTATTGGAGAAAGGCTTCATTAAGAGGAGCATATTTGAGTGGGGAGCACCAGTCGTCTTTGCTACTAAGGCGGATGGTTCCCTTCAACTTTGCGTAGACTATAGAGAGTTGAATAAGCTCATGAAAAAGAACCGTTATCTACTTACTAGGATAGATGATCTTTTCAATCAGTTGGCTGGCTCTTCACTATTTTCTTAGCTTGATTTAGCTACTGGATTTCGTCAGCTTGGAGTCGCTGATGATAGCAATGATAAGGCAAAATTTAGGACCCCAGAAGGATTCTTTGAGTTCTTGGTTATGCCATTTGGACTAACCAATTCCCCAGAATATTTCTTGGATTTGATGAGCCGTAATTTTTTGAGATGTCCTAAATGAGTTCGTAGTAGAGTTCGAGGATGAAATTTTGATGTTTTCCAAGAGTATGGAAGAGCATGTTATTCGTCTAGAGGAGGTTCTTTGCATACTTCGCATTCATCAGCAGAAAGAAAAATTCTTGAAGTGTCACTTTTGGCATAAGGAAGTGCGCTTCTTGGGGCACAGAGAAGGTATACACATGATAGGAGTTTGAGGAACGGTTTTGTGCATTTAGGTTCGAGTAGTGGAAATCCAAAGAGAGGTGGAAAAGATTGGAGATGTACAATAGATTTAGTTGAAAAAGAAGAGGTGTAGATAATTGCAAGTTATAACTGTTACAGATAAGTGGATTTACCGGTAGTGCCTTAGAATAAATATAAGCATAAAAGAGGAATAGAAACAACAGACTTTAGTAAGGGAATGAGATTACCAAAGCTTAGGAATGGTACTCCTAGGTTAGTAAGAAGAAAATTCACTCTATGTTTAGCCCAATAAAATGAACTTGTTAGAATTGAAAAGTTGAAAAATATAATTGCCATATTTTTGAGAAAGTAAATATTGGATTTTTGAAAATAAAAGTGGTATGATATTTAAATTGGTTTTTATATGATTTTGTTAAAAGTGAAATTCTTTTTGAAGAATTGTAGAGTATATATAGCTCGCTAGTTTCTTTGTAGATTAACAAAGATTTTAAATACGAAAACGTAGATTGTATTAAGTATCGGAAATATAGGTTACATCATTTATTGTTGTAATAGATGTTTTCGTGAAAAATAAGGGGAGCATAGACTATAACACTATTGTTATAGTAGGTGACTCCCAAGGGAAATGTTTTCACATAGTATGTGATATTTATTAGTATTTTATTTTAATTAAATCCATACACTAGTACTTTTTGGTTATAGTAATGGTGTTTTACGCAACATCTATTTTGCCCCAAATAAAAATGTATTTTGAAAATAATATCTAAGTATAATAAAAATTGATTTGTAAGTACACTTATTATAAGTATGAGGAAATGTTTTCTAGTTATGGATATGCTAAAACAGTTTTGAAAATGATTTTCCCTGAAAGAAAAGTGTAAGTTAAATATTAGGAAATTAATAAATTTCACAGAAATTGTCTATTGTAAGAGAATATAGATTAAACATACTTTAATCTATTGGAAGAAATGAATAATGATATAAATTTATACGAAACCAAACCACAGATAAAGATGTTTTGTGCAAGTTATAAGGAATATGCGAAAGAGATATACAAGGTATGGGAAGCACCGTATTTTGTATAGTCTATTTCGAAAAATATAAAATAAGTTCCTTGTAATTTCACATAAACATGAAGTCCTCTTTTAAAGGATTCATAGAAGGTTTTAGTGTTAATAGTTTTTCAAGAAGATAGTTCCAATATATTAAGGTACAAAATCATTAGGTGTAATAAGAAGTGTAATAATTAGAGACGAAGTTGGTTAGGGGAGATATTATAGAGGGCCTTTGTAGGAAGTCCCGATTTGTAGTTAGGAACTCCTCCTAGGTTAAGTAATTGGAATGTTAAGGTGTTTTTAATAAAATAATTGTTCTTATCTACTCTAGTTTCTGCAAAATTGAAAATTTATGAAAAGTAAATGTTTTAAAAACATGTAAGAACGTTTTAAAGATATTTTAAAGAAAAATGGTTTAGTGAAAAGTTAATAAGTTTTTGGAAGCAAAAAACTTAGTAACAGTTAAATTTAAAATCCAATTTTTTTATGAAAAGCTGTAAAGGTCTTTAAAAGAAAATGAGGAATAATTTTTGAATTTAGAATCTGTAAGTTTTTGAAATAACCCTGGTTTTGGTGATTACTTATAAATATTAAATTATAACGGTGGTTATAATTTAATATTAAGAAATAAAAATAAACTGGAGATTTAAAGTGTTTATTTGAAATAAACAATGGATTTTGGAAATAAAATATGGAAATAAAATTTTTTAAACTTTATCTTGGATTTTTGTGATAAGAATAAGTGAAATATAACTTTTATATAGTGAAAATGCAATAATTCTATTAATTATTGTCAAATGTTTCTTTTATTGATTTACAAATGAAGTATTTGATTTTAAAATGTGTTTATTATAAATAAAAAAGAGAAATTTAATTTAAAATAAGTTTTGGTTATAAAAATGATGGAAAATTGGTTTGTTGTATTTTTTTGTTGTAAAATGCTTTATTGAACATAGATGTGTTTGTATAAATTTATTGTGAAGAAACTTCGAGAAAATATGATGTTTTGATTAATTATATAGGTTTATTTATGTTTTCAACTGAAAATTTGTTTACCTAGGCTAATTATTTAGTTTGGGTCCAAGCCCACTTAATAAAACAAACCAAAAATTGAGCAAAAGGTTTCTCTTCTCAAGTCTAGTACGTACATTTTCTCCTCTTACATTAAAAACCAGAAAACCAAAAGAAAACTAACATTACCATTTTCTCAATCTAAAGTCAAAATCTCATTTTCCCTTCAATTAATTGTTGTGTTTAATTAAAATAACAGAGAGTTTAATAGGTAATTTAATCCAAAACTGATTCTTTTCATCAAAAATCAATTTGAGAAGTTGGATTCTTTGTTAAATATAGTTTTCATATTTGCATGTTTTTCTTTTGCTTATTTATAGGTTCTTGAAGCCAAATTTTGCCCAAAGCTCTCAACTTTCAGCTAAAATCTGGGTTTTTATTCTTCATTTGCAAGCTGAGTGTCAAAACTCATGAATCTAGCTAAAGAAAAGCTTCAAAACGCCAAATCTGAGCAAAAAGAGTTTTTGTAAGTTTTCTTGTAGTTATTTGGTTTTTGTGCAAACTATGTTTGGGTGTACTTTGCATGACCATATCATCTTATTCCTATATCGAAATTCGCTGGTTCTTTTTTTATATGAAAGTTGAAGTTTTCTAATATGTGCATACCAATTTTGAGCTCAATTTGAGTATGTTTGGTCCTCTATTTTGTGCTTGAAAGTTGAACCCAAGATGTTTTTCAGGCCTGTACATATTTCTGTTTTCGAGCTGTTGCAAACATGGCCGAAGTCCATGTTTGATACAGCGCATCCCTTTCATTTCCTGTTGGAATTCATTAAATCCCTTTTTACTTGATTGTTAAAGTTTTCTACTATATGCATACCAATTTTGAGTTTAATTTGAGATGGTTTGGTCCTATGTTTCGTGCCTGATAGTTGAACCCGAGATGGTTTTTAGGCCAGCACATTTCCATTTTGAGTTGTTGCAAAAATGGTCCGAGTCCATGTTGAGAACAACGTATCTCTTTCTTTTCCGATCGAAATTCATTGATTCGTTTTTATTTGAAATTTGAAGTTTTCTAATATGTGCATATCAATTTTGAGTTCAATTTGAGGTCGTTTAGTCCTCTGTTTTGTGCCTGAAAGTTGAACCCGACATGGTTTTCAGGTCTATACATTTCCGTTTTCTAAGCTATTGCAAACATAGTCTGAGTCTATGTTTGAGGCAACATATCTCTTACATTTCCTATCAGAATTCATTGATTCTTTTTGTACTTGAAAGCTAAAGTTCTTTTTTTACTTGAAAGCTAAAGTTTTCTAATGTGTGCATACCAATTTTGAGCTCAATCTGAGGTAGATAATCCTCTGTTTCATGCCTGTAATTTGAAGCCAATATGGTTTTTAGGCCTGTATACATTTTGTGAGTTGTTGCAAATAAGGCATGAGTCCATGTTTGACATAGCGTATCTTTTTCATTTCATGCCGGAAGTCGTTGATTTTTTATATTTGAAAGATGAGGTATTCTACTATGCGCTCATCAATTTTTAGTTCACTCAGAGGTGGTTTGGTCACCTATTTTATGTTTGTAAGTTGAACTAGTGAAGATTTTCAGACCTAGGTAGAATTCAACATGGCATGAGTCCATGTTTGAAATTTCATATCTTTACCATTTCATGTCGGAATTCAGTGAATCTATTTTCAGTTCATAAATAAACTGTTATACTTTGTATGTATCAAATTTTAGTCCATTCCGAGGTCATTAAGCCATTCAAATTGTGTCTGAAAGTTGAACTCGGAGAAGATTTCAGACCTAGGTATTGTTTTTGCCCATGCACTTTTTTTGTTATGCCTTGTTTTCTCATCTGATTCTGCTTCTTGTATTTGTGACATTTCTGAACTGTTTTGAAGGCTATGAAACCTATCAATGGGCGAGCCAAAATTTCAATGAATTTGTTATTCAAAATGAAATGATTTTGAGATGTTTTTGAATGTCGTTTTTGATATTTTTCGATGTTTTTCCTTGATTTCGAGCACGAGTTTTTCTCAATAATTTTGTTTAAAATAACTTGGCTTCTGTAATAATTATTATATAATATTTTTAAATTATTTTAGGTTATAAAATTTATATATTTTCTATAATAAGGGAATTTTCAAAGATTGTTTTCAAAAACGATTTCGAAAAATTATTTTAAAAGCTTGTTTTCTCAAATAAATTATTTTATGTATGAAATACACATTTTTGCACGTATGAGAAGGAGAACTAAACGATTAGGTAAAACATATGGTATGAGACATGTGCGTTTATCTTTTCGTTTATTCCTGACTTGTCCATTTGATCGTTTTGGCCTTTGAGTCGTATTTGCCGATGAGATGAGGCTAATAATTTTACAGCTTTCCGGTGTGGCATTGGCCAACATTTAATAAACTGTTAAGTGCAAACGTGTGGTATGGGACACATGTTAACACTTTTCGAGTTCCTGTCTGAGAGTTTGTGACACATTTGTCTAAGAGACGTATTTGCTAGTACTAGACCTTCAGGATGTTTGTCTAAGAGACATGTTTGTACATTGTGATGTATTTGTCCTTCGGGATGTTTGTTTAAGAGACGTATTTATTGGTCCTTCGGGATGTTGTCCTTTTGGACGTTTGGATAAGAGACGTGGCGCCTTATTTTGAGAGAACAGTACTTGGCGGGATTCGGCCAAAAGCACCTGCTATATCTTTAAGATGACTTCACTGATTATTTGTATTTTTCCAAGTGTGTCTCCTATTTACATATTTGGCCATTTGAGGCATTCGAGAAATTACATGTATGGCGATTACATCCTTGAATATTTGAACTCCTTTGAGTTCTATATTTGAGATTTGGGTTTGCCAACACTTGGCTGATAAGTCGTTATTGAGTTCCAAGCGCTAAACAGGTGTCTTTTGCTATAGAACCCATAGGATGGGACTAACTCACAGTGGCACAACGGAGATAGAAGGCCGATCAAATTGTAGACATAGGACATCATCCTAATTAAAATAGGATTGGGATTTCAGCCTAATCAAAGCCGCTATATAAGACAAGTGCAAGCAATCGAAATAATCAAAACTATCTAAACAAAGCAAACAGTTTAACCGTATTTGATTCCAGCTTTATATTTTCCTTTATCTCCTTTTTATAACTAGAATGGTTGCAAAGTCTATTATCTTTATCTTGCTTAAACATGCTAGTAATTACTTCCACTCAGCATACTTTTTGTCTAACCCACTCCTCTATTCCCCCTTTCCCCCATAGGCCAGCAAAGGCAGGGACGATAGATTTTGGATTTTCTTGGAGGCTCAACTGTGGAGTTTTTCTTCGTGTATTCCTTTTCTTCTTTTTAGTTTTATTTTCATGTGGTAGCACTTGTTGAGAGGGATGATTTTGTACTCTCATATTGTGAATGAAATGGTATTTTTCACGAGACATATATATTTGGTATTTTGAGACCTATTTTGGTTATGACTTATTTATGAAGTTTTTATTTTATTTTAAATAAGCTATTGGTTAAATGTTTCCACTGTTTTATTTAATTGTCTTGTGCATCTTAGTCTCTGTAAAGTTTTAGCTATACCTACAAAACACCACATCTTTTAGTGTGTCCATTTTGGATATACTAAGGGTTGTAGTGTGTTTCAAATGCTGTAGTCACCATAGACTACTTCACTAAAAGGGTTGATGCAGAATCGCTCCCCAAGATCACTTCTAGAAAAGTACTTAGATTTTTCATCAGAAACATTATAACCAGATTCAGAATTCCCCACGGGATTATTTCCAATAATGGAACGCAGTTTGAGAGTGAAGAATTCTCTTGGTTTTGTCTTAAATGGAATCATTAAGAGCTTTTCCTCCATTGCACATCCAAAGGCAAATGGGGCCGTTGAGGCTTAAATAAGACCACAAAGACTATTTTGAAAAAGCAATTGAACAAAGCTAAAGGAAATCGGGTAGAAGAGTTACCTTTTGTATTATGGGCTTATCGAACATCTACCAAAAGAACAATGAGACATACTCCTTATTCATTGACATATGGTTGTGAGGCGACGTTGCCAATTGAGATTAAAATACCCTCACATCCAAGGATCGCATATGCATTCGATTTAAATCAAGAGCTAAAGAAAGAATCATTCGATTTAATATATGAGTTGAGAGATGAAGAAGTAATTCGAATAGCAGAATATCAAAAAAGGATTTCAAAATATTACAACTCAAAAATAAGAACAAAAACATTTTAAGAAGGAGATCTAGTGCTCCGAAGTATAAGGCAAACATGAAGAATCCCGCAAATGGATCGCTGGGACCAAATTGGAAAGGATCCCTAGTCATATGCAAAGCAGTTCCCCTGGAAGCTTATAAGTTATGCCGACCAGACGACAATATGGTTCCTAGAACATAGAACATAGAACATTTAAGGCCATATTTCCCTACAATTAAAGAATAAAGCATCTCTTTCATCAAAAGAAAAATCCACATGGTTGGGAATGAAATGCTCCTTTTATTTGGTCATTACCTTAAATGGTCAAAAGCCTCTGTCCGCGCTGAATTGGCCAGGGCAGAGCACCTTCTAGAGAAAGGAGTGTAAGACTTTATCCGTGCCATGCTATAGCCAGGATAAAGCATTGACGAGCCCTTATCCATGCCACGCTATGGCTAGGGAACCTCCTGGAGGGAGGAGTGTAAGCCTTTATCCACGCTAGCTATGGTTATGATAAAGGAACGATAAGCCCCATTCTGCACCACGCTATGCCAGGGCAGGGCACCTCTTGGAGGGAGGAGTGTAAGCCTTTATCCGCGCTATGCTATGGCCAGGTTAAAGCATCGACAAGCTATTGGTCGCGCCTCTGGTCAGGCTAAGGAACCTCCTGGGGGGAGGTTGGGTAAGTCCTTGATTCCAGCTTGAGAACAATCTAACTAAGAGCACCAGACTATAATAGACTAAGACATCCAAGCCCAAGAAGAGGCTCATCAAATAATGCAATCTAACTAAGAGCACCAGACTATAATAGACTAAGACATCCAAGCCCAAGAAGAGGCTCATCAAATAATGGACTAAGACGTCCAAGCCCAAAGTGAGGCTCATCAAACAATGAACTAAGACGTCCAAGCCCAAAGAGAGGCTCATCAAACAATGGACTTAGATGTCCAGGCCCAAAAGAAGGCATATCAACAACGGACCACGATGTCCAAGCCTGAGAAGCGGCACATCAAATATCAGTCTAAGATGTCCAAGTCCGAGAAGGTGGCATGTCAAATGATGGATTAAGATGTCCAAGCTCAAGAAGCGGCCAATCAAACCACAATTTCATACAAGGCTTAAGGGGTTTTACACATGTCGAAGTAAAGAGAAGAATGAACTCCATCTATTAATACTGGAATTTGGGTTTTGGGTTTCGAATTTCTAAACTTCATCCACTAATGCCCGAATATGGGTTTCGGGTCATTATTTATTGAAATATGAGACTTCACACATTATTATCTGAATCTCGGTGATGGATTTTTCAACTCGTCATACCCGAATCTAGGTTTCAAAACTATTACCGGAATTCACTTATTAATGCTCTAATCTGGGCTAGAGATTTCTATTATGAAGACCAATATTATAGATTTCTGATTATCCAGCATATGCCCTAATTTGGGCTTGGAATTTTTGTTATGAAGATAATTATTATGGATTTCTGATTGTACACCGCTAATACCTGAATCTGGGTATGAGAGTTCTATTATGAAAACTGTTTCTAATTTATACTTATTAAAACCCAAATCTAGGTCCTAGACATCTTGCTATTAACTTCTAAACTTCGCTTGTTGATGCCTTAATCTGGGCTTAAACTTCTTAACTTTCTAATGCCAGAATTTGAATTTTAGGTCTTCAATCGTCAATTTTGGATTCCAACTATTGATTCCTGAATATGGGTTTTAAAGCAGTAGTATTGAAACTACAATAAACATCTAGGACTTCAGCCAGAAACTTCGACTGGTCTTGTTAATACCCAAATCAGGGTAATTAGTTGCCCTTCTAAACGACATTCACCAACATCTCAATTTAGGCACCAAGATCATTCTTATCTCCAAGAGGAATTTCTAAATAAATATTACTTATCCCCTCATAAATAAAGATTTATGGACTACAAAGACTTATTTTTAGATAATAGCTTATGACCTCCTATTTCCAGACATTGGATGTCTTCGACAGGAAATTCTTAAACTTCAATTAATTGCAGACCTAATATCCTTTATTGAATCAAGATTGTGATTAATTAATCATTTAAATTTAGAAGCATTATCATACTGACTTATCATGAAGCATATATATATATATATATATATATATATAAGATAACGAGTTAGCAATGGGAAATGTCACTTGCTTTGAATTTTGTAGGAAAACGAGGTCATATAGAGCAAAGAAGTTGTGAAATTTTCGTCCTAAAGGACAAAAGCTTCTTTCATACAAAGGTGGGGAAAAATGTTAAACATAAAAATCACTTAGGAACAAAAGTTTTTGGGAGGATATTTCAAAGGCATTAGGAAGGCTTTCAAAGCAGTCGCAAGCATAAAGTGTCATCATAGAAGATAAAAAGATGCAAAAGCTTTCAAAAAGATGAAAAAGAAAGCAGGGATACCTTTCTGCATCATTCAAACCTTTCAATGTATATAGATTCGCGAATATAGCAAAAGCAAGAACGGTTTTAGAACCCCTTTCGAAGGCAATGAATAACATCCCTTCTTATGTGCACCAAACCTTTCGAAGCTAAAGGTTTCACCTTCATTCGGACTACTTGGGAAGATACCTTAATCAAAACAACCCTTTTGAAAGCATAATCAAGCCTTTCGAACTGGTCGAAGCCTGCAATATCAAAAGAAGTTTTCGTATCAATTCGCAAGAAGGCATTCAGAAGCTATCAACCGCTTCGAAACATTCAACACTTCAACACCTTCGAAACCGTAATAAACTACATATCGACAAAGTCAAAAGTTCATATCTTTACTTCTTAAAACATATTAAGAAACACGAAGAGAAAATGTGCATCTACGGCCCTTTTGATGAGTTCGAAAGAAATCTAGGAAAAAGCAGAGAAAAGGAACACTTAAACCTAACAAAAGCGAAAGGTGAACAAGGGACCCCTTCGACATGGTCGAAAGGTCTAGAGTAAAAGATGGGAAGTGCAAGGATGAATTAGCGAACTCGAAGGGGAAGCCTATCGACAGTATTGAAAGTAGGCAAGGCCTTTCGACCATGTCGAAAGGATTGATGTGGAAGATAGAGGGACCTTTTGACTGACCCAAAATCATAGGTGCAAAAGAGGGGCCGACCTACATCTATAAATAAGACCCAAGGGGTCCGATTTTGGGGAACGGATTTTGAAATCCAAAGCTCATTCTTCTTACTTATTTCTACTTCTTTTCAACAACAAAATCCTTGTAACCCTAAATTGATTTGGGGAAAAAGCCCTCAAACTTGCAGATTTTTTGGATTAATGGAAAAGGGAGAAATGCGCGGATTCATAAAGGATTTCAATTATGGGAAAGATCATTACGATCATTAGATAGACTAATGATCAATTGCACATGATGCTATCTTATCTTCTTAGCTTCTTTCCATCTTTTGCACGACCGTGGGATCAACTTGGATAGAACATATACGAAACACATTATCATAATGATAAACAAAATATAATGACAAATAAAGATGATGACGATGTTTTGACTTAAGTTCATAGAACTTACAAAAATCCAAGATGGTTTTCTATCGGATACAACAAATGGAGCTTGCTCAATCGTGAATTAGATCTGTTTCGAAAGGATGAAATCCTTTTCGACCTGGTCGAAAGCGATGTCATGAAAGATACTAGTTCCTAAATGACATGCAATCATCTAAAGATGGATTCCTTCGAAAGGAACATACACACAACCACATTTTCTGCCCTTTCGAAGGAGTTCATCCATAACAAATGAATCCAATGATGTTGAAAGCAGCTAATTCTTTTCGAAGGTAGAGTAGACCTTGCGACATGGTTGAAAGGGTTTTAGTAGATCTTTCGACATGGTCAAAAGGGATGGATGTTTAATATAAATAGCTATTTCTGACTCATTCGAATGAGAGTCTTCGAACAAGATGCTTCCTCCTTTACCTTCTTTTTGACGAGGTTAATTTGATCAATGATCTGCTAGCATTATATCAGTCATCCTTCGAAAGTAGTTTGACCAAGTCAAGCTGATCAAAAGGGGGGTTTCGAGGGAAGCAATCTTTTTCAATCCTCTTTCAATAATCTTGTTTAGTTGCAAAAGTAGTTTTATTTGCTATTCACATAGCTTTGAGGTGTTGACAAGTTTTCCTGTTAATAGTTTTATCCATGACCAAACTGAAGATATCAGAGGTAATATAGTGGTGAAAAAGAGATCGTGCATATAATATATCATTGCTTAAAGGTGATGCTTAAATGGATATAAATATGATTTTACCAAAAACTTTGTATTGTCCAAACTCTCATATCTCAAATATGTGATGTGTGAACGGTAATATTTGAATTGCTCAATACTTTCGCCGACTGAATTCATGCAATGTGAGCTGCACAATCAAATCTACACAGTCTCAAAAATATCATCCGATTCAATTAATTTATAATGTATTTGAAACTAATTAATTTATAAACATAGTGCTTTTAGTTAGGTTGCCATTAGTAATTTTGGTAGCTCTCAAAATTTTTATGAATACCCTTATTAGTTATTTGGGGGTGTGTGTAACGTTATACATGCATGTATTAATTACGATATTAACATATGTTTAAATGTGTTTAAATATGAAAAAAAAAGGGAGAAAATGAGGGGCCAACCATGTTATGGGAGGTGAAGGATTTTCTTTCGCTTTGAATTTTAGAAGTCTTTAGTGGTTGATAACTCTCATAATAACTCTTCAACAAAAAGCATCTCAAACTCCTTCATTCTCTTTATTGATGAAGACATAAAAAAGCAACCCTTCACCCCATCAATTATTGATACATATTATTCTCCCTACATTAAAATAAAAGCAGCTCCATTGGCGATGATCATCATCCTCAGTTAACTCCGGTAGGACAAAATCTGGACATACAATGTCTAAAAAGAAATCTACTACAGAACATAGTAATCTACCTAAGACTTAGTCTTCCTTATTCGCCACTAAACCACGAAATGCAGGAGTTTACTCTCCAAGTCATTTTTAATCTAAAGTTAGCGAATGGTATCAATATCCCTCCTTGGTAGGTTGTAGAAGGAGGTACAAATTTTTCACATGACTAACTTATTGGCTTCTTTCCCCTGTTGTGAAATCCCATATCATGAATTTTTGGAAGCTAAAAGGTAAAATCACAAAGTGGTATGATAATTTTATATTCTTCTTTGATTTCATGTGCTTTAAGGAAGGGTTTAACCTTCTCATAGTCGAACCTATCCTTATTTAGTGAAAGCCTTTTAGTGAAGCTAGCCGGTTTTATAGTGGGTCGTGCCACTGTATAAATATTGGAAAAATCGGTTCTCTACACATGCACAGAACAGCTAAATGGGTGCAAAGCGCCCACAACAAAGAGAAAATAAAGAACAGGGGTTAGGCAAAAGGAGCCTAAATTAATAACCCTTTAAGACTACACTGCCTTCGGAGAAGAACAACCACTACCAACAACAGTGGATGGGCCAATAACATGAGTATACCTAGAGAAAAGAGCAGCCATATGCGGGTCCTAACCTTTAGAATCAGGAGAATAAATAAATTTCCTATCTTAGGTGATGTCATAAAACTTACTTTTATTCTCCTCACCAATCTCACCAACCCTAGTAAGGGACAGACCCTCACCATCAATATAATATATAAGAGATCGACTGTCACCCTCAATATCACTGATAAAGGCATAAAATGTATCTGACTACGACGAGTAACACATGTCATAAGGAACATGGACCCAAGCGCGCTCTTCAGAATTCCAAATAATAGAATCAGATAAAACAGATGGCGCCCCACTAATAGGATCAACATCATCTAGAGAAACTCCATGAGAAATGAAAATAGCAAGGATGGTAGAAGGAGAAGCAACAGCAGATGGGGTAGGGTCAGCAGACGGAGGAGCAACTGCAAAGAGGACAGGTTCAACATGAGAGAGGATGGAGCAACCTTCGGGAGCCACTTTCCGACAGGAGGATGAGGAAGTGGAATCCACTCAGATAGAGGAACAGGGTTAGCAAAGGCCATTCTACAACACACATCCGAAAGATGCCTAAAAGACTGACAGGATGTGTAGATGTCCGGTTTCCAACCATAGCATACCCTGACCATAGCAAAGTGGTCCACATCGAGTCCGACTTTCAATTCAGAAGGCAAAGGCTTGGCAGGGGTTATTTCAATCAGAGCTTTGGCACACAGTAATCTCTTTTTGGCTATCGTATTAGCGTCATAAGAAATCACCTTACCAACCTTACAAATCACCTACAGTATTAGTGAAAACTTTTATTGTTGCTTTTTTCACAAAGAATAGGCAAATAACTGTAATCAAATTGTTGTAAAGTTGTGAATACAAGATATGTAGCACAACTATTATATGTGTATTATGATTGATTCTCAAAGAGTAGAACACATATAGGTTATGCAGAAAGTAAATCATAGTATAGTAAAGAACAAAAAAATTATAGTGGTTCAGCCAGAATGTGCTTACGTTCATTGTCCATTTCCATAATTCTTCTCATAAATCTTTGATACAATACCTAAGATATAAAATACAATGATCTATAACTAAAAAAAAGTAAGATATAGCCCAAGGAATTATGTTCGGCCATTCCTGTCTACCTTTTCCTGTTCGGTTGTTCCAGTTAGCCTACTCCTTCTAGGCGATTTTGTTATGTTGTTCCTGCTAGGCAGTTCCTGTTAGGATGTTCCTATTGGCCTATTTATAGCTTTCTCTAACTTATCCCCCATTATTAATGTAAGCTTGGCTCTCTAGAATTCTCCCCCTTTGTTGTTGGAAGCTTTGTTAATTGTAGAAGTGGAGATGCACGGTGATAACCCCAGCAAATTAGACAACTTCCCTATACAACTTTCTCAGTTTGGGCTTTTTCTTGTATAAAAAATATGATCGTAAATTTCTAGATATACCCGGATTTCATTCCATGTATACCCTATTTGGCTCGGCTAGAAAGGCTCTATATGGTGTTTTCAGGTTCAGTGGGTGCATGCAAACACCTTGTTGGCCACATTCCTTCATATCCCTTCTTGGTTTGGCTTGGCTTAGCACCTCATTATCCGTCCTAGAAAATATGCTGGACACTTTGATTGGTTTGGGGATTCAATTGGGGATAACATGCAATGGACAACAATTCTCCTTCTGTGAGATGCTTACTGAATAGGAATTTTTTCCGATGTTGGAGCAACTAAATAAGACATCATGTTTAGTGTTTGATCTACTGAACATGACTTCCAATAAAATGTTTGATCTACCGGACATGACTTCCTATTTTCTATTTAATCTACCAAATAGGACATCTTGTTTGGTATTGGAACAACCAAACAGTATTTCCTGTTTGACTTATTTTCATAGTAAAACGAAGCATGGAGGTGTGCCAAGCTAGTCCATTGTCCCTTCTTTGTTTCCCTTCCTTTCTTAGCTGATTTAGTCCTACTCCTTTTATGTATCTCCTAGGTGCGTTATAATAACTGGATAGTTGCTTCAGCTTAGGATTCAGTTAGGCAAGATTATGTTAGGTGGAGATTTATTAGGTAGTTTCTAGAGCTCCAAACTTGTCTACCATTATTTCTCATCCCTCCTCTTTCCTAGTTGTGCTCAAACATGACGTACTTTTAGATGTAAGGTTGAGTAAAGATCTATTAGGTAGTGAATGGTTAGGCACTAAAAAGTTAGATTCCCTATTGGATTACTCCTCCTATTCTATAAAAATAATTCGTTTACCAAGAATTAAACCACTGACCACTCCATTGGAAGCCTAATGCTCAACCACATCAGCCACACACAATTTTGTGTCATAACTCCTTCATTTCAAGTCAGAATTAAACGAAACTTCAACCAATAGCTTCGTATTGTTGAGTAGATTATTTAATGCCTTTAAATATTCCATTTGCTTGAAGTAAGTAGTAACACTCCGAGGTAGGGCCCAAGTCGATTAGATGATGGACAAATTTTAAGATCATCATATCTTCCAATTCGTAGATTGAGATGCGGTTTTGACCATGGTGCTTGTCCTGACCTTAAGAACATTTTACATGTTCTTTGATTATATTTTTAGACTATGCCAGATTTGCCCCTAACGTTTTTCATTGCACTTTTGATTACATGATGATGCCTATATTATGCACCTTCAAGCTATTTATATGCTCCTTGATGTCATTTCGTATTCACCATGCTATGGGCGAAGATACCCGCAACACTTGTCCTCCAATGCATCGTAGAATATAAATTATGCTTTTTTCATCCATGATCATCTTTCTTTCTCATGCAATGATGATCTCAAACCTCAAATATCTATGTCCTCATTCACATCCTTTCGGTTAGTTTTCTGCTGCTAATATTTTGCAGAGCCTTGTTTACTCAGGAAGAGCTTGTTGAACGTTTCAAGATCCTTTAAGTATGATAGTCGCATCTCATTCTTTCTTGGTAGTATAATCATATAGTACGATTTCCCATAGATTATCATCTCGGTCCCATAGACTTTTACTCTCTCTAGTTCAACCTTCTTTCCCCTAAGTCTTGAGAGCCGCACGTTGCCTTATGAATATTCTGAGAATATCGAGGTGCCATAGGGAAAGGAATACAATGTTTCCATAGTACATGGACTTGACGATGTGTATTTCATTGCATTGATTGTAGTTTGGCCAATTAAGACTAGTGGTTGTGATGTATTTGTCCTACATGATTGCCGTCTTATTCCAGTAATGACTCCTTTACCACTACAATGCATTCCTGTATAGATTAATCACCAAAATATTTGACCAGGTAAGTGGTTTATGCTGAAGTATTGAACGAGGGTTGATCATGAGCTTGTATTGTGAAGATAACCCCCTTTTGATGTTTATGCATTGTTGTGTTTGATATTTTATCATGTCCGTATTCTCCTTTTCCTGATTAGTAGTCATGATATATTTGTTCCACATGACTGCTAGGTTTTCTTCTTCCATTAGAAACCTTTCTCGCCACTATCATGCATATTTGCACGATATCAATCACCAGCAAGTCTAGTAGGTAAACAGTTTCTGCGATTGATGCTTCCCTTGGCCCATAATTTATATTTTTTATATGAACACTTACATAAGCGCATATGCATCTACCTGATCAAGATTAGTTGTTGAATTTGTGTTTGTATAGTATCCTTGCTTAGCTATTAGCTTATTAGCAATTTTTTCATTGCTGCCTTAGCACTTGTACAAGATCAATCATTGACAAGTTCGTGAAGGTGAGCCTATTGGTAAAGTGGTTCCTTGTTACTTTCCAAGCTCTTCCGGCAATGCTTCCCTTTCCCCCGGCATGTTTACACAGGATCAATCACTATCAAGATTGCTTAGGTGTGCAATCTCTCGTGGAGTGTCTTTGTAGTCCATCCCATGTGTCTTCGTTTGTTTTTTATACACTTTCATCCATTATTTTGTTAATTATCACATACATATTCCATGCATAATTTAAACAAGCTTGTCCTACGTCAATCATTGAATGTCTTCATAAGAAATTCTGGTATTGACTACTTGCATTGAGCCGTATGACCGACAGTCACATTATATTATGGGCCAGCTTAGCTATCCATTGCTAATAGAATTTCAGAGTCGAATGTTGAGAATGAACCAACTAGGAAGCGGTTATTTCATGACTGTCGGTAAGTTGGGTTCTCCATACCTACCCCATAACCTTGTATTCAATCATAAATGATGGATATCCGATTAGGGACACTCAAATCCATCATTACCGATAAGAAGTTTGAGCCGATCATCAATGTTGGACACCTAGTTAGGTTCACTCTAGCCCACCATTGCTGGCAAGAAGTTTGAGCCGACCATTAATAGTGGATATCTGGTTAGGGTAACTCTAGTCTGCCATCACCAGCATGAAGTTTGTGCTGATCATTAGTGGTGGACACTTAGTTAGGGTCATTTTGGTCCTCCATTGCTGGTATGAAGTTTGAGCTAATCTTCAATAAAAGAAGCCCGGTTAGGGTCACTCTGGTCTGCCGTTGTCAGCAAGAAGTTTTAGCCACTCATCAATAGTGGACACATGGTTAGGGTCACTTTGGTCCGCTATTGCTAATAAAAAGTTTGAGTTGATCATCAATGGTGGACACCCAGTTAGAGTCACTATAGTCCGCCGTTGCCAACAAGAAGTTTGAGCCGATCGCCAATGGTAGACACCCTGTTAGGGTCACTCTAATCTGTCATTACCGGCAAAAAATTTAAGCCCATCGTCAATAGTGGGCACCCAGTTAGGGTCATTCTGGTTCACCATTAACAGAAAGAAGTTTGAGTCAATGGACAATGTTGGACACCTAGTTAGGGTCAGTCTAATCTGCCATTTTTGACAAGAAGTTTGAGCCGATCGTAATGGTGGGCATTCGGTTAGGGTCACTCTGGTCCACCATTTCAGACAAGAAGTTTGAGTCGATCATTAATGATGGACATCCGATTTGGGTCACACTTATCCACTATTGCCAGTAAGAAGTTTGAGCTGATCATCAATGTTAAATACCCATTTAAGGTCACTCTGATCTACCGTTGCCTCTCAAAAGTTTGTGGTCGATCGTCAACAGTGAACTACCCTTTCTGCGATCATGCCCTAACCATGGGTAAATCTTATTCACTATTGTGAACCATGGTTCCAAGCTTTCTATGATACACTACAGTTGGGTAACTCCAGTATGCAGTAGCGTGGCCTGTATAGTCCTAGAAATCAAGGCCTTTATTTGACATGGGATGGTTGCTCTTTTGGTTATTTGGTAGCACTAATCATTATCATTATTTACTACACTTATCCATGGTGTTCAATAAGATCTCATGATTAACAACACACCCATCCATAATCCATATAGTTGCAATAGTCATTGCACAAAAAACAAAATTGATTTTTTGAGAATTCTATGTTTTCCTAGATACTACTCCGTCCACGATGATGAGAATGTAGGCTCCATTCCTAGATCCCTACTGATAAAATATGGTCCTTCCCAGATTGGGTCAAGTGCCTCCGACCAAGGGAAAATTCGCTCCATGACTAGGTTTTTTTCCTTAAGTGGGCAATGCTCTACCTGGAGTTGTATTATTTCACCTCTTTCTGCTAGAGCGCCATAGTTTTCATATTAACCTCATCCTGCTTCTCCTTAATCAGATCTAAAGGCATGTTTAGCGATTCTTCATTCTCCTCTAAGTCATAGAGGGTTATCCTATGAAATAAGACTGTAATTTCATTAGGAAGCATAACCCATAATTCATAGGCTAAAGAAAAAGGAACTAACCCCATTGTAGTTTCGTGGAAAGTGCAATGCGCATAAAGTCCGATACCAGCTCATCCATCTGAGCACCTATATCATTTTCGAAATGCTCCTTTATGAGAGTTTTGAGAACCTTGTTGGCTTCTTCAACATATCCATTGGCCTATGGGTGTGGCATAGAAAAGATTTCCCTAATTCTATGTTACCAATAGAAGTTGGAGAATTTCTAACTATCAACTTCTATCCATTGTTCGAAATCATCTAGATTGGAACTCCATACTCGATAAAGTAATCTATAGCTACTATTGCATACTCAGCTCCACCCATAGCTATTACAAATTCTCCATTCAGATAGATTCCCACGAGATTTCCTTTTCTAGGGTCTTCCCACTAGTACGGCCACCTTGACTGCCTTGATGGACGTTATATAATATTTCCTTAACTTGTCTTGCAACCATGCACCTTAGCATCGGGTTAGTGAAAACCCTCCTGTATAGGATGCAATCATGGTGTACCAAATTGCCCTACACATTACTTTCCTTGCTTCATTCTAATTTAAGAGTGATGTTCTTACAAGAACCAATCCAAAAGTGACCCATTTCTTGAGCAAGCAAATGTTTCCAAGTCTTGAGCATCTCGCTTTCCCTTTCGTGGGATGTGCTTAACCATATAGCATTCTTGCACATTGAGCAAAGCCTTCAAAATTTTCTTTTTAAATAGTACGCCAACCATTCTCCTTTGACTTAGATCTCCTAGAATGCTAAATTCCCAGCCATTTACAGGTTTCTATAGATATAGTTTGTAGATTCCTAATTTTTTATTATTTCCAATCCTGCTATACTGTGTTGTACTTTGTCCTTCGATTTAGCCTACAAGATAAGAGGCATATATAACTCATAGGGTTAAGAATATACATTCTTGCCTAGTCATTAGTATTTTCTCTCACTTACACCGGTTTTTCATATCAAATGGAATGGCATTATTATGCCTCAAGTATTTTTATTTAATATTATTCGAAATTTATTCGTTAAAGTAGATCATACCTTTTAATTTGTTGTCCCTGCACTCTATGAGGGTTTGCGGTCTCTGTAGTATAATGTTACATATTCATATGAAGTTGACACTATCTTTGGAGCTTTTTGAAAAGATTATGATCTACTATCTCTAGAGATGTCATGTCCCACCCAAGGAATAGGTCGTAATTACACTCTGTTATTGTTGGAGGAGCTAAACCTAGTCTCCTATTGTCTTTGATGGAATTAAACCATGTCTTTGGGACTAGGAAGTTTATGCTTCACTGTCTAATTACTCCGCTCTTTACAATTTTTATGCACATCTATCGATGGATATCTAGTTCGAGGATATGCTCAGATGTCCATGGGAGAATCCAATACCTTGCACCTGAGCGTGGTTTATACTCTTCCTCCACAAGGACTCGGTTTCATCTAGGGATTGTGGTCTAGATTTTGTGCCACTCTCATAGAGTGGCCTTAGGTTTTACCCTACAGTATACCTATGATATTTATCAACATTTGTCGGTCTCATAACCATAACTCTCATGGAAAATGTAGTACTTTCCAGTTCTTGTCTCTTGCTATAGTTGACTCTTTGGTCCTCGGTTCACCGTACTCCATGGTTTCTCTTAAAGCAAGACAGATTCTCTTAGGAGTCTTTGCAAGCTATGAATGTGGAAAATTGCCATGTCTTCTAAGGTGTTTCCTATCCCGAAGCCCTTCTTCTATAGCCTAGTTGACCTTTATCCATCCTGGCTTGAGTTCATAATCCTCCAAGCAAATGAAATTGTCAGCTTGATAGTTTAAGTCCTCTAAATTAGTGGTTGAAATTTTCTTTGGTATCCTTTAATACTCCGTTTTCCCGTAAATTCCTGAAACAACAACCACAGTGATAATTTGTTCACTAAGTTGATTTCTAGCAGCTGCCATGGTGCTAAACTGTGCAAGGTTGTTTCGTAAGTTTTATCCATCCTTTTACTTAATACCTAAGTGTTAACGGATTAGTGTTCTCCCCCTTTTAAAGTAAAAGCAACTCCATTGCCGATAATTTCCCTATCCTTACAAGATCAAGGAGTGGAATCAGATTCCTAGGAGACATATAGAGATCAAGGTGCAACAAGCGGTTGAATCACAAATCGGTCAATATAATATTTAGTTGATTTCATGATGCCTGTATATGATGATTAGCCATGTTTGTATGTTTGCATAATTATTTAAATTAACAATTGATCATATATAATTTATGTATGTAAATTAATTTATTAACTTATTGTAAAATTATACCCTAATGAAAATGACTTCATATTAATCATAATTCATTATGCAAATCGCATAAACATAAAATTCAACATTCATCGCAAGAATTTTTTTATAACTTTAATTATATTAATATACATTACCTCATTTTGTTATTATTTCACTTACATAATGTTAATATAAATTAATATAATATAATTGGATTTTTAAAATTGTATCACATCATTTGATATGAATTGCATGTGATGAAGAACTTATACATGCTTGTTTTACCGATATGTATGTGTTTGTATGTATCGTGATTATTTTGTAGCCAAACAAAATAATTATTATTTTACATAAGCAAGCCGGGTTATAGTAGTCATACTGCTTTTACAATAATTATTAAGGTGCGGGGCAAAGACTGCTCAATAACTACCGGATGAAAGTAAAGATTCGTATAAGGAACAAGCACATCAGCAACTATGTAGAATAATAACTAATCTTCATGCACAAACTAATCAGACCCAATGACATTAACATACTCACTAAACATAGTTGCAATGTTGGGATCAAACACAATGGACTCATAATCGAAAATCTTAAAGTTTCACCTTCAATTATCTCATGATTGTGTTCTCTCCATCTACATAAAGATTTAACATTTACCCCACTAGCTCATCTTTCCTCCTCCACGCTACTTTTCCATTTTTCCTTTCCTCCTGCAATGGCCAAGGATAGCAAATCAAAGCTTAGATTTTCTACTTTTTTGACCATCGTGAGCCCGCCACCAGATCTGGCTGCATCTTTATGGCTCCTCCTATACTGATGCCAGCTATCTCATCTTTTGTTGACATGATTCCCTTGCATGATATATGCATCTTTGATGCTCAAGTTGCTAACGTTTTATCTTGGGAATGCACTATACCACCGTTACACCCGTCATGCCTTGCAAAATTGTTGATTTACCTAATCTTAAGTCGAATAATACCACATTAAAATCTTCTCTAATTCATGAAAGTATTTCTATTACTAAGGTTATGGCTCTACTGCTCTTATTAATAGTGCTATGCCTTTAGTGGATGGTTGTATTCCTATTGATGGTTGTACCTTTTCTACACCTATGTTGCTGAAACCATTATCCTTGTTCAATTCTAGTAAGACAAATTTGGATGCACTATGTCTAAAAAAAATCTACTACAGAAAAAGATAGTCTACTTAAAACCTGGTCTTCCTTATTCACCACTAAACCATGTAACGTGGGAGTTTTCTCTCCAAGGCATTTTAATCTAAAGTCAGTGAATTGTATCAATATCCCTCCTTAGGTGGTTATAGAAGGAGGTATAAATTTTTTGCATTACCAACTTGTTGGCTTCTTCTTTCAATAGTGAAACTAAAAGGTAAAATTACAAAGCGGTATGACAATTTTATATTCTACTTTGATTTAATTTTCTCTGAGGATGGTTTTCACAGTCTAATAGTCGAACTTATCGTTATTTAGGGAAAACCTTTATTGTTACATTTTTCATAAAAATGGACAAACATCTCCAATCAATTTGTAGTAGAACTGTGAATAAAAGATATACAACACAACTATTATATTTGTATTATGATTGATTTCTGAAGAGTAGATTACATATAGGTTATGCAAAAGGTTAATAGCAGTAAAGTAATGAAAACAAAGATTTATAGTGGATCGTCTAAAATATGCCTACATCCACTGTCCATTTTCATTATTCTTCTAATAGATCTTTGAAAAAATGCCTATGATTCAAAAAACAATGATATGTAACTCAAACTAAAGTAAGTTATAGCCTAAGGGATTTTGTTTGACTATTCACGTTCGACTATTCCTATTTGCCTTTTCCAGTTCAGCTATTCCTGTTAGCCTACTCCGGTTAGGCAGTTTTTGTTAGGTTATTTCTTCTAATTGGTTCCTGTAAGGCTATTCCTTTTAGCATATTCACTGCTTTCCCTAACTTGTCTTGCATTACCGGTGTAAGCTTGGCTCTTCATATTCTCCTTCCCTGTTTTTTGAATCTTTGGTATTTATAGGAGTGGAGAGGTATGAAGGTATCCTCAGTAAATTAGGTAATTTCCCTGTATAAGTTTCTCAGCTCAAGAGTTTTCTTATATAATAGATATGATCATAAATTTCTAGATATACCCAGATTTCATTCCGTTATATCCTTTTTGGCTCAGCTGGAAAGGCTCTACTCGGTGTTCTTTGGTTTGGTGGGTGCATGTGGATATCTTGCTGGCCAGATTGCTTCATGTCCCTTCTTAGTTCGGCCTGGCCTGGCACCCTCTTGTTTCGCCAAGAATATATGATGAACATTTCGATTGGTTCGAGGATTTAAGTTAGGATAACATGAACCAGAAAGCAATTCTTATTCGATGAGATGCCTACCGAACAAGAATTGATGTACAATTTTAGAGCAACCGAATATGACAACTTGTTCGGTGTTTGATCTACCAAACATGACATCTTATACGATATTTTATCTATCGAACAAGACTTCCTATTCGATGCTTAATCTACTAAATAAGACTTCATCTTTGCCGTTGAAACAACAGAATAGGATTTCTTATCTGGTTTATCTTCATAGCCGAATGAAGCATGGAGAGGTACCATGATAGTCTTGTCCTTTGTTTCCCTTCCTTTCTTGGTTGATCTAGTCCTACTCCTTTTATGTCACTCCCAAGTGCATTATAACAACCAGATAAGAGGTTTGATTTGGGGGATTCGGTTTGGCAAGATTCTGTTAGGAAAATATTGGTTAGCTGGTTTTTAGAGCTTCAACCTTGTCTACAATTATTGTGCATCCCTCCTCTTTCCTAATTGTGCTCATCCATGAGGTATTTATAGGTGTGAGGTTGAGTAAAGACCTATTAGGTAGTAAAGTTAGGCACTGAACAGTTAGATTTCCTATCGGAGCATTCCTTATGTTCCATAACACTAATGTGCTTACTAGGAATCAAACCCTTAACCTCTCTGTTGGAAGTTTGATGCTTAACCACTGGAGCCACATAGTTTTTATGCCATAACTCCTTCATTTCAGTCAGAATTAAATGAAACTTGAACAATAGCTTCATATTGTTGAGTAGAGTATATTAATGGCTCTGAATTTCCATTTGCTTGAAATAGGTAGTAGCTCTCCAAGATGGGGACTGAATTGGGTAGGTAGTGGACAAATTTTAAGATGATCATATCTTCCAGTTTGTAGCTCAGATTGGGATGTGGTTTCGACCCAAATGCATATCCTAACCTTAGAAACATTTTACATATGCTTTGATTATATTTTCAGACTGTGCCAGTTTTACCCTTAACGTTTTGCCTTGCCCTTGTGATTACATGATGTCATCTTTATTATGAACATACCAACCATTTATGTGCTACTTGATGTCTTTTCCTATTCACCATGTTGGGGGCGAAAATGCCCACAACAATTACAAATTGTCAACTTTTCTCATGAACATATACTCTCCATTTCGGTATGGGTTTATTCTCAAATATTCTTTCTATTTTTCAATATATGGTTGCCATAGATAGGTTGGCAAATTTCATTGACGAGTTGGTATGGTTTGATGAGGCAATAGTGAGGATGGTGTAACAACCCAATTTTGATAATATTTAGTTAAAGTTAATAATGGTAATTTGATTAATTAAATTAGAGTTTGCAAATTTGTTCAATAAATTGGTTTTGAAGTTATTAAATAAATGGACTTAAATGGAGGAAATAAAATATTGAATTGAAATAAGTTAAAATGTGAAAACAATATTTTTATAAAAGAAATGTAATTGGAATACAATAGGGATTGGAAAATAATTGATTTGAAAGGTAATTTTTATTTATTTAAATAAGTCAAATTTGGTTTATAAATAAAAGAAAACAATTTATGTGTGTGTGTATACGTTTGCTTGTTTATATTTTAAACACAAGCCCAAGTAGCAACCTAATTCATTTTTCCAAAGTTTTCTCTCCCGATATTTCTTCCTTCATCCATTTTCATTCTAGGATATTCCATCTTCCATAATACATAAAGCCAGTAAATCCTCTCTGCTTCTAAATTCAGGAATAAATTATATAAACTAAAATAAATTATCAAAATTTAAGTATATAGTTCCTTTCATTGTCGTTCATCTATGGCATAATGCGCATTGAGTTGCATGCTCAGAAAGGAGCTCAATATGTGCATGTGTATGGAAGAGGAAGAAGAAGACGAACGACCGTGAACTAGTGTGTTTTGCTCACAAATCTATGCCTTATTCAAGTTAAATCGTATATATTTGGTATGTATGGATTGTTCTCAAATATACATGTATAATAATTGCATCAAAACTAATATAAATCAAATCAGAATTGGGTTCAAATCAATCGAGGAATCGTTCGTCAGGGCCTGAAATGGATCAGGCACTGGTCGACCGCAAGGTCAGCCGATCGATCATGATCGGTCGACTGGTGACCATGCATACCTTAATATATATATATGTGTGTGTGTGTGTGTAATGAAAATAAATATTGAAAATTTAAAATAAAAACAAATAAAAATATAATAAATTAAATATAATAAAGATACAATTAAAACAACCAATTAGAATGGGTCTGTTAAAGTTATATAAAAAATTATAAATATAGCATTTATTAGTTTAGAAGAATTGCTAAATAAAAGAATAAATAAGATATTAGCTTTAAAAATCATTTAAAAATTTATACATATTTTGGAAAACAAGGAATGTAATCAAATTAAAAATTCAAGTGATTTTGAAGTAAATTGAGTAGTTAATAAATTTTATTGGAGTCCTAATATTTAATTATTAATGTTTTAATGTATTTTATAATTACATAAATATTCACTTGAATTCTAACAGTGGATTATCATTTATTTTTAGTATTCTCTTTGTATTATTAAATGTTAGTTGTGTGGGTAATTAAGATGCATGTGTATATAATGTAATTATTTATTCAATTGGAAATATAATTTTCTATTATTTAAATTTTATTTATTTAATGAAATATATTTTAGTTTGAATTGTTAATTCAAAAGTAAAGTTATGTATTATTTGGGAATAAGTAATTATTATTATTACAAGTTTCCAAAGACAGTTTAAGAAATTTCAAATATATAATCAAAGTTTCGGTAAAGGTATTTATTTGGGTATGAAAATATTAAATTGATTTATATGTTTTAAAATTACTTAAAAATAATATTTAGTTATAAAATTTTAGAATTGTTATTAAATGAAATGTTTAGCTTAAAAACCTATTTTAGGGATTTCATAAGAAGTATATATGTTTTCTAGGGACGTTAATGATTATCAAATTAATACTTGACTGTATGAAAGGTTGAAAATTTGATATAATATTGGAAAATAAAATTTATATTTGGTTTTAATTAGTTATTTATAGATAAAAATTATAAAAACATTATAAGAAATGCTCTAATTAGTACTTTGGACATTTAAAAGTGTATTTCTCTAACAGTATGGTAATTTATGAATTATTAGAATGAGGTATAAATTTAATTATGCATGATTTCCAAGAATTCTACTTTTCATCTCCTTCATATTGATTTTGATATTATGAGCGATTCACCGTTGATATTGGTTTGATTGATGATTTTAATATGATACAGTGATAACATCCTTTTGTATGATTTTGTGGTATTCCTATTTTACATAACAAAAAAATTTGAATAAACGAAGTTATAATACCATTTGGGATTGGGCAGTCGGTAATATTTCTCTGGTTATTCTCTGGACTCATTATATAGAATATAGTAGAGATTGAGCATAGTTTATAAGAAGTGAATAAAGTTTGAGTATCACACTACGATACGGGACACAGTTGTGATATTTATTCAGTTATTCACTATAATTAGATGACACTTACGTGACAGGAATAGAATGGAAGTGTAAAGTGATATAAGTAGTGAGATATGGCTTTGTGCCTATAACTAGTGAGTTTGGCTCTATGCCTAACGATGACCAAGACTACATGTCTGTATGTATTGGTTTTATATGCCACTATTATGATATACTCCTATTAGGTTTGTTAGGGAGGACTGGATGGATAGAATCCACCCTAGTGGCCTGATCAGGGGGTTGCACCCAGATTTATGACACTTTATATATATATATATATATGTATGTATGTATTTATGTATCTATGTGTGTATGTGTGACTTCATGCTCTCGTGTCATGCATTCAACCATGTGTCACTTAAGCCAGCAGTCTGTTACCTACAAGGGCGAGTGTACTGTCATGACTTATTAGTCCTCGCATTGACGAGAGCGCTGGTGGAAATGTGTCATGATGACTGATGAGGTAACTAAGACTATAGAAACTTCGTATCACTGGAGCTTGCTTCGTGCTATTAGTCTCCCTACTGGTATTAACGGAGTAGTAAATTGGCATATACTATTGATACACCTCACTGTGTATAGTAATAGGTTTGATGACCTATATAGTGTTATACATATGGCTTTACTTGGGACTTTAAGCCTATCATACAGTCGTATCCCACCATGATATTTTCAAATAGATATTATATGCAGAGATTAGATTATACAAGTGATATATGTCCAGTGTATAGTGGATTCTCATTTATATTGATATACAACCTATCTTATTTTATGTGTATTGATGATGATATTTTATTTGTTGGGATTAAAGGATATATTTGCATTATTTCATGCTATCGTGATTATACCTAGTGATATCTCATCTATTGATATTTTTGGTTTTCGTGATGATTTTTGGATATGTATGGTTCACCATTTGTGTCACTTATATGATTTCTGATTTGACTTGTTTCTATACGGATGATGACATCGTTGATATCAAAGCTGGTTGATTAGTATAGCTTGAGTTATTTGTATGACATGAAGCTTTAAGGTTGTTTAGGATAGTATAATTGTATTATATGCATACGTCTCCATAGTATTTATGTATATTGACACGTCGTCTAATGATCTGAATATCGTAAGAGTATTGTCATATCATCATTCTTTATTTATACCATGCTACCCTTATTATGGGTTCTTGATTAGACATAGCCTAACAAATATGTTATTTCTATAATATTTGGGACAGTTTGAGACATTTCCGGTACAGGGATGGCATGACTGACATTTGTTTTATTGGGCTTAGAGAAGTCTTATTTTAGGATGATTACATGATATTTGGGTGACATTGATTTATGGTATATATATTAGATACAGAGTTGTATATTGATTATTCATCACAATACATTATGATATTTGTCTTTTGAGTTGAGTTGTATCCTTATTGTATATTTGTATTATATTATACGTTATGGCAGCGATTTTGACTCTGTGTCCTCTTTAATGTACTATATATGTTATGTATTGTTTGTCCTAGAGGCAGACATGTTTGTTGCTTTGTACTGATACTATATATGTATATATGAGATATTTATTTGATGTTTTAATATATACCAATGTTAGTCCAAGGGAACATTCACATGTATACCCTATATAGCCTCAATCTCTGTATTGTATGACGGTGTTACTCTTTGACATTCTTGGATAGCATGGGTATAGAGGTGGGTGGGGTGTTTTAGTTGGTATTAGAGAAAGGTTCAAAGCATTACATCGTAGATTAGAGACATGAGATGAGACCTTAGATGAGACTTAGAGTCCCTGACTCCTGGAGTGTTGGAATATTTTTTATAATAAGAGATAGTATATTATATATATAAATAGGATGATTACTGGAGTAATCATCAAATGACCTATTCGTGGTTTTATAAATATATAATTAATTTCTTTTCCTTTAACCATTAAGTTTAAAATGGTTGGAGTTGCAAGGATGAAAGGAGTTAGTCCAACGAAAGAGCTTGTATTCATGATTCTGGATGGTTTGATATTGTATTATGTTGTTTGATTTGATAAGTGTAGCTGAGTTTTGATTTTTTTTCTTCAGAGTGCACAATGAAAAATCTATTTATTAGTTTCCATTGGGTATATTTATTTTTATTTCTTATACTGTTTAGATATTTGAAATTGCTGGTATTGAATTTACTTTTGAAATTTATGTGCATTTTTCCAAGTTGTGAAATAAATTTCGATATTAATTTATATTTATTATAAGTGGACATGAATGATGTTTATTTGATATTATAATAATGTTTGTTAAATGGTTTATTATAAAGTACATTTATATATATACAATAGTAATTAAAGGTAATTTTTGAAATGTATTATAGTTGTGGAGTGTTTGATAAAAGTAAAGATTTATAACGTACACAAATATTGATTATTATTATTATCAATGATTTTGGAAGTTAAGTGAATGTTTTGATTAGAAATATTTTAAAAGGTATATATTATAAAGTGTAGTGTTAAATGAAAATTTAAAAGTTAAATTAGTAAACGTTTCGTAGAAACTAATACATTAGATAATATGTGGAAGTAATAGTTATCGATAATTTAGTGAATGAAATTGTGTTAGCTTGTCTGTTGAATGTGTTAAGGATTTTGGTCGATGCAGATGCACACATATTCGATAGGGGTTGATAACACTATAACGATACATTTGGACACAATGTTTTGAAAGGCATAAATAATTTATGGAAAATTAAAATGTTTTGAAAGGGTTTTATAATAAGAGTTTATGCTTATTATTTGGGAAATGTATAGTAAACGATATGTTATACTTTTTTATATGTATTTTAAACGATGCATGCACCCACTAGACATTAGTGGACATCTAAGATCACTTGCTAGGCATTATTGATTACATAGTCAATAATGCAGCCAATTGAAATTAGTAATCGCTATAATGAATGGCGAGGCAACATCATTCTATATTATAACATTTGAGTATTTGAGAATATAAGTGTATGTTTATATTTGATGATATATTGATAAAATTAGAAATGTGTAAACACTATTAGATGTAAGCATGAGTAAAATTCGAAATTTTACTATATTAGGACTTGGAATAGTATGAATTTATTAATGAATACATATAATCTTGGGTAAATTAATTTTGGTTTTGAAAAGGGGCAAAGCAAGAATTTAATATAATAGATTACAAATTTTGGAAGGTATAGAAGTTTAAAGAAACTTAATGAGTTTATCTACGTAATAACCCGATTTTTAGGTAATAATTAATTAAAGTTAATAATAGTAATTTGATTAGTTAAATTGGAATTCATTGATTTATTCGATAAATTGATTTCGAAATTGTTTAATAAAAAGATTTAAATTGTGAAATTATAATATTCGAATTTTTAAATAGTTTAAAATGTGGAAATAAATATTATAATTGTGTTGTGTTTCGAATATAATATGGATGGGTGGAGAAGTGATTTTAAGTACGAATTCATATTTATTTATTTTAATTAAAATGGAATTTAATTCTAAACACAAAGGAAAATACAAATATACATATTCAAATTTTCTTGGCCCAAACACTTATAAACAAGCCTAACTATATTTCCAGACCTCTCTCCTCTCTTCTATACACTTGCATATCCTCCCTTCTCACCTTACTTATCTTCCTAAGCAAGATAGAAATCTCTTCATTTCTAAATTCAAGAACAAATTAAAGGAATTATTATAATACCACAAATTTACATATGTTGTTCTCTTCATCAATGGGCATGTATGGCAAAGAGAAAAATAATTACATTGTTGTTGATTGATTTGCGTAGGTGTGTGTAGAAAAGTAGAAAGATGAGGACGTAAATGATGATTTTAGGTGAGTATTCTAGATTCACACACCAATGTCTCAATCTCATGAACCCTGAAATTTGTATTTATTGCTAAGTATAATTTGAGTGAAATTCTTGCGTATATGTCTACATATCTCTATGTTTCATCCTTAGCTGCTGTTCATGTACTATTGTATATTTCACCTTATTAGTTCAACCTGCCATCATGCTATTTTGGGCTACATTTGAGTGCATAAGCATGAGGGTATTTGTGCGATCTGGTCGTTAAATTTTGATGATACAAAATCACAAATAGAGCGAAATAAATATGCAAAAGAAAGAAAGAGAAGGTTTTATTTCCTCTAATTAATAGGCATATATGAGTATGTTTATTTCTCTCCCTAATTGGCTAGTCAAATTATTTTTTGACATCTAATGTTACTTGGGCATTAAGTAATTGATTATATAAATAGAGACTAGAAGAGAGAGTAAAAAGTGTGGTGAAAAATCTATTTGCTAATTTTCTCTTCTTCATTTTTGTTCTTGTTCTCCAACAATTTTAGCCATATAGATATTTTCTCCCTTTCTCAATTTGGTTACTGATTCAATGGTTTTTTGTATACTTTAGCTTTGTTCTATTGATTGTAAATAAAATTTTGGTTAACTAATAAAGTGGGTGGTTGGGTGGAATATTTTGTGTTATTGCGTTTTGATTTCACCTTCTTATTTTTAATCCAAGTTATCTCTTTGTGATCTGGGTGACAAAGATTCGTTGATAAAAGCTTCTGCAAAGCACTACTATTTTCATAATTGTTTGGTATCGGAGCACAGTTCATCGCAAAGCTTAGAGTAATTTTGGTTTGAAAAATTATTGATTTTGGATATGATTTCATTTTCAAAGATCACTATCTTGGATGGGAAAAATTGGGGTATTTGGAAGCATAAAATTGAGGATGTTCTGTACCTCAATGATCTTCATGATCCAACTGGTGGAGATGGAAAGAAGCCCTATGATGCAGAGGAGGGAAAATGGAAAAAAAGGGATAAGAAGGCGATTTCTTTGATTCTCCAGTATCTTGATGATTCGATTTTCCATCATGTGGCTAGTTGTGAATCCGTGAAGGCTTTATGGGACAAGTTGGTATCTTCGTATGACCCAAAGAGTGCTACTTGTAAGGCTTTTCTGGTTAGAAAGTTGGTACAACTGAGATTTGATGAAGAGAAGTCCGTTGTAGAGCATTTGAAAGAATTTCAAGATGTAATAAATCAATTGGAAAATATGAAGGTCAATTTTGATGATGAGTTATAGGCTCTTTTATTAATGAGCTCGCTTTCAGAAAGTTGGAAAACTTTGATTGTTTCATTAAGTAATTCCAATGCTAATAGAATTATTTCATTGGAAACTGTTCGAAGCAGTCTGTTGAATATGGAGCTTAGAAGAAAAGATCAGGTATGAAAGCAATTCAAAGTGAGATTATGGTGGCAAGGGACTCGAAGAAAGATACAATTTGGAAGAAGAAGGATGCTAATGGTAAAGGTGTTATCACTTGTCATTATTGTAATAAGAAAAGTCACATACGCAGCAAGTGTTATGCTTATGAAAGAGATAAGAAAAAGGCTGCGCATGGATACTAGTAGTGATGCACATGCAGGTTTTTCTGAAGGTACCTATAGTGATGCTTCTTGTGATGTCCTCTTTAGTGAAAATAAGCCTTGGAAGATGGATTCGAGAGCCAATTTTTACATTTGTAGAGATGTGAATTTTTTTTCTTCTTATGAGAAGAGTGTCGGCATGATTAGGACAGCCAATGGAGAAGTGCTACCGATTTGTGGTATTGGATCTATCTGATTTCGTATGCATGATGGTGTGGGTAGAGAAGTCTCGGGAGTGAGACATGTACCCACTTGTTCGCATAATCTTATTTCTCTCGATCAGTTGGATCGCTGTGGTTGCACTTATGAGACTCAAGGTGGAGTTTTTAAGAGTGAAGAAAGGTGGTCGTGTAAGGATGAGAGGAGTATTGGAGGAAGGAAACCTTTATAGCTTGGTTAGTTCTGTAGTCGATAATGAAAAGCGAGTAACGGTTGAAGGATCTAGTCCACAACAAGGTGTAGAGGTTAATGTGGTCACTGCTTATAATTCTAGCATTGAGGACAATATTTTAGATATGGGTCTTCATGTTGATGATGTTCAAGGGAACGATAGTGATCAGGTAATGAGCTCAGATCGAGTGATAGACGGGTGTCGAATTGCAAAATCCACAAAGACAAGACGGAGATCTTTATGGTATTACAGACGTTTTGAGACCGGATTTGTGTGGTGCACCTCATGTGGGAGATGCATCACTTGCAGATGGTGGTTGAGGTTTGTAATTTAGTGTGGTTGAGATATGGGGATTTGTGATAGATCTAGAAATGAGATGCTTGATATGTTGGAGATATGTGATTTTGCATCAAGGTGGAGTGTAAAATTTTGGTGATACAAAATCACAAATAGAGGGAAATGATTTTATTTTCTCTAATTAATAAGTATATTTGAGTATGTTTATTTCTCTCTCTAATTGGCTAGTCAAATTATTTTTTCCATCTAATGTTAACTTGGCATTAAGTAATTGATTATCTAAATAGAGACTAGAAGAGAGGGTAAAAGTGTGGTGGAAAATCTATTTCTCTTCTTCATCTTTGTTCTTTTTCTCCAATAATTTTAGCCATATAGATATTTGCTCCCTTTTTCAATTTGGTTATTGATTCAATGGTATTTGTTTACTTTAGCATTGTTCTATTAATTGTAAACAAAATTTTGGTGAATCAATAAAGTGGGTGGTTGGGTGGAATATTTTGTGTTATTGCGTTTTGATTTCAATTCCGTCCTGTTGTCGATCCAAGTTATCTCTTTGTGATTTGGGTGATAAAGATCCATTGATAAAAGCATCCGCAAAGCGCAACTATTTTCGTAACACTGATGCATGCGAGTGTGCATATTCTTATGTCAGAGAGTGTGTGGTTTGTGTACTATGTGTGTGTTGTAAGTGTATATCGAAGTGTGCATGAGTGGTCGTGTTCTGGTATTCTTGGCCCGGTAAGTGCAGTGAATGTGGTGGTTGTATATGCTGGGTGTTTGTGCATATTGTGTGTTCATGTGTTTGTTAATTGCATGTATGTGTTGAGTCTGGGAGTGCATTAGTGAATATATTTATGTACGTGTTGTAGTGCGAGTGTGGTGTGTAGGGGTGTGTGCTACGTTACATGTTAATGTATGATCTGTGTACATGAGTTAATGTGATTTTATATGTTATGTGCATAATCTGTGAGTATACATGTGTATATTGTGTGACCTTGTGTTGGGTGCGTGATGTGTGTCTGGGTTTGTGTTGTGTGTGTTGTGTTTTAATGTGTGATGTGTGTGCTATGTATGTGTTGAATGTTAGTATGTGCAAGCATTTTTAGATAATTAAATTAATACATATATATACTTCTATATAATTAGAAATGAAAATATAATTTTAAGTTTAGTAGAGTAATAAAGTGAACTCAAATGTATTATTTATATGGGAAAATATGATGTGGTTTGTATTTGATATTTATTATTTCAATGTATCGAGTTTTAATATATAATTCAATGTACTTATTTGATTCTGAATAAATTAAATTAATTTGAATGATTTAAAATTATTTAAAATAGTATTTAATCATAGTAAACTTTGAAATAACTATAATACTTGGCTTTATAAACTATTCTGTGTATTAAAAATGTAAGAATTGAATTTCAAATGTTATTGGTGAATGTTTAATTGTTGATTATTTATATAAAAGATCAGGAAACTATTTATTTATTGTAAATATTAAAATATATGAATTTAGACAGTTATTTAATAATTATGGAAATTGTATTTATTATTCATCTCTTAGTATTTATTTTGCTATATAAAATTATATGTTTTGAACATTTCATTAATAAGTATTGATTCATTAATTTATATTTGTTTAAATAATCTGTTTTTATATTAGTTGATGATTCTTTGATTTCTTATCTTCTTTAAATTAATTATGAAGATATGAATGATTTATTATTGATATTGGTTTGATTGATGAATTTGGTGATGAAATCTTTGATATGATTTTGTATTATAATTCTGTATGACGAGGAATTAGAATAAACGGATAAGTGATACCGCCTGGTATGAGATTTCTAGTAACACTTTTTATGTTATTCTTTGGACTCGTTATATAGAATATTGAAGGAGCAAGGGTGATGTGTGAGCACAGAATAAATAGACTAGTAACACGCGGTGGTATGGGACATCATTGCGTAATTTGTTTAGTTATTCTTTGCTCATGGATGACACTCACATGGGAGTATGTTGTGTGACTCGCTGTAGTAGGCATATGTGGAGGCTAGAGGTAGCCTTAGATTGTATAATATACTATGTATCTGTTTACCTATTGTCCAGCTCCCTTTCTATTTTGGGAGTGAATCAGATTGGTCAGTATCCACCCTGGAGGCCTGATCGTAGGCTCCACCCTAGATCCACGACAGTGTTATTGTTTATATTATTCGGTGCGCATCGCGGGATTGGTATTTGGTTGACCCTTGCGTTGCATAGGCCAGTAGTCAGTTACCGTAGAGGCACATGTCGATCGGCCAAAGAGGCTACGTGTTGTCGAGCCTATGGTGGACCATTGTCACGATACTAAGAAGGGAGAGGTGATTGTAACCAATGACTGTAGGAGTTGTATCGTATATACCATATGTGGCTCATGGAGCAGGCAAACGTATTGTCAATCTTCTATCTGGTTCTGGTGTATGGGTATGTATATGAGTGATATATAGGCATATACTATGTATATATGAGATTATAACTAGGACTGCTCTAGAGTATGGTTAACCCTGTATCTTTCTTAGGCATATGACCTACTTATTATTGATTATATTTGGATATTGTTATGAGCTGGCTCAACCTTCTAATTGATTTTGGTGATTGATGATGGTATTTTATAATATGTGATTTAGGGATATATTTAGGTAATGCTTCATGCTAGCCTGATTATATTTGGTAATATCTCATCTATTGATATTTCTGGATTTGGTGATGATTATGGATATGTATGATTTACCCATTTATGTTTATGCGGTGATTTCTAATTTGATGTGTTTCTATATAGGCGATGACATCTTTTGACATCAGTTTTGATTGTTTCATATGGATTTGAATTATTTGAGTGATGTGATGCCATGAGGATTATTTATGTCATTATAAAAATGCTCCATGCATGTATAATGTATATACACACACACACACACACACTCTTTGATATGTCGTCTGATGTTTTGAGTACCTTTGGTGGTTATATTATATTTTTGTTCCTTATTTATACTATATCACCTTATTTATTATCCTTGATTAGAAATATTCTGATTCGTATGTTATTTTATAATACTCAAGTTAGTAAGAGACATTTTAGGTACAGGGACAACAAGACAAGCACCTATTTTATTGGGCTTACAGGTGTTAATAATAGGGATTATTATATGATATTTATGTGTCATGGATTTATTGTGTATATACTTGATATAGGATTGTATATTGAATTAGTTTTCGCATTACATTGGGATAGCTGACATATGAATGTATTGTATACTAAGAACATTATTGCATTATGTATTATATGTAATCGCTCTGATTCTGACTCTGTGTTCTATGTATCTATTGTATATTATGTATTGTTCTGTCCTGGAGGTGCATGTGTTTATTGTTTTGTACCAAAACTATGTATATGTAGATGAGTTATTTATTTGATATTTTAATAAGTACCGGTATTAGTCCAAGAAAATATTCACATGTGTACCCCATATAACCTATTCTCCATGTTATCTGATAGTATTACTCTATGATATTCTTGGATGGTATGAGTATAGAGATGGGATGTCCCAAAATGGTATCGGAGCAAGATTCAAAATAACACATGGTATATTAAAGACATGAGTCGTGACCTTAGATGAGAGTCAGAGCCTCTGACCCTTGGATGTGTCGTGTAATTTTCTATATTATATATATAAGAATTATTACTGGGGTAATCAACAGGGGACGTATTTGTGCTTTTATAAATGTATATGTTTAAATATATAGTTAATTTCTTTTCTTTTAAGCATAAAATTTAAAATGGTTAGAGTAATAAGGACGAAAGGAGTTTGTCCAACCAGTAGTACTTGTATTTATGATTTTAGTTGGTTTTGCTATTATATTATGTTGTTTGTTTTGGTATTGCGTAGTTGAGCTATGATTTGATTTCGATCAGAATGCATAGTAGGACATCTTTTTATTAGTTTTCATTGGGTATATTTATTTTTATCGCTTATGTTTGTTTGGATATTTAAAATTGTTGGTGAAATTTGTGTGCATTTTTCTATGTTGTAAAGTGAATTTCAATATTGATTTATATTTATTATAAATGAATAACAATGATGTTTATTTTATATCATAAAAATGTTCGTAGAAATGGTTTATTGTAAAGAGTGTGTGTGTGTGTGTGTTAAAGGAAATTTGTAATGTTTTAAAAAGTTGTGAAGTTTTTGATACGAATAAGGATTTATAATATTCTTGAATATTGATTATTATTATTATTAAATGACTTTGGCAGTCAAGTGATTGTTTTAATTAGAAATCTTTTGAAAGAAAAATATTATAAGTGTAGTATTAAATGAGGATTTGAAATAAAATTAGTAAGAGTCTTATTGAGATTAGTATATTAGATAATAAATGAAGGTAACACTTATATAAATTTTTGGAAGTAAAACTGTGTTAACATGTTTATTAAGTGTGTTAAGATTTTTGTTGATGAGGGTGCACGCGTATTCGATATAAATTATTAAAAACTAGAACGAGACATTTGATCACAAAATTTTAATAAATGTAAATATTTTGATTAAAAATTTAAGTATATGGGAAAGAGTTGAATATTTAAAATAAAAGTTTGTGAAGAATTAGTTATTTCATAAATATGTTATTTGGGATTTATATTTGTAAAGGATATTTAATATGCTTGTATGACTTTTTCGTGATAGTTGCAACCATTGGATATAATCGTTGGAAAGAAAGTATTGATTATATCAATATTGCAGCCAATTGATATTAGTAATCACTATAATAGATGGTGAGACAATATCACTTTATTTATAGTATTTGAGAATTTGTGAATATAAGTGTATACATATTTGATAATATTTTTGTATAATTTGAAATGTGTAATATTTTAGAGTTTGGGGATTTAAGATGTATGTATTTGATGCTAATTTAATAAAAATAAGAAATTTGTAAAACTATTGTGTTTTGGTTTTTAAGATGTAAAAATGGGTATAATTCAAAATTTTACATTTTGGAATGTATAAAGTTTTTTGAAAAGAAAATAATAATTGAATGTGATTCAAATAAGTTTGTAAATATTAATATGGTATAATAAAGTGATCTAATTATAATAAAATGATTTTGCAAAGTAGTAAATGATTGAATCTAAGCAAAATAATTTAAGATATTTTGTTAAATAAAGAAATGACGCTTCAGTAGAAAACTCTTTAATAAGATTTGGTTTTTGTATAAAAAATATTTTAAAGATTATATAAGGGGAATCTTAAAACTAAATTGAATTTGAGTTAGAGTAAATTAAATATTTATAAAATTTGTATATGAGATTTAATTTTTGAAAAATGAATTTTAGGAAAATATATATGTATTATATAGGATATTTGGAAGGAAATTTATTTAAGGGATTCTGAAATTTTATAAAGTAATGTTCCCTTGAATAAATGTTTGATATTTGAAACAAAGTAAAATGGTATATTTGAATTAGTATAATTAGTTGTTATACATTTCTTCTTATTCGAAATTGCAAGGACGTAATTTTCTTAAGGAGGGAAATCTATAATGACTTGATTTTTAGGTAATAATTAACTAAAGTTAATAATTGTAATTTAATCGGTTAAATTGGAATTTAGTGGTTTATTTGATAAATTGGCTTCGAAATTATTATAATATTTTAAATTTTAAATTGGCTAAAATGTGAAAAATAAATTTTATAATAGTGTTATGTTTGGAATAAAATATGGATACGTAGAGAAGTGACTTTAAGTGGGAATGTGTATTTATTTATTTTTAAATTAAAATGGAATTTAATTCTAAAAGCAAAGGAAAATAAAAATATACATATTCATATTTGCTTGGCTCAAACACCTATGACCAAGCCCAACGATATTTCCAAATTTCACTCCACTCTTCTAAACACTCATATCTTCCCTTCTCACCTTAATTATGTATTCCTAAGCAAGATAGAAAAATAACTCTCTTCATTTCCTTCTAATTTTAGTGTTGAAACAAAGAATAATGGCCGCTGTTTCTTGTTCTCTTCCTCAATCCTTCTTTCTTTCTTCTTTTGATCGTCCTCAGTTGCAAGCTAATGCTTTAGCGTTAGAATCGGATTCTCTTAAGCATCGTTCCTTCGCTCAAGTGGTTAAAGACCGTCCGCCCTCTTCTCCTTTTCATGGTCGGAAATCTCAACCTTTGAACAAAAATGGATTGATTCTCGTTCTTCCAAATCGTTTTGCTTTAGATGCGGTGATAGAAACCACTTCGCGTCTCAATGCCGAGCTCCTATCAGATGTTTCCAGTGTGGCTTCTTTGGGCACAAGAGTTTTAACTGTTCTTTTGGTCCTTCTTCTTCAATTTCATCTAAGTTCTTGGTCGAGAATGGTTTTAAATTTGTGCTAAAGATTATGCAATTGAAAGCGATTCTGTTAGATCATTTATAGCATTTTCGTATTGATGGTTTTAACTTCTTGGAAGAGATGCTCCTGCATTTCAATGCTATTAATGCCCCGAATATTGGCAAAGGTTATAGGGTTAGATTTGGTGACCCTGAATTGTAATTTGGAAAGATCGTTTCTTCCTGGGTATCTTCCTGTTCTCCTGTCTTTTTAGCAGAGCATGGGTTCAAGTTTGTTCTGAATTTTATTTACTTGAGGGGAATTCTAATAAACAATCTCAAGCTCAAGCGCTCTGAAGGTTTAAAGCTCCTTGATGATCTTTTATTTCATTTTAACAATGTGAATTTGCCAAACACAGATAAGGGTTTTCAGCAATTTTCTGGTGTCTCACTGCATAATGTTGATAATCCGGGTTTTCAGCAATTTTCTGGTGTCTCACTGCATAATGTTGATAATCCAGCTCCTCCTATTTTTTTGTCTGATGATCAATATGCTCTTCTTGATACTTTCAGAAGTGAAGAATCCATTTTTGTTGATCCATTGCTATTAGATCCAGATGTTGTTCATTGTAAGACCTCGTTTGATACTGGGGATTGCCAATCTTTGTCAGTTATTGACTTTATTAGTCCAAATCATAAGATTCGTTCATGTTGGCTTTGTAACTTGGATTCTTTTCAGATTCCTATCTCAAACAGATTCGATTGTCTCGACACTGATTTAGTTTCTGAGTTCTCATATTTGAATGAGGTTATAGATCCCCCTTCCTGTACTTTTGATAGCCTGGTTTTAGTGCAGTCTCATGTTCGTTCCTTTTTTCAAGATGAAGGTGTTTCTACAATTAGCTTTGATAAATTTCAAACCTTCTTTCCTGAGAATGACTTAAATTCTCTCATGGTTGTCGATAGTAGCCTTCATTTTGATGTAACTGATAGTAGACAGGTTGATTTGGTCTTCAATTTACCTAAGGGTTTTGGTTTTAACTTGGATTCCTCTGTTTTATGTTACTGGTCAGAAGATGCTTTTAAGGAGATTATATCACCTCTGTCAGCAGAGTTATCTGATATTAATGTTGTTGATTCGATGAAGCAATTTGTGTTTGATTGGTGCCTTAATGATGTTACGCTTATAGATGATGAGATGGCATCAGTTTTCGAGATTCACTTGGATTTTGATGAGCTTTTGGCAGGAAGGTTTGATGTTCACGTTGTCCATGGTGCACTTGATACACCTGTTCAGGTTGATCGTGATTTGGATAACGTGGTTTTGTCTGGTGTGATTTCTCCTTCTGTTAAAGACAGTAACTTTGTGGAATGTTGTCTCAGTGGCAATTTGGATCATTTGTCTTGTGATGCTGGTGATATCACAGTTTCAACCCCTGTGGTTCTTTTGGATGAAATTTTGAACATGGCAGTGGATTTTAAGGGTCCCACTGTTATAAATGATTCTGGTGATTTGGTTAATGTTGTTGGAAGTTCTTTGTTTGGTCAATCTAGTGTGACTGGTGGTACTCATGCTTTTACTTCTTCTTCGTCTTCGAGGAGAGGTAGACGAAGAAAGGTTGCAGCTTCTAGTGGGCTGGTTCGTCGAAGCGTCAGGATTCGAGATAGTTGCTCTCGGTCATCGGGTGAGTTTCCTGGTTCGAACACCGTGAGCGGTGGTTCGGAATCAGGCTCAGATATGCATTTAGATTCGGGTAGCTTTTATTCGTCTTATGCTTTGGGTGACTTATCTGCTTTAGATTTCAGTCAGTTAGCCAGTAGATCTACTTTTATTTTTTCTGACTTGGAGCTAGATCGTGAGTTTATTAGGAGTAAGGAACTTGAGAGGGCTAGATCTTTGGGTTTATGAGAGTCATTAGTTGGAACATTAGAGGTTTGAACGACCTTAACAAATGTGATAAAGTTAGAATATTTTTTAAAGACTTTTCTATTGACATTGCTCTTCTTCAAGAAACTAAAATAGAGTGTCCTGATTTTCGTTTTTTTAGAAGATTAGGAGGTTTTCGTTTTAGTAATTGGGTTTTTCTTCCTTCTGTGGGTTCTTCTGGAGGCTTAATGATTGGTTGGAGAGATAATCTCTTTAACTTACTTCAGTGTATTCAGAAGCAACACTCTTTACACATCATTTTAATTAATCTTTCTGACAATTTTTTTTAAATATTTCTAATGTTTATGGGCCTAACTCTAAAATTGAGAGGCGGATTCTCTGGAATGAATGCCTTGAGTTTAGGTCTTTTGCCCCTGGTCCTTGGATTTTGGGAGGTGATTTTAATGTAACTCACTTTATTGGGGAGCGCTCTCACCGAGAAGGTGATTATTCGGCCATGCAGGAATTCGATCAATTTATTATTCATTGTAATTTGATCGAAATTCCTCTATCCAATAGAGCTTTTACCTGGAGCAATAATAGAGAGTCTCCCTCTTTTGCTCTTTTAGATAGGTTTTTTATTAGTGATGAAATTGAGGACAAATTTCCTATCTGTAGTGTGTCAGGTTTACCTTACACCCTCTCAGATCATTGTCCCATTATCCTTTCTTGTAATTGTCATAGATTTTTGATTAAAGCTTTTAAATTTGAAAAAATGTGGTTTCTTGAACCAGGTTTTTCAAATTTAATCATTAATAAATGGTCTGCTTTGAGTTTTTATAGTCTTAAGTATTGTGGCTACTCTGCCAAAGCTTTCGTGCTTAAGCTAAGAAAGCTTAGGATTTTTCTTAAAAACTGGAATAAAAATGTTTTTGGTAATATTAAAATTAAAAAAGATAGTATTCTTAAAGAATTGCTCAAACTTAATAAGATTAAAGAAACTAGACAATTAAACTTAGGTGAGAGAAATGTTCTTAATAGCTTAAAAGACGAACTCTATTCTATTCTTGAAAAAGAGGAAGTTATGTGGAAACAGAGATATAATTTTCAATGGATCAATGAAGGTGACAATAACACCAATTTTTTTCATAATTTAGCTAATAGTAGAAAGCGTAGTAATACTATTAATTCCATTTTAGTTAATAATGTGGAATTAGTTGATCAACATGATCTTAACAATGCTTTTACTGAATATTACAAAGATATTTTTGGTATCAAAATCAAGCATAGAGTTAGCGTTAGATGGAATGAACTTTATCCATCAGCCTCTAACTTCAATCTTTCTGATTTAGATATTCCTTTTTCTGAAGAGGAAATCCGTAAAGCCATTTTTGATCTTCCTAGGGATAAATCTCCGGGGCCAGATGGTTTTCCTATTTCCTTTTATCAATCTTTTTGGGAGGTTTTAAAATTAGACCTTATTTGTATGTTTAATGATTTTTATAACGGTAAGCTCCAATTAGGTCGTTTTAATTTTGCTAATGTTATTTTATTACATAAAAAAGTTGGTGCTAATACTTTAAAAGATTTTAGACCCATTTCTTTGATTAATTGCTCAGTTAAAATTATTTCTAAAGTTTTAGCCAATAGACTTAGTTTAAAAATGAATGATCTTATTGACTGCTCTCAATCAGCCTTCATTAAAGGTAGGAATATTACTGATGGTGTAGCTGTTGTTCAAGAATACATTAATTATTGTTGTAAGAATAATATAACATGTGCTATTTTAAAGTTAGATTTTGCTAAAGCCTTTGACTCGGTTGATTGGAATTTTCTTATTGATATTTTCCATGCCAGAGGCTTTAGTAATAGGTGGATTAATTGGATTAATATCTTGCTTAAAACGGGCAATTCGAGTATTATGGTCAATAGTGTCCTAGGTAACAAAATTCAATTTAAGAGAGGATTAAGGCAAGGGGATCCTTTATTGCCCCTTCTGTTCAATTTAGCGGCTGATGTCTTTTCTAAGATTATTAAGAATGCAGTTAACAATAACCTTTTGGGTGTTATTGGTAATGATATTTCTAGTCTTAGTCTTTCTGTCCTTCAGTTTGCTGATGATACTTTGCTTTTTTCCTCTCATCTTCCTAGGCATATTATTGCTCTTAAGTTTATTCTTTATAGTTTTGAACTTTTATCTGGTTTAAAAATTAATTTTGACAAAAGTTCTGTTTTAATTTTAAATGATTTTGATAATGTTGAAAATTTAGTTGCTAAAACTTTGAATTGTAATACTATGAGTTTTCCTTTTGACTATCTTGGTTTTGTAATCAGACCTTCGAAACTTAAACATGATGTGGTTTATTATTATTGATAAAATTAAAAATAGGTTTAATAATTGGAATGTGAGATTCTTATCTAGAGCTGGTAGGCTGGTATTGATTAATTCTGTCTTATCAGCGCTCCCTATCTATTGGATGTCTATGCACCTTTTTCTTGATTGGGTGATAGATAAGATAGATATAATTAGAAGGGATTTCCTTTGGAATAGAGTTAATCCTAACAGTAGCATTAAATGTTTAGTTAATTGGGATACTGTTTGTAAATCTAAAAAGGAGGGTGGTCTAGGAGTCATTAATTTACATAATATGAATCTGTCTCTTCTTGGTAAATGGTTATGGAAATTTAGAGATACTAATGATAATGCTATTTGGAAGGAGATTATATCTAAATATTATTACAATGGTAGTTATAATCTCTATCATACTAGTCCTTCTATTTTTAATTATCTATTTTAAAATGTAGTGATATTTTCAAATTAGGTATTAATATTATTGTTCATTCTGGTAATAATACATCTTTTTGGCATGATTGCTGGATTTCTTCTACTCCTCTCAAGTATGAGTTCAAAGATTTATATGATATTTGTAACTTTAAATTTGCATTTAGTTCTGATGTTTTCAACTCTGACAGTGACCCTCCTTGGATTTTCAATTTTAATTGTATTTTAGTTGGCCCTACCCTTAGACAACTTTTCTTGCTTTATGCTAAACTTAATCTCTATAACATTGAAAATGATAACGACATTATTTGTTGGGAGTGGGATAAGAGCAAGAAATACTCTTCTAATTCCTTTATAAATTTATCGACTTCTCCGGGGTTTCTATCAATTGTTTTAAATTTATTTGGAAGTCAAATGCCCCACCTAAATCTAAGATCCATATGTGGCTCACTATTCATGGTAAGTTAAACACTATTGAATTTTTAAAAAAGAAAAATATTAATATTGATAATAAATGTTTATATTGCAACTTATTCTCTGAAGATATTAATCATATTTATTTCGAATGCATGGATACTCATTTTATTCTTATTAAGACCCTTAATATTTTTGAATTTTTCATTAGTTCTAGAGTTTCTGATTGTTTCTTCTATTGGAATTCTTTTAGATTTATGTTCAATAAGGATTTTAGATACTTGCTTGATTCTTTATTCACTATTTCTTGTTGGTTCATTTGGTTTGAAAGAAATCAAAGAATCTTTAATAATAAATATCATCATAATAATAATTTGATTATTTTAATCTCAAACTTTTTCTTAAATTGGATATCTAATCCCAAATATAAGTTAGACAAAAATAAGTGCTTTAAAGGTTATCTTAACAAGGTTAGAAATAATATTTTCATATTCTCTCTTAGCATCAATAATTCTGTTTTTAATTATTCTTACATTATTCCTTTTTCTGATTTTAATCATGATTATTGGATGAATCAAAATTCTCTTTCTATTATAGGTCCTTAGTTTCCATATTTTGTCTCTCTCTCACATATATGTATATAAACTTTATTTATATACATATATGTGATTCATTCTAACTAGTCTCCCTAGTTTTGTTCCAGGTATGGTTCAGATTGGTTGCTGGTTTTTCTTTTATCTGGTTTGCAGGAGAGCATTCAGCTTTACTCAGGTTTTCAGGATAGCTCTTGTCTAGGACTTGGATTGCATTTGGCTTTTCTCTTCGGTTTCTCTTGGTCTTCTTTGTGGAGCCCTTCATTTTGGTTTGTCTGTTGGAGTTCCTCTTTTTGGATTTTATCTCTTGTGAGATTGTTTTTTAGATACCTCTAACACTCTAGTATTGGACGGTGGCTTTGCCGGAGCTTGGTATTAGAGTGTAATGGGCGGTGGCTTTGCCGGAGCTCATTTGTGGGGCATATTTTTCTTTTTCTATTTTTTTTAGTTTGGCTACCTGTCAAGCATGTTGGCAGCTCCTTATTCTTGTTATATATATAGTATTCCATGTGTGCTCTCCTCTTTTATTAGAGGATCACACATTTCTCTCAAAAAACTCTCTTCATTTCTAAATTCAAGAATAAATCAAAGAAATTATTATAAAACCCAAATTTACATATGTTGTTCTATTCATCGATAGGTATATGTGGCAAATAGCAAAGAAATTACATTGCTGTTGAATTGTTATGCGTACGAGTGTATAGAAAAGTAGGAAGGCAAGGATGTAAGCGCAAATTTCAGATGATTATTCTTTACCCGCGGACCTATGTCTCAATCTCATCAACCGTGAAAGATATATTTATTTTCAAGTAGAATTTGAGTGAAATTCTTGTGTATGTGTCCACATATCTCTGTGTCTCATCACTAGCTATTGTTCATGTACTGTTGTATATTTCACCTTATTAGTTCGACTTGCCTTCATGTTATTTTGGGTCGTGTTTGAGTGCATGAGCTTGAGAGTGTTTGTGTGATCTGATGTGTGTGAGTGTGCATATTCTTGTGTGAGAGTGTGTGTAGTTGTGCACTCTATGTGTGTGTGGTGTATGTGTATATCGAAGTGTGCATGAGTGGTTGGTTAAGTGCAGCGTATATGGTTATGTATATATTGGGTGTTTGTGTATAGTGTGTGTTCATAAAGTGATAAAGTGAACTCAAAAGTATTATCTAAATGAGAAAATATGATGTGGTTTGTAATTGGTATTTTATTATTTTCAATGTATGGAATTTTAATATATAATTCAATGTATTTATTTGATTATGAATAAATTAAACTAATCGAATGTTTTATAATTATTTAAAATAGTATTTAGTCATAGTAAACTATGAAATAATTCATATCTATAATATTTTTCTTTATAAACTATTCTATGTGTTAAAAATGTAAATGCTATTAGTGAAAGTTTAATTATTGATTATTTATATCAGGAAACTATTTATTTATTGTAACTATTAAACTACACCTGAATTTGTATAGTTATCTAATTTTGGAAAATGTATTTATTATTCATCTCTTAGTATTTTCTGTTATATAAAGTTAAATGTTTTGAAAGTTTCATTAATGAGTATTGATTTGTTTATTTATATTTATTTGATCAATTTAATTTTATATTAGCTGCTGATTCATTGATTTCTTATCTTCTATATATTGATTTCGAAGATATAAATGATTCACCATTGATATTTCTTTGATTCATGATTTTGATATGATATGGAGATGACATGTTTGATATTATTTTGTATTATAACTCTATTGATGAGGAATTAGAATAAACGATTTTGTGATACAATTTGGTGTAGGACTTTTGGTAACACCTTTTCGATTATTCATTGGACTTGTTATACAGAATATCGAAGGAGCAAGTATGATGTGTGAGTATTGAATAAATGGACTAGTAACATGTAATGGTATGGAACATCATTGTGTTACTTATTCAGTTATTCTTTTCTCACGGATGACACGCATACAGGGTATGTTGTGTGACTCACTGCGGTGAGCATATCTGAAGGCTAGACATTGCCTTAGGTTATATATATTATGTGTCTTTCTACCTATCGTCCAGCTCTCTTTATATTTCGAGAGTGAACCTGGTTAGCCAGTATCCACCCTGATGGCCTGAACATGGGGTCACGCTCCAGATGCACGACATCATGATTTCTTATAGTATTCGATGCGCATTACGAGACTGGTAGTTGGTTGCCCATTATGTCGCATTGGCTAGCAGTCAGTTACCATAATGGCATATGTCGGTAGCAATGGCTGAAGAGGCTAGCATTGTCGAGCCTATGGTGGACCATTGTCACGACACTAAAAGGGGAAAGGTAATGGTAAGCGATGACTATAGGACTGTGCAGTCAAAGTGGTTAGCGGTTCCATAGTAGTAGAGGTGCAAAAAGTTATAACAAGGATAAAGCGAGGATATAGCAGAATATAACAGAGGTGCAAAAAGATTCATTACATATAAAACTAAATATTTGAATTTACTTTACTCCCATTCTCACATTATTTATGTAAAAAGAAATATTGCTTAATCTTATATAACAAAATCGAATAATATTATGATTTTTGCAAACTAGATTTGGTAACTATGTTAGATATCTAACTTATATTGAGCGCCTATGCATAAAAAACTTGGGCTTTACAATAACTTTGTTGATTTGGTTTAAAAGAGAAATAATTAAATCAACCTTTGTATATTAATATTGCTAAAGCGGGTGCTACAAAACCTTGATTTAGCAGGTGTAGCAGAACATAGTGGGGCTTAAAGTGGATCTACTATTTAATAGCGCTAAACTAAATAGTGTAGCAGTTGAAGAGCACAATGCACTATAGTGGGGATTTTGCAGGTATTTAGTGGGGCTTTAACTACATAGCTGTAGAATTCATGTCATATGGACCATGTATGGCTCCTAGAGCAAGTAGACGTGGTGTCAGTCTCTCACTTGGTTCTGTTGTGTAGGTATGTATATGAGTGGTAGATAGACATATACATTGTATAAATGAAATGAGATTAGATCAGGGACTATGTCCAGAGTATGGTCAACCCCATATCCATCTTAGGTAGATGATCTACTTATTATTGATTATATTTGGATATTGTTATGAGCTGGCTCAGTCTTTCTTATTGATTTTGGTGATTGATGATGGTATATTATAATATGAGACCGAGGGATATATTTTGGCAATGCTTCGTGCTACCCTGATTATATTTGGTGATATCTCATCTCTTGATATATCTAGATTTAATAATGATTATGGTTATGCACGGTTCACTCATTTATGTTTATTTAGCAATTTCTGATTTGATGTGTTTCTATATGGGTGATGACATCTTTTGACATTGCGTTGATTGTTTCATATGGATTTGAGTTATTTAAGCGACGTGATGCCATAAGGATTATTTAAATTATTATACAGATACTCTATGCATATATTTTATACATGCATACACACACTCTTTGATATGTCCCATCTGATATTTTGAGTACCATTAGTGGTTATATGATATTGTTCTTTCTTGTTTATACTTATCATCTTATTTATTATCCTTGATTAGACAATGTCCGACTCATGTGTCATTTTATAATATTCAGGTCAGTTTGAGACATTTCAGGTATAGGGAAAATATAACAAGCATCTATTTTATTGGGCTTAATGGAGTTTATATTAGGAATTGTTATATGATATTTATATATCATGGATTTATTTTATATATATTTGATACAGGATTGTATATTGAATTACTTTTCACATTATATTAGGATAGTTGACTTTTGAGTTGTACTGTACTCCTATAACATTATTCTATTAAATATATTATATGTTAACACTGCGATTCTTACTCTGTGTTCTCTGTACTTATTATATATCATGTATTGTTTTGTCTTGGAGGCACACGTGTTTATTGTTTTGTACTGAAACTGTGTACATATTGATGAGTTATTTATTTGATATTTTAATACATACCAGTATTAGCCCAAGAGAATATTCACATGTGTACCCCATGTAGCCTCATTCTCCGTATTATTTGACAGTGTTACTTTATGATATTCTTGGATAGTATGGGTATAGAGGAGGGATGTCACAATCTAATTATAAATTATTTTGATGGAAGTTAAAGATTTAGTTTTAAAGTGTTAAGTTTTGAGATTAAATTTAAACTTCCCCCATACATAATTTAAAAGAGAGTTTAATATTTGCTTAATTTTATAAAAGAATTTGCAAAATATAATTTGATAACGACTTTGTTTGTAATAAGATGTTTAAAGTTAAACAATATATTGAAGAGTGCTTTATTAAATAGACAAAATAGATTTTAGCATAAATTTATTGATGAAATTTTGGCTTATGTTACAATATTTTAAAGACTGTTTGATGGAGAATTTGAATTTGGATTAGAATAAAATGAATTATAGAAAAATATATAATATATATATTTGTTATTTGGAATGGAAATTAATTAAATGAAGATTTTTGGTTTTGTAAAGCAATTTTTCTTTAGGATTATATTTCGAAATTTAAAAATAAATTTAAATGGTAATTGTATGTTTAGTATAATTAGCTTGTTTTAAAATTTTCCTTATGAAAAATTACAAGGATGCAATTTTGTTAAAGGGGATGTCTGTAACAACCTAATTTTTAAGTAATAATTGATTAAAGTCAATGATAGTAATTTGATTAACTAAATGAGAATTTGGAAATTTCTTTGACAAATTTGTCTTGAAATTATTAAAACAAAAGGATTTAAATAATGAAAATAGAAAATAATTGATTTGAAACAAGTAAAAAAACATGAAAACAATATTTTTATAAAAGAAATGTAATTGGAATATAATAGAGATTGGAAAAGAAGTGATTTGAAATGTGATTTTTATTTAGTTAAATTAATTAGAATTTAGTTTTATAAACAAAAGAACATGTGTGTGTGTGTGTTTACTTATTTATATTTTAAGCCTAAGCATAAGTAGCAGCCCAGTTCATTTTTCCAGAGTTTTCTCTCCCCATACTTCTTCCCTCATCCATTTTCAATCTGGGTTATTCCATCTTCCTTAACACATAAAACTAGTAAATCCTCTCCACTTCTGAATTCAAGAATAAATTATATAAATTAAAATAAATTATCAAAATTGGAGTATGTGATTCCTTCCATCGTCATGCATCTATGGCGTGATGTGGATCGGATGGCGTAATGTGGATCAGGTTGCGTTGCTCAGAGAGGGAGTTATGTACGTGCGAGCGTATGGAAGAGGAAGAAGAAGATGAACGCAATGTATACTACAGAGTTTTACTCACAAAATCTATGCCTAATTCAAGTTAGTTCGAATATATTTTGAATGTATGGATTGTTGTCATATATATATATATATATATATATATATATATGAGTGTATAGATTGTTGTAATATATATGTGTGTGTGTGTGTGTGTGTATATATATATCAATTGCATCAAAACTATTGTGAATCAAATGGGAATTGGGTTCAAATCAGTCGAAGAATCAATCGCCAGCCTCTAAAATGCATCAGGCAGTGATAGATTGTCAAGATTAGCCATAAAACGTGACCGGTCAACTAGTGGGCGATCCAAGATCGACTGTTTACCATGCAACCTTAAAAAATTATAAATAAAAGAATAATAATAAATATTGAAAATTGAAAATAAAAACAAATAAAAATATACTAAATTATATACAATAACAATGTAATTAAAACAACTAATGGGTTTGTGAAAGTTATATAAAAAATGTTTATAAATATAATATTCATTAGTTTATATGAATTAATAAATAAAAGAATAAATAAGATATTAGCATTAAAAATCATTTAAAATTGTATACATATTCTAAAAATTAAGTAATATAATCAAATTAATAATTTAAGTGATTGTGAAGTAATAAGTAGTTAATAAATTTTACTGGAGTCCTACCATTTAATTATTGATGTTTTTATTTATTTTATAATTATGCAAATATTCAGTTAATTTCTAAAAGTTTATTATCATTTATTTATGGTATACTCTTTGTATTATTAAATGTTAGTTGTGTGGGTAACTAAAAGGCATGAGTACATGATATCATTAAATATTTGGAAATATAATTTTCTGCCATTTACAAGTTATTAAATTATTTAAGGAAATATATTTTGGTCTGAATCATCAATTCAAAAGTAAAGTTATATATTATTTGTGAATAAGTAATTATTATAAAGTACGGGTTTCCAAATATAGTTTATAAAATTTTAAATATATAATCCAAGTTCTGGTAAAGGTATTTATTCGCATATGAAAATAGTAAATTGATTTAGATGTTTTTAAATTACTTAAAAATAATATTTAGTTATGGAAAATTACCAAATTGTTATTACATGAAATGTTTAGCTTTAAAAATTATTTTGGGTATTTCATAAGCAGTTTATATGTTTTTGAGAATACTGACGATTATTAAATTAATATTTGAATGTATAAAAGGTTGAAAATTTATAAATTATTGGAAAGTGAAATTTCTGTTTGGTTTTAATATGTTATTTGAAGATTACGAATTATGATAAAAGAAATTCTTTAATTAGTACTTTGAGCGTATAAAGGTGTATTTCTCGAACAGTATGGTAATTTATGAATTGTTGTGTGAGACATAAATTTAGTTGTGCATGATTTCTTGGAGTTCCGTTTTTCATCTCGTCCATGTTGATTCTGATGTTATGAGTGATTCTCCATTGATGTTGATTTAATTAATGATTTTAATACGACACGGTGATGACATCCTTCTGTATGATTTCATAATATTCTGATATATTCTACGTAACGAGAAATCTGAATAAATTTGAGTTATAATACTATTTAGAATGGGGCACTCGGTAATATTTCTCCGATTATATTTTGGATTCAATATATCGATTATTGTATATGTAACGACCCACCTTTTTTACCATCAAAAATTGACGCCAAACACTACCACTGTGTTCCAATGTCGCGCATCCAATCGACAAAAGGGAGGATTGTTAATGTAAAGAAAGAAAAGAATAGAGAATAGAGGAAAACAGAATCTCCTAGCAGAATCGACAACATATAATATAACAAGGACAACACAAACTATCACTCCGAAAATAAAGAGTATATTATAATTAAACCCAAACCTTATCAGTCGGACAATTATAAAATCCTAACCTTACAAATGCTGATAGGGATTCTATATAATACAGTGGAAAATAAAATACTATGACTAGTGAATCTCCAACTCCCCTCCAAGATCTCCATAACACCAAAGCCAACCTGGAAAAATACTCGGTTTGACTCGACTATTACAATAAAATAACACCTAGATCAGTCTAAAAATGTCAGTGTAAGAAAACTCAAATAATGGGGAACATATAAAAGTTCTATGAGATCACACTGCTAACACGAAACGAGTTTTTACTTCACAAGAATAACATCCAAACAAGAAAGAGCTAAAATAATCATTAGGAAACAAATCCAAATATGAATGTGCATAATTAATATTAAACCAGATTTAAAAGAATAGAAATAAGCCGAGTAAAATCCAAACTGGACAGAATGGATAAAACAAGGAAATGGTCCAAATTCGATTGAATGGACAAAATAAGATGAAATCCAAACTTGATAGAATGGAGAGAAAAGGGTAACATTCCAACTTGATAAAATGGACAGAATAAGGTAACAGTCCAACTTGATAGAATGGATTAAATCAATACTTGAATGCTGCAAAGAGTGGTTGACTCTTCTTGTGACGACCCGGGATTTTGGTCATTTACATTTGAATATTTAATTTATTTCAATTACTTAAAATATTGGTTTAAATGTGTTCGTCGACGGAAATTCTATCGGTTTAGAAAACCGTCGAACGAATTTAGATTTAAAAATAACCGCAAGCGCACGGTGTACACTTGTAGCACGCGGCGAATACGGGTCGATCCGCAGGGAATTAATGATTTAAATTTCCTACTTAATCAAATTATACCAAAGTCGAGAGTGTGTTTAAGATAGAAAATGAGACAATGAACTAACTAACAAAAAGAAAAGAAATGCAAATATGAGAGTTAAATGACAATTTAGAGAATAAATCCACTCTCTAGATCATGTAGTTTAACACATGAAATCATGATCTCTCTTTTATGATCATTAGTGTTTTAATTGATGTGTTCATCATAAGTATGACATATTTGAGCTATTGATTAGCCAACATAATCCATCAAACTATAACACACCCCTTAAAACACTTACTAACTTTCATGAAACTTGACAAAGAAAATGAAAATAAAATCTATTTTAAGTATGGCCTATTAACTATTGATTAGAAACATAGACCATCAAATTTTAATTTCAAATCACTTTCTTTTGCCATAATCATATTTTGATGAAGAGGTAATTAGTGTTAGTGATTGTTTAAGCATAGCCTATTTGGTGTCAACAATATAGACTATCAAAATTCAAAGCAAAAACAACTAGTAAACCATTTCCATCATCATCATTAAGCACAAAAAGAAAGCATGAATTGACAAAATGTTGAAGCTACATTAATTAGAGAGCTTCATTACCCCTAAATTGAAGGGGTTTAGCCTCTCATATTTGTCATTTGGTTAACAAATGAAGCTAGCAACATAAAACCAAAAAGAAAGGAAAATGAAAGCAAATGAAAAGAAAACTATTCTACTTGCATAAAAGTAAGTCTACACTACTAGCATGAAAGGAAATGAACATGCAAGCAAAAGGAAACACTAATTAACATTGCATAAAAAGAAAAGGAAATTACTAAAATAAAAATGGCTAAGTAGCCATGAAAAGAGAAAGAGAGCTTTCTTTTATTTGATATAAACTAAACTAAAGAGAAGGAGACCTAAGAGCGACTAAGAGAAGAGATAGCTACATGAAACATAAGGGGTATTTATACAAGTTAGAAACCCTAATGCATATTTTTAGGGAGTACCCAAAATGCCTTTGGAGGAAGTGTGGTGGCCAAGTTATCATCAGCATGTCATAATCTCCATTTAAGTATACATGAAGCCATTAATTCCATAAGCATGTGCATTGGCCTTTAATTTGTACATGAAGATGGTTGGTAGGTGAGGTCCTTCATGTTCTTCACTTTGAATTATTTACATCTTCATTCTTTTGTTTCTTCTTTGTGCATGCATATTCCTTCATGAAACCACTTCTATTTGAGACCAAATTCCTATAAAAATATATATAAATTTCCAATTAATTTTTTTCTCAAAGAAATATATGCACACAAATGACCGTTTTGCCCTTGGATGAAGATGAATATGTGGTAATTTGGAATTAATATAAATTTTGGTTAAAACAAATTGAAATAACCAATATGATCATTTATTTAATTTAAATAGAATAAATATGGTGGTAAAAATATGCACATTTACATGCACATCAAATACCCTCACACTTATCTTTTTATTCGTCCTCGAATAAAGAAAAACTAAGATAAATCCGTTTTCGTAGGGAGCACGATTGCATTGAGCATATGCAACAAGTCGTTAAACCTCTGGGTGTCCCCAGTAGGATGAGTGTTGTCTCGTGAAGGTTTTCAGTGGATACTACCCACAAAATCCAACTGCAGGATGAAAATATTTACAAAATGCAAGATTTATTTACAAAGTGACGAATTCGAGTTTTGAAAATATTTACAAATAAAGGATTTTTTTTAAATTGACGCGAATAAGTTAAATATAGGTTTTGGTCATTATCTTGAAATTTTTTAGTCATTTACTCGTCAAAATTTTCAACAAAAACAAAGTTATCATAACAAATAGACTATAGTTTAACTCGTTTTTTCGGTTGATAACAAAGTGTAATTATGAAAAGGATCCTTAGTTGATTATCAAAGTTTATCAAAGTGGTATTTTCATTTCTTTTCAATAACAAATAAAATCAACTAAGTAAAAATAGTGCTATGATTTCAATTGCTTTCTCTCTCATTATTTGCAAGAAAAATTACACACCTAGCTCAGGTAAACTGAGGCCAGATATACCACCCATGCATTGCCTTTCGGGCTTATGTGAGGGGAGTACAGAGCATGGCGAGTGCACACACTTTCGTGCATACACCTATCGACCGTAGGTGGTTTTTATTAAGTCTGTTTTTTACATGTGTTCCATACATGCATAACCGTGAGGACTTTTAAATGAGTATGAAAGCACATAATCAAAAATTCCAAGTAATTCACCCATGCATAACCGTGAGGACTTTTAAATGAGAGTGAATATTTGGATGTTATTATTTTTTATTTTTATATATATTTTTTTTAAGAGAGAGAGAGAGAGAGTTTTGCAAATAATATTAGCACCATTTAACTTGGAAGACAAAAAAAATGTTATATCCTTTAATTTAAATCAACCACTTTTTAAAACAAAGATTTTCAATTAGGATGTACTTCATAATTAACACGTATGAATCTTCCTATATATTAGTTAAACCATTATTATTTGTAATCAAACTTAAATTTTATTTTTGTTAAGACGAATATATTTTCAAAAATTTCAATTTAATAAACCAAAACCATACATTTATTTTATAGTGTTTTTTTTAAAAAAATAAATCGAAAGAAAATTTATTTTTGGGATTTTTTAATTTTTTTGAGATAATAAAGCAAATATAAACCATGAAAAAAATGTAGATGAATCTCCCCCCACACTTGATTTTGACTGTGTCCCCACAGTCAACCTAAGTGGAAGGGAAAAAGTAAAATAAAAATCTTATATTTACATGAAAGATTATTATTTACAAGAGATGAGAAAGTATACCGTCAAAAAGTAAATGAAACGGTCTTCTAAAGACCGATTCATTTGTCTCGTCAAATGTGCGAGACACAGCTTAAGCTTGAAAAACCAAACCATCAAAGATTTCAAAGTTGAATCTTGATTTGGAAAAACGAATGTTGTTTTGAAAATTGTACGAGTTGTTTTGTTTTCGATGATTTTTGGGGTTGATAAAATAATTGATTGAAGTTCAAGTTTATTTTCACTAATTTGAAATTCAAGCTTATCATTGAAAACATTTTCAGAGTTATTGATTTCAAAATCACAATGGTGATTTTAATCTTCCCCGTTGGAATTTAACAACTCGTCATCCAAAAGTCCAAAAAATTCGTGTTCGTTAAATTCATCTCCCTTTATTAGGTTATCAACAACTTCATTATGTATATAATTTTCAGAATCCAAAGTTGTTGTATTCAAAATTTTGAAATCGAGAAAAGGAAGATCGAATTTTAAATTTGGTTCCACACCCTCAAAAGAATTGAAATCCAACTCAATTACCGTCTTTTCAACAAATTCGTTAAGATTGTCGTTTTCAATTTCGAAAGTTGTTATTTGAAAATCATCGATTTGGGTAAAAGGTGGATTATCCCTTGACTCATCACACGTTGAAATTTGATTTTGTTTCTCACGAAAATTTTCCAATGTTCTAATCAACAAATTCGCGTGATTATCGTAAATTTCATTCATTTGCTCAACAAAGTCAAATTTGTAATTATTAACTTGAAAATTTTCGATTTGGACTTGTTGAGTACAAGAATTGTCACTTTCGATAAACGGTAGATTATTATTTGATTCTTCGCAAGTTGAGTTTTGATTATGATTTTCACAAAAAGTTTTGTATTTTTCAAGTAATAAATCTCCGTTATCTTTTTCCATTTGGTCGGCAAAATCAAATTCATGATTGTTAATTTGAAAATATTCATTTTGAATTTGTTGATAACCATAGTTTTCAATCGTATCTTTATTGAAACTATTTCCACTGCCAAAATTATTTTAAAATTGGTTCACATTTTCAACTTGATTTTGGAATTCATTTTGAAGCTCGAAATTGAATTGGCATGGGTTATACTCGAAATCATTTGAATTTTGAAGCGAATTCAAATTTTGATTATTTTGACTTGAACTATTGCACAAATATGAGTAACACAAATCGTTTACACTTTGATTTTGTTGTGTAGAGAGTTCAAGTAAAGATTAAATGCTATTTTCGAGGTTTGAGGGTTGATCATTATTTTGAAAACTTTGTTGTTCGAAATTTGAATCGTTTAAACAATAGTTGGTGTTAAAATATCCATACGAATTTGGAGTGAAATCGTACGGATTATATTGATTTTCACAACTATCGTAAAATTCAAGTAAGTGGGAAAACTCAGACATTTTCAAGAATGTTTTTGGTTTTTTTTATAAAGGAAAAATATTTACAAATAAAATTTATTTTTCAAAAGGAAAATTGATTTTTGTTTTCTTTTTTATTTTTCGAATTTTTTTGTTTTTTTGAATTTTTTTTTTTTTTTGATTTTTCATTTTTAAACAAAAAAATAATTAATTTTTTGGTTTTTCTAAATTTTTTTTGGATTTTTGAAATTTTAAAGAAAAATGATTTAAAAATTTCAAAGGAAAACGGAAATTTACAATTTTTTTAGTTTTGGATTTTGAATTTTTTTTGTTTTTTTATAAATATGCATGAACTAATGCAACTAAATGAATATAAGTGTTAATTACAAATGATTTATCCTAAGTTAACCTAAAATTGTATACTCACACATTGTCTCAGATAAACAAGATAGTTCTCAGCCAAGTAACGGACATGGGTTATCGGTGCACCACGAATCACCGTAGCAATGCAGCCGAAGGTTTAAATACTTTTAGAGGAACAACCACTATAATATTTACGAATCACCGTAATATTTATAAATGGTTATTACTCTGCCGTAGCCTAGACACCAAGAAATAAATTGTTCAAAGAAGACAACTTGTCAATATACAATTAAGTGTTATCGATGTCTAACCGTTATTACTAAACAAAATTCTGGAACGAAATGCAAAGCTGAAATTAAACGTGAATTAACAACGCAACTACGAATGGATTTTTGTTTTTGTTTTTGAATTTTTGAATTTTTTTTTTAAATGCAAACAACCAACAATGCAAGACAAAAAAAATATACAGCAAGCAGGTTGGTTTTTTTTTTGCAAGTGAAGCGAAGCAATTATTTTTGTCAAGCAGCTCCTTCTCCTAATCTGCTTTGGCAACCTGAAATGAAAAACAAGATATATATAATTGTTCTTATAATTTTTTTTTGGTTTAAACAAATTAAAACAAATCAAATTACAACAAAACAACACAAAATTTAATTTAGTTTTTTCTTCTTCAAGGAATAAAAGCAAAACAACACTAAAACGATTTAAACAAAAAACGTAAACAAAAGAAAATGTGTGTGTATATATATATATTTTCGTTTTTTTTAAGTGAAGTCAAAAGACAAATATAAACAAACCAAAAGAAAAAAAATAGCTTAGACCCCAAGCTAAACGTTAAGCCTGATATGATCCACCGCAAGCCTAATAACACTTCTTTTTCAAAACAAAAAACAACACTTCTAACACAACCAAAATGAATCACGAATCGCGATTGCTTTCCTCTGTTCTAATCACGATTTCTTTCCTATTTGTACAAATTGAAATCCACAATTCTAAAAATCAACTCTTTTCTCTCTGTAACCATTGCGATTTCTTTCCTCTGTCCTATTCTAATCACAAATCAAAAATGAATTGAATGTCTTTCCTCTGAATCGAAAATGAATTGTGAGTTCTATGTGGTTCTGGAGGAATAGAAGTTGGTTTCGTGTTTGGGGAAGCTTGAGGAAGAGGGAGGTGAGGTTATGGCGATGTTTTTAGGCCGTAGGCGATTTGGGGTAGTTCGCGGCTGTGGTTGTTCAGGCGAAATGCAGGAGGAGATTGGAGTTTGTATTGCTGGAAGTTGTTTCGTCGGTTTATGCCGCAAGACAGGGTTAACGAAGATGTTTTGATATATGGCAAGTGCTGTGAAGTGATGTTACTCGGATGATTGATAGCAGGTAGAACGGTGTAGTTGGGTTGTTTGAGGTTGAGATGGCTGTAGCCGATGTTTAATTGAAGAGAAGTACGTGCTGGAAGATGTATTGATTTGAAGTGGGTTCAACAGAGTCGCAAGGAAGCAAGACGTAGTTGTGGTTATATGGTGGTGATGACTGATTGAAGTGATGATGTTCTGTTGATGGTATAGCTGCTGTAGTTGAGGATATGTGTGCAGGCAAGGATTGTTTGAGGTAATTTGATGTTGAAGCACAATATGGTTTGCTCTGTGGTGTTTTGAAGTTTTAGTTTTGGTGGTGTGACAAAATTGGTCACAGAGAGGAGGGGAGGATCGGGTAGATGGTTCAGAGGAGTAATTGTTGTATATGAGTGTTTTGTTGTAGCTTGGTGACTCTAGTGACTGGAGTGAATGGTGGTTAGAGGGTGGGTGACAGCAGTTGTACAGGGAAGTGATGTGAAGAAGGCTGATGTGGTAAGTCGAGGAAGATAGTTGCTGATTTGATTGATGAAGTGAGTTGTTCAGGTGGTAGGATTGATGGCAAATGTGTTAATGAAGAAGTATGGAGGTGAGGAAATGTAGAAGGTTGTGGACGTGATTTTGGACCGTGGTGCAATTGGCATGGCAGGCAGTTATGGATGTGCACGTGATTTGCACTGCGATATTGTAGAAGTGCTTACAGGAAGGAGATGAAGTTGCTGTTGGTTTGGTACGTTGTCAGGAAAGATCGTGACAGAAGGCTGGTTGTTAGGCTTGGGGAAGAATGTTGGAGTTTGATGGGTGATGAAGTAGGCTTGGTGGCTGGAGGATGATGACAATTTGTAGGCAGTTGAACAATGGAGTTTGTGGTTCAGGAATGGAAGGCTAATCGAGTTGCAGGCTGGAAGTATGGTATAGTGATTTTTGTGCAGCAGTAATGGGCTGTGGATGGTGGCTCTGGTGAAGCAGTTGCAAAATGGTGGTTCAGGGTGTTGTAAGTGAAGTGGTATGTGGCCTGTAGGGGTTGTGAATGGTCTGATGTTTTGTGCAATGTAGCAATGGAAGGAAGGGTTGGCTGGGGAGTGGAAATGTGGTTGTGAGATGTGATATGAAACAGAGAGGAAATTGTGTGCAGAGAAATAAATGTGACAGTGGAAAGTTTGTGGTTGTCAAGACAGTGGGGGAGATTTTGCAAATGCAAAAATTAAAAAGACAATGAGATTGCAAGATTGTAAATGCTAAATTGTAAAGAAAGGGAAATGAATAAAATTGTTTTTTTCTAAATTGTGTAGGTTGAAATTTTTTTAATAGAAATGCAAATGCTAAACAAACAAGAAGAAAACAAGCACATAAATGCAAGGCACACAAAAATTAAACAAACACACAAAATAAGCACACAAAAATCAAACAAAAATAATCCGAAGAGTAGAAAATATAATCAAACAATTTCCCTGCAACGGCGCCAAAAACTTGTTCGTCGACGGAAATTCTATCGGTTTAGAAAACCGTCGAACGAATTTAGATTTAAAAATAACCGCAAGCGCACGGTGTACACTTATAGCACGCGGCGAATACGGGTCGATCCGCAGGGAATTGATGATTTAAATTTCCTACTCAATCAAATTATACCAAAGTCGAGAGTGTGTTTAAGCTGGAAAATGAGACAATGAACTAACTAACAAAAAGAAAAGAGATGCAAATATGAGAGTTAAATGACAATTTAGAGAATAAATCCATTCTCTCGATCATGTAGTTCAACACATGAAATGATGATCTCTCTTTTATGATCATTAGTGTTTTAATTGATGTGTTTATCATAAGTATGACATATTTGAGCTATTGATTAGCCAACATAAGCCATCAAAATATAACACACCCCTTAAAACACTTACTAACTTTCATGAAAATTGACAAAGAAAATGAAAATGAAATCTATTTTAAGTATGGCCTATTAACTATTGATTAGAAACATAGACTATCAAATTTTAATTTCAAATCACTTTCTTTTGCCATAATCATATTTTGATGAAGAGGCAATTAGTGTTAGTGATTGTTTAAGCATAGCCTATTTGGTGTCAACAATATAGGCTATCAAAATTCAAAGCAAAAACAACTAGTAAACCATTTCCATTATCATCATTAAGCACAAAAAGAAAGCATGAATTGACAAAATGTTGAAGCTACATTAATTAGAGAGCTTCATTACCCCTAAATTGAAGGGTTTTAGCCTCTCATATTTGTCATTTGATTAACAAATGTAGCTAGCAACATAAAAGCAAAAAGAAAGGAAAATGAAAGCAAATGAAAAGAAAACTATTCTACTTGCATAAAAGTAAATCTACACTACTAGCATGAAAAGAAATGAACATGTAAGTAAAGGGAAACACTAATTAACATTGCATAAAAAGAAAAGGAAATTACATAAAATAAAAATGGCTAAGTAGCCATGAAAAGAGAAAGAGAGCTTTCTTTTATTTGATATAAACTAAACTAAAGAGAAGGAGGCCTAAGAGAGACTAAGAGAAGAGATAGCTACATGAAACATAAGAGGTATTTATACAAGTTAGAAACCCTAATGCATGTTTTTAGGGAGTACCCAAAATGCCCTTGGAGGAAGTGTGGTGGCCAAGTTATCATTAGCATGTCATAATCTCCATTTAAGTGTACATGAAGCCATTAATTCCGTAAGCATGTGCATTGGCCTTTAATTTGTACATTAAGGTGGTTGGTAGGTGGGGTCCTCCATGTTCTTCACTTTGAATTATTTACATCTTCATTCTTTTGTTTCTTCTTTGTGCATGCATATTCCTTCATGAAACCACTTCTATTTGAGACCAAATTCCTATAAAAATATATATAAATTTCCAATTAATTTTTTTCTCAAAGAAATATGCACACAAATGACCGTTTTGCCCTTGGATGAAGATGAATATGTGGTAATTTGGAATTAATATGAATTTTGGTTAAAACAAGTTAAAATACCCAATATGACCATTTATTTAATTTAAATAGAATAAATATGGTGATAAAAATATGCACATTTACATGCACATCAAAATGCTTAAAAAATCAAATTAAATTATAGGATTGTTTAAAATCTTTGAATTGTGAATAATTATTTGTATAACGATTTAAATATTTGGTTTGTAGATTGAAGTTAATCATATGAATTAAATGGACTTGTTAATTTCTTTTAAATGATAAATAATATCGGTAAATTCAATTTGTAAGTTATTTACAATAATAAATGGTTCAAATGAATAACTAGAAATTATATTTTTTTATTTTTACGACTCGAATTCTGTTGACGTATTTTTTTATTATTATTCCATGATTTTTAATTGGGAAAATATTTTAGTTGTAGTTTGACGATCTTTTAGCAAATAGCAGTGGTTTTATGATTTTTCAAAATTCAATAACTAGTGTACATTATTCTTGTTTTGGGGTCGCATCGCTATTCTGAGTGCGACTATATTTTTGTTTAGTCATTCGGGGTTCATACGCGGACGGAGATCAGTGCGATGAGATGTGAAAAATCTAATTTAAACTATAAACATAACGTACACACAATACATACTTTTGGCTCCCTCCAATAATTCTCTCGTTTCAAAAAGATTGCAGAAAAGAAAAAAAGAGAACTCTCGCATAAATTTCAAAATAAAATAAAAATAAAAGCCTAAAATTTCTAAAACAAATATTTTTGAAATCCAGAGGGATAGAGCTTCAAGTTGATAAGCTTTTGAGATGTGCGATCGAGATTCGAAGGAGGTCGACTGTTAGACGTGGGTTTTAAGCGATGTAGGGTTTGGTTTTTCTTTGATTCGAGGTGGAGTTTAGGGATTCGAAGCTTGGATTTGAGGTTGTGCTAGAGTTTGGCATCTCGACGACGACTTTTAAGTGGCGCAGCGACTTGAGGTGGGATGCTTCAATGTATGGTCGAACTTGAGATGCAAATTTCGCTTTCGCTTTTTTATAGGAGGAACCGAGGTTGGAAAATTTGGGTTGGGCACGGAGTTATTGCATAGAGTGAGGCATTGATGGAGGCGGTTTGCATTTTCGTCAAGTGAGGAGGAAGTAAGGAGGAGATAGAGGATGGCCATATGGGTTGCATGCATATCTATGGTGTATATGCTAATTAGTTTATATTAGGAAAGATGGATTTGTTTAAATGGATTAAGGTTAATAAAGTAATTAATTTGATAAATTATTTAATTTATTTTAAAATCTTACAAAATCTATAACTTCTTCATAAAAGGTCCAATCAAGATAAAACCTTTTGCGTTGCGCTTGTTATAATGATAGCATCGCGATGAAACTAGTTTGGTCCAATTTGGAGCAAGTTGGAAATTTGGGCTTTAGTTCACAGCGGAACACTTCAGTGAGTTGAAACTCACTCTTTTCGATTAATTAGTATGTTTATAGTAAATAAAATTTATTTATGCATGTTGGATTTTTTAATTTGCTTGCTGTTGAATTTGGTCTAGGATCACGATGCAACATCTTGAAATGATACTAGATTGGTTGAATTTGATCAAGGATCACGATATAGCATCTTAAATGCTATTAGATTGTTTGAGTTTTAAATTTGTATTCAAACTTGTTTTAAGTAATGTATCATGTATATGTGGTGGTAAATTGATAGCGATTTTGATTAATATAATTACGTTGTTTAAAATTATAATGTAGTTAATGAAAGTATGCTTCTTGGTATTATCTATTTGGACAAATAGACATTGTTTAATAAGTGAAAGGGTTTATCTTTGAATGACATTGGTTAGCAAAATAAATCCCCATTCTGCTATTATATTAATTTATACATTTATTTAACTATCAATTGATCTTTAATTATGGATTGGATTACATATATGCTTGATTATTTAAATACCAACAATTTGACTTGAGAAGTTAAATGGAAGATAATGATAGCTTGTTAAGTACCACTGGGATTGCTGAGCCTTTTCTAGATTCGGAAATTCTGGATTTGATTAACTTCTAATTTTATAAATTGGAAGAAAAATGCTTTAATTATTTCTATATATACAAAGAGCTTTTATTAATAATTAATTACAAATGATTGTAAATTATTTTGTAAGTTAATTACTATATTACTTATAGTGTTATAAATAAATTATTTTATTAATGTTTTTGAAGATAATAATTATTTTATTATTAGTTATTTAAAACTAGATGATTATTTCATCAAAAATATTATTGAAGATAATTAATTTTATTTAAAGGGTTGTTTAGAGTTATTTATTTTATTTATCTATTGGAGATGTTTAAGTCTTGAGAGTTTATTTATTATTCTATTAAAATGTTTCATTTATATTTCTTTTATATTATTTGAAAATGATTAAAGCTAAGTTTATGATGTTTTTGTTTATTTATATTAAAATAAATAAATTGTTATAAAAGGATTTCTTTTATAAAAAGAATTTATGTAAAGGATTTTATAAACTTCTGAATTTATATGGAATTCTATAAATAGATTGTGGGAGTTTATTAAGAAGACATTTTAAAATAATAAAAAAGAGTTAAAGAAAGGGAGGGTATTTTGGGATATTTATACCTTTGTTTAAAGGATACTTATGTTTTATCATTTTAAATATAAACTTGAAATAAGTAAATCTTTCTAAATGATCGGTTAAGATACTGATACCATTCTGTAAAAATATGGAAGAGGTACTTCTAGTTTCGAAATGAATGATTTGAAAATATACTTATATCGTTAAGATAAGTATATGGTTATATTTTCTAAATATTGAAAATATTGCATTTTTTGAATATACCTATTCTATTGAGATAAGTATATGAAAGTTATTTCCATGTATTTGAAAAGTGATTTTAAATTTGTAACGACCTGCCATTTCGAACCATTCAAATCGACAATAATCCATGCATGTCAGACTTGAATTGCTCAATAAAATAGATTGTTAATTTATATTTGAAAAAACTTAGTATATATAGTGAATAAATCAATCATGGAATCACATACATAGAGTTTACATCAATAAGCAGTGGAATAGATAAGTAGTAGTTCATGAAGCTACTATAGAACATCAGAGTTTAAAGCAAATAAAACAGAAATCCCAAATACACAGAAGTCTCAAGTACAAATGCAAATGAAAAATCTGAACATAGACATATGGAAATAACTAAAATAATTACAAAGCCGAATAGATAAAAGATAGATCTTCGAAAATTTCCAAGCTCCAAACGTGAGTATCAAATGTTGTGACACGCAGTCTGACCCAAGCATAAAGCAAAACACAAAACACTCTGGTCAGGATTAATATATTTATGCTAGTAAATCAACTCAAGTGAAATGTCCAAGTGAAATGCAATATAAGTTAAATGATGTAGGGTTTCCTTCCCTTAAGGATCTGTGGAACTATCGACATACATAATACAATACGTTACATAGATAATGTCTGCAGTAAAGTAAAATATTAAAATATTGTTTAGGCGTTACCCACACACCCTTTAACACATTTTTAAATGTCGTAGTCTATATAGTACCGTAATTCCTCCGTAAACTGGAGGGTTATCAGAGGGCACTCTATAGTGTATGACACAAACCAAACTCGTAGAAGGCGATAAGGCATGTCACAAGGCATGCGAGGTAATGCCCAGGGAAGGATACTACCATTTTGCGGATCCGGAGTGGTGGTAACGCATAACAGCTACTACCTCCCACCTCGATACATATTCCCATAATCAAATGTGTACCCAATCAAATCACAAAGTAATAGAATGGTATCGAAGAAGCATGCTCGATCGAAGATGCGACCTAACTTGGCCCACCGTGACTCATGTTTTAGTCACATCAAGCTGACCCAAGGGGGTCAAGGCTGCATTCATACCTTATATAGAATCATTCGCCAAACCATCCTACTTCATTCTAAATTCTCCACCACGTACGCAGTTGTTAAAATGGTTTTTAGTATTGGCAGATAGTACGACAATATCCGATGTCTCTTTAACAACCAAACGCTTATTTCACACCGTACTCATTTTCATTTCAAACAGTTCATACTTCATATCAAAATATCATATTCATTTCAAAAATTTCATTTATATTTCAAAGTTCAAATTTTAGTTTATTTACATTTGAAAATAATCACTTAATCATTCTTAATAACATTTAAATAAAATCTGAAATTACAAATTTAAATAAAATCAATAATTAAATATCTAACTTCAATTGTATTTAGTTCTAAAATATACACCTAATCAATTTTTATAAGTATTTAAATAAAATCTCAAATTATAAATTTAAATCAAATTAAATTAAATATTCAATTTTGTTTAAATTTGAAAATATTCATTTAATCACCTTTAGTTAAATCAATTTATAAAATCATACCTTTCAAAATCTCAAAATCAATAAGTTTCCAATCAATTCTTATTTATATTCAATTCTCAAACAAATTAAACTACAAATTAACTTAATTTTTCTTTCCAATCTTTATTTTATTAAAGTTATTAAAAAATCTATTTTCCAAATATTAATAAAAAATTTAAATACAGGAAAATAGGCACATGATAAACTTAGAAAAAAATTTAGGCTAAAGGACAACAAGTTGTTTTTTAGGCTAAAGGACAATGCTAGTTATAACTAGCATTTTGTTAGCATAAAACGAAATATAGTGCTGGATATAACTAGCATTATTTATAGTGTAAAAGTTGAATATAATGCTAGATATAACTAGCATTTGTCCTTCATCTAAAAATGAAAATTGGTGTCTTTCAACCTAATTTCTTTTCAAAGTTAGTCCTCTTATTCCCTCTTTTAAATAAATATTTTAAATACAATGTTTATAATTATCCAATTAAATTCTATAGAAATAAATTTTATTATATTAAATATTATTAATTAAATCTGATTTTATTAAATCTATTTTACTTTGTATTAAACTATATTTTATATATTTAAAAATAATAAAATTATAGGTAAATCTTAAAAATTTATATTTTTCAAAACTTAACTTACAATTTAAAATTTTCAAACGTATAAGTCAAAAATATAAATTTTACACATATATATTTGAATAAAAATCTTTATATTAGCTTTAAAAAATCAGTATTTAATAAAACCCATCTATTTCCTTTCAAAACTTTGAAAAATAATTTATTTTCTATCCTATGGTCAAGTGATACGGATATTTATCATTTCAATCCGCAATAATTTAAAATTTACGAGTATATATCATTTCAACCTACAATCCTAAAATTTCAAATCACTTAAATCGCTTCGGTTTATCATTTCAACCCATAACGATTTTTCCTAATCTATAAGATCGTTCGGGTATGTATCATTTCAACCCATAGAGATTTCCTATGTAGAGTGAGAACAATAAAATAATAATATAAAATGACATAGCATATTAATGGAAAATATGATCATAATTAACCATTTAAATAATATATATATATATATATATATATATATATATATATATATATATATATATATATATATTCAACAGGTCATGCTGTCATATGTCAATTAGCATAACATATTTAATAATTAAACCATTAACAAGCTAAATTTTAACGATACATTTCAATCGTCATTTCATGTGAATATAAATTTACTAGGCATATGAATGTTAATCATGAGTGATCTCTCAATTTTCGAGTCTAGAGAAAACAACGAAAGCGAAGAATGATGCAAATGGACAACACTACAAGAAAAATGAGTTTTAACAGCAGTCATTGTCAGCGTTTAAAACTTTAATGCTGTAGAATGCGTTTGTGAGAATATTGTTTTTAAGGGTTGAACGCTGACAAAACTATTCGTGCTTATTTTGTTTGCCGCACCGCATACATCAGTGATTATTTCGTTTGCCGCCACTTCCCTCCCCAATTTCCATTCTCAGTTTCCATTCCCTCCCCAATTTCTAGTTTCCATTCCCTCCCCAATTTCTAGTTTCCATTCCCTCCCTTCATAATTTTCATACTTTCGGCCATGCATCGATTTTGATTTCAACAGTAGAAATCATCTTCCTTCATCCACCGCTTCGATTTTGGTTTAGCATCTCTGTCCTAGACTTCGATTTTGGTAACCCTAAACTCAACAGAACGGGAAACTGGTGAGCGTTTTTTCTCAACCCTAGTTTTCAGTTTGGAAATTTAACTGCTTCACTTTATGATTTCGGTTTGGAAACAATAACAGTAAAGTTTGGAATAAAAGCTCAACGTAAATGATTTCGGTTTATGAAAATTGAAGATGAAAGCAAACTTAAGATAACAATTGCCCGAAAAATTTACATCTTTTGCTGCATCCAGCAATTCAAGTGTGTTTCGTATTTTTGAGTTGAGATAATAGTTTCATACCTCATCAATTGGGTTCATTATCAAGTGACGTTAGGTTACTGCGACTTTGTGTTGTCCACTGCATAGAAAACAAACCATGTAAAACACAGTTATTATATTTATATCCTTCATGTTATGTGATAGACATGTTAGCTAGGTTGTTTGCACTATTATATCATATAAGTTCAACTACTACTGGTTATTATTTTGATTGTAGTTTACTTTTAGAGTGAATTACGAGGGTGCAATATCAAAATGATTCTATGCTCGCATATACATATATTTACTTAACATGTTAACTAGTTGACAATAAGTTAATTAAAGTGGCTTTTGAACTGAGTTTGGAATCAGATGTACGTAATTCTACCGAGTAGGGCTTGTTGATTTGTTGAATCCTGTATATAGCATACCACTATTAGAAATGAGCACCAAAGAGTTATGAACATTCTCCATTATGAACATTCCTACACGGCTTCATCTTAAATTGTATGAAACATTATATTTCAAGGATATATTTTCATGCTTTTGAAGTAAATTTGCAATGTGAGAAGAAATATTGGTGATCAATTAACATACTGCAGATTAATCCTTGAATTGCAGTTTCAACTTGAAGTTTCCATAGAAGATGATTATCTTCTTCAAAATGGATGGTGATAAGTTGACTTTGTGGGCTAAGGACAGGCTTGATCAACTTTCCAGCTGCTTCTGCAGTTTGTTGTTGAGGATTGGTGATATTATCAGAGGTTTCTGAGTTGGTGTCTCCTTCAGCCGTGTTGAAATCAATAAAAGAGATAACTAGCTTGATGATTCAGAAACTTGCAGTTGCAAGATTGCTTCAGATGCAGTATGCTCAGGTTAGTTGCAGCCAGAATCAAATGTTGAATGTGTTCTGATGATTTCTTGGCAGGGCAATTACTTTCTTTCTGCCTTTGATTGCTTTCTTGATATCTGTTTTTCTTTTCTGAATCTTCTTGCTTTGGAATTTGCTTAAAAACTTGTTGCAGTCAGAAACTTGTTGATTTCTTTGGCACGACACCTGTTTTAATAAGAAAAATCAATTATGTAACCCAAATGATGAGATATACCTGATGGGTTATCAAGATATCAGATGATGATAATTCTCTGATGATATCTTGACTTCTTTCTTTCTTCAAAATCTGATTTCAATGCCATTAAGCTTGAAACAGCTCTGATACCATGATAGAGAATTTGAAAAACTATGTTTAGCAAGAGAATTGATATACAATAGCAATTGCTTTTTATTCAATCAGTTTGTAATTGCTTCAGTTTGTACATGATATAGTTGCATTTATAGTGTGCAACTCTATGTGGGCCGATTCAGATACACAGCCCAATTGGCTATATTATACCCGAACCGCTATTTGTAAAATTGGGAAGATTGGGAAGATTCCTAAATTTGATGAGGCATAGTTGAATAGCATAAAAATTGGGAAGATTCCTAAATTTTATGCTATTTAGTTCTTGCCTTATCAATATCATAGGTAATCTGAAGATTCTGGACTTTGGTTAAGCTCCTTTACTGGGCTGGATGTGTTGCTTCACCCTACGTGTGGGACTCCGGTTCATGCTGTGATGGCACAAAGGTAACCTAAATTCTCATCACGCAAAGGTAACTAATAATATTATTTAGTTATTTTCAGCAAGTAATTTCCTTTATGTTATATACCTGATTATTTCTGAAGCATACTGTTCCTAATCCAATGGTGAGATCATTTGGTTAACAGTGAATGGATATTGCTGAACTTTGCATGTCTTAAAAGCCAAGTTAGCGTTTCTCAACTTATAGTTCGAATGAGCTGCAAGTAAACTCCTGCACTTTGAGAATCTGAACATCAGTAGGGGGATTATCACAAACATTCAAATAACTTTGAGAATCTGAACATCGGTTTATAATGACAAATTGAGTTCAATAACATTATAGATTCAATTCTTTTATATTAAAGGTTAAGAAATTTCTGACATCATTGGTGAAACTTTGTAAAATTTTTGTCCAAAAGTATTGGATAAATTTGTACAATTTTTGTCCAAAAGTATTGTAAAATTAAAGGTTAAGAAATTCTTCCATTCATGTATTGGAAAAATTTGTACAATTTTTTGTCCAAAAGTGAAGTACATAATAACAAAGATTGAGTTTATTTTGATCTTGAAAACCATTTTTGGCAGGAACTTTGTAAAATGTTAATGCATTTTTCTTCAAATGTTAATAAATTCTTTTAATTGTTGTAAACCGGTCTAATGATGTTTGTAGATTGTTTAAACTTAACTTAATATTTATATGGCCATATTATATTTACATTAACAGTAATAATCATTTGTTATTCAGACCAAGCTTACCATGAAAGAATATACTAGCAGTACATGTTCATAACTAGTGGATCACATTCATTTTGTCCCCATTTTCTTTTTCTTTATGGTAATTTTCAGTATGTTGTTAATGATGACACCATATTCACCTGTTTCCAAGTTTTGTTGAATAATCGATTTGAGTCTTTTTTAAACCCATTACAGATTTCAGGATTGGACGTCTGAACAGTCACTGAGTTCTGAAAAATTATTCAATGAAAGGCGAAGAAACATATTTGCTTCTATCTTAAGCAATATATGGGGATCAGTCCACTGGTGGATTGATGCATTAAAAACCAGTTTCAATTTTCAGTCTAAATAAGATTCAACTCCTAAGAAACAAAAATATAAGAAGAACGTACTAGATCCTCAAGGTCCATTTCTTCAAAGATGGAATGAATAACAAGATATTAAAATGAAAGAGAGAACCAAGAACTTGATTCGCAGACAAATGCTGAATGAAAGCAAAATTTTCAGGTGAACTTGCCTAATTTCTTGTATTGGATCGGAGAGCAGCCAGTGATCTTGATCATTGGCAAGGCTTGATGATGATCTCAGTTTCAGTTTTCTTGATTTTCTTAATAAAAAAACTGAAAGCAGCCAAATAGTTGAATGATGATGATTTTCTGATAACTCTTCTTGGCATGGCTTGATGATGAACTAAATGATTTAATATTTAGTTCAATCTTTTTCAGTTTGGTATTATTTGCTTATTGTCTTCTGCATTTGTGACTGAAACAAAAATGGTTAAATGTTTGTTTTGTTGCTGTGGGATGGTTTTGAATGACTGTTGTAACTGTTTGTAGTGGATAAGTGCTTGATATGTGGTTGAAGTGGGAAGTTTTCAAATTCAAAACCATTGAAAACCATTTATATGTGGTTGCCTGATCAAAAACATTCCCAGTCTGAAAGTTTTCAAATTCAAAACCTGTAAACCAAGATTCAGAACAAAAGCTGAGTCAAAATCTTCAATCTGGAACAAGGGTCAAGATCAAGCAATTCCAAAAACAAATCAAGTTTCAAGTGATTCAAAGATCAGGTAGAAGTAAAATGCAGATTCAAATTAAATCCAGATCAAATAAAAAGAAAAAAATATATACTGCTCTGTTCTCCACTGACAGGTGAGCAAACTCACTTGAACCCATCTATATGTTTTGATATCTGAATTGATACTTGATGCCTGTGATGATGGATATGGGTGATAACTTGAAATGTTCTGTTATGGATATAAATGCATGTATATAAATTTAGAAATACCTGTGCCTATCTGTATATGTGTGTATATATATCACCCTGTTAGTATTACAGGTTCCCATCCATTAAAATAAATTCGATTGCTCTTCCTATAATCTATTTTAGGCCTTGATCTTTGAGTGAAAAATGGTTATAAGAGTGTGATATCACTTTTAAAAATAGTTTCAAGAATGTATATCTAGTAATTATTCCTAAAATAGAAATTTGCAGTGAAAATCATTTAAAGTCAGAAAATTAAGTATTTAAATTCCAAGCTTTGATTATGCAAAATGATTCGTACTTAAATATGATGATTTTTAATGGTAATATTATAATTTTTAAGTAAGTATTCGAGGAGAATTGGCAAGTCTTAGGTATTTCTTGTCTTGATTGTCATTTATTGTGATATTGCATTTATGAAGTATATTATTCCAAATTGAATTTGAAAAAGGAAACTTTTTTTGGGCTTTGGATACAGAGATAACTTTATGAAGCTTTTTTGAAAAGTGATTGGGTCCATTCTTCTCTGGATGGTGGCTCGCCATTAGCTGCATTAACGGTATGTTTCATTCAAAGTTCAAACGTTAAAATATATAGGCTGATAGCCTGATCGGTATTTTTATTCATAACTTATTGAATTTACTGTTAGTAATGTGGCATGAAAACTTGACTTCTTTCCTTTGAGGTTTATATTACTAAGTTGTTTTTTAGCAACATCATTATTTTTCTTTGGAATTAGTGCAATTTAATCATTAAATATTCAGTTTGTCATTTGTTTTGTTTATGATATCAAATTTGATCCATCTCCCTATTATTCAATGGATTATCTCAAACTTTAGGAAACAAACATCTACTGAACAGTAGTATTATGCTAGCTTTAGGTGCTGAATTATTATGCATTTTACTAGACTTTAAGATTTAGTTGTTAATAAACTTAATTCAATGCATTAGCTTCTATAAGCAAGCATTGATTTCTTTCCCTTCTAACTTCAGATTTTTTTAATAAATCAAAGTTCAAGTTGTGGCAGTATTTACTGTGTCATTGTTTGTTTGGATAATATGCAGGTTGTTGAGATGGTTCGGGATTGGCACGACTGGGCTGAATGGTTCAGGATTGGCATGACTAGGTGGTGATTTCTGGTTTGCTGAGGAAGTGTGGGTATTGTTGTTGTGTATGTTGTTTGTATGGAGATGTAACAGAAAATGCGGTGAAAGAGGAACTGTTTGTATGGTGGAACAGTGAATGTTGAAGAGGCAGGCGATGTAGATTGAAGTGAAGGAGTTTGCATTGAAGTTGCAGTGGCTCGGCTGAAGTGGTTGAATGACTGGGTGGTGTGCAGAGGTTTAGGGAAGTTTGTTCTGGGTAAAGGAAGTGGTGTGCAAGGGAGATTGAAGTAGCATGGTTTTGTAAAGTAGTGTGTTCAGATTGGTGTATGTTGTGGAGGAGTAGAAGGCAGTGGGAGGTGGTTGTGATGGTTTGCAATGAAGGTGATCAAATTTTGATTTGAGGGGAGGAGTTCGTGATAGAAACTTATGGGTTGTTCTTTGCGACGGTGAAAGAGATGTATTTGATTTAGGTGATAGAGATGTATTTGATTTAGGTGTTTTTTGGAGAAACCATTTTTGTTTATGGATATTATTGAAACTTGGTTTATGGATGTCTTTTGTTTATTAATACTGTCTTAACTAGTTTATGTAACTAATTAATAGTTATTAGAACTTGTTATATATACTAGTTGCTTGAATATGCTTAAAATATAGTTTTGGAATATTCAAAAATAGAGTGGAATATTGAAGCTGTTATATAAATAGAAGACAGCGTTTGATTAATGCTGTCAATGAAGAAACAACAACGTTTAATTCGTGCTGTAATTATCTTGAAATTGTCAATAACAGCGTTTTTTACATGCTGTCGAAATAGTTGATGATTCAATAACAGCGTTTTTAACATGCTGTCGAAATTGTTGATGATTCAATAACAGCGTCTAGAAAACATAATACAGCACGTTATAGACGCTGTTGAAAACATTATTGACAGCTCGTAATAAACGCTGTCACAGAGATGTTTCAACAGCGTTTATAGAAACGCTGTTGTAAGTTATGTATATACGACAGCATGTCGTTATACAGCGTTTCTAATAACGCTGTTGTATCATATTACAGCGTTTATCAAACGTTGTTAAAAGCCTTTTGTGGTGTAGTGCAAGGACACGTGGCTAACGACATGCGCATGGATACATACATGAACTAGCGGGACATCAACAAGCAAGAAGCTGCTGCAACAAGCTCCGAACAGCGGAAAACAAAGAAAAGCATGATGAATTTGAATTCGAGAATTCACAATAATATATATATATATATATATATATATATATATATATATAAACAGATCTCTCTCCCTTTTTTTAAAGGGGGAATAGAGGGCCAGGGTTAGTGTTTGACAATGGAATGTGGGTTGCCACAAAAAGGAGATGCGATCAGGGGAGGAAGCTTGGGTGGCGGGTGCTACTGGGATGTCGTAGCGTGGAGGAGAATGGTGAAGCTGCGGGTTTTGTCGGAGTAGTGGGTAGGAGGGAGGCGGTTGACAAATGAGGAAGGAGTGGTTACGAGGATGGAAGGGTTGGAGCTGCGTGCGGGTGAGGAGAGAGGCGGAGAGCGAAGCACATGGCGGAGGATGGTGAAGGAGGCAGAAGGAGATGGGGAGTTTGGCGGCTGTAGTGGATGGCGGAGAAGGCATTGGTCGAGCTCAGGTAGCTATCGCGTGGTCAGGGTGGGTCGGCAGTGGGAAAGAGCGGAAGGTGGCTGAGTTTGTGCGGACATGGAGTTGCGGGAGAGGGGCTCAGATGAGTGACGCGGTAGGACTAGAAATGGCATAGGCGTTTGGTGTGGGGTTTAGCTAGCAGAGGGAAAGAAGGGTAGCATGTCGAGAGGTGGAGAGAGGATGCAAGATTACTCAGGTGAATACATATATAAGCTTTTATTTTATTTTATTTCAGATGATGAGGATCAGAACGATAAGACAGAAGGGAGAGAAAGAGTGGCAATGAACAGAAAATATATTGGAATGGTAGAATAACAAAAGTCAGAAGCTGAATTTTAGGGAATATTAAAAGCTAATGGTCATTTTCTTTCTTACGGTGGATGATTGAATGGCTACAGGGAAACCAAAAGGCTCAAAACGGGTACTGATACGACTAACCGTTTCGTAAATTTCGCCGTGTACCAGACGCCGAAACACACAAATGAATATACTGCAGAGATCAGTACGAAGAGATGAACAAGATGGTACACAGATATCATCGATATGACCAACCTATCAAAACTCGATTTCTACTGCCAAAAATGCTACTAAACCGCTGAAAAATAAGATAAACGGGGTTAGGGCAGTCCAAATTTGGCGGAACGAATTCTGACGTCTGCCTCGAAAAATGTTTTACATTTTTCTTATGTAAAAATATTCAGGTTTCGAAAGTATTTTATTTCCATCAAATTTAACTGATTTTAAATTTTAAATTGAAATTTCACAACCAAACAAACTTCCATGTTTCTGATGAAAATCTGATACTTGCTACGTTTTAAATAGACGTATTCCAAATATCAAATTTTCGTTGCAAAATTTTATTGTTTAATTTCATTAAAAATTTCGTTAATTACATTATTTAAATCATTAAAATTTTCGGGTCTTTACACTGTCCTTTACTCAAAACTTTTCGTCCGCAAAAAGGAACAAGATAGGAGAATAGAAGTAATAGAAAGAAAAGATAGATTCGAAATATATAGTACCAAATATAACAATTAATTCAAAACCATATAAATTTCATTTTTGGACATCTTATTATTTACATTTATATTGTGTACTATTCAATTACATATTCTCATTACATTCAAACTTTTTTAAGGTAACTTTTATTAATGTCCTAATGAAATTGAGCACTACACAAATTTACCTTTTATTTACAACATTTCTATTAAGAAAAATTTAGTTTGAACATTTTTATTACTTAAGTTCTCTCGTATAACCTTCAATTACATTTTCACATTAACATTTTAACGTTTTGAATTCAGGTAAGTTATATATGTGTTAGAATGCAACTGAGTATCATACAAATAAATTTTATCCTAGTTCAACTATTTCAAGTTATTTCAGTTCAATTTCTCATTTTTTTAGACACTTCAATTATTCAAAAAAAAATCTTCATTTCAATAATTGAATACCGTCATTTAACATAAAATTTAAGAGTTAAATTTTCGGTTTCACTTCAAACCATTTTGATATATATATATATATATATATATATATATATATATATATATATATATAGTACATCAATTCATACTCAAGAAATTCAAATCAAATCCATTTTTCAAAACAGAAGTGTAGAAAGCTGCTAAGTGGTCTCACCACTTTGAGACTTGAAAATGAATGTCGATGATGCTACAGTCATCATCGAAATTATTTTCGGACGACAAAAGAGGAGAGTACTGACTTCTTTTAAAATTCTTTGGAAACTATTTCCATTCGAAAATCTTTTCAAATATATATATTTTTCAAAACTTTGAAAAAACCAAATTTTGAAAAGCACGGAAAATTAAATTCTTAAATCCTAATTTAAATTCATTTCATTTGCAAATGAGATTTATAAACCATGTTTATAAAATTTCATCTTCTTATAATATACAACAATAGTTAATGGTTTAGGAATGTGGACAAAACAATAAATGATAATATAGTACTATCATTTCTAACAACCAATTCATTTTACTATCTAATTTCAAAAAATTATACTTTTGCAAATAAATATAATCATACATAAATTTATTCCATTTACTAATTTCGAAAACAATATTGTGTTAGTTTGCTCTGTTCAAGTATTTTGAAAATCCTATCGATAGCGTTGACCAGAGAAATCGATCGAAACCCAAAATTCAAACTTAACAACTCAAACAACACAATGTAAAACATTTTTATATCAACTACAAATACGCTCCCTTATAGGATGATTCAAGATTGGATTTTAGAACAAGGGTGGAGATTCAAATTTAGAGGGACCCTAATCAAAGAGAATTCTAACTAAGAAGATAGGATCGAAAGGAAGATAAGATAACTAAATTACAAAAGAGGAAAGATGGATAGACTTACATTAACCACGGCGACCTTACCCAGGTCAATCGAGACTCCATTTCAGAAATATTATTCCCAAGGAATCATAATTCATCCCTCCAGAAATGATATAAAGACCTTACCCAGGTCAACCGAAACTCCATTTATTAATGTAATTTATTGAATATGAACTTGAATAAAAATTCGAAATAATAAACTCCGAGGATTTTGACAAAGATAGATATTGAAACGAATTTTACGTATTGAATATATTTATAATCAATAGTTGAATTGAATAATAAATTATGAATTCATTAGATGTAAATAAAGTAACTTGAATTCATTTGGAAGCTAATATTGAAATTGTTGAATATTGGACAATTAAATTATTTAAATTTAATCTTGAAAATTTTATAAATAACTGAATCCTAAATTAATATGAATGAAAACGATTTTAAAAGTTGATTTATATGTTATTTAAATATGAATGAAGGTTGTCAACACTTAAAAATTGAATTTAAGTGATTATGTTAAAATTTAGAAATTTCTGGTTTTAATTGACAAGTAAAAAAATAGCCATTGTGGCAACTATCTCGATTTTTGAAAAAAATAGTTTCATTAGATCCCAAATAGTGAATTATTATAGGATTTCAAGTTTCGTAGTGTCGGAATTGTCGTTTGGCCGTGCAACCTTGAAACGCAGAAATTAAATTTAGAATTTAATTAAAATAATTCGATTCAAAAAGCTATCTTCTGCAAACGATCGAATTAGGCCTTGAAACATATTATATTATCTTCATAATGGGAGTAAAACATTACAAACGCCAGGCGGCACGCCTCGTTTGGAGTTCGTCCAGAAAAGTATGTGAATAATGATAATAGTACGCATACGTATAAATACACATATTTCTGCTAACCCTAGCCTAATGTGTAGCGGCTGCCCTTTTATCTTCAATGGACGAAAAGCTCCCACCTTCTCCATCGATTATCCTCAAATCCATTTGCTTATATCCAAATCTTCCAACTAGAAAGTCGAAGAGATCATCGAACTCTACGAGATCAATGGTCACGATCTGATATCGTTCGACGTGGTGGCCAGAAATCGAGCACGAAGGGTTTCCATTCATTCATGATTTTCGAGATGAGGGGAGCGTCGAGCTCGCCATGCTTCTGGTTGAGGGTGTAGCATGGAGCGGCGCATCTTTTAGAGGTGGGCGATCGTTTTCTGGTTGCTTGGAAGGGAAGCGGCGGTCGAGTTCTAACGACGGCGAGTGATTCTCGACCTAGAACACATGAACGAGGAGGAGAAAATGTGCGGCCTAGATTTTTCTGATGGTAATTAAAAAATATTATTTATATAAATTATATTCAGATCTTTATAAATGTGTATCTTTGTCGTACGAGGTCGAAATTGGACGAAACGAACGATGATGCAATCGCAGCGATGAGCACTATATTCTAGAATTGACTTAGAGACGATTGGACCTAACTAAAATTTTAGGTTAAATCGAACGTCGTTCGATTTGATTTAAAATTGAAAACTCAAAGCAAGTGTTTTATAACGCTCACAGAGTATATGCTAGTTAAATTTGAAATTATGAAGTGATATAAATTTATTGATACTTGTTTTACAAATTTAATTGCCATCATAATTGTCATTTGAATTAACTGTTAAAAATTAAAATTGACAGTTAAATTTGAAATTTGAATTCAATTACCAGCAAAATTCCCGATGCTAATAGCTATGAAATTGTTGTAAATTATATTGACTGTATGGATGATTGATTATGATGGATGCCAATTATTTGATATTTCGTTTATTGGATGTTTATTAATATACATACATACATACATACATACATATATATATATATCATGTTATCACCTGGTAAATTATTTACAGTATATAAAACTCTAAATTGAATTATTTCGAATAAATTATGAAATGATATACTATGACATTTATTTTGAATTGAAATGATACTTATCCATCCCTGAATTAAATAGAAACAAATGATTCACTTGGCTATAGGATAAAAAATTATATACAGACACCGAATTGTTAAATTAAACGATTTTAGAATTTTGTTTTGAAGTTATTTAAATAGTTTGATTTTAAGAAATAAAATTTTGAATTTATGGGAATCGAATTCTTTTTCGAGCTTGAGATCAAATTGCGAAATTTAATTGTGTTAAATGAAATTGTTTAAAATGAAATTTGAGATTTTGAAGTACAGTTGGAATATGATTTGAGTTTCGAAATTTTTTTGTTTCAAAGGATTTGGATTTTGCTCGAACTTTGAAATATTGTTAGGTGAACGTATTTTAACATGATATTTCAAAATTAAGCTAGAAATTGAATTACTTTGGAGATTTGAATCTTAAATTGAATGCTAAAGTTAAATTTGATACAAATGATTTAATAGATATTTTGATATTGAACTTAGAACTAATATAAAATTGAATTGATTTAAAATTAGAATAGAATTGAAATTTAAACCACTGACTCGAATTGTTGGATTGAATTTAGAGCTAAAAATGAAAATCGAAATTGAAGTTGAATTGAATGGAAATTGAGTTGTTTTGAATTGGAAAATTTGGAAAATTTAGAATTTGATTAGTTTGACTTAGGAACTATTTTTAAATAAATTATTTTATTGTAAACTGTTTTAAAATCTATCTTTTTAAATATACAAATTATTTTGATCTTTCAAGCTATCTTCCTATATAAACCATTTTTAATACTCAAATTATTTTCTATGAAATTATTTTAACTATTTAACTATTTTAAAAATATTTAAACTATTTTCTAGAAATTCAAACTGGTCAAAAGGGTGAAATGTTTATATCTAAAATCTTGGATTTAAGTGCAAATTGGGTTAAATTGAAGTTATAACCTAAATTGTAATTTGAATCAAAATTTTGTGGTGAAATCAATATATCGAACCGAATTTACATTTTGAAGTAAAATATGATTTTTGAAGTAAATATGATATTCCGAAATGAATTTGATTTTGAAGCGAATATTATAGTTCGATAACAAGTATGAATCGGTTTTCGAAATGTAAAAGTACCAACCAGTGTGTAAAACGACGTTTGGTTGTTAAAGAGACCGAGGCCTCTTATTGGCAAACACTGTGTCAATATTAGAACCACTTTAACAACTGTGTACATGGTATGATCATCTAGAATGAAGTGGTTGGATTTAGCATACATTTGCTGAATTTGAAGAAAGAGAAGGATGATGGATTAGCCTGGTACTTGTGCCAATTTGAAATGACTAAAACAGGAGCCGTACCGCCCAAGAAGGCTAGCTACCCCGAGCGGACATCCGTTCTTCGATTTTCTTGGACTCGGTCCATATTATTACTCTTGTTGTTGGTTACGATTGGTGCACCTCGATTTTGGGATAACCTTCCTTTGACTCGATATGGGATGGATGTATGCAGTGGGTGGTCATGGCTATGATGCGTTACCACCAGCCGAAAATGGTAAACTGGCAGTATCCTACCTTGGGCATTGCCTTACATGCCTTGTCATACTTTTATCCTTATACGAGACCCACATGATTTTAGTTTAGTGTTGTCGTATCACGGCGTATCCCTGACTTCCGATGTGCTACTGGTGATGTCAAATGCAAACTGTAGGACAACGTTTAAAAACGCGTTAAGGGAGATCAATGTAAAGCCTTAACGCTAAGAAAAATATTTAGTTTACTAACTAAACATTATATATGTCGCGTATTCTACTATATATAAATATTTTGACGGATCATTGCGAGATGGAAAATCCCATAACATCTCTTGGATTATTGCATGCACATTATACACTGGATAGGAGATGTGAAATCCCGTAAACACCTGTTTTTGTCTTTTCATTACCCTTGGTCAGACTTGAGTTTTCAGCTTATCGAAGATTATTCTCTAAAGGATGAATACGAAGATTTAGTATATTACTACTTGTATTATTCCAACATTGTTTGTGCCGCTGCATTATGTTATTTGTTCTGTTGTATATATACAACTCTGATAAATGTTGTGTAAATTATAATCAAAGGTATAGTAAACAGCTTCATGGACTGTTTATTTGATTATTATATTATACCATTCTACTGCGAGATTTTGTGTTGTTCCTTCTTTTTTACTTTTTTTCTTAATTAATCCATATGATTATCTATGTTCAGGATTGTTTAGATTTGACATGTGTGGATTATTGTTAATTTAAATCTCTCCAAATGTGGGTCGTCACAAATGGCATTTAGAAAATTTGGCTTTCAACTGATGTTTCCTAAGTGTTTAGAGACCATAGCTCAAATGGGATTCATGCTCCTTCTCTGACTTAGAAAAGACGAGAATATCATCAACGAAAACCATGACAAACTTGTTGAGAACATCACGGAAAACGCAATTCATGAGATCGACAAAGAAGGCGGAAGCACTGATTAATCTAAAGGGCATGACTAACCATTCATAGAAACCATTCTCTATTCGAAAAGCTGTCTTGGGAATGTTCTCCTTAGCTACACGAAGTTGGTGAAAATCGGTTACAAGATCGAGCTCAAAAATAAGATCTATGCGAAATTCAATTTTCCACTTACGAGGAAGTGAAATGACTTCACGAAAAACATCAGGATAATCTCTGACTATCGAGGTGGAGTCAAGATCACTAGGCTGAGAATCAAGTGAGATGATAAGACTACCTGCATAATTCTAAGGCAATCGACATTCGATCGCAAAAGAATTACCCTGGTCGTTGACTAGAGAAATGGTTCGGGCTTTGCAGGAAATAGCAGCATCAAAACCGAGGACATACAAATTTCCGATGAATCGATGCCTGCTTTAAAGGAGATTCACCCCTTTACAGATCATACTAAGTTTGGCGGGGCCGCCGTTAGGATTAGTCACATATAAGGAAGAAATTGCCAATTGAGGTTGCAAGATGCTCGAATTTATTACAGAGATCAACAGAAATAAAGCTATGGGATGATCTACTATTAAGAGGAACACGAATAGGAAAAGACAATATTGGATTTTAGACAAAGATAAAGCTCCAAAATTCAAAAGAAATCCAAATCAAAGAAGATCCTAATAACGAATTTTAAGCTTAAACGAAGATGATTCTATAATTGATTCTTTTCATTCTAGGGTATCACTACCTTATCTCTAATGATTTTTTACTCCATATGCTAAGTTTGCCTAAACCAAAGCTCTGATACCACTTGTAACAACCTATCATTTCAACCATTCAAATCGACAATAGTCCACACATGTCAGACTTGAATTGCTCAAAACAACAGATTATTAATTTATATTTGGCAAAACATAGCATATACAGTAAATAAATTAATCACAGAATCACAGACATAGATTTACAACAATAAGCAGCGGAATAGATAAATAGTAGTTCATGAAGCTACTACAGATATCAGAGTCTAAAGTAAATACAATAGAAATCCCAAATACACAAAAGTCTCAAACATGAATGCAAATAACAAATATTAACATAGATAGTTAGAAATAACTAAAATAACTACAAAGCTGAATAGGTAAAAGATAGATCTTCAAGCAAAGCTTCAAAAACGAGTCTCAAATGTGATGACACTCAGTCTGACCCGAGCATAAAGCAAAATACAAAAAAACTCGAGTCAGGATTAACATTCTTATGCCAGTAATTCAACTCAAGTGAAATGTCTAAGTGAAATGCAATAAAATAAATGGATATTGGGATTCCTTCCCTTAAGAATCCGTGGAACTATCTACATACATAGTACAATACACTACGCAGATAATGTCTACAGTAAAGTAAAATATTAAAATAGCGTTAAGGTGTTACCCATATCCCCCTTAAAACATTTTTATATAAATACCGTAGTCCATATAGTACCGTAATTCCTACGTAAACTGGAGGGCTATTAGAGGGCACTCCATAGTGTATGACACAAACCAAACTCGTACAGAGCGTAATAAGGCATGTGAGGCAATGCTCAGGGTAGGATACTACCGTTTTTTGGATCGGGACTGGTAGTAACGCATAACAGCTACTACCGCCCACCTCGAGACACACTCCCATAATCAAAGGTGCATCCAATCAAATCATAAAGTAATAGAATGGTAACGAAGTAACATGCTCGATCGGAGGTGCGACCTCACTTGGCCCGGCGTGGCTCTTGTTTAGTCACATTAAGCTAACCCGAGGGGGTCAGGGTTGTGTTCGTACCTCATACAGAACCGTTTGCCAAACCATCTTACTTCATTCTAGAATCTCCACCATGTACACAGTTGTTAAAGTGGTTTTCGATATTGGCAGAGAGTATGACAATATCTGATCCCGGTCTCTTTAACAACCAAACACTTATTTCACACCGTGGTCATTTTTATTTAAACAGTTCATACTTCATATCAAAATATCTATTCATTTCAAAAATCATATCACTTTCGTAATCATATTCACTTTCGAAATCATATTCACTTTAAGTTATATTCATTTTCAAAATTGTAACCACAAAATAGGTTAAACCATCATATCGAAGTATTCGCATTTATATCTAAATCATAACAGTGCCAACTTAAAAATTTTGAAAATTGAAAGTAGTTTATATATTGGAATAGTTATACATTAAAAATAATTTATATATTTAAAATAGTTTATATTTGAAATTGGTTATAGAATAAAATAGTTTATATATAAAAAATTGTTTATATATTATAATGTATACTTAAAATTGTTTATAAACTTAAAATAATATATATTAAATAGTTTCTATAATAGAAAGAGTTTATATCAAGAATAGTTTCAAATTAGAATTGTTTCTTCCAATTTCACAAATCGATTTAAGTCAACTTTAGTTCCAATTTCAAATTAAATCAATCTCAGTTCAATAGTTTCAATTAAAAAGGTTAAAATTTCAATTCAAATTCTTATTAAAACCAATTTTAATTTATATCGGATTCAAATCCAGGTTTGAACTATAAATTTAAACCACTTCCAATTTAATAGGTTTCAAAGTTCAAATATTCAAATAATTTACAATAACTCAATTCGATAAATTTCACTTATATTTCAAATTCAACTTTTATTTTATTTAAATTTGAAAATACTCACTTAATCATTCTTAATAACATTTAAATGAAATCTTAAATTACAAATTTAAATAAAATCAATAATTAAATATCTAACTGCAATTGTATTTAGTTCTAAAATATTCATCTAATCACTTTTTATAAGTATTTAAATAAAATATCAAATTAAAAATTTAAATATTCAATTTTATCTAAATTTGAAAATATTCATTTAATCACCTTTAACTAAATCAAGTTTAAAATCATACCGTTCAAAATCCTAAAATCAATAAGTTTCCAATCAATTCTTGTTTCTATTCAATTCTCAAACAAATTAAATTACAAATTAACTTAATTTATCTTTCCAACCTTTGTTTATTAAACTTATTACAATATATATTTTCAAAATATTAGTATAAATTTTAATTAAATATTTTAAATACAATAAATTTACTTATCCGATTAAATTATATTAAATTGAATTTTCGAATATATATTATTAAATTAAACTTGATTTTATTAAATCTATTTTACTTTATATTAAACTATATTTTATATATTCAAAAACAATAAAATTATAAGTAAAATCTTAAAATTTACATTTTTCAAAACTTAACTTATAATTCAAAATTTTCAAACATATAATTTAATAGTTTAAATTTTACACACATATATTAAAAAAAATCTTTATATTATATTTTAAAAATCAATATTTAATAAAACCTATGTATTTCCTTTCAAAACTTTGAAAAGTAATTTTTCAAAATAAACCAATGGTGTCCGTATATAATTTTCTATCATATGGTCAAGTGATACGGATAGTTATCATTTCAATTCGCGGTAATTTAAAATTTATGGGTATATATCATTTCAACCTGCAATCCAAAAATTTCAAATCAATAAAATTGCTTGGGTTTATCATTTCAACCTATAACGATTTTTTCTAATCTATAAGATTGTTTGGGTATGTATCATTTCAACCCATAGGGATTTCCTAACTATTTCGAAACTTGCAGAGTAAGAACAATAAAATAGTAATATAAAATGACATAGCATATCAATGGAAAATATGATCATAATTAACCGTTTAAATAATATATATATTCAACAGGTCATGGTGTCATATGTTAACTAACATTTCATATTTAAAAATTTAAGTGCTAACAAACTACATTTTGACGACACATTTCAATCGTCAGGTCATGTGAATATAAATCTAGTAGGTATATGAATGTTAATCGTGAGTGATCACTCACCAATTGAGGCTAGAGGAAACAACGATAGTGAAGAACAATGCAAATGGACATGGATATGTGGCTAAGGACACGCACGTGGATACAGACACAAACTAGTGGGACAATGACAAGTAAGAGGCTTCTACGACAAGCTTCGGACAGCAGCAAACAAAGAAAAGCATGTGAATATGACGTGCGGTTCAAATTTGACGAAACGATTTATAACGTCGCACTTAGAAAAAGTTTTACATTTTTCTTATGTAAAAATATTCGAGTTTCAAAAATATTTTATTTCCATTAAATTTAACTGATTTTATATTTTAAATTTTAAATTGAAATTTCATAACCAAACAAACTTCCATATTTCTGATGAAAATCTGACACTTGCTACGTCTTAAATAAACGTATTCCAAATATCAAATTTACATTGTAAAATTTTATTGTTTAATTTCGTGAAAAATTTAGTTAACTATGTTATTCAAATCGTTAAAATTTTTGGATTGTTACAAAATTTCTAAATGTGAGGGTCGGTGGGTTCCATGGGAAATGAAATCTATGATTTGAATGTTGTTTATTCTATGGTTAAATAGTCGACTGTCAAATTTGGACCCAAAATTAACTTTGGAAATATCTATGAGAAACATGTGAGTTATAATGCACAGTCATCTCCAATGATGTTGTACTGTGCGTATAAATCTCGTCTCGTTCTCTTAGGATAATGATAAGGAAATCCGTCCACTAACGGTTAGGAGGTGATCTCCGCTCTTATCTTTATCTGCTTGTTTCCTAAAGTAACGGGGTTGAGTTTATCGAAATCTGTCGAATGTTGTTTCGAAGAGACCAGGATCGGATATGTTATCCAAAAACCATTTCGATCCAACTTAAGAGTTGTGAAGTGAAGACATTTTGAGGATGATTGGAATTCAGAGATGGAGCTCTCAAATGTTCATTCAGTCCCAGAACGAACTTGTATAGATGAATGTTGGCATTGAATTGTTGCCTAGCGGGCAGTGTAGCATTCCAAGTGGGAAGTGCTATATAAAGGTAATCGTAGCCTCAAGCCTTAGACGGGGAAATAACTAAAGCAGGGACATGCGGCAGGGCTATGTGGGTCGCTCCCATTAGGGTAAGATCATCCCAAGGTCTAGTGTCGATATCTCTATATATTCTTTGGGGACATGATGGTTGTTTATCAACCGTGGGGTATCATATTCGGCGCTATCGAGTAAGGGGTAGGGTCGGTCCTGAGTATCTGAGGTGCAGTTGCGATTGCGACCTCTCGTACATTTTATCTAGAGGTGTACAGATTCGGTGGGTAGAACCTTACCCTTTCATGGTTGGAATCCATTCTCCAATAAACGCCTATGGATTTTATTGTGTACCTATTATGCTAGAATTTAATAACGTAACAATTTCGGCTACGTTTAATAAGTAGTTGTATCTAGACACTACTATAATATCAGAGGATTTCATATGAATGTTTTGCTTATCGTAAGGTAAAAACCCATCCATGTTTATGTGTGGCATGGTCTTACGAGATACCTTTGTTTTCAAAGGTTTTTAGTAACTTCAAAATCCAGTTGGATGTGTTTTCCTCGCGTTGGTTTTCCAGACCGACTCGGGTGTTATTTTATTATAATGCTTAGGTTAGACCGAGCATATTTACAGATTGCTTTGGAAGCATTGGAGCTCAGGACACGAGTTGGAGGTATTCAAGTCGTATTCTCGTATATGTTTATTTTCCACTGCTTTGTTATTAATTTTTTTAGCAATTATGAGAATAGGTTGTTATAACTGTCTAGGCTAATAATTGTGATTGTTGTTGTACTCTGATGGATGTATGTATATAATAGTTTCTCTTCTGTAAAAATCATTGATATTATATTATATGTTGTTCCGCTGCGATTGTAAGATTCTGTGTTGTTTTTAGTTCCTTTCCTCTTCTTCTTCTCTTTTTCTTTCTTCTTCTTTCCCATAACTATCCATCTTTTTATTCGATTTGGGTTGGATATGTATGGTTTGTTGTCAGCTTGAATGGTATGGTAAAGCTGTTCGTTACACTTCTCGCGGCAAATTAAAGATAAACAGATTCAAGGATTCGAATCAAATAAGGAAAGGAAATTTTCCGACAAATGACTTGGAAGGTGCACCCCACTTGAAGTATACCTCTAGTAATATACTTCGGAGAAGCTTATATACTCTGTGACACTTCTCAAAAATGTACCAGCCGGACCCTTCTAGATCTTACCGAGTATCCGAATATTTCAACATCCAAGTGTACAACCGAATCCAAACTAGATGAGATATGAAAATACCCTAATGGGAGAAACACCCCATAGTTGGACGTCCACTCGTGCTTTTGGTATAGTTATTTTTTTACAAAGGATAATAGTGACCAACGGAGCAATAAATCATCTCAGAATGATGATAATAAAGTACAGGAAGTAACCGATAGCTGACATACCAATTATCGGGGATATAAAGCGATCGTATATGAAAATTAAGTCTTGTATACTTATCAGCACTCATTGAATTCAAACTTGTACAGTTTTTTGTTAACAATAGTACTGGATAAGTCAAGTTAATTGTTAACTATAAAATCTGAATGAAGATAAAGAAGGCCTTTCGGAAACCCTCCGCATAGATAAAGATCAGCAGGAGAAGTCACCTTTCGATGTTGTCGAAAGGATAGTTCAATGCTAATAAAGAAGAGCACATGAGAACTTCAGAGCAAGGCTTTTGCATACATGAAGGAAAGAACTACTAAAGCATGACAAAATAGATAGATACAAAACCACTAGGCACCTCCCGGATGAAACGGGAGAGCAGTTCAACAACCATCCATCATAAGACAAGAGCTCAAGAAAAGAAATTCACGCTAAACCTTTCGAAGGAGTCAAAGGAATGCGATTAACATTTTGTAGTAGTCCCAAACCTTTCGAAATAAATGAAGGGTTTCATCTCTCGACATTCAAAGAGTTCTTACCTTTCGAAAAGAATGGAGAAGTCAAGGCAAGGGCATGCGACTCTATAACGACCTTTTCGAAAACATAATAAGCCTTTCGGACTAGTTGGAACACATGCTTAGTATGTTTCAACAGTGTCGAAAGATTTATGATAAAGGCAACATTCATAGATCAACAAAGAATGAAATACAACTTTCCGACAGCATTCGAGAAAAGCATGGTTCGGTAGTAATCAAATAAAGGAGCAACCTTCCGACAAGGTCGAAGGGTTCACAATACCATATAAAAGATAGTCCCTTCGGCAAAGATGAAAGGTTCATAAATGCATTAGGAAACGCAGCCCCTTCGAAACCATTCAAAGGACCATGATGATTTACAAAGGACAAACCTTCCAACGAGGTCGTAAGGTTTACGACTACATATAAAAGACGACCTTTTGTCCCAGTCGAAGGCATGGAGCCGAAGGAAAGGCCGCCTGCATCTTTAAATAGGACCCAAGGGATCCAGTTTCGGGATCCAATTTTCTTTTCATTCTGCTATCATTCAACTACTCCTGCTTCCACTCATTACTTTGTAACCTTAATTTATAAATCAAATTGGGGATTGGTTTCACTAATCTTGTATCAAACTTCATCATGAGGAAATAAAGAGAATTTGGCTTGTGATCGCCTCTGAATTTGGGGATGATAATGATTAGGCGTTAATTCGATATTAACGATTAATCATATATGATTTATTTCTTATCTTCTTTGTTTATTTCAAGTATTTTCCATGGGACTATCATTAGACATTTTCATAAGTCTTGTACCCTTTTCTTGGCCCCAGCCACAAAAAGGGAAATGCTACTTGTAGATCAGTCCCTAATATGGTTCCACAACATAAATCAGCTCTTATTTTTGTCTGAGCATGTTAGGATGATGCATTCTTTTCGAAGGGTTCTCACAAAGAGAATATTAACCAAAGAGGACAAAAGCATCAGAAAAATGTAAAACATAGTAGCATCTCCTTTCGACAACATCGAAAGGTCTACTACCTTCCGACGAGATTATAAGGAGATGCAAATCATTGATTGTTTGCGATCTGCAAGGGAGATGAAATTTGATGAAGTGACAAGATCGAAATCTTGATAAATAGCTCCTAAAAGGGGAAGTTATATTCATAGAAACCTGGTCGAAAGGTTTAGATGATTTCCTAAACCCTCCGGCCATGGCGGAGGTTCAATAATTCTATTATTCCAACTAAGCCATAAGGTTTGAAGGGAACCTCAACCTTTCGACATGGTTAATGAGTTAGTTAACTTTCTGCTCAATTTCATAGAAGGGGTAAACAATTTCTTATAACCTTTCGATACCGTCCATCTTAGGCTAAGGTTAAAACTAAGGCCGTAAACCCTTCCGACCTAGTAATTTTATTCGAAAGATGTGAATCTACTTAACTGTAGAGTTGAGCCCATATAAATCAATCTTATATAAAGCATAGGGTATGTTAACAAGAAATCTTGTTAACATTTTCGGCGCTAGAAGGAGGGCTCGAACCTCCAATCTTTCTATATCAATACAACTAATTGTGGAAATTTGGTTCGTTGTAGGAAAATGAAATCGAAAAGGCTTTCCACCTTCAACGAAGGGGACGAACATGAAACTTCATTGGAGGAAAATGTCTTGCTATCTTTTAACACTGGGAACAGGGAACAAGGGTAGTCTTCCACCCCAGCTCAACCGACTCCACCACTAGCTCAAATTCGACAGTCTCCACAACTGTTCCAATACAAAATCTTCAGCCGAAGGACCACATTGCTAAATCACATATTTCGAACGGCAAATGGAAGAGAGGAAGAATCTCCTGAATGAAGTACTATCTCACTGGTCATCCATAAAAGCTGCTACGGCAGGATAGGAAGTTGTCTCTCCTAGAAGAAATTTGAAAATCTGTGAAGAGTAAAGCTAACATTTCCTTGTCTAAGAAAAAGGATTGCCTTCCACTAAAGGAAAACTATCAAAGAAGGGTCCAAGAAGAAGATAAGGATTATTCCGCAAGCTCTACTTTAGATGGCTATAAACCAAATAAAAAGGACTACTTGAACAATAAGGCTTAACTCAAAGACGTAGCAAAGAAGGCTGTGCAAGATCTATTGAATGTCAAGTGTAAGAGAACAGAGGATGAGAGAGTAAATGATAATGAGTAGGTTGTCCCTTTCATTGAGGAAAAAATGTCAGCACCTGCCCCATCTCACGTAAAGGTCCTAACAATGAAATATCATGGAACTTCTGATCCAGACGACTATTTGATGGAATTCGATAGTCAAATGGATTTGTACAATGCTTTTGCACTGTTAAATGTTGGCCTTTCCCAGTCACACTTCATGGAGCTACTGCTAATGGTACCGATAGTATCATGAGAACACGGTCTATTCTTGGAAGAAATTCTCATATGGTTACTTTGCTCAGTTTTGCATCTGTAAAGACCCCTCTATCGACTATACAGTACTTGCTAATATCAGAGAGAACCATGATGAGTCATTAGAAGATTACTTAAAGAGGTTCAACACTGAAGTTTTGAAAGCCAAAGGAATAAATGATAGGGATAAGATTATTGCAGTTCATTCAGGTCTTATAGTCAATTCTCCTTTTTGGAAGGAATTGTTTATCCATCGATGTCGGGATTTACAAGACATCCATTTTCAAGCTAACAAATTCATTTGGATGGATGAATTGTACCATTCAAAGAAAAAATTTAATCAAAAGAAGGACTGGTAAATTCATCCCAAAAAGGATTCCTAAAAGAGCTAGATGAAGGATGCTAATACTAACGCGGTGGCGTTAAACCGACCGATTTCTTATATCTATGCAATGACTCAAGACAAGGTCAATTTCCCCACCTCGTTCGAAACCCGAAATTACTCTGAACAGAAGAAAGGAGATAAATATTATACTTATCACAAGGTGAATGGTTACAAAACTAACGAATGTAAGGTACTGGCTGGAATAATTCAGAAATTAATTCGAGAAAGAGAGTTGAAGGAGTTTGTGAAGAATTCGCAACAGACTTTCCTCTCAAAGGAAGAGGTAAGAAAACCTATTGATGATGCTATGAATATGATCGAAGACGAGAACCCACTAAGCCTGAGTCCACCCCAAAATAGAATTGATGTTATATATGGTGGACCACATCCCGCGAGCAGAAGTCAGAATGCTCGGAATAAATACATTCGTGAAGCCAGGAAGAGTGTGTTTTATGTACAAGAAGAACCACCGGTCAAGAACCAACAGTATGATATTAACATGCACACTTTGGTGATCAGTCCCCAAGAATTGAGAAGAAGAATCCATCATCCCCACAATAATCCATTAATGATCACAGCTTATATTGGATCCTCGGTGGTTACAAAAATCTTGGTGGATACTGGAAGTGCTATAAATGTGATATTCCGACATGCATTTGATCAGATGGGAATCTCCAAGGACAAACTTGAGCCAAGCCCCAAACATATCTTCGGGTTCAACAACAATGGAAGAACTCCACTTCGACAAGTGAAGCTTTTGGGTCAGCTGGGACTCAATCTATGCTCCCATGTTTTTGAAACGGCCTTTATGATCATAGATCAACCATCATTCTATAACACTTTCTTTAGGCGTCCAGTGCTAGACGAAGTAGAGGCATTTGTCTCACCAAAATATCTGATGCTCAAATTCCTTACTAAGGGCAGTCGGGGAACTATCCGAGGCGAGCAATTTGTATCAAGAGAAATGTATTTTGTGACTTTGGAGCGATATAACAGGGAATTTACTTATTACTTTGGTTCTCCCGTTACTTTATAGCCTTTGGACTATGGATTTCTGCATCCATCATTCGAAGCAAAGAAAAATTTTGATAAAACTCGCAAATGTATTGAGCAAGATGTTTTGCGGTTTATGCAAAGAGGAAGAGAATGGATTCCAACTCGATAGAGGAAAGTGAAATTATTACAGAGCTAGATTGCCAAGGGGAGGTTGAAAGAGTTAAGCCGGTTGAAGAAACCGAAGAAATTCCAATAGATTCTATCGATTCTACCAAAATAATCGGAGTTGGAAAGGATCTTGAGGAGAACTTAAAATCAGGGTTGAAAGAATTCTTAAAAGCCAATAAGGATTTTTTTTGCTTGTATCCACTCTGACATGGTTGGAATCAACCCTACGGTCAAGAGTCACGCCCTGAATATCAATCTAGACATCCCTCCGGTCAGGCAAGACAATTTGATAAGGTGAGGACTGACGCCTCAAAGGAAGAAGTCAAGAAACTGTAGCAAAATGGGTTTATCCGAGAAGTATTTTACCCCTAATGGTTGGCAAATCAAGTTTTGGTAAAGAAATCTAAGGGAAAGTGGCACTTGCGTGGATTATACAGATTTAAACAAAGCCTGCACAAAGGATTGTTACCCAATGCCAAAGATAGATCAATTGGGTCGACTCAACCGGTGGACATAAGCTTCTCTCTTTAATGGATACATATTTCAGATCCAATCAAATCCCTATGTTTAAACCTGATGAGGAACATACCGCTTTATTATAGATGAGGGGACCTATTGTTATAAAGTAATGCCATTCAGATTGAGAAATGCCGGGGCAACTTACCAAAGGTTGGTTAACCGAATGTTCCACGATCAAATCGGAAGAAATATGAAGGTTTATGTAGACGACATATTGGTAAAATCCCAAGAGGCGAAGGATCGTCCTGAAGATTTAGATGAAAGGTTCAAGGTGCTCTGCAAGTATCAAATGAAACTCAACCCCCAAAAATGCAACTTTGGAGTCCATTCTGGAAAATTACTAGGCTATATTATCAGCGCACAAGGGATTGAGGCTAGCTCGGAGTAGATCGAGGCCATTAAGGATATGGCAGAGCCTAAGACAAGTAAAAATGTCATGAGTTTGAATAGGAAAGTAGCAACGCTAAGCAGGTTGTACCATTCTTTGAGGTAATAAAGAAAAATAAATTTTTTGAATGGAATGAAGATGGCAAAAAGGCATTTCAAGAGTTGAAGTTGCATTTGGAAAACCCTTGATCTTATCCAGCCCTAAAGATGCAGAGGATCTATTCTTGTATATGGAAAATTCTGAACATGTAGTAAGCTCAATATTGATCAGAAATGATAAGGGATGACAACTACCAGTTTATTATGTGAGCAGAAGGCTAAAGGATGCCGAAATCCGATACCCAACTGTTGAGAAACTGGCATACTGTTTGATTTTGACAGCTCGAAGTTAAGGCCTTGCTTCCACGCCCACCGGGTGAAGGTATTGACCAACTTTCCATTGAAACAAGTCTTTGGCAAGCTTGAAACTTTTGGAAAATTGATTAAGTGGGTCATTGAGCTAAGTCAGTACGATATAGTATATCAACCCAGAACGGCTATAAAAGGACAAGCTTTAGCAGATTTCATTAACAGATGTACAGGATTCATTTCAGAACAATTCGAAAAGGATGTAAAGCCCAAGTGGTAGTTATTAGTGGATGGCGCCTCGAATGAACAATGGGCTGGAGAAGGATATGTAATAATTACCCCAGATGGACACAAACTTCATTATGCTATGAAATTGGGGTTCTCGACAACTAACAATGTAGTAGAATATGAATCCATGGTTGCAGGATTAACCCTCGCTCTACAACTCAAAACCCCGAGGATTCAAGTATTTAGTGATTCTCAATTGATGTATCAAACCAAAGATCCCAAACTTAGTCAGTATGTGAAGAAAATTTTAAAAATGCTTGCACTTTTCGAAGATTTCTCCGTACACCAAATACCAAAGGGAGACAATTCTCAAGCAGATTTGCTGGCTAAGTTGGCAATTTCGAGAGGGGCCCCTGAGATTCGAAGTGGCCTGTGGGATTTCGGGCTAATCCCGTTATTGACGAAAATAAATCTAACGACCCTGACTCGACCTTCGAAAATCGGCACCCGTACTTCACTTGTACTCGAATGCCGCAGATTCAAACGTCGAATCTGGCTCGCCGGAGCTTATAACACATTAAGTACAAAAACATGGCAGAAGAAGATGAATAATATCATTGATACACCAATGAATACAATATGTGATACAATATAATACAACAATATCAGAGACAAATATACAACACCAGAATATGATAACAAACGGAAGAGATAACTCAAATATGATCTTCGATGAAGAGTGAATCCACAATCTGCAACTCCAAACCAAAAGCTCATCCCAAAAGCTATGAGGACTCCAGTCCACTATCAGCAATCAACGTCTCCAAAACACAATCCAGAAATAGCTTGAACTCCCAATCAAGTTGAACTAAGAAAATGCGATCCCAAACGCGATTGCCAAACTAAAGACTCCAAAGATCGAAGGCTATCGATTCTATATCTACTATTTGATTATTTGAAAAAAAAAACCGTACTCTAGACTGCCCGTGTGGAAAAATCGTGGGCACCTAGACTTTAGGAAAGGAACAATAAACTCCGGGTCAGTCATGGGACTGGTATGAGCAAACAAAAATAGTTTTATCTTTAAAACAAACAATCAACAAAAGAATTTAAAATTGAAATCCGCAATGCTTTTTGGAAAATGAAACTACCATAAGGCCTCCCATCGCACACACCATGCAAACGCAGTATTGGAGGAGATTTCTCCTTATGATAGTCAAAAATGCTTGATACGCGAAAACCATTTGATATTATTATTAGTGCATAGTGCAGAAAACCTTTCGAAAGTATAATATTAATCTTAGCCAGCATAGACATTTCGAACTATGCCTACTATAGCTACCATCTAAACAGTTGTGACCACCATAAGTAAATGGCAGGTTATACAACTAAAACCGTACAGGGCATGTATTGGAGATTGGATTTCCAACAAATGGTCAAGCCAATGAACTTCCCATTCCCACATGGGTACGCCTTTGGAGGGATGCCCCGAGAACTTACCCAGCTCTCTGCCAACGCAAAGCCGGTTTACTCCCTTCTCGGAAGTAAAACCTAAGATATGCCACCCCTGGTCGTTTGCGACCCTTATCCGAGGGCCCTCAACCACAAAGCAACATCACACAGTAATAAAATTTAAAGTGTCCACATGAGTTAAGTATCTGAGCTCCATACCATGATACCACCTTTTTCCAGAAGGAATGGACATACCCTAGGGGCATGACCCCTACAACCTTGCCGCATCTTTCCTGTTTCGACCATTTCCGAGGTGTGAGGTCCTGATGCAGTCTCGCCTACAAAGCTATCCGTTTTCAAAAAGCCATGCTTCCATCAATCAAATGATCAGCAGCACTTCGTATGTCACATTACCAAATTGGGAATATATCTCTAGTACCATCAACTACATAACCTCTGAGCTCGTACGTCTTAGTGAATGGTGTTAAGCTAAGAGAATAAATCTCCACCACCAAATAGAAATGTATTTGATAGAAACCAGCTTTACATCTCAAAGTGTAATGTCAGACACACATCCATACAAGTCTGTTCTGCGTTCGAACAGAACCGAAGGCACTTTCAAAGAAGCCCTTGCACACCTGGAATTCCCAGTCCCAATTGGGCTCCCCATCACATATGGAGATCTCTACATCGGGTGCTAATCGATGCAGAGTCATTCGACGAGTCATCCTTTCGTTCTCGAAAATACCCAGTCTTCACCACCGATCTTCAAATGCTATCCATAACGTCGTATCATTATTCGGAATGGGTTATATGACACAAGGTCCTCTCCCGGCTAAACCTAATAATGAGCGCAATATTTAAAAACATATGGATATTGGGATCTTAGTTAAGTCACAACTTAAAACCCAAAACCTTTCTTTAAATGGTTTAAATAAATTACCATTTACAAATCTTTAAACAAAAAAATTCACTTCACAAAGTTCACCAATATTTCACAAAGGTTCATTCACAGCTTTTCAATAACTTCCTTTTCAAATTGGATTATCTCAACCAATTATTATCCTAAAGACTCAATTTATAGCTTTCAAAACTATTTCCAAAGATCCATTCATAATTTTCAAAACAATTCCCATTTCAAATCTTTTATATATAAAAGATACACCATTTAAAATCCTTTTCGATTTCAAAACAAAGTTTAACAATCTTTCACAAAGGTTCATTCATAGCTTTCAAAACAATTCACAATTTCATTTTAAACATGAAAATTTTCAACACAAATTGAAAATCCTTTCTTCACATGAAAGCTTTTATTATTTGAAAAAAAAAGTTTTCCTTTCGGAAAAATCCGATTATATTTGCACAAGTTAAAGCTCTTTAAGTATAAAACTTAGGTTAAATTCGAATTCCCAAAACAATGCTTTTTAAAATGGTTTAAAACCCGTATAAACACATTTATAACTTGTATGTCCTTTTTAAACCAAAATTCTCCAAATATAGAATTTAATTTCAAATCTTGAATTAATTTCAAATCAAATTATTTAAATTTCAAAACTTTATCAAGTTTTTCAAAAATAACTTTTATCATCAAAGCTCCCTTTCAAAAAAATTTCATATTTAATCCAATTAAATTTTCAAAAACCATTTGGATTTAAAATTCAACTTTAAAATCATTCTAAAATATTTAATTCAAATATCTGTGACTTAACCGATTTCCATGTGCAATCCATATTTGTGTGTGTATGGTGTAGTCCAAGGGTTTTACCTAATAGTGCAACAATATCAATCATCACAGATTCAATCATATAAATATCGATAAGCGGTATAATTTATATCGCTTATCCTCATTCGCAGATTCACAGATAAGATAAATTTAATACAAATAAATAAATTACATTCATCACAGCTCGAATCAAAATAATTCATAACACACAGCATCACATATCAGGAATATCAAACAATTTAACATTTAATGGCATCCGAACATCCATAAATAAGATTAATTGATCATCTGATTAATTTAAATCAGATTAATCATTAATCCAGGTTAATAAATCAATTACAAATTATTTTAATTAATTAACCTTAAATAATCAATTAATTTTTTTAAATTATTCATTAGTCAACCTTAATTATAAATTAATTAAATCTCTAATCATTAAATAATTAACCCTTAATTATTCAATTATTCTTTAATTAATTATCCTTAATTAATTACATTAATTAATTTAGCCCCTAATTAATTTTCCTTAATTAATTAGTCCTTAATTAATTATTTATTTATCCTTAAATATTAATTAATTAATTGTTAATCATCTCTATTAATAAATCATTAATTAATCCTTAATTATAAATTAATTAATTTACCTTTAACTAATTATTCTTAAATTAATTACCTTAATTACATTAATTAATTATCCTTAATTAATTAGTCCTTAATTATCAATTAAATAAATATTTTATTAATAATAACCCTTAATTATTCTAGTAATTACAAAATTTATTGCATATTAAAATACTTAGGAATTTTGTTTTAAAATTGTCCTAACATATAATTACATAAAATCAAACAAGTTTAAACATTGCTTTATTATTTAAATCTTAGAAAACTTGTTTAAACCTTGCTTAAACACTTGCTTGGAAACTAATTCTTTTTAAAATATATTTTAAACCTTTAAACTTGTTTGAAAACATTTTGTTTATATCTTTATAAGATTTGGAAACATGTTTTAGTTTGCTTTTACTTAAGACCGGGCAATACCCAAAACCAAACTCGAGCAACACAGGCGTTCTCCTTCCCTTCGAGTCGAACACGAGACAAAATCGAATAATACCCAAGCCAACCATCGATTTCCTTGCTTCGAGACAAGTCCCCATCTTCTACGAGAAACTACCCGAGCTAGCTTCTTCTTCCACGCTCTCGCAAAATCCAGATACCCAGATGCACTGGTGCACGTGCACGATCACCAGCATCGTCGCCGACCATCGTCGCAACCACCCCCAAGTCATTTATGACCTCGACGATGAACTTCTCTACCCAGAACCATAAACAAAAGCGCCAGTCGAAAGTCGAACCAAGACCAGTACTTGGAAACGCCACCTGTGATCATCAGACAATGCACCGCCTTGTCAAGAGCTTCTCTACATCACCACGATACTAATCCCCCTTGTGCGATCACCTCCGGTGAACTATTGACGATGCACGACACTTGCAAACAACCACGACTAAAACTCCTTTCTAACCTTAATTTGTCATCAATTGATCATCTCGGCCAACAAAAAATTAAGTGATCATTTTTCCAATGATCCACAGCCTGCAAACCACCTTCACCCTCAAGCTCGTCGACAACCCATAATTCATTTGTCGGGATTTGAAAAAAATGCCCATTCCGATCAACTCCAATTATCATGATCATTACTATGTTAAAAATCATGATATTACCTTTGAAATTCATTATTCACCACTTCTAATCAGGCAGGATGATCAAAACAAAGAATTGAAATGGTTGATTTTTATCATTTCTGAAGGTTTTACTGTATATTTTTAAGTTTTCAGTTAATTTCTTAATAAAATTTCTTCAAACTATTTTTAAAATTTTAATTTGACAAGTGCAACCAAATTTTATTTAGAAATTAAAACTAAATATTGATTCGTTTGGGTGGTGTAAAATTTTGAATAGGTTAATGAAACCTGTCATATAAAACAAAGGCATATTTGCCTGTGTGCACACACAAATTCACATCTAAATATCAGCATGCAGGCAACAAATCAAACACACCTCATAACATTTATCAGGTATTCAACACAACAGTTAAAGATGAGTGTGTTTGCTCACCTGAAACTTTAAGTGAACAGAGAAGGATTTTGAATCTGGACTTGAAACTGGAAAAAGAAACTCGAGATGATCTGATCTTATTGATTCTGTAACACTTTGTTTTGAACTCTGGAATGTTAGATCAATACTTTCTTGCTTCACAATTGTTTCAGGCTTGAAAGCTTGATTATGCATTGCAAACAGGTCTGGTTTCAGGTTTGTACTTGAGATAAGATGGTTTACAGGTTGAAGATATTGATTTTATAGGTTTGAATATTGCTTTGATCTTCACGCTTGCTCTTGTTTCTGATTTATTAAGTTTGATCTTTGCATTTGATCTAGTTGCCTCAGATCTTTGAGTTATGAACTGAAGCTCTATTTGATTCAAGTAGGATTTTGGATCTGCCTTTTGGTTTTAAGCTTTAGAAGATAAAGGAATTTTATTTTGTTTTTGATTCACTTTGATCTTTCATTTCCAGATTTGAGATGTTTCAAACTTTGATTTTCCAGACTGTGGTTTGATTTTGATGTTGAGATGATTATGGTTCTTTAAATTCTCAGTTTGAAAATGAAAGAGAAATTAGAGAGAAGAATGAATTGGATTAGCTTAAGATGATTTTGCTTTTGCTTATTTGAGTATGAAGTTTGATTTACTTTCAGATTTTGAGAAATGAGAAGAAAATCATCCTGGTTATTCTTTACACTTATTTTATATGTTTTTAATAAATCCACTTGTTAATTTACTTGAAATTAAATGAACACTTGTAAATCTCATGAGTCACAAAGCTAACACATGTTTTAATCTTTATTTATTAACCTACAAATGTCATTTGCAATGAAATTTATGTTTATATCCTTGCTTTAAATAAATTTTAAATTTTTGGTTTAAACCTTTTTATCTTATGTTTTTTACATGTTTATACAAATCTAAAGTTTTATGCTTTTATCCTTTATTAACTAAATATTATAAACAAGTATACAAATAAATTTTGAAATCAATTTATTAATAAGAAACCACATTTATTTTTATACACAAGGATTTAACTTTCAAATATAAATATGTATTCACATATATATATATATATACACACATATATTTAAAATTGGAAAACAAACTTTCATTTTTAAATTTAAAATTCAAAAATTATTATACTACCAATTTGCATCTATAAATGAGTAAACAAGTATCCTTTATAAATATAAATTTTATTTTATCATAATTTACTTATTTTTCCAAATGTTTATTTTCAACATATATATATATATATATTTGTCACATTTTCAAGTCAATCCATAATCAATTTACAATCAACATAATATTCAGAATATTTATTTCTGAATTTTCAATTACAAATGCTATTTTAAAATCATAATTACATACATTTATATTAATAGCAAACAAATATCCATTTAATCTGGATAATACAAAATAAATTTACAATTTAGTTTTCAAAAAATTAAATTACTTACCAATTTAAATTTGATTTAAAATCGGGATCGTTACAATAAATAAGAGAAAAATAAGGAACTATTAGTATTAACTCTATCACAAGCCTTAGCACAAGAAGAGGAAGAAACAGATCAGGAAATACTGAGTGAAGAACCTGTTGCCCCAATGGTGGAAGAATATTACAAAAAAAACACTTGGATGGCTCTGATTATGAGTTATGTTGTCAATGGGACACTACTTGCAGATAAAATAGAATCACAAAAGCTAAAAATATAAGCTCAAAACTTTACCATTATGGATGGAATTCTATACAAGAAAGGATATGCCCTTCCCTATTTGCAATGTGTAAAACCCGAGAGCGGATTAAGGATACTAAAGGAAGCACACGAAGAATTTTGTAGAGATCACTCCAATGGGATAAAAATGGCCAAAAAGATAATGAGACGAGGGTTTGTTGGCCATATTTGACCAGCCAAGAAATCGAGTATGTTAAAAGGTGTGAAAAGGGTCAACATTATTCAAAGATGCCACATCTTCCTCCAAGTCAAGGAACTCCCATTACCAGCCCATGGCCATTTGATGTTTGGGAAATTGATTTAATTGGGCCGCTTCCAATCTCCAAAGGAGGAGCGAAATATTTTTTAGTGCAGTTGATTACTTCACAAAATGGATTGAAGCAGAACTACTTCCAAAAATCACCTCTGGGAAAGTGCTAAGATTTGTCATTAAAAACATTGACACAAGGTTTAGGATACTTTACAAGATAATATCCGACAATGGAACCCAATTTGAAAGTGAAGAATTTTCGTGATTTTGCCATAAGAATGGAATCATAAAAAGCTTCTCTTTCGTCGCTCACCCAAAGGCCAATGGAGCCATTGAAGCTGGTAACAAAACAATAAAGATGATCTTGAAAAAGAGACCAAGTAAGGAAAAAGGGAATTAGGTAAAGGAATTACCCCTAGTTTTGTGGGCGTATAGAACATCCACTAGAAATGCAATGGGTTATACCCCGTATTTGCTAACATGTGGTTGTGACGCAATGCTACCGGTAGAAATTGAAGTACCTTCTAATCGAAGGATTGTTTACGCCTTTAACCCAAATCCAGAGCCGAGGAAGTAATCACTTGACTTGATTCATTAATTAAGAGATGAAGCATCCTTAAGAACAACTAAATACCAAAGGAGAATATCAAAGTACTACAACTCAAAGGTAAAACAAGGTCATTCAGACAAGGAGATTTGGTACTTAGAAGAGTAATGGCCAATATGAGAAATGCATCATACAGGTCATTTGGACCAAATTAGGAAGGTCCACTAATAATTTTCAAAGAAATCCCCCCAGGAGCCTACAGCCTATGCCATCCTGATGATAATATGGTACCAAGAACCTAGAATGCAGAACATTTGAAACCGTATTTTCCAACTCTAAATGAATAAAGCATTTTTAGGAACATCTCTGCTATGATTCACTAAGAAAGTCTACATGGTCGGGAGTAATATTCTTCTTAAACTTGGACTAGCTAAGATGGTAGGCTACCAATAATGGTAGAAAGCCCTTGGTCGTGTCAAGATGGCTAGGTTAAGCCACTTTCTAGAGGAAGGGTGTAAGCCTTTATCCACGCCAAAGTCAGAAATGGCCAGGTTAAAGCAGTATAAGCCCTTATCAGCATCATACTACGACTAGGATAAGGCACCTCTTGGAGGGAGGATGGATAATCCCTTAGTTCCGCCACACTATGGCCTGGCCAAGGTGCCTGTAATGACATATAAATTTGAACGATTTTAATAACGTAATTAACTGAATTTTGTGAAATTTTAAACGATTGAATTTGGAAATAAAATTTTAATATTTGGAATACGTCTATCTAAACATAGCAAATGGTAAATTTTCATCAAAAGATATGGAAGTTTTGTTTTGTTATGAGATTTTAATTAAATTTAAATCCGTTAACATTTGATGATGATAAAATATTTCTCAAACATGAATATTTTTATATAATAAATTTGTAAATCATCTTCTGAGTGAGACGTCATATTTTATTTCATCAAGTTTGAACTGTTATTGCTCTGTTATTTTATTTTCGGCGTTTTAGCAGCATTTTCGGTACCGAATATTGACCTTTGATAGGATGATCGTACTACTGATATCTGTGTACCGCTCTGATCATCTCATTGTGCTGATCTTTGTAGTATATTCATTCGTTTGTTTCAGAGTTCAGAACACGACAAAATCGATAAATCGATCTGTCGTACCGGTTCCGCATTTGGACCTTTTACCTTCCCATGTCCATTCATTTGCTTACCGTATTATACCAGTCATTGGCATTTATATTTATGAAAAATCCAACCAGTGACTTTTTATTTTTCTACCGGTTCCAATTTTATTTTCCAATTCATATCATGGTATGTTCATATTCTTTTTCTTTGCTTTGAAAATGTTTGTTCGTCCCCTGCTCTTCTTCATGCCTAAACCCACTTGTTCCCTTTCCTCTCTTTTTCAGCCATTCTTAAAAACATAACAAATGAAAATATATGAGAGCATGTTGTCTGTCGCCTCATCTTCTTCTTTATCACCAGCTAGCCCATGCTCCTCCACCCAAAACAGATCTCTCCATCGCCCATCTACCCAGATCCGAGAGCAGGCCACCGAACCACCCTCCACCTTCACTTCCACCCTCACATTCGGCTTTGCTCATCCCCTCCTCGACTTGAGTGTGAGCAGCAGCACAGGCAAGCCTACCGCAAGTCCGCCTTCCCCACTGTCTGACCTCCCTGCCATTCGCCTGCAACCACCTCGGTCGAAAGCTCCTCCAAGTGAATGCCATTGCACCTCCTTCGTGCTTCGCCTGCCGCAACACCCCTCAACTCCATGCGAACGACACAACAGCCTACTTCCACTGCCTTATCGCCTTGCTCGCCAGTTAGCACCTCCTCCGCTTTATCAGTTCATCGGTTCTCTCCACCTACCCACCTTACTTACCCGAGGTATGTATATAAGATATATGTTATATATATAAACTGTTAATAGTTGGAGTTTATTTATATTATATATGTATGTATGTATGTATGTATGTATGTATGTATGAAAAGACTAATGCAAGCTCATGATTTGAATGCTGATGGATGCTATTTTCGAAAGGTATATTGATTTTAAACATTATATGATATATTGATATTTCATTTAAATAAACATTGATTTAAGATATAATATGAAATTTTTATATATAGATATAATATATATAATATTTATTTTGGGTTTCTTTTGTTTATTTACAGTCGTATATTTAGTGGAGTGTATCCATTTACATATTGTTCTAAGATTGATTTCAATATGTAGTGTATAAATATATATACTTCGATATTAAATATATAGGCATGCATAATAGTTTTGGCACTATATATAAGTTTTTGTTTTGCCAGCTCATTTTGTTTTCATTTCCAATTTGTTTTTGGAATGGGTCTAGTTTAAGTTGCTTTATTTGCTAAGTCTGTACTAGTATATATCTGAGCTGTTATATATATATATATATATATATATATATATATATTGTCTATAGTATAGTTTGTATAATCTTTTATTTTCTTATTTTGATATAATATATATATATATATATACGTATGTATGTATGTATTTGTTAACTTTATAATATATATATTGTTGTTTGATATATCAGTTATATATTATTTTATGTACATATATTAATGTGCATATATTTTTAAAATGTAAGATTTTATAATATGTTGTGTATCAGGTCTGTTGAGTTTTATACTTGTTTGTTTACTAAACATTTTACTACGTCTATATGAATATTTTAAGTTATATATGTATAATATCTGTTGTATACATATGGATTTAGGTTTATTTAAATCATGGAAGATCTACACATAAGTTCACATGAGTTTGGGTTCTAAATATATATATATATATATATATATATATATATAGATTTTATTTTATAGGTGTAAAGCTAAAATATTGATTTGAAATTATATATATATATATATATATCTTATTTTAAATATATGTTTTAAAAAAATAAAATTGGTTTTTAGAGAAAAAATTTATGACGTATATTTTGTTCATCTTATATCAAGCTAATTTTGATTATTTCATCGATCCTTATTATCAGCTCTGTTCGTCGAATTCGTGTCCATCGTGCTTTGCTTTGGAGTTCGTGATTGGATTAGTACCTCATTTCATTCTCGTTCAACTCTAGCCTCGAAAGGTGAGCAATCACTCGCGATTAACATTCTTATATTTATTAAATTTGATTTCACTTGAAACGACAATTGAAATATGCGGTTGCTAGTTATTTAATTACTATATATATGTTATGCCATTATCTGTAACTGTTCACTTGTGACATATGATACCTTGATCTGTTATTTATATTTTATATGTTATTGATGATATATGCATGTTGTTGATATGTCGTATTATTATCATATTTATTCTCATTCTGTAAATCCCTGTTAGTATAGAATTCCCTATGGGTAGAAATGATATATAACCGAACGATCTCGTAGAATAGGAGAAAATCCTTATGGGTTGAAATGATAAACCCAAGCGATTTTCATTGAATTGAATTTGGGATTGCGTGTTGAAATGATATATACCCGTAGATATTTAAATTATGGATTGAAATGATAAATATCCTTATCACTTGACCATAGGATATACTGACACCACTGGTCTATATTTTGGCAAAGGTTTTGAAAGGAAATATATGGATTAATAAATATTGATTTTTAGATATTATATATATAAATGTTATTTTTATAAAGATTGAAATTTTTGATTTTTAAAATAATATGATTTGGAAATTTTAACTTATAAGTTAGTTTTGGAAAATGTAAATATCAAGATTTTACTGATATTTTATATAAAAGTAGACTTATAATAAAAATAAATTTAATAATAAGATTTAATTTAATAAAATATAATTTAATTAGTATATAATATGTTTTAAAATATTTATTTAAAAAAATTATATTAATATTTTTAAAAATATAGATTTTTATAACTTTAGTAATAAAGGTTGGGAAGATAAATAAATGTTGACTCGAAATTTAAATTGGTGAAAAAATTGAATTTAAATAAGAATTGATTTGAACTTATTTGACTTTGAGATTTTGAAAGATATGATCGATAACATGATTTGATAAAAGTGATCAAGTGAATATTTTCAAATTTGAAAAAAATCAAAGTGAAATATTAAAATATATACGAAACTTACATTGAAATTTGTTTGAATATTTATACTTTGAATCTTATTGGAATTTATGTGCTAGTTCAAACCTAGATTTGGAATTGATATGAAATTGAAATGGTTTATTTAGAATTTGAATTGAATCTTTGAACTTTAAATTGAAATGGTTAAGTTGGAGTTGATTTAAATTGAATTTTCGAATTTAAGATGATTTGAATTGACTTGCAAAATTGGAGGAAACTAATTTATTTTACAAAATATTTTTAATATATATAAACTAACTTGAGTTATAACTATTTTAGTATATACTATTTTAAATATCTAAACAGTTTAAGTTTGAAAGTGTTATGATTTCCAAAGTGTTATGATTTCCAAAGTGCTGTAATTTCGAAAGCGTTATAATTTTGAAAGTGTTATAATTTTGAAAGTGTTATAAAATTTTAAAGTTTTACGATTCTGGAAATGAATATTTATTTAAAGTGAATATCGATATCAAAATTGATATGGTTTGAAATGAATATGATATTTTGATATGAAGTATAAACTATTTGAATTATGAAATGACCACGATGTGAAATAAGCGTTTGGTTGTTAAAGAGACCGGGATCGAATATTTTCATACTCTCTGCCAATACTGAAAACCACTTTAACAACTGTGTACGTGGTGGAGATTCCAGAATGAAGTAGGATGGTTTAGCGATGATTCTATATGGTATTTATGTGACCCTGACTCCCGTGAGTCGGCTTGATGCGGTTAAAACAGGAGCTATATCGGGCCAAGTGAGGTCATCTCCGATCGGGCACATTTCTTCTATACCATTCTGTTGCTTTTCTGATGTGATTGGGTGCACCATTTGATTTGGGAGTGTGTCATGAGGTGGGCGATAGTAGCGGCTATGCGTTACCACCAGTCCGGGAGTGCAAATGGTATATCTACCCTGGCATTGCCTTGAGTGCCGTGTCGCATGCCTTATTGCGCCTTCTACGAGTTTGTTTTTAACCGTTCCTATATGGTGTCCTCTGTGTATACCTCCAGTTTACGAAGGAGTGTACGGCATTGTACAGACTATGAGAATATATAAAATGTGTTAAGGGTGATATGGATAACGCCCTAACGCTATTTTGATACTTTTACTTTACTATAGACATAATATAACAGCATATATTACTACATAGTAGATGGTTCCACGGATCCTTAGAGGATGGAAATCCCAAACATGCTTTAAGTTACTTGTATTTCAGTTGACATTTCACTTGAGTTGAATTTATTGATATAAGAATGTTAATCCTGACTTGAGTGTTTTGTGTTTTTCTTTACGACCGGGTCAGACTGAGAGACACAACATTTGAGACTCACCTTTGGAGTTTGGAGCTTCACTTGGTGATTATTCTGCATCTATTCAGCTTTCAGCTATCTAGTGGTTTTATTTCAGACTTGTCATCTGTTTATATTCGAGACTACATTGTATTAGAGATATTCAGTTGTATTTATTTTTCTCTCTGATGTTTTATATAGTAGCTTCCTGAACTACTATTTATCTATTTCATTGCTTATTGTTGTATTACTCTGTGTCTATGATTCTGTGATAGATTTTATTTATTGCATATGCTGAGTTTTTCCAAATATAAATTAACAATATGATATTTTGAGCAATTCAAGTCCGACAAGTGTGGATGCGAATGGTTGAAAACATAGGGATGTTACAAGTGGTATCACAGCTCTAGTTTTGAGCAAACACAACATATAAGTAAATTTAATTACAGAATCACCTTCGTTCGAACTTAAATTTCTTCGTCTTTGATTTGAATTTCCTTTGAATTTTAGAGCTACCCCTCTGTTCTAATATTCACACTTGTATTTCGCTATTCGTGTTCTTCTGATATTGAAGCATCCCATAGCTTCACTCTTTTGGGTGACTCATCCCATCAGCGGTCCTGCCAACCTCTATATGATTTGTAAAGGGCTCCTTTACAACAGGCATCGATTCACTGGAGACTTTTATATCCTTGGTTTCAATGCTATTATTTCTTGCAAAGTCCAAACCTTCTCTTAGTGGACAACTCAGGTAATTCTATTCTTATTGAATGTCGAATGCCTTTGGTTATGCATGTAGTTCTACCTTTCGTTTGATACTCAGCTTAGTGATCTTGACTACACCCTGATAATCAGGGAATTTCCCGATGCTTTGGTGAAGACACATCTCTCCCACTTAAGTGGGAAATTGAATTCCTCATGATTTTATTCTCGGAATCTCGGTTGACCGGTTAAGGTCGCCCGCGATTTATATAAGTCTATCCATTTTTTCTCTTTTATAACCTATCTATCTTATCTCACTTTCGAGCGTACCTATTTTAGGGTGGAATTCTTTTTGATTAGGGTCTCTCTAAATTAAATCTCTATCCCTGACCTTAAATCCATTCTTGAATCATCGTGTGAGGTAGTGTATTTGTAATTAAAACAAAAATATTTTATATATTGTGTTGTTTGAGATGTTAAGTATGAATTTTGGGTTTTGATGGATTCGTCTAGCTAACGCTATAGATAGAAATTCCAAAACACTTGAACATAACAAACTGACACAATGTTGTTTTCGAAATTGATAAATGGAATAATTTTATGTATGGTTATATTATATATATAAGTATACATTTTCTGAAATTAAATGATTAAATGAATTGGTTGTTGAAAATTATAATATTTGATTTTCATTTATTGTTTTGTAAACCTTTGACTATTGCCACTTGATATAGATAAATGAAATTGTAAAACATGGTTTAAAAATTGATTTGGAATTGAACTGAATTTAAATTAAGAATTTGAGAATTTAAATATGTGGTATTTTCAAAATTTTGGTTTTAAAACTTTTGGAATATACTATTTGAAAGTATTTTCGAACGGAAATTGTTTCAAAAGAAGTTTTTTAAAGGAATTAAGTACGTACTCTCTTCTTGTGTTGCTGGAAAATAATTTCAGTGATGACTATAGCATCATCGACATTCATTTTCGAGTTTCAAAGTAGAGAGACCAATTAGTAGCTTTGCTACACTTTTGTTTTGAAAAAAAGAATTTAATTTGAATTTCTTAAATATGAGTTGATTTATAATATATATGTATATAATTATTTCAAAATAGTTTGAAGTGAAAACGAAAATGTGAATCTTAAGTTTATATTAAGAAATGGTTTCAATTATTGAAATAAAGTGAAAATTTGGGTAATTGGGATATCCAAAGTGATAAATGAAATTTGATCAACTTGAAATAGTTGAATTTGAATAAAAATTTATTTTATAATACTCAATTTCATTTTAATATATAACTTACCTGAATTATTTAAAAAGTTAAAATGTTAGTGTGAATTTGTAATTGAAGGTTATACAAAAGAAAACTTGAAATAATAAATGTTGTTCAAACTAAAATTTTCCTGAATAGAAATGTTGTAATAAGAGGTAAAATTGTATAGTGTTCAATTCCACTTAGAAGCATTAATAGAACTTAACTGGGAAAGGTTTGAATATAATTGAGTGTTATATAATAAAGATGTAAGTAATTGGATGTCCAAGAATGAATTTTTATAAGTGAATTTAAAATAAAAATTTGAGTTGTTATAATATTACAAGAAATGTAAGTGAAATAGATTGAATAATAGAAAGAGAAAGGAAATTTTGTATAGTGTTTAATTACACCAAAAAACTTTAATATAACTTACCTAGAAAGTTTAAATGTAATTAGAATGTAATTGGATAGTATACACTATGATATAAGTAATAGGATATCAAAATGATATTTTGTTTAGGGAATTTAGTGATAATAAATTAGATGATAAATTGAATAATAAAAAGGAAAATTTATTTATTGAATAATATAAAAATGTGTACACCTAATATATGTTGCCAAATATGTTAAGTGAAATAAATTAAATAATAAAAGAGAAGACTATTTAAGTAGATGAATATGAACATAAGAATAGCGAACGTGAATTTTAGAGGAATCAACTTAGCTGAAGATAAATGGATAAAAAAAATGAGTTAATTTAAAAATGAATTTGTTTGAAAAAAAGTGATAAAATGAAAGAAAAATCAATTTTAAATTGAATGACTGGCTATTTGTTGAACAAAATGGATAAAACCAAATTTTTGAATATTAATTTATTAAAATTGTAATCTATATGGTTTTGAATAGTTGAATTGAATGTTGAGGTGGAATTAACTATGGTTGATCAAATAGATTTAATAAATGAGTAAAATAAAACAAATTTTGTTGTGAATTTTTTGTAATAAATGTTAATAAATGTTAAACAAATCAACTGAATAAAAATATGTGGAAATGAAACCAATAAGATGTGAAAACAATAAATTTAATTGATTAAATAAAATGAACTGGAATCAACTAATTGAATATAAACCAATTTTAAAATAAATGTAGTTCATATGGTTTTAAATTAATTGTTTTATTTGGGTATTTCAATCTATCTTCTCTTTCCGGTTGTTTGTATTCTGTTACCTCCTTCCTTATTGGGGACGAAAAGTTTTGAGTGAGGGAGAGTGTAACGACCCGTAAATTTTAAAGATTTTAATAACGTAATTAACTGAATTTTGTGAAATTTTAAATGATTGAATTTGAAAATATAATTTTAGTATTAGAAATATGTCTATCTAAGAAAATGGTAAATTTTCATCAAAAAATATGGAAGATTATTTTATTGTGAAATTTTATTTAAATTTAAATCAGTTAACATTTGATGATAATAAAATATTTCTTAAACCTGAATATTTTTATATAATAAATTTATAAGTCATCTTCTGAGTGAGATGTCATATTTCGTTTCGTCAAATTTGAACTGATATTGCTCCGTTATTTTATTTTTGGCGTTTTAGCAGCATTTTCGGTACCGAATATCGACTTTTGATAGGATGATCGTACTACTGATATCCATGTACCGCTTTGATCGTCTCGTCATGCTGTCTCTACAGTATATTCATTCGTGTGTTTCGGAGTTCAAAACACGACGAAATCGATAAACCGATCAGTCGTACCGATTCTGCATTTGGACCTTTTACCTTCCCATGTCCATTTATTTGCTCACCGTATTGTACCAGTCACTGGCATTTATATTTATGACAAATCCAACCAGTGACTTTTTAGTTTCCTACCGGTTCCAATTTTATTTGCTAATTCGTATTATGGTCTGTTCATTTTCTTTTTCTTTTCTTTGAAAACGTTTGTTCGTCCCCTGCTCTTCTTCATGCCTAAACCCACCTGTTCCCTTTCCTCTCTTTTTCGGCCATTCTTAAAAAAATAACAAATGAAAATATGTGAGAGCATGTTGTCTGTCGTCTCATCTTCTTCTTTTTCACTAGCTAGCCCACGCTCCTCCACCCAAAACCGATCTATCCACCACCCATCTACCCGAATCTGAGCGTAAGCCGCCAAACCACCCTCCACCTTCACTTCCACCCTCACATTCGGCTTCGCTCAACCCCTCCTCGACTTATGCGCGAGCAGCAACCCAGGCAAGCCTGTCGCAAGCCCGCCTTTCCCACTGGCCGACCTCCTTGCCTTTCGCCTACAACCACCTTGGTCGAAAGCACCTCCAAGTGAATGCTATTGCACCTCTTCCATGCTTGGCCTACCGCAACAACCCTCAACTCCATGCGAACCACACAACAGCCTACTTACACTGCCTCATCGCCTTGCTCGCCAGTTAGCACCTCCTTCACTTTATCAGTTCATTGGTTCTACTCCACATACCCACCTGACTAACCCAAGGTGTATAAATATATAAGATACACGCTATATGTATAAAGTGTTTTATATCAATAGTTGGAGTTTATTTATATTATATATATGTATATGTATTGTGAAGACCCGCAAATCCGTACTCCTTGAATATACACTAATCTCCATAGATTAATTCAAGATGAACAGAAATACGAATTCTCAATGTTTAAGAAAAAGAAAAGGACAGAAGAAGAGAGAAAAGGATAGAAAATCGAGAGAAAAGAAAATAGAACGGAAAGAAACAGCACAATAACAGAATCTCACAATTCGCAGCGGAACAACATATAATAGATAAATGAATAATCTTTAAACAAAGAACTATATCAGTTATTACATTTCATTACATTTCATTTCATTACATCACCAGAGTGTACAACAACAAACAACATCAAACAGCGGAAAAGAAATACTATATACTAGTGATACGCCATGCCATCCATCTTGCCTCCAGCAACTCCAGAAATATCCTGATAAACCTTAACTCTTGACTGCCCGTGTGGAAATTGGTGGGCACCCAGAGTTTAGGAAGGAAAATAATAAACTCCGAGTCAGTCATGTGACTGGTGTGAGAACTCAAAACAGTTTATTTATCTTTAAAAATCAAAATAGAGGAATATTTTTAAAGTCAATCTGCAATGCTTTTAAAAATGAGACTACCATAAGGCCTCCCGCATACACACACATGCAAACGCAGAATCGGAGGAGATTTCTCCTTATGATAGTCAAAGATGCTTGATACGCATTAAAAAGAACATTTGATATTATTACTAGTGTATAGTGTAGGAAAAATTTATTTCGAAAATAAAGATATAAATCTTAGCCAACATACGACCATTATCGTATGCCTACTATAGCTATCATCCAAACAGTGGGGCGCCACCATAAGTGAATGATAGGTTCTACAACTAATACCGTACAAGATCGTATTGTTTCTTTGGATTTCCAACGAATGATCAGGCCAAGGAACTTCCCATTGCCACATGAGAACGCCTCTGGAAGGACGTCCCCGAGAACCAAACCGGATCTCTGCCAACACAAGGCCGGGTTACCCCTAACTGGGTAACAACTGACACGAGTATGCCATCCCCCGGTCCTTTGGGACCTTTAACCGAGCGCTCGTCACCATCATCTCACAATCATAAATAAAGTGTTTCAACATGAGTAAGTATCTGGGCTTCATACCATGATACCACCCTTTCCAGAAGGAAATGCACATACCCTAAAGGGAGCTACCCCTCATAACCTTGCCGCATCTTTCCTGTTTTGACCATTCCGGGGTGTGAGGCTCGACGAAGTCTCGTCCACAAAAACATACTTTATACAAAAGCCATGCTTTGGGTCAACAAATGATCATAGAAATGATCGCCAAGATAGACGATCAAACAAATGATCCTATCTCAAATGATCAACACAATGATCATTTCACAGCAACACTCAGCATGTCACATTACCAAATTGGGAATATATCGTTGATAACCTTCAACTACATAACCTCTGAGCTCGTACGTCTCAGAGAAGGGTGTTAAGCTAAAAGAATAAATTCTCCGCCACCAACAGAAATATATTTGAAAGAAATCTGCTTTATATCTCAATCTGTAACGTCAGACATACAATCCATACAAGTCTGTTCCGGGCTCGAACAGAACCGAAGGTACTTACAAAGAAGTCCTTGCAATCCAGATATCCACAATCATGATCGGATTCCCCATCACATATGGAGAACTTTATACCGAAGCAACTCGGTGCAGAGTCAATCGACAGGTCATCCTATCGCTCTCGCAAATACCGGGTCTTCAACACCGATCTTCAATGTTATCCATTACGTCGTATCACTATTCGGAATGGGTATTCCGAATAACGAGCGCAATAATTTCAAAATAAGTGTAGCATTCAAATTCAACAAATCACAACAAATACCTTTCAAAGGTAAATATTAATAGTCGGTTATTGAACTATCAATGGATATGCACACATCACCTGATTCCAAATAATTTTCCAAATTATTTATTTCCCAAAAATATCTTTACAAGATATATAATTTTCACACTTCAAAAATAAATCAATATTTATTTTTAAACAAATTCCCCTTTTTATAAATTCCTTAGTGAATTTATATTTCACAATATCTACTGATATCTGAATTCAATTATTCATTTCAATTTATCTTCAAAAAGATAAATTCTCTAAATATTCACTTTATATTGGAAAACATTTCCATAGTTATTTAGTAAGTAATTCACAAATCTTTTTATTTTCAACACTTGGAAAATATTCAATATACTTAAATCGAGATTAAGTACATATTTCATTCTTTAAGGAAATCATTCTCTTAAACATATTTATTTGGGCCAAAACGAATGTTGCGTAAAACATCGTTACGACAACCCAAAATCACTAGTATAGGGATTCGAAATTAAAATAGATATAAAAATCCCAATACTATACAAAACATTTCCTTTCGAAAATCATTTACTATAACAACAGTGTTATAGTCCACCATTTCCTTTTATTTCTCGAAAACGTCTATTTCAACAATGAATGTTGAAATCTATGGTTTCGAATCTCAACACATTTTGAAAACATCATTAGATCGTTTTAATTCTATTTAAAACATCACATTCAAAACAATTTCTTTAACATATTATTCACTATTCAAAAACGTGAATATACTACGTTAACAATTTCATCATTTCTATTCATTTGATTTCAAAGGATTATTCACAGTTTAAAACGTGAATATAACTCCATAAATAAGTTATAAAAATTAATTTATCAAAATAAGTCGTTGCGAATTTATAAAACAACGTTTATAAATTCCTTTATTACCCTATATTCAATTCATAACTCAATTATATACCAAAGGTTCATATTATAAGTTAAATACTTATAATATATTTGTTTGCAAAATCGTTCCTTTGAACTTCATAATTATAAATCTTATAACTTATAAGATTCAATTATTTATCCAAAACCATTCTTTTAATAACTTTATAAATTTTATAAACCTACTGCTTATAAAATTCCATTTATAACTTCACCGTTTATAATTCTATAAATTTCATTCATTTATGAAATTCATTCACAATTCATTTTAACACTTATAAAAACTCGTTTTATAATTCAAATATTTTAATTTATAAATTATCAATTTATAAATTTCTTATATAAATCAATTTATATTATTTTTATTTTGAAACGTCTTTAAACTCCTTTATAATTTCACCATTTTGATTTATAAAATAATCAAATTTTATAAATCCTATATTTTCAACTTTTTATAATAAATTCAAAAATCCCGATTAAACTATTTTATAAAATCATTAGCCTCATATTTTCAGAAATCAACCTTTTACTATATTTCTCAAAAACTATAATTTTTATAACATTAAAATTATATCGTTTATTTATTTAAAATGAATCAATTCCAAAAATATTTTATAAATGTATGCATTTCAAAAATCACTTTAAAAATCATTTTAAAATTCCAAATTTTGGCCCAATGATGCTACACACCAAATAGTCAATCACGACAAACAACGATATCATATATCGATATGATAATCCATCAAATATCAAAATATCTCAAATCAAATAAATACTGTTGAGGAATCCAGTTGGATCCCTCCAACCTATTTTCCTGCATCCAAAGATGTTAGCACAATACCAATTCCGTTCCAGTACGAAATTATCGCGGTATATGGGATTTAAAATATATCCGCTTAATAGACGGCGCAATAGGGTCTCATCCGCTATACAATGCGGAAAATCAATAACTCCAATATATACATATGCCAATATATATATATATATTGCTATTATATATATAATACCAATTTCACTGTTTATGAAATATTCGCGGTATATGTTTTTAATAAATAACATCCGCTTACTAATGGCGCATAATGTCTATTTTAACAATCAATAGATAACAATCATCACTCAAACATGCATTCAAGAATTTTAAATATAACTATTTAAAATTAAAATCGAAACCGATTCGATTGTGTGAGAAGTTCTCACCTTGATTTCAATTTTGTTTTAGCGATTTATTTCGAATAACGTTTAATTTTATCCGAAATTCTCACTAACACCAAACGACTCCAATCCAATTTCATCGCGTAGTGCTCGTCCATACGATTCCAATGCTTCCTGTTTCGCGCGTTTTCGACCTCGTATGAAAAAGTTATGCATTTAACAAGTTTACACGATTTTTATAATTATAATTTACAACATAATTAACTATTTTAAAGATCATGGCCGTAGATCCTCTACCTCCCTTCAGATCTGTGCGCCCCCCCCCCCCCCCCTTTTGTTTCTTCTTCACGCGTTCAACAGGTATACACGACGCAAGAAACCATAGCAATTCAAACTAGGGTTAGATCTCGCGGCTTCCACACTCGACTAAACTCCATCATACCACCGCCATTTCGAAGCTCTCGCCAAGAACTACCTTCGGCATGAACCCCCTGGAGCTCGGCCCCATCTAGCCTGAGAAAAACGCCTACAAACCCGCGACCTTTAGGTGCAAATTCCCATCGATTGGTAGCTTAGAAAATGATCATAGCCGTTGGTTTTAAAGATCTCGAGGAGATCTATAACTTTGCAGTTGAACACGAAGCTTGAAAGTGAATGGATCGAGAGATAATCGAAAAAGAAAACAGGAAGTTTCTGGCCATTCATATGAGGGGTGGCGGCTGCATTAGGTTTAGGGTTTTATTTTTTATTTTTATTTTATTTGTGTGAAGAGAGGGGCTATTTATAGAAGTTTGAACGACACTATTCATCCCGGAAATTCCAAACTCCGATTTACGCACGGTGACCAGCGTTTCTAGGGTTTACCCCACGTTCCGGACACAATGGAACAGGTTTCGGAAGCTAATTCGGCCATCTGTGCGAGTTATGGCAATAAACGTTCAATTTAAATTAAACCGATTTAAACGATTTTCTAGGCGTTTTAGCTTGCACCGGAAAAACGGTAAATCCAATTGACACGAAATTTGAAACCATACAATAATATCACATTACGGATCCGATGAAACTGGTTTCGTCGAAATCCGAGACTGTTTGAAAAATAGCTATTTTAACTCGCCAAATTAATATTAAAAACAATTTCGATGCGTTTCGAGCTGCCACGATCAAACGATAACTCCGATTGCTACGAAAATTGAAATCTGGTAATAACTAACTGTTACGGATCCAATGGAATGGGTCTCGTCCAATTCTGAGACTGTTCGAAAATTGGTTATTTTCACTAGTCGATTAAATATTAAAATATTCAATTTTCACAAATTAACTCCTAATTCGATTTTAAAAGTTCTAGAATATCATTCTAACTTCAATATGATAAAATAAAGTTTTACAAATCATTTTCAATCATATTTAACCCAATTTTCAATTATTTCTATAATTTCACATATTAAATTATCGATTTAATTATTCAATTAAATCCAATTATTCGAAATAATATTTATTCGACTTATAAATTTCACTTATTAATATTTAAAATTAATTAAATATTCAAATTTTAATTACTTAAAATCCTGGGTCGTTACATACTTCCCCCCTTAAAAGAATTTCGTCCTCGAAATTAACAAATAAGAAAAATTACAGAATCTATCAACTTTCCAAAATCCATAGTTAAATTTCTTACAATAACTTTACTGAGTTTTCAAATCATACTTAGTTATCTTTTCAAAAACAACTACTATTGTTTAACTTTCAATTCCAAATCAAAGTTAAAGTTTTCAAAATTTTCCCAATTTTCTCAAATTTTTTCTAACGCCTTGAATTTCCGGAAAAATTCGCCATAGTCTCCTTTGCGTGGCTCGATCCCAAAAAAAATGACAGTATATATAACACAAATATACATCTCATCAAGTAATGAGGCATCCCGCAGGGAAAAAAGTGTAAAAGTACAGTATGTAATCCGAGATATGTACCTTATATTTTATTAGCAAGCATATGCGGCTAATATAGCGCGAAAGCGAGCTCCAAATGCGAAGCAAACGCGATCTGCACCTACTAAACACTCAACAAACAACATGAGAAACATATATATAGACAATAGTATCGATATACAACATATAGCAACATAATAACTATATATGCCAACATAGCAAATGTAGTAAAAGCAATAAATTCAACCATCAACCAACTATCATCCAACTAATTCACAACCAATAAATATTCATTCATATTCTCATTAATATTCAATGAAATGGGTTTTCAATTTAATCGCATTTGATTTATTAACAGTGGATGTTTTTACTAACATTCATTTTCAATTAGTTTATATTCACTAATTCATATTCAAGTTGTTTCACTTCCAAATCAAATTCAATTCTACTTAAGATTCATTTAACTTCCAATTGAATTCCAATTACTTTAGCTTTCAATTTCATTAACTCTTAATGAATTATATACAATCAACTAACAATTATATAACAACCAATGTATATTAATTACAACCAAATTCCTTTGCTTATATTCATTCAATTTGGTTTAACACTTTCACTTTCAATTGGTTCAATTAAATTGATTTTCATTCAATTATTCAACTTCCAATAGCATTAGATTTTAATGAATTAACACTTACATTCATTATTTCATATCAATTATTCACATTCATTTGATTAACATTTAATCCATTCATTCAATTCAATTACAAAAGTTGAATTTCATTTACATAACTTAAGTTCATATCCACCACTTCTTTATTAATTTACTTTGATACCAATATCAACTTCATTCAACATCACTTAAGTTAAATTCCATTTTATAAACATCACTTGGTTTTACTTAACTTAAATTCCCACTTTTAAATAAATTCAGATTCCAATTCTAAAGTAAATTTTCATTTAACTTTAAATTCATTTTTATTACAACTCATATTCATAAATATATTCATATAGTTTCACTTCTTATATATATAAGTTTATTTCACAATTGTAAATCACTTTAATTATAATTCAATTCTTATAATTCTTTTGCTTATACAATTCTTCTTTTATTTAGATTATTCAAACAACTAAACAATCAACTTATATATACTTTAATAATTCTGAAAAATTATTTCTTCATATATAAAATATACTTAAGGTAAAATTATTTCATTTACCCAATTTAAAACAATACTGTGTCGAATTGTTCTGTACAGGTGTTTAGAGATCCCTATCAACAACGTTAATTACTCGTATTAACCAGAATCCGTATACCACTCAACAAACCAATCATCACAAGATAAAACAATTTTATATTCACTAACAAATACGCTCTCATAGCTATTATTACACTTAACTCATTCTAGAGTACTACTGACTCTATCTCTAATGAGTAATACCCAACAGAACCATGGTTGTCGCTTTACCATATGCTCTGATACCACCTGTGAAGGACCTCATTTCCGCCAGCAGCGATCGGTAGGCTTTTCAACCATCCCAGCTCCACCGTGGCTCACAGTGATACTCCAAACTTGCTTTTACAGCCACCCTTTCGAATGTCACGGCTTCGCCTAACCAACCCCGTAAAGAGGACGTGTGGGGGTAAGAGTCTCCCATTCGCCACCAAACCGCGAAGCGAGAACCCCCCATCACATATCACCTAGCATAAGCAAGACTGGTGTGAGAACTCAAAACAGTTTATTTATCTTTAAAAATCAAAATAGAGGAATATTTTTAAAGTCAATCCGCAATGCTTTTAAAAATGAGACTACCATAAGGCCTCCCGCACACACACACATGCAAACGCAGAATCGGAGGAGATTTCTCCTTATGATAGTCAAAGATGCTTGATACACATTAAAAAGAACATTTGATATTATTACTAGTGTATAGTGTAGGAAAAATTCATTTCGAAAATAAAGATATAAATCTTAGCCAACATACGACCATTATCATATGCCTACTATAGCTATCATCCAAACAGTGGGGCGCCACCATAAGTGAATGATAGGTTCTACAACTAATACCGTACAAGATCGTATTGTTTCTTTGGATTTCCAACGAATGATCAGGCCAAGGAACTTCCCATTGCCACATGAGAACGCCTCTGGAAGGACGTCCCCGACAACCAAACCGGATCTCTGCCAACACAAGGTCGGGTTACCCCTAACTGGGTAACAACTGACACGAGTATGCCATCCCCCAGTCCTTTGGGACCTTTAACCGAGCGCGCGTCACCATCATCACACAGTCATAAATAAAGTGTTTCAACATGAGTAAGTATCTGGGCTCCATACCATGATACCACCCTTTCCAGAAGGAAATGCACATACCCTAAAGGGATCTACCCCTCATAACCTTGCCGCATCTTTCCTGTTTTGACCATTCCGGGGTGTGAGGCTCGACGAAGTCTCGTCCACAAAAACATACTTTATACAAAAGCCATGCTTTGGGTCAACAAATGATCATAGAATTGATCACCAAGATAGACGATCAAACAAATGATCCTATCTCAAATGATCAACACAATGATCATTTCACAGCAACACTCAGCATGTCACATTACCAAATTGGGAATATATCTTTGATAACCTTCAACTATATAACCTCTGAGCTCGTACGTCTCAGAGAAGGGTGTTAAGCTAAAAGAATAAATTCTCCGCCACCAACAGAAATATATTTGAAAGAAATCTGCTTTATATCTCAATCTGTAACGTCAGACATACAATCCATACAAGTCTGTTCCGGGCTCGAACAGAACCGAAGGCACTTACAAAGAAGTCCTTGCAATCCGGATATCCACAATCTTGATCGGATTCCCCATCACATATGGAGAACTCTATACCGGAGCAACTCGGTGCAGAGTCAATCGACAGGTCATCCTATCGCTCTCGCAAATACCGGGTCTTCAACACCGATCTTCAATGCTATCCATTACGTCATATCACTATTCGAAATGGGTAATCCGAATAACGAGCGCAATAATTTAAAAATAAGTGTAGCACTCAAATTCAACAAATCACAACAAATACCTTTCAAAGGTAAATATTAATAGTCGGTTACTGAACTATCAATGGATATGCACACATCACCAAATTCCAAATAATTTTCCAAATTATTTATTTCCCAAAAATATCTTTACAAGATATATAATTTTCACACTTCAAAAATAAATCAATATTTATTTTTAAACAAATTCCCCTTTTTATAAATTCCTTAGTGAATTTATATTTCACAATATCTACTGATATCCGATTTCAATTATTCATTTCAATTTATCTTCAAAAAGATAAATTCTCAAAATATTCACTATATATTGGAAAACATTTCCATAGTTATTTAATAAGTAACTCACAAATCTTTTTATTTTCAACACTTGGAAAATATTCAATATACTTAAATCGAGATTAAGTACATATTTCATTCTTTAAGGAAATCATTCTCTTAAACATATTTATTTCGGCCAAAACGAATGTTGCGTAAAACATCGTTATGACAACCCAAAATCACTAGTATAGGGATTCGAAATTAAAATAGATATAAAAATCCCAATACTATACAAAACATTTCCTTTCGGAAATCATTTACTATAACAACAGTGTTATAGTCCACCATTTCCTTTTATTTCTCGAAAACGTCTATTTCAACAATGAATGTTGAAATATATGGTTTCGAATCTCAACACATTTTGAAAACATCATTAGATCGTTTTAATTCTATTTAAAACATCACATTCAAAACAATTTCTTTAACATATTATTCACTATTCAAAAACGTGAATATACTACGTTAACAATTTCATCATTTCTATTCATTTTATTTCAAAGGATCATTCACAGTTTAAAACGTGAATATAACTCCATAAATAAGTTATAAAAATTAACTTATCAAAATAAGTCATTGCGAATTTATAAAACAACATTTATAAATTCCTTTATTACCCTATATTCAATTCATAACTCAATTATATACCAAAGGTTCGTATTATAAGTTAAATACTTATAATTTATTTGTTTGCAAAATCGTTCCTTTGAACTTCATAATTATAAATCTTATAACTTCTAAGATTCAATTATTTATCCAAAACCATTCTTTTAATAACTTTATAAATTTTATAAACCTACTGCTTATAAAATTACATTTATAACTTCACCGTTTATAATTCTATAAATTTCATTCATTTATTAAATTCATTCACAATTCATTTTAACACTTATAAAAACTCGTTTTATAATTCAAATATTTTAATTTATAAATTATCAATTTATAAATTTCTTATATAAATCAATTTATATTATTTTTATTTTAAAACGTCTTTAAACTCCTTTATAATTTCACCATTTTGATTTATAAAATAATCAAATTTTATAAATCCTATATTTTCAACTTTTTATAATAAATTCAAAAATCCCGATTAAACTATTTTATAAAATCATTAGCCTCATATTTTCAAAAATCAACCTTTTACTATATTTCTCAAAAACCATAATTTTTATAACATTAAAATTATATCGTTTATTTATTTAAAATGAATCAATTCCAAAAATATTTTATAAACGTATACTTTTCAAAAATCACTTTAAAAATCATTTTAAAATTCCAAATTTTGGCCCAATGATGCTACACACCAAATAGTCAATCACAACAAACAACGATATCATATATCGATATGATAATCCATCAAATATCAAAATATCTGAAATCAAATAAATACTATTGAGGAATCCAGTTGGATCCCTCCAACCTGTTTTCCTGCATCCAAAGATGTTAGCACAATACCAATTCCGTTCCAGTACGAAATTATCGTGGTATATGGAATTTAAAATATTATCCGCTTAATAGACGGCGCAATAGGGTCTCATCCGCTATACAATGCGGGAAATCAATAACTCCAATATATACATATGCCAATATATATATATATATTGCTATTATATATATAACACCAATTTCACTGTTTATGAAATATTCGCGGTATATGTTTTTAATAAATAACATCCGCTTACTAACGGCGCATAATGTCTATTTTAACAATCAATAGATAACAATCATCATTCAAACATGCATTCAAGAATTTTTAGTATAACTATTTAAAATTAAAATCGAAACCGATTCGATTGAGTGAGAAGTTCTCACCTTGATTTCAATTTCGTTTTAGCGATCTATTTCGAATAAAATTAAACGAACGTTTAATTTTACCCGAAATTCTCACTAACACCAAATGACTCCAATCCAATTTCATCGCGTAGTGCTCGTCCATACGATTCCAACGCTTTCTGTTTCGCGCGTTTTCGACCTCGTATGAAAAAGTTATGCATTTAACAAGTTTACACGATTTTTATAATTATAATTTACAACATAATTAACTATTTTAAACCTAAGATAGATCATGGCCGTAGATCCTCTACCTCCCTTCAGATCCGTGCCCCCCCCCCCTTTGTTTCTTCTTCACGCATTCAACAGGTATACACGACGCAAGAACCCATAGCAATTCAAACTAGGGTTAGATCTCGCGGCTTCCACACTCGACTAAACTCCATCATACCACCGCCATTTCGAAGCTCTCGCCAAGAACTACCTTCGGCATGAATCCCCTGGAGCTCGGCCCCATCTAGCCTGAGAAAAACGCCTACAAACCCACGACCTTTAGGTGCAAATTCCCATCGATTGGTAGCTTAGAAAACGATCATAGCCGTTGGTTTTAAAGATCTCGAGGAGATCTATAACTTTGCAGTTGAACACGAAGCTTGAAAGTGAATGGATCGAGAGATAATCGAGAAAGAAAACAGGAAGTTTCTGGCCGTTCATATGAGGTGTGGCGGCTGCATTAGGTTTAGGGTTTTATTATTATTATTATTATTATTATTATATTTGTGTGAAGAGAGGGGCTATTTATAGAAGTTTGAACGACACTATTCGTCCCGAAAATTTCAAACTCCGATTTGCGCACGGTGACCAGCGTTTCTAGGGTTTACCCCACGTTTCGAACACAATGAAACAGGTTTCGAAAGCTAATTCGGTCATCTGTGCGAGTTATGGCAATAAACGTTCAATTTAAATTAAACCGATTTAAACGATTTTCTAGGCGTTTTAGCTTGCACCGGACAAACGGTAAATCCAATTGACACGAAATTTGAAACCATACAATAATATCACATTACGAATCCGATGAAACTGGTTTCGTCGAAATCCGAGACTGTTTGAAAAATGGCTATTTTAACTCGCCAAATTAATATTAAAAACAATTTCGATGCGTTTCGAGCTGCCACGATCAAAAGATAACTCCGATTGCTACGAAAATTGAAATCCGGTAATAACTAACTATTACGGATCCAATGGAACTGGTCTCGTCCAATTCTGAGAATGTTCGAAAATTGGCTATTTTCACTAGTCGATTAAATATTAAAATATTCAATTTTCACAAATTAACTCCTAATTCGATTTTAAAAGTTCTAAAATATCATTCTAACTTCAATATGATAAAATAAAATTTTACAAATCATTTTCAATCATATTTAACCCAATTTTCAATTATTTCTATAATTTCACATATTAAATTATCGATTTAATTATTCAATTAAATCCAATTATTCGAAATAATATTTATTCGACTTATAAATTTCACTTATTAATATTTAAAATTAATTAAATATTCAAATTTTAATTACTTAAAATCCTGGGTCATTACATGTATATATGTATGTATGTATGAAAGGACTAATGCAAGCTCGTGATTTGAATGATGATGGATGCTATTTTCGAAAGGTATATTGATTTTAAACATTATATGATATATTGATATTTCGTTTAAATAACATTGATTTACGGTATGATATGAAATTTTTGTATATAGATATAATATATATACGTTTTATTTTGGGTTTCTTTTGTTTATTTATATTTATATATTTGGTGGAGTGTATCTGCTTACATATTTGTTCTAAGATTGATTTTAATATGTAGTGTGTGTGGGTGTGTGTGTGTATATATACTTCAATATTAAATATACAGGTATACATAATAGTTTGGCACTATTTATTAAATATGATTTCACTTGAAACGACAATTGAAATATGTTGTTGCTGGTTATTTAATAGCTATATATATGATATGTCATTATCTGTAACTGTTCATCTATGACATCTGACACCTTGATTTGTTATTTATATTTTATCTGTTATTGATGATATATGCATGTTGTTGATATGTTATATTATTATCATATTTATTCTCACTCTGCAAGTTCCCTGTTAGTATAGAATTCCCTATGGGTTGAAATGATACACACCTAAACGATCTTGTAGAATAGGAAAAAATCGTTATGGGTTGAAATGATAAACACAAGCGATTTTCATTGAATCGAATTTGGGATTGCGGGTTGAAATGATATATACCTGTAGATATTTAAATTGCAGATTGAAATGATAAATATCCTTATCGCTTGACCATTGGATAGAAAATTATAGATGGACATCGTTGGTCTATGTTTTGAATGATTTCCAAGGTTTTGAAAGGAAATATATGGGTTAATAATTATTAATTTTTAGATATTATATATATAAATGTTATTTTTATAAAGATTGAAATTTTTTATTTTTAAAATATTATGTTTTGGAAATTTTAACTTATAAGTTAGTTTTGGAAAATGTAAATTTCAAGATTTTACTTATATTTTATGTAAAAGTAGATTTAAAATAAAAATAAATTTAATAATAAGATTTAATTTAATAAAATATAATTTAATTAGTATATAATATGTTTTAAAATATTTATTTAAAAATAAATAAAATCTATATTTTTAAAAATCTAGATTTTTATAACTTTAATAATAAAGGTTGGGAAGATAAATAAATGTTGACTCGGAATTTAAATTGTAAAAAAAAATTGAATTTAAATAAGAATTGATTTGAACTTATTTGACTTTGAGATTTTGAAAGATATGATCGATAACATGATTTGATAAAAGTGATCAAGTGAATATTTTCAAATTTGAAAAAAATCAAAGTGAAATATTAGAGTATAAATGAAACTTACATTGAAATTTGTTTGAATATTTATACTTTCAATCTTAGTGGAATTTATGTGGTAGTTCAAACCTGGATTTGAAATTGATATAAAATTGAAATGGTTTATATAGAATTTGAATTGAATCTTTGACCTTTAAATTGAAATGGTTAAACTAGAGTTGTTTTAAATTGAATTTTTGAATTAAGATGATTTGAATTGACTTGCGAAATTGGAGGAAACTAATCATTGTATAAAATATTTTTAATATATATAAACTATTTTGAGTTATGACTATTTTAGTATGTACTATTTTCAATATCTAAACTATTTAAGTTTGAAATTGTTATGATTTCCAAAGTGTTATGATTCGAAAGTGTTATAATTTTGAAAGTGTTATAAAATTTTAAAGTGTTATGATTCTGGAAATGAATATTTATTTAAAGTGAATACTGATATCAAAATTGATATGGTTTGAAATGAATATGATATTTTGATATGAAGTATAAACTATTTGAATTATGAAATGACCACGGTGTGAAATAAGCGTTTGGTTGTTAAAGAGACCGTGATCGAATATTGTCATACTCTCTGCCAATTCCGAAAAACACTTTAACAACTGTGTATGTGGTGGAGATTTCAGAATGAAGTAGGATGGTTTGGCAACGATTCTATATGTTATTTACGAGACCCTGACTCCCGTGAGTCATCTTGATGCGGCTAAAACAGGAGCAATACCGGGCCAAGTGAGGTCATCCCTCCGATCGGGCACATTTCTTTGATACCATTTTGTTGCTTTTGTGATGTGATTGGGTGCACCCTTTGACTTGGGAGAGTGTCATGAGGTGGGCGGTAGTAGCTGCTAAGAGTTACCACCAGTCCGGGAGCGCAAATTGTATATCTACCCTGGCATTGCCTCGAGTGCCATGTCGCATGCCCTATTGCGCCTTCTATGAGTTTTTTTTCTACCGTACATATATGGTGTCCTCTGTGTAAAGATCCAGTTTACGGAGGAGCGTACGACATTGTATAGACTATATAAATTTATAAAAATGTGTTAAGGGGGATATAGGTAACGTCTTAATGCTCTTTTAATACTTTTACTTTACTATAGATATACTATAATAGCGTATGTTACTACATAGTAGATAGTTCCGCTGATCCTTAGAGGATGGAAATCCCAAACATCCTTTAAGTTACTTGTATTTCAGTTGACATATCACTTGAGTTGAATTTATTGATATAAGAGTGTTAATCCTGACTCGAGTGTTTTGTTTTTTGCTTTACGCTCGCGTCAGACTGAGAGAAACAACATTTGAGACTCACCATTGGAGTTTGGAGCTTCACTTGGAGATCCGTCTACATCTATTCAGCTTTCAGCTATCTAGTTGTTTTGTTTCGTACTTGTCATCTGTTTATATTCCAGAGTACATTGTATTGGAGATATTCTGTTGTATTTATTTTTCTCTTTGATGTTTTATATAGTAGCTTCATGAACTACTATTTATCTATTCCGTTGCTTATTGTAATATTACTTCGTGTTTATGATTCTGTGATTGATTTTATTCACTATATATGCTCATTTTTGCCAAATATAAATTAACAATCTGATATTTTGAGCAATTCAAGTCCGATATGTATGGATGCGAATGGATGAAAATATCGTGATGTTACAGTATCGAACAAACCCTTAGCCACGTCATGCTATGACCAAGTTAAGGCGCTTCCTAGAGGGAGGTCGGGTAAGTCCTCGGGCCCTGCTTAAGAATAAGCTAGCTGAGCATACCGAAAACCCGGAAGAAATGTCCGGTGGACTAAGAAAGGTCCATATTTGAAATGGGCACTACCTGAAATCGACATCGTCTAAAATGGAAACTGCCAAAAGATTGGCATGTCTAAAATAACAAACAACCTGAAATGTGCTCTGCTTAAATAAGCACAAAATCGGACTAAAGGGTCCCCGTTTGAAATAGGCCAAAACCGATGTACGAAGAAAACTCGGGCTCGAGAAAGAAAAATCATGCATAACATCCTCAAAGCCTGAAGATGGCACATTTGACAAAAAGAATCAGAAAGAATTCTCTAACTTCTCTTCATAAACATCTGCCAGATGGGTATTCTGGTCTTCTATTACTTATTGCCAGAGATGGTATTCTGGACTTCTATTATCAATTACCAAAAATGGTATTTTGGTCTTCTATTATCAAATATCAGAAATGGTATTCTGGTCTTCCATTGTTAATTAGCACAAATCGTATTTTGGTCTTCCATTGTCAATTGCCAGAAATTGTAATTTGGTCTTCCATTATTAACTTCCAGAAATCGTATTTCAGACTTCCATTCTTAATGGTGCACTGGACTTCTATTACCAGAAATGATATTCTGAAAATGGCGTTCTGGTTTTCTATTACTTATTACCAATAATGAATTCCTGGGCTTCCATTACTTATTGTCAGATATGGATTTATAAACTTATACTGCTTATAGCCAAAAATGGTCTTACGATCTTCTATTATTGAATGGAAAAACAAGTCATCTGAACCTCTAAATGCTAACAATCAAAATTAATCTCCTGGATTTTCATTATTGATGTCAGAAAGGAAGCTCTAATTGGCGTTTTGATCCTCTCTTATTATTATCAAAGTGATATAAGACTTTAGTCTTCTAATATGATCAAGATGATTCTGAATTCCCCACTGTTACTTGATGTGGTATTTTCAGCCTTTATTGTCACAGAAAATAAACTTCTAAATTATCTAAGCGTGGTCCCCTAACATCCTTTTGCTAAGAGAAATGGTTGTTATCTGACAAGAAACTGATAAATTCCGACCAACGAGGACCGAATCTAGGAATTCAAATACTTAGGCTATTATAGATTTTAAAGGATTAAATGATAACTCTTTCACTAAAAGAAGACATGGTCAATTTGGCAACCCTGGAATTTGTCCTAAAGAACAAAAGCCTTCTTTATGCAAGTGGGTGCTAAATGTTAACCATAAAATATGAATGAAGATAAAGAAGGCCATTCAGAAACCCTCCACGTAGATAACGATCAGCAGGAGAAGTCACCTTTCGATAATGTCGAATGGATAGTTCAACGTTAATAAAGAAGAGCACATGAGAACTTCAGAGCAAGGCTTTCGCATACATGATTAAAGAACTACTAAAGCACAACAAAGTAGATAGATACAAAACCACTAGGCACCTCCTGGATGAAATAGGAGAGTAGTTTCGCAACCATCCATCATAAGACAAGTACTAAAGAAAAGAAATTCACGCTAAACCTTTCGAAGGAGTCGAAGGAATGCGATTAACAGTATGTAGCAGTTCCAAACCTTTCAAAGGAGACGAAGGGTTACATCACTCAACATTTAAAGAGTTCTTATCTTCCAAAAAGGATGGAGAAGTCAAGGCAAGGGGATGTGACTCTATAATGACCTTTTCAAAAGCATAATAAACCTTTTGGACTGGTTGGAACACATATTTAGTACCTTTCGACAGTGTCGAAAGGTTTATGATAAAGGTAGCATCCATAGGTCAATAAAGAATGAAAGGCAGCATTCCGACAACATTCGAGAAAAGCATGGCTCTCGGCCGAAATCTAGTAAGGGAGCAACCTTTCGATAAGGTCGAAGGGTTGACAATACCATATAAAAGTAAGACCATTTGGCAAAGACGAAAGTTCATGAATGCACTAGAAAATGCAGCCCCTTCGAAAACATTCAAAGGTCCATAATGATGTACAATGGAAAAACCTTTCGACAAGGTCGAAAGGTTTAGAACTGCATATAAAAGGCGACCTTTCGGCCCAATCGAAGGCATGGAGCTGAAGGGAAGGCCGCCTGCATCTATAAATAGGACCCAATGGGTCCAGTTTCGGGATCTAATTTTCTTTTCATTCTACTATCATTCAACTACTCTTGCTTACGCTCACTACTTTGTAACCCTAATTTAGAAATCGAATTGGGGATTGGTTTCTTGAATTTTGTATCAAACTTCATCACGAGGAATTAAAGAGACTTGTGGCTTGTGATCGACTCTAAATTTGAGGATGATCATGATTAGGCGTTAATTCAATATTAACGGTTGATCGTATATGTTTTGTTTCTTATCTTATTTGTTTATTTCAAGCATATGCCATGGGACTGTCATTAGACATTTTCACAAGTCATGTTTCCTTTTCTTGGCCTCGGCCATAAAAAGGGAAATGTTACTTGTAGATCAGTCCCTAATATAGGTCCATGGCATGCTAAATCAGCTCTTATTTTGTCTGAGCGTGTTAGGATGATGCATTCTTTTCAAAGGATTCTTACAAAGAGAATATTATCCCAAGAGGTTGAAAGCATCAGAAAAAGGTAAAATAGAGTAACATTTCCTTTCGACAAAATCGAAAGGTCTACTACCTTTCGATAAGATTGAAAGGAGATGCAAATCATTGATTGATTGCTCTCGATCTTTGGGGGAGATGAAAATCGATGAAGTGATAAGGTTGAAAGCTGTTTATACAGCTCCTAAAAGGGGAAGTTATAATCATAACAACCAGGTCGAAAGGTTTAGATGATTCCTAAACCCTCAGGCCAGGGCTGAATTTTAAATAATTCTATTATTCCAGCCAAGCTGTAAGGTTTGAAGGGATTCTTAACCTTTCGACATGGTTAATGAGTTAGTTAAATTTCTGCTCAATTTCATAGAAGTGGTAAACAATTTCTTAAAACCTTTCGATATCTTCCATCTTAGGCTAAGGTTAAAACCAAGGCCTTAAACCCCTTCGACCTAGTCATTTTATTCGAAAGATGTGAATCTACTCAACTACAGAGTTGAGCCCATATGAAACAATCTTATACAAAGCATCGGGGATGTTAATAAGAAATCTTGTAAACAGTATTGTTACCTCAAAGTCATGTCCAATGATTATTCTTAACTTTTGAAATAGTGACAAGTTTATTTCTTCGATGATTAGTGCTAATTATACAAATAAACCGTTTCCATATAAGTAATTCACATTTACGGGAATAATTTATTTCCATAAACAAATCAAACTTTTCTTTTAAAAAGAACTGAACTTGTGCTTGATTTCCATATTATAATATTGGTAAAACATTTTTAGAAATACCCTTTTAAAACGTACTCTTATAAGATAAAATTTATAATACTAAGTGTATTGAAAACAAGGGTAAAAGAATTATCGTTGAAACATTGTTTACTATAAACCCAAAAACAATTTGCACTTAGCTTTATTTATAAATAATCGCTTTTAAAGGATTTTCTCATTTATAAACCATTATTTGTAAATTTAAAACAACATTTATTATCTCAAATGTATACAGAATTGTTAGGCCTCATTCAGTTAATTGCTTAACCCCTTACTTTCCCATTAGAATTAGTTCCTGATTGTAAAACGTTAAGGGAATAAATTTTCCAAGTGTTCGACCCCGAAGGCCTAAACCAACATTAGATCGACGCCCAAAAGATCATCCGACTTAACATCCCAATAATCGAGTTCCAATTCTTTTTTAACTTACCTAACATTTTCCCTTATCTTGTCAGAACTTTTTATGTGATCTTTGACAGGCCTTCAGATTTTCTTTTAAAAAACAAATCATTTATCTTTATATAATATAATTAATTATTTCCAAAACACTTTCGTTAAACCAATAATTTATCTTTAAAACAAATCAGTTAATTTAGTTTAAAATCATTTATTAAATCAATTAGTTAACTTGAATATTATTGTTAAAAGATTTATTAAATCCAAATAATCATTAATTAAAATGAATAATTAATCTCAAACATTATTAACTAAAATGATTAATAAAACTTGGACGCTATTAATCATCATTAGTAAATATGATTTATCACATTTCAAATACCATTAATTAATATGATTTAATGTAACTCAACCATCATTAATTAAGATGTTTAACTAATTTTCAAACACTATTAGTTAACTTAATTAATTAAATTTAAAATACTATTAATTAAAACGATTAATTAAAGTTCAATATTATTAATTAAAATGAATTATTAAAATTCAAATCTCATAAATCGAATTGATTATTTAATTTCAAACATCATTAATTAAAATGATTATTAATTTAAAATATAATTTTTTAAAATAACTAATCAAGCTTAAGTAATCATTGGTTAAAATAGTTAATTAAATCTTATCTCGTTTAAATCAAACATAAACCAATTTTAAACATCGTTTATTAAATTGGTTAATTAATCTCAAAATCATTAGTTAAAATGATTAATTATTTTAAATTATCATAAATCAAAAAGATTAATGAATTTTAATATTCTGTTTAGCGGAAATACAAGCTCAAGTTCATAGGATAGGGTTTAGTGGATGGAGTTTAATAAATGACGATATAACGAAATTGCTATAACGGCAATTAACAAGTTAAATTGAATATTAGGATTTATTTTAATTAATCATCAATATAACAACATAAGGATGTAAATAAATAATTATTGGCAAAAAATCCCTCAAGGTCTCTCTATAGATTTTTCCTACAAAACAATGGTTATGGATAATATATATATATATATATATATATATATATATATAATCATATGGGTTTATAACGATCAAATTATCATGTCATCCATTTTTCCAATAGAAATCCAATCAAACAAGCAATCAAATAATTTAACCAACATCCAAGCATTTAATAAATAGATATAACATTATAGATATGCATAACAAAGTTTAATATGAATTAAACTCACGGTGATTTTTATTTTCCCTGAAACGTTCAGAATTTGGACTAAAATCGAACGACCATCCGATTTTAGCATAAATTTTTACTTTCTCCAAAACCAACTAAATTAATTCCATTGTGAAGCTCTCGATGACACGAGTCCAATGCAAAAAAGGGCATTCGAATACGACTTCGTATGACTGAGACATACGTTTTATAAGTTATCGATAAATTTTAAATTTATAAATAAAAAACTTGTATATATTTAAATCTTTACCCCTCACTATTTCTTCCCCAAATCCATGTTCGAACATGCATAGCGATACCAAGACACGACTGTGCATAATCAATTCATGATATTGAGCATCGATGCTCTGTTTTGCGAACCATCTTCGCAGTTGCACTCTACTTCAAAATCTCTACGCGCCTATACCTAAAAATCCAAGCATGACTCACTCAATTGAATCGCGACCTGATGCTCCTCACATTCATGCACTGTGCACGTGCGAACAACTTTGATATGAAACCCTTCAAAACTTCAGCCACGGTTGCTATTTTCTTCAATGAACCCGAGTCAAAACTCCATTCTCCGAATCGATGTCCAAAATCCCCATAAAATCCAACCCTAGCTCTAAACCTCCACGCGACTTCACTATCGAGCCCACCAACCAGAGATCGAACATCTCCAAACGCACAACAAATCAAAGAACCCCTCAATATAGGATTTTTAAAACTTGTTTCATGACTTTGAGTTTTTTATTGGATTGGGTTTCAATTTTTGAAAATCAATTCAAGGGCTAAAGCTCTGGTTTTGGTTTACGACAGCATTTTATAGCAGAAAAGGTATGGTCTTGTTGTACGTAGAGGCATGGCTTCATATTGATGGGGAATGAGCTAATGGTATGGTAGCAATGGTGAATATGTGTGTGCGTGCGTGTTTAAAAATATTCAGCAAAACATACCCAAAAGTCTCGAACTCCAAACGGGACATGCCGCCTGGCATTCTACAAGTTATACCCATATTCTGAATAAAATGGAACTTGTCTCGAGTCCCAATTCGATTGTATGCAGAAGATAGATTTTTGAACCCAATTATTATATTAAATTTTCGAAATAAATTTCTAAGCGTTTCGAACTTGCACGACGAAACGATTTGTCTAATCGCCATGAAATTCGACAGCATATTATAATTCACTATTACAGATCCAATAAAGCTGGTTTCGTCGAAATCCAAGATTGTGCCCCAATAGGCTAATTTCACAGATTTAAATAATTTAATTATCGATATTTATCCGACCAATTTATATTTGTAAATAAATTTACAAATGGAATTCACCAATATTATTTATCAATTAAAAGAGGCTAAATGTAATTATTAAATCATTTTAATTAACATTTAATTCACAATTCAAATATCTTAAACATGCCCTATATTCGAATTTTAAGTTATAAAATTTCAAAATCCAATTATTCAAATATTTAAAATTAATTAAATATTTAAAATCGAATGACCAGAATTTTGGGTTGTTAAAGTCTCCCCTCTAAATGAATTTCGCCCTCGAAGTTCTTAAAGAAGAAACTGTTTCCAAACCCTTAATTTCAAACTATTAATTAAAATGAGTTGTTAAACTTATTTTCCAAACCAATTAGCTGGAATGGATTCCAAAATTTCCAAGTCTTTCAAATCCACCCACCTACACCAACTAATTCTCTTCCATTCAATTAGTTATCAAAAAAATTTCCAAATTCTTAAAAAAGTTTCTAACTCTTAAATTTAAGGAAAATTTTGCCAGCATATCCTTTGCGCGGCTCAATCGGAACAACTACAAATCGCCTCTATGCACTCCAAACCTATCAAAGGAAACAAAAGCGAAATGGCCTCCTATATCTAGGACATAAAATCATCAACCAGTTTAAAATTTATAAATTTATTACGCACTTTTTTATGTTTGTTATATATTTTGGCAGATAATTTATTATCTCTACGCAAATGCAGATGCGCAAGAAGTCAAGTGGAAATCCCTTGCTTTCCTGTACTTACATAGTCTAAAAGAAAATCAGGTTGACAAAAGCAATATGATGTAACTCTATATGCAAAAACTAGCATGATATAAATCTACATGCAACTAACAACCATATCACACTCATAGGCAAAATATACAAAGAATATTCTGCAATAGATGCTATGCATCCAAAATTTTCAAATGATAAATTTAGATCTAAATGCCTGGGTTTTTCAAATTAAAATTTCATTTTCAAATTTCTCAGACGAGAAAACTCAAAGTGACAAGGAGGGAATTCCTCCTGATAAAGTATGGTGAAATTCTAGAATCAAAACAATATGGAGCATCCAGTGGTATTTCAGTTCCTCTAGAATATCAACTAGAGTGAAAAATTATCATTCCTTTCCCAAAATCTTCAAAACCCTCTTTTTTAAAATCACCGGGATTTAGGTCCTTATAACAACAATTCAAATTCCTTTGTCTATAAATGTAAACTTTACAGATAATGCTATATGAATCATACAACCACTCAATTTAACTTAATCAAATCAATCAAATATTGAAGGAACAAACTAACACCAACAATCAGTCAAATTCCATAAGGGAAAACTTATGACTTAACATTGTTTCAAAATGTCAAATGACCAGCAAAGAAATCTTATTTTAGGTTCAAAACTTTCTTGATTGCCCAAAAATACAGATAATTATCTAAGCGTACCATTTTGCTCATTTTCCTTTGGTTATTGCTTAGAAGACTATCTAAACTCACTCAAACAAAATGGAACGTTATACTATATATTGTATTATTTTCTTAATTATATTAAAAAAAAATTCCTAAGTCACCTATATTTTTACTTAGTATTTTATTCAATACTAAAATTATTTATGAATTATTTCTTAAACTCTCACCCATGTTTAAAAATATTTTATAAAGTCGTTTCTTTATAAAACATAAATATATAAGTTATTTCCACTTTACTTACTTGTATAATACCCTTCTATATCCTAAGAGTACATAAAAAATTTATTTTACATTCCCCAAATTTAGGTGAAGATCGAACTAAAATTTCGGTCTTTTAAAATTGAGTCAACCTCATTAACTTAGGGTGTTAAGATGGAAGATATTTATGGGTTGACCCAATCAACTAGTAGTTTACTTTACTTAGATGTTTTAAACAATTTTTTTTAATAAAACAATGTTTATCAAAACTTTCATATCCAATTTAAATGATTATAAACCTGTTTCTAATTTATCCCTTTTTATCTAAGGATAAAATATCATTTATCCAAACAACTCCTTTCTTACAGGAACTTAAAATTAAATACCCGGCTTTAAATTTCCAAAACTCATCTTTGAAAGCATACAACATATATTTTGATATATAATGACCTTAGATAATATATTTATTAAAATTCACTTTAGGTTTATTCGGATTTGAACACATTTCGATCGCACAATGATAAAGAGAATAATTTACTAAGTACCCGATAACGTTCGCCTAAGCAAACATATGATTGTCACATAGAAGATTATTCAGATTACCACAAAACTAATCGAAATAATTTAATCCTAATTATCCCAAATAAAATGCATTCCATTTAAAAATTTACTTCCTAAAATATTTTTACTCTTAAATACTTTCATAATTACTGCTGTTTCATTTCATATTCTAATAATCCTTCTTCATTATAATAGAATTATCTCGAACATTTTTTCTCTAAATATCTTATCCTACTATTTAGATTATATTAACGACTTTTTATTAAAGTTCAATTCTTAACTCACCATTAGCAAAAAGTGAATTTTTTTAACTAAACATGTTATTCGAATGCCTTATATTCAAATTGTGAAAATTGATTCACAAAGGGTTTGTTTTAAATCAAAGTTATAAATGCTCCTAAATAAACTGAGCACAATTTAACAACTGACAAGTAACATTGAATACTTCCAATTTAAATTAAGCATAATTGAACAAATAATAATGATAATAAATAAATATTATCACATTTAAACAAACACACTTTATAACAATATAAATTTTTGAAAATTATTCCTTGATATATATAAAATATAATATTGGGCAGAATATTTAATTTGCCAAAATTTTCAATACCATGTCCGCTTGCCTTAGTCGAGTGTTTAGAAATCCCTATCGATACCACGGCGTCCCACATCTTGACCAGAATTTATAAAAACACAATAGACCAATTAACATAATACATTTTTATAACATTAACAAATACACTCTTGAATATATAATACTCTCAAACTCATTCTAGGGTGTCGCTTACCCTATCTCTAATGAGCCAAACCCTAGCAAAGCAAAGGTTCTTGCTTAACCTCGTGTTTTGATACCAAATTGTAACGATCCTCCTTCTTGACCCTCGAAAATCGACATCAAACACTACCATTATGTTCCAATGTTGTGCATCCAATAGACAGAAGGGAGGATTGTTAGGGTAAAAAATGAAAAGAATAGAAACAAAGGAAAATAGAATCTCACAGCGGAATCGACAACATATAATATAACAAGGAAAATACAAGCTATCACTCCAAAAATATAGAGTATATTAGAGTTAAAATCAAACCTTATCAGTTGGACAGTTAAAAAATCCTGACCTTACAAATGCTGATAGAGATTCTATATAATACAGCGGAAAATAAAATACTATGACAGGTGAATCTTCAACTCCCCTCCAAGATCTACATAACACCAAAGCCAACATGAGAAAATACTCGGTCTGACCCAAGCATTATAATAAAATAAACCCTGGATCAATCTGGAAATACTAGCATGAGATAATTCAAATAATGCGGAACATATAAAAGTTTTGTGAGTGCACACCGCTAAAACGGAATGGGTTTTTACCTCACAAGAAAAGCATCCATACAAGCAAGAGCGAAAATAATCATCAGGAAACAAATCCAAATATGAATGGGCATAATTAATATTAGAAATAGACTTGAAAGAATGGAAATCGCCTGAGTATATTCCAAATTGGACATAATGGATAAAACAAGGAAATAGTTCAAATTCGATTGAAGGGAAAAAATAAGATGACAATTCAAATTTGATAGAATGGACCAAATAAGGTAGCCGTCCAAACTTGATAGAATGGATAAAATAAGGTAACAGTCAAACATTATAGAATGTACGGAATAAGGTAACAGTCCAACTTGATATAATGGACTAAATAAATACTTAAATGTCGCATAGAGTGGTTGACTCTTCTCGTGGAAAATTAATGATAAACAGATTTAAGGATTCGAATAAAATAAGGAAAGTAAATTTTCCAACAAATAGCTAGGAAGGTGCAACCCTCTTGAAGTATGCATCCAGTAATATACTCATGAGAAGCTTATATGCTCCATGATACTTATTGGAAATGTACCAGCCGGTCCCCACCAGACCTTACGAGTATCCAAATATTTCCACATCTAAGTGCACAACCGAATCCAAACTAGATGATATGTGAAAATACCCTAATGGTAGCAACCACACAAAGCTGGATGTTCACTCACGCTTTTGGTTTAGTCATTTTTCGACAAAGGATAGCAACACTTAACGGAGCAATAAATCATCTCAGAATAACGATAATAAAATAGCTGAAGTAACCGATAGCCGATGTACCAACTATCGAGGATATAAAATGATCGCATATGGAAATTAAGTCTTTTATACTTATCACCATTCATTGAATTCAAATTATACTATTTCTTGGTTAATAATAATATAGGACAAGTCAAGGTAGTGTTACCTCAAAGTCATGTCCAACGATTATTCTTGTCTTTTGAAATAGCGACAAGTTTACTTCTTTGATGATTAGTGCTACTTATACAAATAAATCATTTCACATAAGTAATACGCTTTACAGAAATAATTCATTCCATAAATGAATCAAACGTTTTCTACTAAAAAGAACTGTACTTGTTCTTGATTTCCATATTATAGTGTTGGTAAAACATTTCTAGAAATACACTTTCAAAACATACTTTTCTAAGACAAAATTTATAATACTAAGTGTATTAAAAACAATGGTAAAAAACAATTGTCGTTAAAACATTGATTACTATAAACCCAAAAACAATTTACACTTCGTTTTATTTATGAATAATCCCCTTTAAAGGATTTTCTCATTTATAAACCATTATTTATAATTTTAAAACAATATTTATTATCTCAAATGTATACAGAGTTGTTATGCCTCATTCAATTAATTGTTTAACGCCTTGCTTTCCAATTAGAATTAGTTCCTGATTGTAATATGTTAAGGGAATAATTTTTCCAAGTGTTCGACCCCGAAGCCCTAAACCAACATTAGATCGACACTTTGAATATCGTCCAACTTAACGTCCTAATAATTGAGTTCCAATTCCTTTTTAACTACCGAAGCCTCCTGTCCCCGCTGAGCTATTACAGCAGCCTCCTATCCCCGCCCTTCCGTGCTCAAAAACGTGGTCGTCTTTACTCTCTTCCCTACCCCGTAAAGCGAGTTACTACAACCCGATTGATTTTGAAATAGTGGAGGAAAATGAGTTTTGATCCTCCACCTAGTGTGAGGTAAGCTTGTTTGTAATATCGGATGGATTATTTGGTTGGATTCTTTTTGGATCCTAATCACCTCCTCCATGATAAGGCTAAAGTTTACCGTAGGGCTTAGATGTTACGCGGTGAATTGCATGTTTGTTGGTTGACTCCATGTATTTTCTTAAGTTTTCCTCCTCCGAGGAACGCTGGCATGTTCATGAGGCCGAGCCTTCTTTTTTGATGGAAAAACCTTTATTATTACTCCTTGGACTCCAACTATAGCTAGTGCTCAAGAACGGGTTCTTTCTATTCCTGTATGGGTTTTCTTTTCACATATACCTTCTGTTTTACAACCGTTGCTTAGTTTGAATTGGCTAGCTTGTAACGTAGGAAAATTGAAATGTTTTGACAGGAATACAATAGCACGTGAGAAATTAGTGTATGCTAAGGCACTGATTAAAATTACCCTAGATAAGCCCTTCCCTTTCCCTATTCCGGTTCAACTTGTTGTTGGGCATGTTGAGTTTGTCCATGTTCGTTACGGATGGGTGCCAGACATTTGTACGACTTGTCACTCTTTGGACACCTTGCTGTCTTATGCAAGCATTCTGTCATCTCCGTAGCTGCTCCCAAAATACCTCTGCCTCGTCCCTCTCTTAGGAAATGGGTTCCTAAGCCTCCTTCCTCAGCCTCACACTCTGACTTACCTATTATGCCCTTACTTAGTGTGGCTCAATCTCCTTGTCCAGTTGCTAGGCCTGCCTCCCCTTCAAACTTTGAATCCATGGTTCCTCCTGCTATTATAACTATTCCTTTAGCAGATCCTGATCTTGTGCCGCCTCGTTTGTCTATTGTTTGGGCTGAGTCCGAAAGGTATTGGATTGATCTCAAATCTGATATGAGATATATCCCCATGGAGGATTCTTTTTTTAGATTTATTTTCGATGATTAGCTGGACCTCAGAAACGTATGTTACATCATTTCTAGTGATTATCTAGTGCTCTCTATGGATGCCTTCATGCGAAGTGGAATGCTAACATGTTAGATGATGCTACTTGGGACTGATCTTTCATATACTCTCCTGATTCTATGGATTATGACCCCTGTCTTGCTATACTTTTTCGCCATTATGCTCACATAGTTGGAAATGCTCCCGTGGTTTCTGCCATGAGATAGCGGACGATGGTGCTTCCTCCTCTTCGGAGGAGACCTAGTTGTTAGGTAATATGTAGTAGATGTGGCATCTCTGTCATAATAATGTGCTGTATTTTCCTTTATTTTAGTACTTAAGGTAGCTCTACCTTACTCCTTTTTTAAATGTTTTATTACGTCTGTAATAAAAAGTGGACGCTCCACAATAAAATCAGTTGGCCTTGCCCAAAAAAAAATTTCAATATCATTAATTAAAGTGAATTAATTAAATTCAAATCTCATAAATAAAATAGAATATTTAATTTCAAACATCATTAATTAAAATTATTATTAATTTTGAATATCATTATTTAAAATAATTATTTAAGCTTAAGTAATCATTTATTAAAATGGTTAATTAAATCTTATCTCATTAAAACAACGATAAACCGATTTTAAACATCGCTTATTAAATTAATTAATTAATGTAACGACCCAGAATTTTTAGAAATTAAAATATGAATATTTAATTAATTCTAAACATTAATAAGTGAATTTATAAGTCAAATAAATTTTTATTTGAATTATTGAATTTAATTGGATTATTAAATCGATAATTTAATATGTTAAATTATGGAAATAATTTATAATTGGGTTAAATATGATTGAAAATGATTTGTAAAATTTTATTTTATCATATGGAAGTTAGAATGATATTTTAGAACTTTTAAAATCGAATTAAAAGTTAATTTGTGAAAATTGAATATTTTAATATTTAAATCAACTGGTGAAAATAGTCAATTTTTGAACAATCTCAGAATTGAACGAAACCAGTTCCATTGGATCCGTAATAGTTAGTTATTATAGGATTTCAATTTTCGTGTCAATCGGAGTTATCGTTTGAGCGTGGCAGCTCGAAACGCATCGATTTATTTTTAATTTAAATTTGACGAGTGAAAATAGCCATTTTTCAAAAAGTCTCGGATTTCGACGAAACCAGTTTCATCGGATCCGTAATGTGATATTATTGTAAGGTTTCAAATTTCAAGTCAATTGGATTTACCATTTGTCCGGTACAAATTAAAACGCCTAGAAATCGACTTAAATCGGTTTAATTTAAATTGAGCGTTTACAGCCATAACTCGCACAGATGTCCGAATTAGCTTCCGAAACCTGTTCCATTGTGTCCGGAACGCGGGATAAACCCTAGGAATGTCAGTTTCGGCGCGTAAATCGGAGTTCGGAATTTCCGGATGAATAGTGATTGAAAATTCCCTATAAATACACCTAAAATTCACAAATAAAAAAAATAAATAAAGAGAAACCCTAGTTTCAGCTATGGCCGCCACTATCTTCATCGAAGGCCAGAAAGTGTCGAATTTCATTCATCAATCTCTTCCAATCCACTCAATATTTTCGAAAACTTTCTGAAGCAAAATCGAAGAGCTTCGCAAGACCTTTCCATCCATACGGAGATGATCGTGTGAAGTGGATCATCATGGCTGCAGTTCGAACAAGAAGTCACGGCATTCAAGCACGAAACTCGAGGCGAATTCACGATCGAGCTCGGCCGGTCTGGGGGCACTGGTGCGTGGGGCCACTGGCTTCGAAGTGAAGTATTCTGATCATCTTCTCGGCGACCAAGGAGGTGGTGATAATTGGTTGGAATCGGCGGCTATGGGTTGGGAGGCTTCGTGTTTTTCACGATGGGAAGGGGAAACAAAATTATCGGCCCAGATCTGATGGCAAATGAAATCAAGGGCTCAGATTAATTCTAGGTTGAAAATTGAAAAGATTATTGTAAATTAATATATATTATATCGTACGAACTTTAAAAATTTATATCTTTTTCATACGAGGTCGAAAAAATGCAAACTCAGTTGCGTTGGAATCGTATGGACGAGCACTACGCGATGGAGTTGGATTGGAGTTGTTTGGAGTTAGTGAGAATTTTGGGTAAAATTAAACGCACGTTTAATTTTATTCGAAATAAATCGCTAAAACGGAATTTAAAACCAAGGTGAGAATTTCTCACTCAATCGAATCAGTTTCGATTTTATTTTAAATAGTTAGATTTAAAATATTTGAATGCATGTTTGAATGTTGATTAATATCTACTGATTGTTAAAATAGACATTATACGCCGTTAGTAAGCGGATGTTATTTATTAAAAACATATACCGCGAATATTTCATAAACAGTGAAATTGGTATTATAAATAATATCAATATATATATATATTGGCATATGTATATATTGCAGTTGTTGATTCCCCGCATTTTTTAGCGGATGAGACCCTATTACGCCGTTATTAAGCGGATAATATTTAATAAGAACATATACCGCGATAATTTCGTACTGGAGCGAAATTGGTATTGTGCTAATGTTTGTGGATGCAGGAAAACAGGTTGGAGGGATCCAACTGGATTCCTCAACAGTTTTTATTTGATTTCAGATATTTTGATATTTGATGGATTATCATATTGATATATGATATCGTTGTTGTCGTGATTGACTATTTGGTGTGTAGCATCATTGGACCAAATTTTTGGGATTTTAAAATGATTTTTAAAGTGATTTTTGAAAATATACTATATTTTTGGAATAGGTTCATTTTAAATAAATAAACGTTATAATTTTTAATGTTATAAAAATTATGATTTTTGTGAAATACGGTTAAAAACTGATTTTTGAGAATATGATGCTATTGATTTTATAAAATAGTTTAATCGGGATTTTAGAATTATTGTGAACAGTTTAAATATAGGATTTATAAAATTTAATTATTTTATGAATCAAAATGGTGAAATAATAAAGGAGATTAAAGACGTTTTAAAGAATAATATAAATTGAATTATATTAAGAGATTTATAAATGGATATTTATAAATTGAGATATTGAAATTATAAAACGAGTTTTTATAAGTGTTGGAATGAATGGTGAATGAATGTCGTTTATAATTGAGTTATAAACTGGAATAGGTTAATAAGGGAATTTATAAAAGGAAGTTTTTATAAATGAATAGAAATGGAGTTTATAAACGTTGTTTATAAATTCGCAAACAACTTATTTTGATAAGTTAATTGCTGAAACCTATAAATGGAGTTATATTCACATTTTTGACTGTGAATAATCCTTTGAAATAAAAGGCATAGAATTGATGAAATTTGTTAACGTAGAATATTCACGTTTTTGAATAGTGAATAATATGTTAAAGAAATTGTTTTGAATGTGATATTTCAAATAGGATTTAAAACGATCTAACAAAGTTTTAATTGTGTTGAGATTCGAAATCATAGATTTCAACATTTATTGTTGAAATAGACGTTTTCGAGAAATGAAAGGAAATGGTGGACTATAACACTGTTGTTATAGTAAATGATTTCCGAAAGGAAATGTTTTGTATAGTATCGGGATTTATATATCTATTTTAATTTCGAATCCCTATACTAGTGATTTTGGGTTGTCGTAACGATGTTTTACGTAACATTCGTTTTGGCCCAAATAAATATGTTTAAGTGAATGATTTCCTTAAAAGAATGAAATATATACTTAATTTTGATTTAAGTACATTGAATATTTTCCAAGTGTTGAAAATAAATAAAATTTGTGAATTACTTATGAATAAATAAGTATGGAAATGTTTTTCCAATGTGAAAGGAAACGTTTAGAGAATTTATCTTTTTGAAGATAAATTGAAATGGATAATTGAAATGATATGCATGGATATTTTTGAGATATAAATTCACTAAGGAATTTATAAATGAAAGGGGAAACTTGTTTAAAAGTAAATATTGATTTATTTTTGAAGTGTTGAAATAATATATCTAGTGAGGATATTTTGGAAAATAAATAATTTGGAAAATTATTTGGAAACTGGTGATGTGTGCATATCAGTTATAGTTCAATAACCGACTATCAATATTTCCCTTTGAATGGGTAATTGATGTGATTTGTTTGAATGTGAATGCTACACTTATTTTTGAATAAGCGCTCACTATTCGGGTTAACCGGGAAAGGACCATGGGGTCGTATAACCCATTCCGAATATGTGATACGTCGTTGTGAATTGCATTGAAGATCGGTGTTGAAGACCCAGTATTTGCGAGAGCGATAGGATGACCTGTCGATTTACTCTGCACCGAGTAGCTACGGTATAGAGTTCTCCATATGTGATGGTGAATCCGATCAGGATTGTGAATATCCGGATTGCAAGGACTTCTTTGTAAGTGCCTTCGGTTTTGTTCGATCCCGGAACAGACTTGTATGGATTGTGTGTCTGACATTACAAGTTGAGATATAAAGCCGATTTCTTTCAAATATATTTCTGTTGGTGGCGAAGAATTTATTCTTTTAGCTTAACACCCTTCTCTGAGACGTACGAGCTCAGAGGTTATATAGTTGAATGTTATCAACGATATATTCCCAATTTGGTAATGTGATATGCTGAGTGATGCTGTAAATGATCATTGTGTTGATTATTGTGATAGGATCGTTTATTTGATCGTCTATCTTTGTGATCATCGTGTTGATCATTTGTTGACCCAAAGCATGGCTTTTGTATAAAGTATATTTTTGTGGACGTGACTTCGTCGAACCTCACACCCCGGAAATGGTCAAAACAGGAAAGATGCGGCAAGGTTATGAGGGGTAGCACCCTTTAGGGTATGTACATTTCCTTCTGGATAGAGGTGGTATCATGGTATGGAGCCCAGATATTTAACCTATGTGGTTACTACGAATTTATTACTTTGTGGTTGTTGGTTTTCGGGATCCCGTGAGAAAGGTCGTTTACGATCGGGGAATGGCGTGCTCGTGTCAGTAGTTACCCAGTTAGGGGTAACCCGGCCTTGTGTTGGCAGAGTTCCGGTTTGGTTCTCAGGGATGTCTTTCCAGAGGCATTCTCATGTGGCAATGGGAAGTTCCTTGGCCTGATCATTTGTTGGAAATCCAAAGAAACAATACGAAACTTGTACGGTTTTAGTTGTATAACCTGCTATGGAATGTGGCGGTAACCTGCTATTGAACATAGTTAGCTATAGTAGGCATAGTTCGGAATGTCTATGCTGGCTAAGATTTATATTCTACTTTTGAAATAAATTTTTCCTACACTATGCACTAATAATAATATCAAATGTCTTTTTAAATGCGTATCAAGCATCTTTGACTATCATAAGGAGAAATCTCCTCCGATTCTGTGTTTGCATGTGTGTGTGTGCAGGAGGCCTTATGGTAGTCTCATTTTTAAAAGCATTGCGAATTGAATTTAAAAATATCTCTCTATTTTGATTTTAAAGATAAATAAACTGTTTTGAGTTCTCACACCAGTCACATGACTGACTTGGAGTTTATTGTTTTCCTTCCTAAACTCTGGGTGCCCACCAATTTCCACACGGGCAGTCAAGAGTAAGGTTTATCAGGATATTCTGGATATTCAGGAGTTGCTGGAGGCAAGATGGATGGCATGGCGTATACTGGTATATAGTATTTCTTTTTCCGCTGCACTGTTTGTTGTTGTTGTACACTCTGATGATATGATGTAATGTAATGTATAAAATGTAATAACTGATAGTTCTTTGTTTAAAGATTATTCATTTATTATTATATGTTGGTCCGCTGCGAATTGTGAGATTCTGATGTTATTTTGTTGTTTTCTGTTCCGTCCTATTTTCTCCTTTTTTTCTTTTTCCTCTATTCTCTTTTCTTTCAATTTTAAAATTTTCTATCTTCTTTTCCCTATCTAAATTTTCTATCTTATGTCTTCTCTTCCCTCTATTATCTATTTTCTTCTTCTTTCTTCTTTTTCTCTCTTCTTCTTTTCTTAAATTCTTTTTAAAACCCATAACTATTCGGTTTTTCAGCAACGAAAATCCGCGTACGTTACATTTGGTATCAGAGCTTATGGTTAAGCGACAACCATGGTTCTGTTGGGTATAATTCATTAGAGATAGAGTCAGCAGTACTCTAGAATGAATTTGAGTGTAATAATAGCTATGAGAACGTATTTGTTAGTGAATATAAAATTGTTTTATATTGTGATGATTGGTTTATTTAGTGGTATATGAACCTTCGTCAGCACGGTATGTACAACTATGCCGAAGGGGTTTCTAAACACTTGAATAGAACAATTCGACACAATATTGTTTTAAAATTTGGGTAAATGAAATAATTTTACCTTGATTATATTTTATATATAAAGGAATAATTTTTCAAAATTATTAAACTGTATATAAGTTGATTGTTTAGTTGTTTGAATAATCTAAATAAAGGAATTGTATAAGTAAAGAATTATAAGAATTGAATTATAATTAAAGTGATTTACAATTGTGAATAAACTTATATATGTAAGAAGTGAAAAGATATGAATATATAATATGAATATGAGTTATAAATAAAAAGTGAATTTAAAGTTAAATAGATATAAACTTGAGTTATATATGTAAATGAAATTCAACTTTTGTAATTGAATTGAATGAATGAATTGGATGTTAATCAATTGAATGTAAATCAAGTTGATATGAAATAATGAATATAAGTGTTAATTCATTAAAATGTAATGTTATTAGAAGTTGAATAATTGAATGAAAATCAATTTAATTAAACCAATTGTAAGTAAAGGAATTTGGTTGTATTTAATAAACATTGGTTGTTATATGATTGTTAGTTGATTGTATAAAATTCATTAAGTAGTTAATGAAATTGGAAACTAAAGTAATTGAAATCCAATTGGAAGTTAAGTGAATCTTAAATAGACTTGAATTTGATTTGGAAGTGAACCAACTTGAATATGAATTAGTGAATATAAACTAATTGAAAATGAATGTTAGTAAGAACATCCACTGCAATAAATCAAATGTGATTTATATTGAAAACCAATTCATTAAATATTAATGAGAATATGAATGAATATATATTGGTTATGAATTGTTGGATGATAGTTGGTTGATGTTTGCATTTGTTGCTTTTGTTTCAGTTGCTATATGATGTATATCGATACTATTATCTATATGCATGATTCTCATGTTGTTTGTTGAGTGATTAGTAGGTGCGGTTCGCGTTGCTTCGCATTTGGAGCTCGCTTTAGCGCTATATTAGCCATATATGCTAGCTAATAAAATATAAGGTACATATCTCGGATTAAATACAGTACTTTTACACTTTTTTCCCTTCGGGATGCCTCATTACTTGATGAGATGTATATTTGTGATATATATACTGTCATTTTTTTTTTCGGATCGAGCCGCGCAAAGGAGACTATGGCGAATTTTTCCGAAAATTTAAGGCGTTAGAAGATTTTTGAGAAAATTGGAAAATTTTGAAAACTTAACTTTGTTTTGAAGTTGAAAGTTAAACAATAGTAGTTGTTTTTGAAAGGATAACTAAGTATGATTCGAAAACTTAGTAAAGTATTGTAAGAAGTTTAACTATGAATTTTGGGAAAGTTAATAAATTCTATAACTTTTCTTACTTAATAATTTCGAGGACGAAATTCTTTTAAGTGGGGAAGATTGCAACGACCCAGAATTTTTAGAAATTAAAATATGAATATTTAATTAATTTTAAATATTAATAAGTGAATTTATAAGTCAAATAAATTTTTATTTGAATTATTGAATTTAATTAGATTATTAAATCGATAATTTAATATGTTAAATTATGGAAATAATTTATAATTGGGTTAAATATGATTGAAAATGATTTGTAAAATTTTATTTTATCATATGGAAGTTAGAATGATATTTTAGAACTTTTAAAATCGAATTAAAAGTTAATTTGTGAAAATTGAATATTTTAATCTTTAAATCAACTAGTGAAAATAGTCAATTTTTGAACAGTCTTAGAATTGAACGAAACCAGTTCCATTGGATCCGTAATAGTTAGTTATTACAGGATTTCAATTTTCGTGTCAATCGGAGTTATCGTTTGAGCGTGGCAGCTCGAAACGCATCGATTTATTTTTAATTTAAATTTGACGAGTGAAAATAGCCATTTTTCAAAAAGTCTCGGATTTCGACGAAACTAGTTTCATCGGATCCGTAATGTGATATTATTGTAAGGTTTCAAATTTCAAGTCAATTGGATTTACCGTTTGTCCGGTACAAATTAAAACGCCTAGAAATCGACTTAAATCGGTTTAATTTAAATTGAGCGTTTACAGCCATAACTCGCACAGATGTCCGAATTAGCTTCCGAAACCTGTTCCATTGTGTCCGGAACGCGGGATAAACCCTAGGAATGTCAGTTTCGGCGCGTAAATCGGAGTTCGGAATTTCCGGATGAATAGTGATTGAAAATTCCCTATAAATACACCTAAAATTCACAAATAAAAAAAAATAAAGAGAAACCCTAGTTTCAGCTATGGCCGCCACTATCTTCATCGAAGGCCAGAAAGTGTCGAATTTCATTCATCAATCTCTTCCAATCCACTCAATATTTTCGAAAACTTTCTGAAGCAAAATCGAAGAGCTTCGCAAGACCTTTCCATCCATACGGAGATGATCGTGTGAAGTGGATCATCATGGCTGCAGTTCGAACAAGAAGTCACGGCATTCAAGCACGAAACTCAAGGCGAATTCACGATCGAGCTCGGCCGGTCTGGGGGCACTGGTGCGTGGGGCCACTGGCTTCGAAGTGAAGTATTCTGATCATCTTCTCGGCGACCAAGGAGGTGGTGATAATTGGTTGGAATCGGCGGCTATGGGTTGGGAGGCTTCGTGTTTTTCACGATGGGAAGGGGAAACAAAATTATCGGCCCAGATCTGATGGCAAATGAAATCAAGGGCTCAGATTAATTCTAGGTTGAAAATTGAAAAGATTATTGTAAATTAATATATATTATATCGTACGAACTTTAAAAATTTATATCTTTTTCATACGAGGTCGAAAAAATGCAAACTCAGTTGCGTTGGAATCGTATGGACGAGCACTACGCGATGGAGTTGGATTGGAGTTGTTTGGAGTTAGTGAGAATTTTGGGTAAAATTAAACGCACGTTTAATTTTATTCGAAATAAATCGCTAAAACGGAATTTAAAACCAAGGTGAGAATTTCTCACTCAATCGAATCAGTTTCGATTTTATTTTAAATAGTTAGATTTAAAATATTTGAATGCATGTTTGAATGTTGATTAATATCTACTGATTGTTAAAATAGACATTATACGCCGTTAGTAAGCGGATGTTATTTATTAAAAACATATACCGCGAATATTTCATAAACAGTGAAATTGGTATTATAAATAATATCAATATATATATATATTGGCATATGTATATATTGCAGTTGTTGATTCCCCGCATTTTTTAGCGGATGAGACCCTATTACGCCGTTATTAAGCGGATAATATTTAATAAGAACATATACCGCGATAATTTCGTACTGGAGCGAAATTGGTATTGTGCTAATGTTTGTGGATGCAGGAAAACAGGTTGGAGGGATCCAACTGGATTCCTCAACAGTTTTTATTTGATTTCAGATATTTTGATATTTGATGGATTATCATATTGATATATGATATCGTTGTTGTCGTGATTGACTATTTGGTGTGTAGCATCATTGGACCAAATTTTTGGGATTTTAAAATGATTTTTAAAGTGATTTTTGAAAATATACTATATTTTTGGAATAGATTCATTTTAAATAAATAAACGTTATAATTTTTAATGTTATAAAAATTATGATTTTTGTGAAATACGGTTAAAAACTGATTTTTGAGAATATGATGCTATTGATTTTATAAAATAGTTTAATCGGGATTTTAGAATTATTGTGAACAGTTTAAATATAGGATTTATAAAATTTAATTATTTTATGAATCAAAATGGTGAAATAATAAAGGAGATTAAAGACGTTTTAAAGAATAATATAAATTGAATTATATTAAGAGATTTATAAATGGATATTTATAAATTGAGATATTGAAATTATAAAACGAGTTTTTATAAGTGTTGGAATGAATGGTGAATGAATGTCGTTTATAATTGAGTTATAAACTGGAATAGGTTAATAAGGGAATTTATAAAAGGAAGTTTTTATAAATGAATAGAAATGGAGTTTATAAACGTTGTTTATAAATTCGCAAACAACTTATTTTGATAAGTTAATTGCTGAAACCTATAAATGGAGTTATATTCACATTTTTGACTGTGAATAATCCTTTGAAATAAAAGGCATAGAATTGATGAAATTTGTTAACGTAGAATATTCACGTTTTTGAATAGTGAATAATATGTTAAAGAAATTGTTTTGAATGTGATATTTCAAATAGGATTTAAAACGATCTAACAAAGTTTTAATTGTGTTGAGATTCGAAATCATAGATTTCAACATTTATTGTTGAAATAGACGTTTTCGAGAAATGAAAGGAAATGGTGGACTATAACACTGTTGTTATAGTAAATGATTTCCGAAAGGAAATGTTTTGTATAGTATCGGGATTTATATATCTATTTTAATTTCGAATCCCTATACTAGTGATTTTGGGTTGTCGTAACGATGTTTTACGTAACATTCGTTTTGGCCCAAATAAATATGTTTAAGTGAATGATTTCCTTAAAAGAATGAAATATATACTTAATTTTGATTTAAGTACATTGAATATTTTCCAAGTGTTGAAAATAAATAAAATTTGTGAATTACTTATGAATAAATAAGTATGGAAATGTTTTTCCAATGTGAAAGGAAACGTTTAGAGAATTTATCTTTTTGAAGATAAATTGAAATGGATAATTGAAATGATATGCATGGATATTTTTGAGATATAAATTCACTAAGGAATTTATAAATGAAAGGGGAAACTTGTTTAAAAGTAAATATTGATTTATTTTTGAAGTGTTGAAATAATATATCTAGTGAGGATATTTTGGAAAATAAATAATTTGGAAAATTATTTGGAAACTGGTGATGTGTGCATATCAGTTATAGTTCAATAACCGACTATCAATATTTCCCTTTGAATGGGTAATTGATGTGATTTGTTTGAATGTGAATGCTACACTTATTTTTGAATAAGCGCTCACTATTCGGGTTAACCGGGAAAGGACCATGGGGTCGTATAACCCATTCCGAATATGTGATACGTCGTTGTGAATTGCATTGAAGATCGGTGTTGAAGACCCAGTATTTGCGAGAGCGATAGGATGACCTGTCGATTTACTCTGCACCGAGTAGCTACGGTATAGAGTTCTCCATATGTGATGGTGAATCCGATCAGGATTGTGAATATCCGGATTGCAAGGACTTCTTTGTAAGTGCCTTCGGTTTTGTTCGATCCCGGAACAGACTTGTATGGATTGTGTGTCTGACATTACAAGTTGAGATATAAAGCCGATTTCTTTCAAATATATTTCTGTTGGTGGCGAAGAATTTATTCTTTTAGCTTAGCACCCTTCTCTGAGACGTACGAGCTCAGAGGTTATATAGTTGAATGTTATCAGCGATATATTCCCAATTTGGTAATGTGATATGCTGAGTGATGCTGTAAATGATCATTGTGTTGATTATTGTGATAGGATCGTTTATTTGATCGTCTATCTTTGTGATCATCGTGTTGATCATTTGTTGACCCAAAGCATGGCTTTTGTATAAAGTATGTTTTTGTGGACGTGACTTCGTCGAACCTCACACCCCGGAAATGGTCAAAACAGGAAAGATGCGGCAAGGTTATGAGGGGTAGCACCCTTTAGGGTATGTACATTTCCTTCTGGATAGAGGTGGTATCATGGTATGGAGCCCAGATATTTAACCTATGTGGTTACTACGAATTTATTACTTTGTGGTTGTTGGTTTTCGGGATCCCGTGAGAAAGGTCGTTTACGATCGGGGAATGGCGTGCTCGTGTCAGTAGTTACCCAGTTAGGGGTAACCCGGCCTTGTGTTGGCAGAGTTCCGGTTTGGTTCTCGGGGATGTCTTTCCAGAGGCATTCTCATGTGGCAATGGGAAGTTCCTTGGCCTGATCATTTGTTGGAAATCCAAAGAAACAATACGAAAATTGTACGGTTTTAGTTGTATAACCTGCTATGGAATGTGGCGGTAACCTGCTATTGAACATAGTTAGCTATAGTAGGCATAGTTCGGAATGTCTATGCTGGCTAAGATTTATATTCTACTTTCGAAATAAATTTTTCCTACACTTTGCACTAATAATAATATCAAATGTCTTTTTAAATGCGTATCAAGCATCTTTGACTATCATAAGGAGAAATCTCCTCCGATTCTGCGTTTGCATGTGTGTGTGTGCGGGAGGCCTTATGGTAGTCTCATTTTTAAAAGCATTGCGAATTGAATTTAAAAATATCTCTCTATTTTGATTTTAAAGATAAATAAACTGTTTTGAGTTCTCACACCAGTCACATGACTGACTTGGAGTTTATTGTTTTCCTTCCTAAACTCTGGGTGCCCACCAATTTCCACACGGGCAGTCAAGAGTAAGGTTTATCAGGATATTCTGGATATTCAGGAGTTGCTGGAGGCAAGATGGATGGCATGGCGTATACTAGTATATAGTATTTCTTTTTCCGCTGCACTGTTTGTTGTTGTTGTACACTCTGATGATATGATGTAATGTAATGTATAAAATGTAATAACTGATAGTTCTTTGTTTAAAGATTATTCATTTATTATTATATGTTGTTCCGCTGCGAATTGTGAGATTCTGATGTTATTTTGTTGTTTTCTGTTCCGTCCTATTTTCTCCTGTTTTTCTTTTTCCTCTATTCTCTTTTCTTTCAATTTTAAAATTTTCTATCTTCTTTTCCCTATCTAAATTTTCTATCTTATGTCTTCTCTTCCCTCTATTATCTATTTTCTTCTTCTTTCTTCTTTTTCTCTCTTCTTCTTTTCTTAAATTCTTTTTAAAACCCATAACTATTCAGTTTTTCGGCAACGAAAATCCCCGTACGTTACAATTAATCTCAAAATCATTAGTTACAACGATTAATTATTTTAAATTATTGCAAATCAAAATGATTAATGAATTTTAACATTTTGTTTGACGGAAACACAAGCTCAAGTTCATACGACAGAGTTTTAGGGTTGGAATTTAATAAATGACGATATAGCAAAATTGCTATGGCGACAATTTACAAGTTAAACGGAATATCATGATTTATTTTAATTAATCATTAATATAATAGCTTATGGATTTAAATAAATAATTATTGGCGAGAAACCCATCAGGGTCTCTCTACAAATTTTCCCTGAAAAAAATGGTAATGGATAATATATATATATATATATATATATAGATATATATATTCGTATAGGTTCATAAATATCAAATTAATATGTCATCTATTTCTCAATGGAAATTCAACCAAACATGCAATCAAAAAATTCAACTAACACCTAAGCAACCAATAAACGGTTATCACACCATAGATATGATATAATAAATTTTAATATGAGTTAAACTCAAATTGATTTTCATTTTAGCAGAAACGTTCCGAATTTGGACTAAAACCGAACGATCGTCCGATTTTAGTATAAATTTTCACTTGCTCTGAATTCGGCCAAACTGGTTCCATCACGAATATCTCGACGACACGAGTCCAATGCAAAAAACAACGTTCGAATCCGACCTTGTATGAGTGAGATATACATTTTAGAAGTTATCGATAAGTTTTAAATTTATAAATAACAAATCTATATATATTTACAACTTTACCCCTCACTATTTCTTCGTCAAATCCATGTTCGAACATGCATAGTGATGCTCAAGACATGGTCATGCACGATCAATCCATGATACAGAGCTTCGATGTTCCATTTTGAGAATTGTTTTCGACATTGCGCGCCCCTTCGAAATCTCTACGTGCATATACCCAAATATCCAAGCACAGCTCGCTCAATTGCATCGCGATCTAATGCTCTCCTCATTTCATGCACTGTGCACACGCAAACAATTTCGACGCGAAATCCTACAAAACTTCGGCCACGGCTGCTATTTTCTTCAACGAACCCTAGTCCAAAATCCAATCGCTGAATCGATGTCCAAATCCCCACAAAATCCAACTAGCTCTAAACTGCCACGCAAGTTCACTGTTAAGCCCACCAACCCTAGGCCGAACATCTCCAAACGCACACTAAATAGAAGATCCCCTCGAAATGGGATTTTTTTTAAAATTCATGATTTTTAGATTTTTATTGGATTGGATTTTGATTTTTAAAAATCAATTCAAGCAGCAAAAGCCCTGGTTTTGGTCTGTAGACAACATTATATAGGAGAAAAGTTATGGTCTTGTTGTATGTAAGGGTATGGTTTGACAGTGATGGGGTATGGGATAATGGTATGGTAGCAATGGTGAATATATATATATATATATGTGTGTGTGTGTGTGTGTGTGTGTTATTTTAATTTTAAAAAATTCAATAAAACATACCCATACTCAAAAATCTCGAACTCCAAGCGAGATGTGCCACCTAACGTTCGATATGTTATACACCTATTTCGAACATAATGGGACTAGTCTCAAGCCCCAATTCGATCGTATGCAAAAAATAGCTTTTCGAACCTAATTATTATATCAAGTTTCCAAAATAAATTTCTACGCGTTTCGAACTCGCAGACCAAACGATTCGTCTAATCGCCATGAAATTCGACGACATATTACAATTCACTATTATAGATCCCATGAAACTGGTTTCATCCAAAATCGAGACTATACCCCCAAAAGCTAATTTCACATATTTAAATATCGTTTTATATCTAGTTATCGATATTTATCCAATCAATTTATATTTGTAAATGAATTTACAAATTGAATCCACCAATAGTATTTATTAATAAAAAGGGGTTAAATAAAATCATTAAATCCATTTAGTTAACATTTAGTTCACATTCAAATATCTTAAACATTCCCTATATTTGAATTATAAGTTATAAAATTCCAAAATCCAATTATTCAAATATTTAAAATTAATTAAACATTTAAAATCAAATAAGAAATTTTTTGGATTGTTATAGTAGAGATTGAATGTGGTTTATAAGCAGTGAATAAATGTTTGAATATCACGTTGTGGTATGGGATATTTTTATGATATTTATTCATTTATTCATTGTAGTTAGATGACACTTATGTGACGAGGATAGAGTGGATAGTGTGAGGTGATATACATAGTGATGTACGGCTTCATGCCTATATTTAGTGAGTATGGCTCCATGCCAAATGATGACCAAGACTTTGTGTCTATATGTATTGGTTCTATATGCAAATATTATGATGTACTCCTATTTTGTTTGTTGAAGAGGACTAGATGGCTAGAATCCAACCTAGCGGCCTGATCATGGGGTCTCGCCCCAGATCTATGGCACCTTTTATGTATTCGTGTGTGTGTGTAGCTTCATGCTTTTGTGTCCACTACAACAAAATACCCCTTTTACAATGGGCAATGCCCGTTGTAATAGGGGTTTCGCAACGGGCCTTGGCCCGTTGTATTATGCGATGTTGTAATAGAATAGATGAATTTTACAACGGTTTTTGCCCGTTGCAATAGGGTTCTTTTGCAACGGTTTTGGCCCGTTGTAAAAAGGTCTTTTGCAACTGTATTTGGCCATTGTAATAAATCCTTTTACAACTGTTTTTTTCCGTAGCAAAAGGGTCTTTTGCAACTGTATTTGCCCGTTGTTAAAAAAATTCAAATGAGAAAAAAACTAATGCAATGCATGTGTAAATTAATTAAAACAAAACTATATACTAATGACAACCATATTTATTCATATTTACTAAAAATAGCAAATGAAATTCATATTTCAAAATAATAAAATGATTTATCTATTAACATCATTCATAAGGTTTTACATAGTTACAAAACATCGAATATAAACCTAAACTAACATAACTACTAACTACAATCTTTATTGCTATAAGCAGAGCTATCGAAATCAAAAACCATAATTGCACTTGATTTGGCCAGCCTCTTGAACGAAGCATCTTTAAAAGACCTAGATGAATCCTGTTGCATACAAGTGAACATATTTTATTTAAAGAGCATATGCAGGCATAAACATTATGAACAATGTATACAAGGATATTATGATAATAAAACTAAAGGTGCCAAATAGCACAGCAACGTACAAATATTTTTCTTCATAATAACAAGTTTATGAATCGGTTGTAATTCAATCCACACAGCAATGTACAAATGATGGTATTGTCTAAAGCTAGAAGCATATATACTTGAGTAGTGACAATAAAACTTCAAATTTCTAGTTAAGTATTGTTGCTTATTTGATGGATCTATGACAAAAAACAAGACTAAAATCCAATTATATAGTTGAACTTACTAAAATGCATCAAATCAGATAAAATAAATAAAAGTGTACCTCTTATGTCTTAACTAAAATTCATATTTTTCCTTCCAACCTAAAAGTCTGAGTGAATTATCTTCCAAGGGAACCTGTACCAAAATATAAAATTCTCAGTGATTATATATTTGCAACCACATATCTGCTCGACATCAAAACACTTCAACATATCAACAGCAACATCGAATACCCTCATCACTTAACACTCTGCAATGGAAATTACATATAACGACATAGTTCAAAGGTTCTTTTAATTTTTTGCCATCATACTTAAATTGTACGTACAATCGAGTTAAAAAATATTAGGAGTGGAATAAAATGTACACATAATGAGTATAATTATGCAGTATTCTTACATGTACACCTCCTAAATGATATAATTAACAGTAATTAATATTTAATTAGTGCATAATGTATAGAGGTAAAGCACTCACAAAACATCCACCATAAAGTGCAATCGATGCAGAGTACAAAGGATGATGAGGGACATGACATAGTATACCATCATCATCCGACCTTATTAACAATTGCATCATCATGTGGACCTGAATGATAAAAGTATTGATACTACATAACGGGAAGACCAAGTAAAACAGAATTAACAAAAGAAAAGAGAGAAAATATTTATAGCCTAAGTTGCTCCATCGGTCACGAAAATATCATCGGCGTTTGCTGGAAATCGATCACGCGCATGAATTGCAGCTGCAACTAATTCTCTCAATCCTTTTACGCCCTATTTCAAAACATGTGTTGGAAGGATAAATTCTGTTATAAGAGCTTTTTAAAAAATTATAATAATTGTATAAAGTGGGACTAACATTCTGATGTCGTAAAATAATAACGAAACATGAATAATATACCTGGCAATGACTGTAGGCGCTAGTTGATTTTTCAGGAATAAGATCGACGATTTCACGTGCTCTTACTATGGCGTCTGGACTGCAATCACACCATAATTTGTGCTATAAATTTCAAAAGTTTATATCCATAACTTTCAAGTTTCACCATTCCAAATTTTCTGTAGATTAATTATATTCTAGTGTTTGGTCAGATCAACGTTGGTCTTTTGAGAATTCACTTTTAGATAAAAAATTCTATGTAGTGTCTCTTAATCATTCCCCAATGTGTCTATTGCTGAATATCAGGTTGTGATAATTATTAATTTAGTCCGACCTTGCTGAAAACGTGAGATGAACTCCAAACTTATGCCTGTATAAGGAGCAATATGCTCTGTCATTTTATTTAAGTCCAAAAAACTGAGTTTCACAACTAGGATTTGTGTATATTTTCCTTAGTACACACTATGATATACCATTGATTAAATAAATCAGACAAGTTTATATCCATTGACCTCTCGTCAAGAGCATTTTGTTCCTGTCAGCTTCGCTGACTCGTGGGAGCTTTCAATGCAACATTTTTCTCAAGTGCATATTTTTACTTTGCTCTCAATAGTACGGAGGATTTCATGTAAAAAAACTAGGACAAATAGCTTGTCATACCCGAATAAAAAACGAGTTTCCTCCGTATTCAATAAAATTGGACATTCGCATGGTGCAAGAACCTGCAAGAAAGAAAATGTTTAATAGCTCCATCCATGCTTTCAAGGAGAAGTCATGACTCTCGGAAATTATACATTCCTCACGAAAAAATGATATTGGTTTCTGACCAAAGCCTTGTGGATTATCGATGTTGCAATAGTGTATCTGGATAAATAAATTATAAACAAATATAATGAAGGGTTGTAGGGATATTTTTATATTTTTACAGAGAAAATATGGAAGAAAGTACTTCATCATAAGGTTGTGAACTAGGCTTTTCCTTCATCTCTTCCTGCACTTGCTACAATCAGAAAAAGAGATGATGGCTCTCGGTTGAAATAAAATCGCAACATCACATGAATCGCCTTTGCGACCCCTCGCCAAACCCGATCTAGTAATCACCACGCTGCCAACAGTCACTGCCCGTGCGAACTCCTCCAACCTCGGCCACAACCGAATCGAACATCCCAAATACATCACCGTGACCTGAAAGTGAACTTAAAATCATATCAATAGTTTCCAAAACGCTGCCAGCATCATGTGCAATCGTGCGCGCTTCATTCGATCGCCAGCAACCCCTTATTCGTCGTTCAAGGATGAGGCCTCTTCTAGTCACCACACAGCGACTTCAACTCCCTTTGGATGTCAAGCAGCGACGCGTTGCGCTAGTTTTTTACTTTCTCTGCCGATAAAATGATTTAAGGATTTGGGGGAATTGTGGTTACGGGCTTTGATTTTTGATTTAGGGATTAGGCTAACAAAGTTGAGGACACGGCTCTAAAATTAGAGGGTTTGGAGGGATTTTTTCTTCGTTGGAGCCAAAAATTTGGTTATGGAGGGAAAATTTTGAGATTGTATCCCGTTGTTTTAAAAATTGATTATCATGATAAATAAATAACTATCGTTGTGAAAGATATATATAGAGGAAGAATTTCGCTATGAAGGGAAGTGGATGACTAATTCCATCAACCAACTATTATTTTGAAATTTATTTAATATGATAAGTTAAATAATATGTATAGTAACTATTTCTTAATTATTAATTATTGCTTCTTAATTATTTATTATTAATTCCAAATTATTAGTTCTTAATAAATGGTTATATAATATTAATTATTTGAAATTTAATTGCTATTTATTAATTATTACTTACTAATTATTTTATATTTCAAAATAATTATTAATTTGTAAATATTTGAAAATTTATATTAACTATTATATGAATTTCTTAAATTACTTTTTAAAATTAAATATTACTTCTGAATCATGAAACATTAATTATTTAAAATTAATTGTTTAAAATTAATTGTGAATTATTAATTGTTGCTACTTACTTTTAATTGAATATTAATTTATTAATCGTAATTATTAATTATTAATCATTTGATAGTAATTATTAATTTCAAATTACTATGTATTAATTTTTATATATTAATAACTAATTATTACTTTCTACTGCTTATTTATAATTGAATATTAATTATTAGATGTTAATTATTAATTATTAAATTTACATCGAAATTTGTAAAATATATATTATAAGTTAGATATAATAAGTGAAATTTATATTAAATATGACATGAATTTCTTGAAAATTAATTTTTATTAAAATATTAACATTACGTCTTAATTATTATTAATTATTACTATATTACTTCTTTTTTTTTGCAAGGCAAGCCGGTTTTATAGTGGACCGTCCACTGTTTATTACGAACGTAATAAAAGTTGAAGTACAAGAGTAAGGTAAAAAAACCTTAACTACTAAGAAAAAGAAAATACAGCACAGGAGTGTGGCAGAGAAGCCACAGCTACTAAATGAAAAACCAAAACAGAATTACTCCTCCGAAGAGGAAAAATCTCCATCATCCATAATATCCTGAGAAGACACCAAAGGAATATCCCCCAAAAGACCAGCAAATGGGCGAAAAAGGGCAGCAAGTAAAGGAACATATGCAACAGTATCAGGAGAGTAAATGAAGGTACAATCCCAGGAAGAGCTGGCAAGCAAGGTAGAATTCGTACTCGCAAAAAGACCGTCCACATCAAGGATTAATGAATCACCAGAAGGAATGTAATAAAGGCATCTTAGGTCCAGAAGATCATCAGAAACGAATCTAAAGTAGGAATTAGTTAAGGGATTAAATCGCATATCTGAAAGGTGATCAACCCAACACCTCTCAACCTCATCCCAAACAACAGAAAGTCTAGGAGGAACAGGATCAAGGGCGGCAACAGGTAACACAGAACCAATACCCAACATAGGAGATGAGGAGGCAGGCTCAGCAGAAGGAGCGGAAGGCGGCCCCGAGACCGGAATAGGAGCAGCCAGAGGAGAGACAGCAACTTGGGTACCCATTTCCTAAGTGAGGGGCGAGGCAGAGGAATCTTAGGAGCAGCAGCGGAGGAGACAGGATGCTTACAGGCGATAGCTAAGTGGCCAAAAGAATTACAGCAAGTACAAATATCAAGAACCCAACCGTATCGGACACGAATCTCCACAACATGCCCAACAGCTAGCTGAACAGGAATTGAAGAAGGGAGAGGCTTATCAGGGGAAATCTCAATCAGAGCCTTAGCATACACCAATTTTTCACGAGCGACAGTATTAGAATCAAAACATTTTAATTTTCCTACGTTACAAGCTAGCCAGTTCAAACCAAGCAAAGGTTAAAGAGCCGAGGGGATTTGCCAAAAATAAACCCAAACAAGGATAGAAAGTACTTGCTCACGAGCGCTAGCCACAGTCGGGGACCAAGGCATAATAATAAATGGTTGCCCATCAAAAAAGGAAGGCTCGGCCTCAAGGATAAGACGGCGTTCCTCGGGGGATGAAAATTTTAGAAAATACATGGAGTCAACCTGCTTTACACGCAAACCACCACGAAGCTTCCATGTCTTACGACAAATAGTAACCACATCAAGAAGGCGGTGCTTAGGATCCAGAAAGAAACCCACAAGGTAATCCGACCAAAAGTCCATACCGGCCTGCATCACAATAGGAGGAGCGACCATCACTCCATCCTACTCAATTATTTCAAAATCAATCGGAATGTAGTCTCCCGCATTGCGGGGAAGAGAGGAGAATAGCGAGGTCCAGGTTTTAGAGCCAGCTAGGGCAGGGGAAGTTGATGTTGCAAGATGCACAGTTTCGTGGGAGATACCTACAGAAACAGGCCCATCCAAATAAACTGAACATTTATATCCACAGTCTTTATCACAAGCATTAACACGAGCATCATCAGTGCATTGCCCAACACCAGGCGATACAGCAAAATCTAAAGTATCCAACATATCATTAACACGAGCACTATCAGGGTCAAGAGGTGTATCACCTGAGACATTCACATTTAAACCTATTTCGGATTTCCCAGATCCACTTTTCAAATTTCCAGATTGTCCCAATACAGCACAATCAACACGACACGCAACAAGAGAAGGGGCGTACTCACCAATCGCGCTCGTAGGCAGTGCAGTAACAACAGGAAAAGGGACCGCAGTAGGCACAAAAATCGGCACCACCGGACAATCAAGAGGGTGAATGGCAGGAGCTAGAGGAGATGGCCGAGGAGCGGGCAAAGGAGGGAAATCAACGACTGAAAGGAGAGGAGGTGAGGGACGTAACTGCGAAGACGGCATAGCACTGAAACTACGACCAGATCTAGTAGTAGAGCGAAGGGGGGAAGGAGCGACTGGGAGGGGGAGATGGAAAACAGGCATTCGAGGAGGGAGGAAGGGGCGAGGAAGGTGGGGGGAAAAGGAAAAACGAGAAGAAGGTCAATGGGAGGAGAAGCAAAACCATCGGGAAAGGAACGAGTTGCAGTAGCCTGTAGCCATTAACGAGGTAGTTGTAAGTGAATATAAATTATTAAAATTTAATTACTATATATACAGGTTACCAATTATTATTTAAGTATTATATATTTAATTATTATTTGCTATTAGTTTTTTATTAATTAGTAATTAATTTTAATAGATCATTATTATTATTTAATATTATAAACCATTTTAAAATGGGTGTTGTATAGGGCATCTATTACAACGGTCCTGAATGGACCGTTGTAATAGCCTTCTATTACAACGGGCAACAAATGCCCGTTGTAAAAAAGGGCCTTGTATAGGGCATCTATTACAACGGTCCTGAATGGACCGTTGTAATATCCTTCTATTACAACGGGCAGCAAATTCCCATTGTAAAAAGGGTGTTGTATATGACATCTATTACAACGGTCCTGAATGGACCGTTGTAATAGCCTTCTATTACAACGGGCAGTAAATGCCCGTTATAAAAAGGGCATTGTAATAGGGTATTTTTGTTGTAGTGTTCGTGTGTTCACCCCTATGTCCACTAGGCCAACATTTCATTACCTATAGGGGCAAGTGTAGTGTCGTGACTTATTAGTCCTTGCATTGACGAGCACACCAGTGGATACATGTCATGATGACTATGGAGGTAACTAAGACTGTAGAGACTCTATGTCTCTGGAGCTTGCTTTGTGCTATCAGTCTCCCTTTTGGTACTAATGGATAAATAGGTTGGCATATACTATTGATACACCTCACTAAAGTATGGTTATGGGTTTGATGGCCCATATAGTGCTATACATATGACTCTACTTGGGACTTCGTGTCTGTCGTATAGTCATATCCTGCCACGATATTTTCAAATAGATATTATACAAGGAGATGAGATTATGCATGTGATATATGTCCATTATATTGTGGATTCTCATACATATTGATAGAAAACCTATCCTATTTTATATGTATTAATAATAATATTTTATATATTGAAATTGAGAGATATATTTAGGCATTGTTTCATGCTAGCCTGATTATACTTGGTGATATATCTCATCTACTGATATTTTTGATGAGTTTTATATATGTATAATTCATTCATTTCTGTTAATTCCGTTATGTCTGATTTGATGTATTTCTATATAGGTGATGACAACTTTGATACCAGAGCTGGTTACTTTGTATGGTTTGATTTATTTTATGACATGAAGCTTTGATGGTTGTCTACGATAATATAACTGTGTTACATATGCATATGTTTTCATAGTATTTATATATGTCAAAATGTAATATGATGATTTGAGAATCTCAGGAAGTATTATCTTATTATCATTCCTCGTTTATATCGGGTTACCTATATAATAGATTCTTGATTAGACATAGTTTGACCCATGTGATATATATGTAATACTCCGGTCAGTCCGAGACATTTTAGGTATAAGGATGACATGACCAGCATTTGTTTTATTCGGCTTAGAGGAGTCATATATTAGGATGATTACACGATATTTGTGTGACATTGATTCATTGTATATATATTTGTTACATATTGTATATTGATTATTCATCACAATACATTGTTATATTTGGCTTTTGAGTTAAGTTGCAGCCTTATTGTATTTTTGTATTATATTATATGTTATTGTTGTAATTCTGACTCTATGCTCTTTGTGATGTACTATATATTATGTATTTTTCTGCCGTGGAAGAACACATGTTTATTTCTTTGTACTGATACTGTGTACATATATTTTAGATGTTTATTTGATGTTTTAATACGTACTAGTGTTAGTCCATAGGAATATTCACGTATGTACCCTATATAGCCTCATTCTCTGTATTATTTGATGGTATTTACTCTGTAGTACTCTTGGATAGTATGAGTATAGAGGTAGGGTGTATTAGATTGTGTTACGCAAGAGCTTTAGTTGAGGTGACGTGTTGTTAATGTCAGTATTACCAATTGAACAATCTTCTAGTCTAGTTGTTATGGTAAATGTTGATTATAACATCGATAAACACGTACTGTAAAACGTTTGGGCATCTTATCGCTTCTTGCAAGCATCCTCTTGTCCTTTTCCATTGCTAAACATTGAAAAAGTTGAAGTTAAACTTCCTATCGGTAAAAAGATTCTGTTTCCAGAAGTTATGAAGCGTGTTTGGGTTTCGAAATGCATATCCCTTTACCGGAGATGGTCCTACTCTAGGTAGCCCTAAGCCAATACCGTCAAGCACTTCTCAAGCTTTATCGTCCCCTTATAGCTTGGAATTTTACAAGGAAGACATAGGTCCATGATGTGACCAGATTTGCCATTCCCCAATGTCTCAAGTTTACTTTATAGGCGTGTAAATATTAGATTTTGATTTTTGAACTTATGTTAAATTAGATTTAGTCAAAAATGTCTACATAATTTTAGACTATATGTAAATAAGATTCATTCGATAACTTCTATAAAATTTTAGACTTATATATAAATTAGACTTAGCCAAAAAATCTACAACTATATGTGAATGGATATAAATCCCATTATCCATGCGTGTGCATACACACACACACATACTATGAGAAATGCGGATTACAGATCTTAAGGCTAAGATTAACACTAGAGCGGGGGTGAATAGTGTTAATCAAGAATTACTAAATCTTTTTGAATTTATGTTAATTTAGACATAAGAGTATGCAATATACAGAAACAGGAATAATCACAGAAACAAACACAGATGCAGAAATAAAATAAAAGCAGTAAAGGAAAGAACACATCGGATTTTATACTGGTTCGGAGTTACCCTACATCCATTCCAGCAACACAAGTACGGATTTCCTTTCAGCAACAATCGTACAATTACACCCTCAGTTTTAAGGCTACGAGGTACACCCTCCGGAATTTCGATCCTTTGGGTAGAGATACTTGATTTCCGGGCCATAACTTTACCCAATTGATTTATCAAGGCTACAATCACACCTTTTCCCTTTTGATTGATTTCTAAGGCAACAATCACACCTTTTCTCGCTTAATAGATTACAAAGAAGTCTATAACTCTGAATAGCACTGAGAATCTTGTAGAGATAGTGATAGAGAATCAAACTAGAAGTAATCGAGTATGATTCAATGTTGATTTCAGCAGAGTAATGATAAGAATATGTACCAAGAAATGAGGAAGAAGAAGAGGAGTGAAAACCAGAAGAAAAAAAAGTGATTAAAAATTCGTTGAAACTGACCCCTATTTATAGAAGAACAACAACCATGACCATTCATGAAGAGTTATGGTGAATAGACACTTCTTTTGAAATTTGAATTTTTGAACCAAACTGTCACCATGTCGACATGGTCATGCTAGGCATGTCAACTTCCCAAAGGATTTTATGGTGTTTTGATTTTCTTTGAAAATAACTTTTATCTTATATAAAAACTATTTTAAACTTTATAAATATACTTGACTATAGTTAAAATTCATAAGCAAATATAGAGAATAATATATATAGATTTTAACAATAATTTTATATTTAAATTTAAGTATAAATATTTAAAAGTTAAATATATTATTTAAAAAGATAGTTTAAAATCAGGAATAATTTGACTTTGAAAATAAAGATGTTTTTGAGGCTAAAATTATCTAAAATCAGGATCGAGGGTTTTGAATCCTTTTAAAAGGAAAGTTTTGAAATCATTTTGAAAACAAGATAATTTTGTAAAATCCTTTGAATTAAAATTAGTGGATACAAAACAATGTCCTACTAGATTTTCGTAGGTTCCATCCTACTTAGGGTTTCATCCCTTTAACGGGCTCGAAGTGGATTCCATTCCATGAATAAATTGGATTTTAAGATGCCAGTTCTTTTCTATGAGTTTTAACAAAAATTCCTAATAATAAAAATATTTATCCTTGAAATCTTGAACTCTTGATAATCTTGATACTCATGAGTCTTCTATCTTGATATCTTGAATCTCTATACTGTACAGTCTTCATTCTTAGTACCTGCATGGTTAAATACTGCATATACATATATATATCTAAACTTATAATGTTAGTATTTATATTTTATAATCTATTCTAAGGTTGTTGTCATCAAAACCATCATCTCACGGACTAATAATCTCCCTTTTTTGATGATGACAACCTTTGTTTATAAAATATCATTTCTATCCTAATAACTCCCCCTAAAACTAACAACTCCCCCTTAATCTATACCTAACTACCCTATTTTATATTTCTCCCCCTTTGTCATCTACAAAAACTAACTCCAAACTATATTACTCCCCCTTAATCTAATACTATATGACATGTGATTATAATGATAGTGTTATCATAAATAATCAACACTTAACTCTAAAAACTAAAACTTAATCCTAAATTACTAACTATCCTAACTAAGAATTTATTATAATACTTATAATAGTTAGAAAAATATAAGAACATAAATTATTTACTAAGTATATTTCAACACACTCATTAAAACCAATCATGTCAGACAAGTCAGACAAATCAATCAAGTCAAACAAGTCAATCAAAACATATCAAACAAATCAAAAACTAATAATCCTATATTATAAAACAATACTACAAACTCCTCCTAAATAAAATACACTTGTTATGTATTCATGTATGCAATATGTAGTTTGTAATGCAGTATGAAATGCATGACATATGCAATGTAGCATGAGATAATATGCAGAATGAAGTGCAACTTGTGATGCAAATAATTATGATATGCATTGTAATTTATGATGTAATATGCAATAAAATGAGATATGAAATAGGATGCATAATGATATGTAATATGAAACAAAATGATAATTAAGTAAAAATAATAATATGCAGAATGATATGATGATATATATATATATATACATACTACAGTAAGTGACATCCAAATTATAAGATAAACATGAGTAATAAGTAATATCTAATTGACAAGCATATATATATATATATATATATATATATATATATCTTTGTGTGTGTGTCTATATATGTATGTATACATATATCAAACTATTTATTATACTTCAACTATAAAAAGGTAAAACACACCAATTACTAGACTTAAGTTAAGGAAACTAATGAATGGGACTAAAAGAGTTGTAAAGTATGATTTTGAAGGTAATAAGTGATATTAAAACTATAACACAATTGTGAAAGTTAGTAATCAAACTTAATATTAAAATCAAATGCTAAGGAATAAGGATTTATACTATATATGATAAAATATGGTTTTTATAAAGATTAATATTCTCCTTATTTAATTCTTTTTTCCTTAAAAATAAAAATAAATTATTATTGGTTTAAATATTTAAAAACATGTTTAAACTTCTTTTAAATTTATAAAATATCATAATGAAATAAAATAAACATGTGTTATATTAAGCCTCTTACTTTTAAAAAAATTAATTAATTACTAAAAAAATTTAAACATGAAATTAAAATTTTTAATAAAATTAGAAAATAATTTCTAAAAAAATAGAGAAAAATACTTAATTTAAATATTATTTTTACATAATCTAAAGTCTCAAACAGAAAAGACAACATTTACAAAATGGTATAAAAAGTTTTTGCAATAAAATATATTAGAAACTTTATAAAACAAAAACTATAGCTTTTACCAAATGATGTGTAAAGTTTCTGAAACTCTACAGCGTTTCAAAGCACATAAATGCTATAAAAACGAATTTGCAGTACTTATAAAATATTACAGAAGAAAATAAGCATTATAGAAATGCTATCTAAAATTTCGGTCATGTGATGTGGTGCAATCTTATTAATTGAAGAAATATATAAATAGAACCTTATTCTAACATTCTAAATTTATTCTATTAATTTTTTAAAGATATAAAATTAGTATCTTAAAAAAAATAGAGTATTAGAAGTAAAAATAACATTAGAAAAGTTGAAATCATGAATGAAGGTATGTTTTTCTACTTAGTATAGTTGTAATAAATTAGTTGTAGATTTTGTTTGAAAGAAAACGCATTTTAAAAGACTTAAAAAAATTTAGACTTGTACATCGATATTTATATTATGGTGTGTTAATATATGGACCAATATATCAAAACTTATAAAAGAGATAAACTTCTATACCTAACTAAATGCATAGATATATATATTCCTAAATGCAACAATAAAGATGAAATAATAGTAACGCGTACCAATTTTTGCACTCCATCTTTCTAACTTTGTTGTTCTTCCATTGTCGTGAGTCACACATTTATATCTTTTAGAATTTGATGATGAGATCTTCTCTATTGCGACGGGCTTGATTTTCTGATCATCGTAGTATATTCATTTGCTGAATTTGGAGACCGTATGAGAAAGACATAGATGATTTAGTAGATCGACCAACTTGGCGCCAAAACTTTTAATTTGAATTTTAAATGAATGGACACTTCAACCACTATAAATAGGCCCAACGGTCACCACTTTTCATTTTAATTGCTCTTCTTCTTCTTCCCGTTTTTCTATATACTATCAAACTTCTAGAGGGCATATCTCCTTCGTTTTTTAACGGAATTGGATGAAACCAGCGGAAAATCGAAGAGGAAGGCAAGGGCTACGATCTAGTAATATTTTGGTGTTGAATTTGGATGGTATTGTGATGCAACAGGCCGAACAGTATAAGAAATATAGAAGATCCCGTACACAGTTTTTCAGTTTTGGATAGCCAACTTTAAACTGTCATATTTCACTTAGTTTTGATCGAAATTTGATGATCCACCCATCAAAACGACCGCGAGAACAAGAACTACAATCTTGAAAAGGAGTGGGAACCAAATACTCAAATCTATGGATGCAATTTGAAGAATACCTTTGACAGTTTTTCCTTCTTTTTCTCTTTGTTCACCAAAACTTCATTTGACCATAACTTGGTCATTTCTTGACGGATTCACACGAAACTAGTGGCATTGCAAAGCAGATGGAGAGAAATACTATATCAAATCAAGTTGTAGATGAGAACCAAAAGTTTTGTATTGATATGGTACCTATTTCTTTATCGATTTCCAATATATATCCACTTGTTCTTCTTGATCGATAAATGATTATCTGATATCTTTTAACCAACAGTCATTAGACATAATTCTTCACCTGCAACATAAAATAACCTTTTAAAGAATCAAGTGACTTTTTAAAATAACTAAATATAGTTTTAAACAAAAATTTCATGATGATTCTGTGACATATTCATATGAAAATAGGGTTAGTAAAATCCCCAAAAACAGCCATTTTAAAAACTTTTTTCAAAATTCAGATTATGAAAACTTTGAAAGCCTTGCTCTGATACCAATTGTGAGAAATACAGATTACGGATCTTAAGGCTAAGATTAACACTAGAGGGGGGGTGAATAGTGTTAATAAAAAATTACTAAATCTTTTTGAATTTATGTTAATTTAGACACAAGAATATGCAATATACAGAAACATGAATAATCACAGAGACAAACACAGATGCAGAAATAAAATAAAAGCAGTAAAGGAAAGAACATACCAGATTTTAAACTGGTTCGGAGTTACCCTACATCCAGTCCGGCAACACAAGTACGGATTTCCTTTCAAAATCAATCGTACAATTACACCCTCGGTTTCAAGGCTACGAGGTACACCCTTTAGAATTTCGATCCTCTGGGTAGAGATACTTGATTTCCGGGCCTTAAGTTTAACCAATTGATTTATCAAGGCTACAATCACACCTTTTCCCTTTTCATTGATTTCCAAGGCTACAATTACACTTTTTCTCGCTTAATAGATTACAAAGAAGTCTATAACTCTAAATAGCTCTGAGAACCTTGTAGAGATTGTGATAGAGAATCAAACTAGAAGTAATCGAGTATGATTCAATGTTGATTTCGGCAGAGTAATGAGAAAAATATGTATTAAGAAATGAGGAAGAAGAAGAGGAGTGAAAACCGAAAAAAGTAATTAAAAATTCGTTGAAACTGACCCCTATTTATAGAAGAACAACAGCCATGACCATCCATGAAGAGTTAAGGCGAATAGACACTTCTTTTGAAATTTGAATTTTTGAACCAAACTGTCAGCATGTCGACAAGGTCATACTAGGCATGTCGACATCCCAAAGGATTTTTTGTGTTTTGATTTTCTTTGAAAATAACCTTTATCTTATATAAAAACTATTTTAAACTTTATAAATATACTTGACTATAGTTAAAATTCATAAGCAAATATAGAGAATAATATATAAATATATATATTAACTATAATTTTATATTTTAATTTAAGTATAAATATTTAAAAGTCAAATATATTATTTAAAAAGATAGTTTAAATCAGGAGTAATTTGACTTTGAAAATAAAGATGTTTTTGAGGCTAAAATTATTTAAAATCGGGATCGAGGGTTTTGAATCTTTTTGAAAGGAAAATTTTGAAATCATTTTGAAAACAAGATAATTTTGTAAAATCTTTTGAATTAAAATTAGTGGATACAAAACAATGTCCCACTAGATTTTCGTAGGTTCCATCCTACTTAGGGTTCATCCCTTTAACGGGTTCGAAGTGGATTCCATTCCACGAATAAATTGGATTTTAAGATGGCAGTGTTTTTCTACGAGTTTTAACAAAAATTCCTAATAATAAAAAAATACTTATCCTTGAAATCTTGAACTCTTGATAATCTTGATACGCATGAGTCTTCTATCTTGATATCTTGAATCTCTATACTGTACAGTCTTCATTCTTAGTACCTACATGGTTAAATCCTGCATGTACATATATATCTAAACTTATAATGTTAGTATTTATATTTTATAATCTATTCTAAGGTTGTTGTCATCAAAACCATCATCTCACGGACTAACACACACACACACACATAATACACGCGTTTATATTTATACTTGGTTAACTTATCATACCATATATGTCAATATGACTTTTCACATACCTAAAATGATAAAACATAAAACACCTAATTGATATGATACACGTATGTTATATTTAAACTTTATTGTCTTGTCATGTCATATATGTCAATGTGACTTTTCACTACTTAAAATAATAAAAACACCCAACTAAAATATAACAATATTTTAAAACTCTAAACAAGATTAAAAGCTAACTAAGTGTTTGTATATGCCCATCTAAGTCCTAGGTTGGGTTATTTTGAAATTTACGTCATTTTACCCATCGCCAAATGGGGCTAACCCAACATGAGCTTCTTGTTATTTGTGTTACATTGATGTCATACTTAGTAGAGCCGGGCCTGGCCTAGAGATTCAAGGCCTGCTATCCTAATGTGTAGCAGTTAAAATCTGCTCTGTTGCCATGGTGATTAGTAGTTCATAGACTTTACCACATGTATATAACACTATAGAAGAAATGTGATAAGAAGGTGAAGATACAAATTGAGGTATGTTTTCAATACCTCGTATTATACCATTTAGTATTAAATTTTAAATATTAGCATTTGGAAATCATGTACTTTAGTGTGATATTTTATTTTCACCAGACTTTGTGTTTGACCCTCTCTATGTTGTCCATTTTCTTATCTATTCCTTGAATAGGATGACTAAGAGGAGGGATTCTGCTAGTTGGAAGCAAATTCTAGGGCAAAAGGCATTATCTCTACTATTATATCTATCCTGTACTTTTGGTTATAGAAATGTGAGAATATATGTGCTATAAGATATGTTGCATTTGGATTAGATGTACAATTTGAAATCCATGTGTTCGAAGTATGATATACTTCTATGTTGGAGCTTATTACTCATTTTCTTATATGATATGCACTTAGCCTCATAAATGTTTATATCGATATTATACTTATTTCTTCCGCTGTGGGATTTAGTATGTATGTTAAGACAGATGTGCTCTAGTTTTTTTAAATACTACCTTACATACCGTCATCCATAATACTTATGAAATCCAAATTCCATTTATCCATGTGTTATAGGTGGCACTAATGATGGGTAATTATAAAGGAACCATGGCAGTCTACAACGAGAGAAATAAGCGGATTTCACACAAAAAATCCTATTTGGATCATGGTTGACCTATGAAATCTAATAGATTTTACTAGGTCCCATCTAGTTTTAAATAAAATCATATTTTATTAACACTATCTTAATTTTATTAATTAATTCTAAATTAATTTAGTGTGAGATATGAAAAGGTTGAATATATCAAATACATTCATACTTTAAATTATATGACTAACATGCTAAACATAAAACACGTATAATTAACAGATGACAATATATAATAATAACAAACTAAATCTATATGCAACCACATCAAGGTCTAATAGGGAAAGGGACGAAAGGATAGTATCCTTGATTAATTCCATCTTTCATCTTCAGCAAATTTAATCAATACAACATTTAATTAACATGCAGGAGGTGTTATGACATAACTAAAATGACATAAATAGCAAACAATAATATATATATATATATATATATATATATATATATATTATTAATTCAATTTTAAATTGTTTGATAAAAATGAAAAGGTTTTAAGACATGCCTTAACAATATGAAATACAAATAATAATGGTTTATACACATATGCATGCAAACGTACATGATGGCGCACGCATGCACGGACGCACGCATGCACTTGCACACACGCACATATATTTATTTATTTAATGATTAATCTAAAATTTGCCAATTAATTCAAAATAAACTTTCATACTGCATTAAAATTTCCAAAAGTATTTGCAAACATACATACACTTGAATTAATCGACAAAATAATTTATATATATAAATTATAAGTTTCAACCAGATGAATTTTAGTTTTTTTAGTATCACAAACCAAAGTTGAACATAACAAATTAAACAAGATATTAACAACCTTTGAAATATTTAAATAAGGACATTTGAACCATTAAATTGTGTAACGTATTTGGAATATTACTGTAAAAAATTTAGAACTTAGATTTATAACCAAATAATATATTAATCATAGGTAAACTTCTGCTTAATTTATCAGATTAAGAACAAACCAATTCATTCAACTAAGTATTCAAATTGCATGATTATTTTCAATTTAACGTGAAGTAACAACATGTGCGTATAGAGTTTTTGTTTCAGTTTTAATGCAAATAATATGTACTTACAAACTTTTAGATCTGGATAAAAATTACACTATGATTGGAGAGTTTAAATATAGATCTATAATTAAAACATTTCAAGAAAAATGAATGAGAAGATTTATTTTAATGAGAGACAAGAAACCTTTACGCACTAATGTGAATCAAATTGTAAGGGTGTAACAACCCGATATTTTCAGCCATTCGCATCCGCACATGTCGAACTTGAAGTGCTCAAAATACCGCGTTGTAAATAAATTTGGAGCAAATAAAATATAATCACAGAATCACAGACACAGAAATATCAGAATAACTCGCAGCGGAAATAAAAATACCATAGTAGTTCATGAAGCTACTATAACAAGCTCTCAAAAAAAATACATAATATTAGTCTGAAACATATACAATAGAAATCTCAAATACATAGAAGTTTATAAATACCAGAGCTGAAATAGAACGACGAAAACTGAAAGGAAATAGATAGCTAGACAAGCAGAATCTCCAGCGATTCCTAGCTCCAGAAACGAAATCCAAAGCTAAGCTATAAATACTCAGGCTGACCCGAGCGTAAAGTAAAACACAAAACACTCGAGTCAGGACAATATATACTTATATAATGTAAACCAACTCAAGTGAACTGTAGTAGAAATGCACAATAACTTAAAGGATGCTTGGGATCGCCCATCCTTTAAGAATCAGCTAAACTATAAATTAAATACATCCCGTGGTTAAAATTTCAAAATGGTATTTTATACTTCAAAATAAAATATCATTTCAAAATTCAATATCATTCAAAATCCATTTCATAATATCAAAATATAATATCTTCCAAACCACATTCATTTTTATTTAATTTAAATACCATTACAAAACACATTTCAAAATAGTTTATATTTCGAAACAAATTACTTCCTTTTAAATCATAAAATGAAGTTATTATATTTAATAATTAAATTATTAAATTTCCAAAATTTTAAATCCTTTCAAAGTTCATTCATTCCCTAAAATTTATCAAACAGTGAAAATTCACCTTTTCGCAGCATTTAGACAATGCTATAGAAAGTTACTTTTAAAACAATTCAATTTAACAAAAGACAACATTTAAATGCTATAATAGGGTTACTTTAGTTCAAATAAAACCTTACTTAAATTCAGCAATTATAGCCCTTACTTAAATTTAGCCATTTAGTTCATTTCTATCAACTACAACATTTACAAATGACGTAATATCATTTACATTAGAAAATAATAGCATTTCAAAATTGCTATTAATTAAATTCCAAATATTCAATATAATTTCCCAAGCAATTAAATTTTTATTTAATTCATTTTTAACTTATAATTATACATTTTCACTTTTAAAACAATCATTTAAATACCCTTATATTCATGATTTTATAAAGTTCAATTTCCATTCAAAATCAAATTTAATAATAATTTACTTATTAAAATTCCAACATTAAATTTTAAATTCATTAAATTAAATTTAACTTAACACTTAAGGTTAAATTTTCAAATATAACTCAATTTCATTTTTATTTACTTAACTTAAAATTCACTTTTAAGCCAAATTCACAAATTTCCAATTTTAGTTATATTTCAAAATTTCAACTTAAATATTCATTCATTTCACCTTTTAACTTTATAAAAAAATCATTATATATTATAAAATCATTTTAAATTCTTTTAATTCAAAATATCATAAATTTATCATATTTTCATATTTAATTTAAATTCCATTTATCACCAAATTATAATTTCCAAAATAACTCACATTTCAGATTTTTTAATTTTACAATTTATTTATTTCATTTATAAAATTTTAGAAAATCAATAATGCTTTACAAAAATCATTTTTTTATCAAATTTACATCAAAATATTATAATATTTACATTTCTAAAATATTTTAAAATTTTAGAAAAACATATTTTAACAACGGGTCTGTATTTCATTTTCTAGCCTAGGTAAAGTGATACGGGTATATATCATTTCAACCCATAATTTACAAAGAAAACCCGGGTTTGATCTTCTCAAACCCGCAATCCCAAGTAAATGAAAATAATTGAAAATCATTTAGGCCTATCATTTCAGCCCATAACGATTTTCTCCTATTCTAAAGTCCATTCGGGTATGTATCATTTCAACCCATAGTGATTCTAGTCTACAGGGAACTTGCAGTGTGATAAACTGATGAAAGTAACAGAATAGCATGAAATAACAGTAACATATGATATAACTGGTGAAAAACTATGTGTGAACATCATATGAATATAGTATAGAAGTTATAACAGGATGATATGCATTTACAGATTCAGGTGATGTCAGTTTATCACTATATAAGTACATATTAGTCTGGTGAGATTTACTCACCGTTTTGAGCTGGAGACACAACGAGGAATGCACGAATGAGATCCAAACAAGCACGATAACACGACACAAAGATGATTAGAAGAGCCAAAGATTAATTCTCTTTGGATACATGAGACAAAACAAATAAATATAACATAAGTTTTCAACCTAAATTCAATTAAACAAAGCTAGAAATGAATACACAAAACATCACCGAAGTGTTTGCACTTGCTTTCTACCACCTATGCTTCAACTGCAGATCTGAAATGGCACGGCTAAAAGTATGGTTTGGGTTCTTAAAGGTCGGCCTAGCATGGCAAAATGATGGAGCAAAGATATATGAGCATGAACTAACACTACAAGGCAAAACAACAATGTTTCAATGCAAATATGGGCTCGGCCAAAGCAAGGGTAGGCACGGCCATGGCTTCAGGTGGGGTAGGGATGATGTGCATGGGGTGTCAGGTCTGGAATAATAGGTGGTGGTGGTGTATGGTCGGCCTTGGTGGTGGTTTGGAGGTGGTGGACCTAGGTGTGCTTGGCTTGAACATGTAGGTGATGATTTGCTCTAAACTATGGTGGATTTCCTTCCTCATGGAGCACGGCAATGGGATGGGGAGGGGCTGGAGGAGGTGTTGGTTAGGTGTGCTAGTGGTGGAGGTAGCATAGGGATTGGAGGAAAGAGGAGCCGTGCCATATAGGTGAAGAAGACAAGTGCAAATCAATGAAAATCAAGAGGAAAACATAAGAAAACATGAAAAACAAAGAGGTTTTTACCAAAAAATTTTGCAAGCAATGGAGATGGCCGGCTATTTTGGAGATGAGAAAGATTTGTTTTCGTGAATTATGAGAAAAATAAGTGGCTGAGAGAAAGAATCAGGTCGGTCAAAGCAATTGAATGCAAGAGGTTGGAAAACGAAGAGGTGGAAAACAAAAGGTCTCAAGCAGCTAAAGAGTCACAAAACTCTTCGAATTTATTTTATATAAATTTGTAATTTGTAAATACATATAAAACTGATAAATAAATATAAAAACTCAAATATGGAAATAAAAAAAATAAAAAAATTAAATTTTAATTAAATAGAATTTAAATTAAGAAAATGGCTAAAATTGCAAACTAGACTTTAAAAATTAGACATAACTTCAATAGACTTTGGAAAATTTTATTTAAATTTAAATACATGTAAAATGAATAAAATAAAGTAAGACACAGCAAATAAGAGTGAATGCATAAAATAAATAAATAAATTTTAATTATATATAATTAAATTAAGAAAATAGCAAGGAAAAATGGAAACTAGGCTCGAAAATTAGAAAATAGATTCAATAAGCTTTGGAAAACTTCTATCAAAAATTTAAAAATATTTAAAAGACAAAATATATATAATATAACATATTAACACATATTAAAATAAAATATGACAAAGAAAATAAAATTTATATTATTTAAAATAAACAAAATTGCTAAATAAAACAAATTGCATTCAATATTGAAATATACATAACTTTCACAATTTAAGTCCGTTTTCAACGAAACGAAAAGCAGTATCCAAGTTATTAAATCTATTTTTATAATAAAAGATAAAATTTAAGAATTTAAATATTTAAAATTTGAAATTTAAAAGTCAATGTTTGAACAGTTTGAACAGAAATACACTTTTCAGTAAAATATCCAATTTATACTAGTTTGAAATTATAATTCCCATAATGATCAACATTTATAATTAAAAATGAAATGTTTGAAATAAAAAAAGTTTAAAAATAATTTCAAAATGAAATAAATTCGAAATTAAAATATACATAAAATTCTAGGGTTTTTACACTCTCCCCCACTCAAATCTTTTCGTCCACGAAAAGGAAGGAAGCGGAGAAACAACTAGAATGAACAATAGGTTGGAAGAAATCCCGAAAGAAGGTAGGAAAAAGTTACTAAGAAGGAAAGCAGGTTGGAAGACAAGGGTGAACCATTATTTAAACCATTGTACATTTCAATTAAAATTTCGTAACATTTTAAGCATTTTATAATATGATGAATAGTCATTTGATTCAAATCTGATGGTTCAAGGTAAACAATATTTAAAAAAATTTAAATTTTTAGAAGGGAAAAAACTGATCAAAATATTCTTTATATAGTACTTTATCAAGATACTTTTATCAAAATACTTTTATAACTCGATGTCTTAACAAGTTTACTTTCGTTCCTGTAGACTCTGGCTATGCGTTGATCAGGCGCAAAGCTAGAATTCTCCAGGTACTTGGTAGACTTGTTTCAACACCCAGTGAAAATAATGAAAACACTTTTAAAAATAGATATGGATAGTACAATCCAAAAAAATCAACCAAACCGAAACAGTTGTCTAACCATGGATCGCAGATACACAATGGTTACGCCTGGATCCCCCAGGAAACAATCCGTATCCGTAAGCTTTCTCAGCCCTGCGAGTTACGCCATGATGACGAGTAGAATGCAGGATACACAATGGTTACGCCTGGATCCCCCAGGAAACAATCTGTACCCCCAGGCCAGCTCAGCCAGGCATTTGCGCTACTAATGCGACCTACATAGAGTGCAGGATACACAATGGTTACGCCTGGATACCCCAGGAAACAATCCGTACCCCCAAGCCATCTCAGCCAGGCAGTTGCGCTATGCAGTCGCGATCATAAGACCACGGGGATCTCTGTGGAATTCGATGGACACTCGAGTATCATATCCGGAAAACCCAAATCAAAGAGAGAGAATAATACCGATAGAATGAATCCACAGTGTGGCCACAAAGCGGATATCAAGCAGAAGGCACTTTCCATATCTTTACTTCGAAAATATGTATCATATAGTACCTTTCAAAATCACTTTCAAATATCATACTTATATGAAGTCCATTATATATAAGATTTCATTTCAAATCAAATACTTTCCAAAATAATAGTATATCAAATCACACTTATATAAATTTCGATTATATAAGATTTCAGTTTTCAAAATTGAGTACCTTTTCAAATCAACAGTTCTCAAATCAATAGTTTTTAAATCAACTACATACTTACACAAATCAATTTTTTTATAAGTTCGATAACTCCCAAATCAAAGTATTTAAATAAACAAGGTTCTCAATTTCAAACCATTTCAATATCAACTCAGCTTCAAAATCATACATGATTTCACCAAATCATTTATTCCAAATTACATAAATTTAGTTTCAAAGTTTCTTAAACAATAGATTTAGAAAATAATCCAAATTTCCAAATCAAAAAAATTTAGGTCAAATAAATTCATTTCCATTTCAAACATGTATTCACTTCAAAAATCATAATACTTTCAAAGTTATAAATCTTTCGAAACCAAATACTTGAAATCATTTCACTTTGAAAATCATAACATTTTGAAATCATACATTTGAAATCATAAAACATTCCTTTAATTCTTTGTCATTCAGAAAATTTTCAATTAAACCCAAATATAAAATTTCAAATTTTAGTTCAATTAAATTTACTTTTCCAACAGAACCATTTCAAATATTATCTAATTTCAAATAAAGATTTGATTTACAAAATAAACTATTCAATCTTAAATACGTTTCAAGGCTTAAATATACCATACTTCAAAACTAAATTTTATAATTTCATATATCTCAAATTTTACTTCATTATTACTTACATATGTCATCATTTCGCAACATTACATTCGATCGCTCGCTTGGTCACACAAGTTCGCTTTCAAACTAGTATTGTCCATTCGACTTCCCTAATGCGGACTTCGATATGGTTTCTCGACTAGAAGCCATCAGTCTCCTTGCATAGCCATCTACTATGATAGAGAATTTTAGAATCAAGCCCAAAATCCATATCAAATATTCGCCATCGAGACTCAAATGAAAAATCCTAACACGAAATGGTGTAATCCACCTCGAACTTGTGTATTCAAACTTGGATCAAATTAATTATGCGAATAAAACAGCATACGTACAACTTATGTATCTATTCCAACTTGTTAAATAAATAGTTTCATAAAGATGTTATTAAGTTAAAACATTTAAAACCAAATTTTCTCAAACATTTGAAGACTAATTTTTATCCAAAACATTTCAAAACTAAATTTCATATTAGTATAATTCAAAATAGCCTTATTTATTTACTTAACAAAACAGTTCAACTTGTATAAATCATATTATTTCATACTTGAAACATACAAACTAAACTTATATTCTTTATCAAATACCTTATACCTTTCAAAATTTCTTAGCTTTGAAAAGTTAAAGTTGATTTGGAAGTGCTCGAACCTTCAAAATAGTCGAAGAAATCATATTTTCAAATCCAAGAGTGGGAAATCACTAACAAATCAGTAAATCAATTCCAATAGATAAGGTTATAACAAAACAAATCTGAATCTCGAGGACTGAACACCGACTTACTTTAAATCATTTCAAATATATATATATATATATATATATACACACACACACACACATACATATATCTTTCGAATATCAAACCATATTTCAAAATCTGAAATCAAAATTGGTTTCACAAAATCACTCGCATAGCAAAGCTACTAGAGTGGCCTCTCCCTCACTCAGAAACTCGAAAATCAATGTCGATGATGCATGCATTCATCACCGAAATTATTTTCCAGCGACATAAGTGAGTTCTGGACTTCAATTAACTTTGAAGAACTTCTTTGAAATTCCTTCGAAATCATTGAAATTCATTTGAATACATTTGAAACATTTCTTTAAAGAAATATTTAAATCATATTATTATTATATATTTTCCAAAATCTTAAAACCGATTTCAAAACACCGGAGTTCGATTCCTCGAAATTCAAATTCAAAACTCTTCAGTTATAAATCATTTTCGTATAAATCAAGTTTCTTATAAATTTCAAAATTTCAAATCCTTTTAAAGCTTCAAATTTTCATTTTAAAAGGTATATAATCCTTATCGAAAACATTTCACTTTTTATATACAAAATATGGTCACCCTTAATAATTTCGATGTATGCACAATTTCAAAATACATCCAAACACAAATTTCCAAAGGATGATTCAACGAAGGATTTCAAACAAACAAAGATTCAAAATTAGAGGAACTTTAATCAAATAGAATTCTAGTTCGAGGATAAACTCAAACGAAGATGAGATAATTTAATTACCAAGTAGAAGATGGATAAGCCTATATAAATCGCGGGCGACCTTAACCGGTCAACCGTGACTTCAGGAATATAATCAATTCGGAAATCGAAGGCAAATCGAAATTCGATCGCCAAAGATAGAATTCAAGTAGAGTAGAAGATAGATAGCATCGTAAACCGGTAATATAGAAATCTCCGGGGAATCAATGCCAATTGTAAAAGAGTTTCACCCTTTTACAAATCATTCAAAAATTTACGGGATCACCAACCTTATAGAGGTCATTCCATAGTGGAGCTATGGAATGCTCCAAAATCAAAAGGATAAAACAGGGAAGACAAGACTGGACTTCAGAACAACTGGGAGTGTTCCAAAGTTCAAGAGATTTCTAATAAGGTGGATACCAAAGAGATGAAGTTTAAAAAATCTTGATTTCAAAATAAGAAAATTTTTATACCAAAATAATCTTTGAAAATCATTTAAAAATCATTTGGAAATCATTTTGTACTTCGAAAATACGTTCTCTCACAAAGAAAGGATTCTGAGATTGATTTCACTCATTCTAGGATATTTCTACCCTATCTCTAATGAGTTTTTGCTCCGCAGGCTAAGGTTTGCCCAAAACCAAAGCTCTGATACCAACTATAACAACCCGATATTTTCAGCCATTCGCATCCGCACATTTCGAACTTGAATTGCTCAAAATACCGCGTTGTAAATAAATTTGGAGCAAATGAAATATAATCACAGAATCATAGACACAGAAATATCAGAATAACTCGCAGCGGAAATAAAAATACCATAGTAGTTCATGAAGCTACTATAACAAGCTCTCAAAAAAATAATACATAATATTAGTCTGAAACATATACAATAGAAATCTCAAATACATAGAAGTTTATAAATACCAGAGCTGAAATAGAACAACGAAAACTGAAAGGAAATAGATAACTTGACAAGCAGAATCTCCAGCGATTCCTAGCTCCAGAAACGAAATCCAAAGCTAAGCTGTAAATACTCAGGCTGACCCGAGCGTAAAGTAAAACACAAAACACTCGAGTCAGGACAATATATACCTATATAATGTAAACCAACTCAAGTGAACTGTAGTAGAAATGCACAATAACTTAAAGGATGCTTGGGATCGCCCATCCTTTAAGAATCAGCTAAATTATAAATTAAATACATCCCGTGGTTAAAATTTCAAAATGGTATTTTATACTTCAAAATAAAATATCATTTAAAAATTCAATATCATTCAAAATCCATTTCATAATATCAAAATATAATATCTTCCAAACCACATTCATTTTTATTTAATTTAAATACCATTACAAAACACATTTCAAAATAGTTTATATTTCGAAACAAATTACTTCCTTTTAAATCATAAAATGAAGTTATTATATTTAATAATTAAATTATTAAATTTCCAAAATTTTAAATCCTTTCAAAGTTCATTCATTCCCTAAAATTTATCAAACAGTGAAAATTCACCTTTTCGCAGCATTTAGACAATGCTACGGAAAGTTACTTTTAAAACAATCCAGTTTAACAAAAGACAACATTTAAATGCTATAATAGGGTTACTTTAGTTCAAATAAAACCTTACTTAAATTCAACAATTATAGCCCTTACTTAAATTTAGCCATTTAGTTCATTTCTATCAACTACAGCATTTACAAATGACGTAATATCATTTACATTAGAAAATAATAGCATTTCAAAATTGCTATTAATTAAATTCCAAATATTCAATATAATTTCACAAACAATTAAATTTTTATTTAATTCATTTTTAACTTATAATTATACATTTTCACTTTTAAAACAATCATTTAAATACCCTTATATTCATGATTTTATAAAGTTCAATTTCCATTCAAAATCAAATTTAATAATAATTTACTTATTAAAATTCCAACATTAAATTTTAAATTCATTAAATTAAATTTAACTTAACACTTAAGGTTAAATTTTCAAATATAAATCAATTTCATTTTTATTTACTTAACATAAAATTCACTTTTAAGCCAAATTCACAAATTTCCAATTTTAGTTATATTTCAAAATTCAACTTAAATATTCATTCATTTCACCTTTTAACTTTATAAAAAAATCATTAATATATTATAAAATCATTTTAAATTCTTTTAAATTCAAAATATCATAAATTTATCATATTTTCATATTTAATTTAAATTCCATTTATCACCAAATTATTATTTCCAAAATAACTTACATTTCAGATTTTCTAATTTTACCATTTATTTATTTCACTTATAAAATTTTAGAAAATCAATAATGCTTTACAAAAATCAATTTTTTATCAAATTTACATCAAAATATTATAATATTTACATTTCTAAAATATTTTAAAATTTTAGAAAAACATATTTTAACAACGGGTCTGTATTTCATTTTCTAGCCTAGGTAAAGTGATACGGGTATATATCATTTCAACCCGTAATTTACAAAGAAAAACCGGGTTTGATCTTTTCAAACCCGCAATCCCAAGTAAATGAAAATAATTGAAAATCATTTAGGCCTATCATTTCAGCCCATAACGATTTTCTCATATTCTAAAGTCCATTCGGGTATGTATCATTTCAACCCATAGTGATTCTAGTCTACAGGGAACTTGCAGTGTGATAAACTGATGAAAGTAACAGAATGGCATGAAATAACGGTAACATATGATATAACTGGTGAAAATATAGGTGTGAACATCATATGAATATAGTATAGCAGTTATAACAGGATGATATGCATTTACAGATTCAGGTGATGTCAGTTTATCACTATATAAGTACATATTAGTCTGGTGAGATTTACTCACTGTTTTGAGCGGGAGACACAACGACGAATGCACGAATGAGATCCAAACAAGCACGATAACACGACACAAAGATGAGTGGAAGAGCCAAAGATTAATTCTCCTTGGATACATGAGACAAAACAAATAAATATAACATAAGTTTTCAACCTAAATTCAATTAAACAAAGCTAGAAATGAATACACAAAACATCACCGAAGTGTTTGCACTTGCTTTCTACCACCTATGCTTCAACTGCAGATCTGAAATGGCACGGCTAAAGGTATGGTTTGGGTTCTTAAAGGTCGGCCTAGCATGGCAAAATGATGGAGCAAAGATATATGAGCATGAACTAACACTACAAGGCAAAACAACAATGTTTCAATGCAAATATGGGCTCGGCCAAAGCAAGGGTAGGCACGGCCATGGCTTAAGGTGGGGTAGGGATGATGTGCAGGGGGTGTCAGGTCTGGAACAATAGGTGGTGGTGGTGTATGGTCGGCCTTGGTGGTGGTTTGGAGGTGGTGGACCTAGGTGTGCTTGGCTTGAACATGTAGGTGATGATTTGCTCTAAATTATGGTGGATTTCCTTCCTCATGGAGCACGGCAATGGGATGGGGAGGGGCTGGAGGAGGCGTTGGTTAGGTGTGCTGGTGGTGGAGGTAGCCTAGGGATTGGAGGAAAGAGGAGCCGTGCCATATAGGTGAAGAAGACAAGTGCAAATCAATGAAAATCAAGAGGAAAACATAAGAAAACATGAAAAACAAAGAGGTTTTTACCAAAAAATTTGCAAGCAATGGAGATGGCCGGCTATTTCGGAGATGAGAAAGATTTGTTTTCGTGAATTATGAGAAAAATAAGTGGCTGAGAGAAAGAATCAGGTCGGTCAAAGCAATTGGATGCAAGAGGTTGGAAAACGTAGAGGTGGAAAACAAAAGTTCTCAAGCAGCTAAAGAGTCACAAAACTCTTCGAATTTCTTTTATATAAATTTGTAATTTATAAATACATATAAAACTGATAAATAAATATAAAAACTCAGATATGAAAATAAAAATACAAAATAAAAAAATTAAATTTTAATTAAATAGAATTTAAATTAAGAAAATGGCTAAAATTGCAAACTAGACTTTAAAAATTAGACATAACTTCAATAGACTTTGGAAAATTTTATTTAAATTTAAATACATGTAAAATGAATAAAATAAAGTAAGACACGGCAAATAAGAGTGAATGCATAAAATAAATAAATAAATTTTAATTATATATAATTAAATTAAGAAAATAGCAAGGAAAAATGGAAACTAGGCTCGAAAATTAGAAAATAGATTCAATAAGCTTTGGAAAACTTCTATCAAAACTTTAAAAATATTTAAAAGACAAAATATATATAATATAACATATTAACACATATTAAAATAAAATATGACAAAGAAAATAAAATTTATATAATTTAAAATAAACAAAATTGCTAAATAAAACAAATTGCATTCAATATTGAAATATACATAACTTTCACAATTTAAGTCCGTTTTCAACGAAACGAAAAGCAGTATCTAAGTTATTAAATCTATTTTTATAATAAAAGATAAAATTTAAGAATTTAAATATTTAAAATTTAAAATTTAAAAGTCAATGTTTGAACAGTTTGAACAGAAATACACTTTTCAGTAAAATATCTAATTTATACTAGTTTGAAATTATAATTCCCATAATGATCAACATTTATATTTAAAAATGAAATGTTTGAAATAAAAAAAGTTTAAAAATAATTTCAAAATGAAATAAATTCGAAATTAAAATATACATAAAATTCTAGGGCTGTTACAAAGGGTTTGGAGTTGAGTACCCTTTTTTTGCTATAGTGATCATGAGGGTATTTTTCATTTATACTTCTTATGAAGTTACACATTTGAGTTATGGTTATGAAGTTATACATTTGAGTTATGGAAAAGATTGATGGTAGTGATTGGTAGGAATGATGTGGTTAGGAAAAGCAGCATTGAATGGGCTTTGATTTGGTTAACCATAACACTTATATCTACACCTGTAGGAGCTATATCTACGCATTGGAATTTGTTTCGTTGAGTTTGGAGCAAGTGAAATTTTGAGCTAAAATCAATTTTAGATCAAATTGGAATTCTTATGTGTGCGTTGAAATTTTGATGATTTATCTCACCTCTGATTGAATACTATCATGTTATATAATAGATATAAATTTTTGCTCTGTGCTTAAATGATTTATTGGTTTGGTTTGGTTGAATTTCCACTTTAAAAAGCGAATGACATATAAAATAAAATACTGGGAATGTTATAGAGGGATCCAGATTTCTCACCATTGTGAATTTTAATTCCATTTATATATTTATGTTATAAGTTGTTGAATGCTAAAAGTTTGGCAGTTGGCCATATTAGATATGACGTTGATATGTGTTAAAAGTTGAAACTTTTTAGTGATAAAGGTAATAATAGAATTGGTTAAGTGTTACGGCAGCTCTGGACCTCAATTTAGTATTGTGAAATACTATGGTTTGCTGTTTTGATTTGAAATGATTTTGATTCGGATGATGATTTTAAAAGTGATTATGGGAATTTTCTCTGGATTTTTATTTAAAAATGGATTTTGAACTTCTTTATTTTATTTCAACCTATTTATTAATCTTTTCTAATTTATATGGAAATGTTTAATAGTATTTTAGGAAGTGCTTATTTTACTGAAAAATTAGCATAATGATGAATGTTTATTTTAAACTAAACTAAAAGGAAATTTATCATCTATAATAAAGTGATTTTGTTTTAAAAGAAGATAAAAATATTTTGATATAAATATGCAACGACCCGTAAATTTTAACGGTTTTATTAATGTAATTAACTGATTTTTTGTAAAATTTTAAATAATTGAATTTGGACATAAAAATTTGATATTTGGAATGCATCTATTTAAACTAGCAAATGAAAAATTTTATTGAAAAATATGAAAGTTAATTCTATTGTGTAATTTTCAATTTCAATTTAAAATCAGTTAATTAGATAAAATTGGATATTTTCAAATCTGAATATTTTTATATAACAAAGATGTAAACTATTTTCTGAGTGAGATGGCATATTTCGTTTTTCCAAATTTGGACTGTTTCAGCTCCGTTTTTCTTATTTTCGGAGCAACATTTTCGATACCGAATATCGAGTTTTGATAGAATGATCGTATTGCTGATATTTGTTTACCGTTCTATTCGTCTCGACATGCTGCTCTCTATAGTATATTTATTTCTGTATTTGGAGGTCCGATACGCGACGAAAAGGATAAAGCGGTGCGTCGTATCGGTACCATAAATTATGACCATTTGCTTTGTTTGCTTCTCAAATTTTGAACGTGCAGCCCAAGCAATCTAATAAATTGCTTTAAATTGTGTTACCTGAAATTGATAGCTGGCATCCCGTCACTACAATTTATTAATTGCCGCTGCGTTCATTCTGGGCAGTGTTTTAAAAACCGTACCCTACCTCGGTCCGACCTCAAAAAACCTTGAACCTTGGACCACCACGGTCCGGAACTCAATCGGACCTCATTCATTCAAAAACCTTGGTCGGACCTTCAAACCGACGGTCCAACCATCAATTTTATCCGGTTGAACCACGGTTCTTTTGTTTTTTTTCATACTTTCACATCGTGTAATTCTCTCTCATTTTCATCTTTTGCATTGTTTTGAAGAAAATAAGTAAATATATATTTTTTAAAAATCATAATCGTTCCAAGGTCTAAGCCACTAACTTCATCACTTTGTTCTTCACTGCTGCAAATTTCTCTAATACCATTATAAGACTCGTCAAGTTTGTCGTCATTAAACATCTATCATTGTACACTACTCTATTATATACAAAGTTGTAGTTGTGCACTGTAACAACATACAACTTCTGTTGCACACCTTGAAGATCATTTAAAACCTGTGTACATAGCATTATTATTTCATAAATTTTGTGTATAGTTTGTAGTTAAACGAGCAAAATTTTCAAAAAAATAAATCACGTTTTCGACGGTTCAACCGGTTGAACCGTCAAAACCTTAAACCTTCAATCATCGCGGTTCGAGAAACGGCATGGTTTTAAAAACTATGATTCTGGGTCTCTTCGTTTCTTTAGTGTTCTTAATTTATAAGTTATATTATAATGTTATAATATAATAACTTGTATTTATTTACGAAGCCGGTACGTTCTCTCTTTCTATTTACTTTGAACCAGTTTGTCCTCCTCTACTAACATAATAATAAATAATATGTATTATATTTTATTGAGGCATGAATTTCCTGTAACCACTCCATCTTGCTCATTTCTTCTTCCCACCATTCCCTTCCTCCCCTTTATATATATTTCGCTAATCTCACCGCCTAAACCGTCCCGCATGACCGAGACGACCCTCAACTCACAACATCCACCCTTCCAAGCAAAGACACCCAACGCCACTATTATCCGGCCACCTACCCACTATGCCGAATAGCCTATCTCCCCTACGGTCACTCCTCCATATTGTGACAGTAGCCAAGCTTCACCATGCAATTGCACAGCCGGCCTCCCCCCCCCCCCCCCCCCCCTCCCTCTCATGCACAGTGCTCCAACCCATAGACAGCACGCAAGTCCCCCTCTTCTCCAGTTCCCTTCCACGTTTTGCCTCCCCAGCCACCACCGAGACCTGCCACAGTCCTTCCCTCCTCCGTCTCCAGTCAGCCTCGTCCTCACTGACAAAGCCGAGTTCCTCAATGTTGTACTTTAGACATACGTATATAACACACACACATCTTCAATGATAATATATTTTTCCAGATTTTTGTGATGATATTAGATATAGGTTTGAATAGATATTCATGTGTATCTATGTTTTATTAATGTCTATAATCTTAACTGTTCACATATATATAAATGTTCGCATCTATATATAAAGTATGGTATATGTGTTAATTTCATCTGCATTTTTTATGGCAACTAATGTGTCAATATCTTCGTTTATATATAAGTTATATAAAAAATGTAAGATGTGTATATGTTTATATTAGTTATATATAATACGTACATTTTGTTATATATTATAAGCATATTACATGATTTATAGTATATATAAGAAGAAATTTATGTTTCCCATATATAAGTTTACAGTTTATAGTATGTCGGGTGTAGGTCGCATATATACTGATTTGTTTATTTGTTTCGAATATTTTTTTATCAAGTTCTGGTTTGGTTTTTAAGTATAAAATACATGTGTCGACATGTTTAATTATAAAATATATATACTAATATTTCGAGATGGTAATTTTTTTTGTTAAAGTTTAAACTAGAGATTATTTTTAAGTATACGTATGTATATCAGAATTTTATTTTTTCAAGAGTTTGGTATGCATGCACAGTCAGATTCTTTAGTTGTAGTTTATAATAAAAGGTGAGTTATGTTTTTATATATTTCCAATTGGATAAGCATACTTTGATTATAATATATGTGTTAGTTGTGATATATGAAGTCCACGTCAGTTGTATATATGTTATTATATATATATATATATATATATATATATATATATATATATATATATATATATATAACCTTATGGAAGTTACAGGACGTTAGTTATATATGTTACATAAGCTATATGTGAGCTGTTGAGTTATGTAGATATTATAATAAAGTATATTTATATCGAGTTTATAATAGAATATGTATGAAAGTATATATATTAGTTATATATACATGAGGCAGGTTTTACAAATATATAGAAATTTATCCTATTTGGGTTTAAATTAAATAATGATTTTGAGATATATACCTATGCGTGTGTGTGTGTATTGATTTTTATGCGTGAGTTTTAGATTTTATATTGATTTTGAGAAAATATATATATCGATATAATATACATTTTGTTTTGTTTATATCATGGTGATTTTAATTTGTTTCATCGATTCCTGTTATCAGCTTTGTTTGTCGAATTCTTGCCAATCTTGCTTTACTCTGGATTCGTAACTTATTTCATTGTCGAATATCTCTAGCCTCCTAAGGTGAGCAATCACTCACGGTTAACGTTCTTATAAACCTTGTATCTGATTACATTTGAACGATTTCGTAGGATATGAGAAAATCGTTATGGGTTGAAATGATAAACCCAAACGATTTTTTTTAAAACTCAACCCAGAGCCCTGATGAAATCGAAGGGATAGGAGGAGCCCCCTCCTGCCTGGTCCGACCACAGACGGGATTTAAGTCAGCCCAGCACAGAGATTTGATGCCCCCAACCAATTTTTGTTAGGAATTTACGTGGACCCACCTCCGCGCCTTAAAATTGGGAGTAGGGCAGACGGGAATCGAACCTGCGACCTGCTTACCAGGAAGCAAGTATCATACCACTACGCCACTACTTGCCGACGAACCCAAGCGATTTTCATTGAACTAAATGTGGGATTGCGGGTTAAAATGATATATACCCATAAATATTTAAATTGCAGATTGAAATGACAAATTTCCATATCACTTGACCATAGGATAGAAAATTATATACAGACACTGTTGTTCTATATTTTGAAAAATCACTCCAAAGTTTGGAAGGAAATATGTGGGTTTTTAATAAATATTGTTTATATAATATTTTTAAATGTGATTTCTATATATGTATAAAATTTAGATTTTAAATTGATATGTTTTGGAAATTTTAATTTGTAAGTTAGTTTTGAAAAATATAATTTTTAAGATTTTTCTCATAATTTTAATATTTTAAAAAATACAAAAATAAATTTAATACAAAATAAATTTAATAGTATGATTTAATTTAATAAAATATGTTTAAGTAATTATTTAAATGCATATTAATATTATAAAACGTAGATTTTTATAACTTTATTGATAAAGGTTGGGAAGATAAATTAATGTTGACTTGGAATTTAAATTGGGGAAAAATTGAATTTAAATAAGAATTTATTTGAACTTATTGATATTGAGATTTTGGGAAAATCTGATTTATAACGTGATTTGACAAAAAGTGATTAAATGAATATTCTCAAATTTAAATAAAATTGAGATTTAATATTTAATATGGATTTAAATTTATAAAATATGATTGAAACAAATTGTTATTAAATGATTAAGTTAATATTGTTCAATTTGAATAATTTAAAGTTAATGTTCAAAAATAAATGAAGTTTATATTGTAAATGTTCGAATATTTAAACTGGAATCTTTGAAATTTAAATTGAAATGGTAAAATTGGAATTTATTTAAATAGATTTTTTGGAATTCAAGATGATTTAAATCGATTTGCGAAATTTAAGGAAACTAATTTTATTATATTTATATATATAAACTATTTTCATTTATAAAGTATTTTATTTTATGTGTGTATATATATATATATATATATATAAAAACTATCTTAATTTATAAAGTATTTTAATACACACACACACACACACACTATTTTCAACGTTTAAACTATTTAGGTGGAAGGTGTTATGATTTCAAAGTGTTATGGTTTCCAAAGTGTTATGATTTCTAAAGTGTTTTGATTTCGAAAGTGTTATGATTTTGATAGTTGTAACGATCCGTATTTTTTGGCTATTTTAGAGTATTAAATTTAATGTAATTATTGGATAAATATGGGTAGACATAAAATTTAATGATTTATTTATATTGTTTTATTCGATAATTAAATTGTTTAAAATTTAATTTTGAAAATTATTTAAATAATTTGATTCTGGATTTAAGATGATGGAAAATAATATCGGAATTTGATTTAAATGTTATTCAAAATACGAGCGAAAATGATTAATATTTAAAATTTGATTTAAATACGAATAATTTGAAATTTTATATTTTAATTGACGAGTAAAAGATAGCCATTTTGGCCACTGACTCGGATTTCAACGAAACTAGTTTCATCGGATCCGTGATCGTGAGTTATTGTATGGTTTCAAGTTTCGTAACGATCGGACTTGTCGTTTGGCCGTGCAGGTTTGAAACGCGTAGAATTTATATATAATTCGATTCGAAAGAAAAGAAAAGAAAAAACTATCTTATGCATACAATCGAATAAGGCCTCGGGACTAGTTCCATTGTGTTCGGAATGAGAGTAAAACATTATAAACGCTGGCGGCACGCTTCATTTGGAGTTCGGATTTGCACGGACCAATCAGGCAAGATATTTCTTATTTAAATAATATAATAAAAGGTCAAACTCCCTTCATCTCGTACACGCTCCAGCCCATAGCTATTTTTTCCCTTTTATTTCGAATCATAAAAAAATAACAGCCGGAGAAAAAATAATTAACGTCGCCATCGAGTGCTCGACTTGGAGGGAGGAGCGATGGCTCAGCATAGGGGTAGGCGCGATGCTCAGGGCATCAACATGGACTAGGGCAGATCGAAGCTATGTTCATCGTCGCCTTGATTTAGGGTTAAGCGAGGTGGCAAAGACGAGAGATGATGGGGCTTTGGGGCGATTGTGTGGCCGGTCGTGGCCGACATTCGTGATGAGGTCTGGAGCGCGCACGCACGCACACGATCAATTAGAAGTGGAGCTGTCACGTCGATAAGGAGGCATCGGCGGCAGGTGGATGTCGATGGACGAGCGTAGCTTAGAGAGAGCAAGGCGGCATAATATGCTGATGGAGGTAGAAGCTAGCATAAGCGGTGGCGAACGTGATTGACGATGGCGGCTTCAAGGGTTTCATCGTGTTCAAACTGGGTACGATCGCGTGAGAGTATGGATTAGTGAAGGTTTATGTTAATTACTTAGTTTTGTTAATTGAATTTTAAATTTTATAGTCATTAATTAATTCGTAATTTTGTGCATACGAGATCCGTTCAAGTGCAACGAGTTTCAAGGGATTTGTATCATCGTTGTCTATGGCTTGAAGCGATATTGGATTTTTATTTGAAGCTGGAATTTACTTTCAGTTTCAAATAGAAGGTGAGTGTTTCTATACGCTCATGATTTGCTAAAATATTGTTATGTTAGTTAAACTGAATGCTGAAGTGATTTAAATTTATTGATAGATGTTGATAAATTTATTTGACATCTAAATTGACATCTAAATTTATTGATAGAATTTGAATTGACAATTAAATCGAATTATAATTAAATTACTAGTAAAATTCCTAATTTTTGATAATTGGTTTACTTGTTGATGCATTGGTTGTTTGGATATTGGTTGCAAATGGATGCTATTTGTTGATGTGGTTGATTGGATGTTTAATTATTATTTTTATATATTCTGTTGCCATCCTGTATGTTATTTACGGTATATACTGTAAACTGAATTATTTCAAATAAATTAAGAAACAGGTTGAAATGATATATATATATATATATATATATATATATATGGCATCTATTTGAATTGATGTGATATATCCATCCTTGAAATTCAATTGAAATAATTATCCACTTGGCCATTGGTTAGAAAATTATATACGGACACCGGGTTGGTTAAAATAAATGATTTTAAAAGTTGTTTTGAAATTATTTAAATGAATTGATTTTAAGAATAAAAATCAAAATTTTGAAAACTAATTATTTTGAATTTGAGCTCGAAACATTGGAATTTAAATTTGATAAGTGAGATGGTTTAATTAATCAAGGTTTAAATTTTTTTTAAAGTTATAAACGAAATACATCGTAAATTTCAGAAATGGATATGTTTAAAATGTGGGCTTTGATTCAAACTTTGGATATTTATAAGAAAAAAATGATACGAAATGATAATTTCAAAATTTGAGTTTGGAATCAAATTATAAATTGAAAATTTGGATTTAAAATTTGGTATTTAAAGTAAATTTGATTTAAGTGTTTAAATCGATATTTTGAAATCAAATTTGGAATTGGAAGTGGGAATTAAATCTGAAATTGGAATTTTAATTAATTTAGAATTGGAATCGGAAATTAATTTAGAATTGGAATTGGAAATTAATTTGGAATTGGAATTTGAAATTAATTTGGAATTGAGATTTAAATTAACTTGGAAATGGAAATTGAAATAAAAAGTAATTTGTGAATTGAAGGAAATTTTGTGTGGAATTGCAATTTATTCAAGTTGAAATCTGAATTGAAATGATTGAATCAAAAATGGAATTTGGAATTGATTTGGGTAGGAAATTTGTGAAGTAGACCGGTCTGATTTTGGAATTATTTTAAAAATGAATATTTTAGTATAACTGATATAAAATCTATATTCTTTAAATATTCAAATTATTTTGATTTTTTTTCAAACTATTTTACTATATAAACTATTTTTTTATTCAAATTATTTTTGATTAAACTATTTAAATATTTTCTATTAAACTATCTTTGGATATTTGACTATTTTAAACTATTTTAAACTAATTTTTAAAATCCAAACTGGTCAAAGGGTAAATTGGTTATATTTGAATCTTGGATTTAAATACGAACTAGGTTAAAGTTAAGAATATAACCTAAATTGAATTCGAATCAAATTTTGAATGTGAAATTGATTTATCAAACAAATCTGATAATTTTGAATATATGATAAATTTTGAAATGATTTTGATTTTGAAACGAATATGATATTTTGATATCAAATATGAATTGTTTTCGAAATGTAAAAGAACCAACCAGTGTGTAAAATGACGATTGGTTGTTAAAGAGACTCAGGACTCTTATTGAAATACTCTCTTTCAATATTGGAACCACTTTGACAACCGTGTACGTGGTGGATGATATCCAGAATCTAGTGGTTGAATTGGCGACGTTTACTGGAATGAAGTAAGAGAACGATGATGGATAGCCTTGACATTCATGTCATAATTAAAATGAATAAAACAAGAGCCTATGTCTGGCGATTGAGGTTAGCTACCTCTAGCGACGTTGATCCCTCATATTACTATTATGGTTTTGGATTCGATGGGTGCACCTTATTTGTCGTTTGGATTGATTGTCGTGGTCGGCCATGGATGAGTTACGACCAGGCAGAAAGGGTAAACTGGTAGAATCCTACCTTGGCATTGCCTAACGTGCCTTGTCATATTTATCCCTATACGAGCCCATTACGATCTTGATTTAAATTTGTAAAACGTGTTAAGGTGGATTAATGTAAAGTCTTAACGCTATTTTGATATTTATTTTATTGATAGACATTATCTATTATAGCGTATTCTATTATATATAAATAGTTTAACGGATCCTTAGGAGATGGAAAATCCCGTAACATCTCTTAAGTTATTGCACTCATATTTGTTATATTGATTTGACTTACATAAGAGTATTTTAGTCCTGACTCGAGTGTTTTGCCTTTTCATTTCGCTTGGGTCAGTCCTGAGTTTTTTTAGTGTATTGAAGACTATTCTTTGGAGGACGAAGACGGAGTTTTGGTATATTACTATTATTATTACGCGCTGTATCATGCTATGTTACTGCATCGATTATTTCTCCTTACTATATATTTATAACTCTGATAAATGTGTATAGATTATAATCAAATGTATAGTAAACAACTTTATCGATTATTTATTTGATTATTATATTTTATTGTTTTTGTTATAAGATTCTGTGTTTTGTTTTTTTCTTCCCTTCTTATTTTCTTATTTAACCCCATTGATTATCAACGTTCCGGATTGTTTAAGTCGGATATGTCTGGATTATTGTCAATCTAAACCTTCTGAAATGTGGGTCGTCACAATAGTGTTACGATTTTGGGAATGAATATGATTTCAAGTAAAGAATGATATGGAATTAATCTGGTATTGAAATAAATATGGTATTTTGATATGAAGTATGAATTATTTGAAATGAAATGACCACGGTGTGAAATAAGCGTTTGGTTGTTAAAGAGACCAGGTTTGGATATTGTCATACTCTCGGCCAATACCGAAAACCATTTTAACAATTGTGTACGTGGTGGAGATTCCAAAATGAAGTAGGATGGTTTGGTGACGATTCTATACGGTATTTACGTAGCCCTGACTCCCATGAGTCAGCTTGATTGGCTAAAACAGGAGCCATGCTGGGCCAAATGAGGTCATTCCTTCGATCAGGCACATTTCTTCGATACCATTCTATTGCATTTATGATTAATTGGGTGCACCCTTTGATTTGGGAGTGTGTTACGAGGTGGACGGTAGTAGCTGCTATGCGTTACCACCAGTTCGGATCTGCAAACCGTATATCTACCCTGGCATTGCTTTGAGTGCCTGTCGCGTGCCCTATCATGCCTTCTACGAGTTTGTTTTGTGTCGTACCTATGGAGTGCTCCCTGATAGCCCACTTGCGAGTGGAGTTTACAGTATCTGTATAGACTACGACATTATAAAAATGTGTTAAGGGGGATATGGGTAACGCCTTAACATTATTTTAATAGTTTACTTTACTTTAAACATATTATAATAGCATATATTACTACATAGTAGTTAGTTCCATGGATCCTTAGAGGATGGAAATCCCAAACATTCTTTAAGTTACTTGTATTTCAGTTGGTATTTCACTTGAATTGAATTTATTGATATAAAAATATTAATACTGACTCGAGTGTTTTGTGTTTTGCTTTACGCTCGGGTCAGACTGAGTGTCACAGCATTTGAGACTCACCTTTGGAGTTGGAACTTCACTTGGAGATCCATGTACATCTATGCAACTTTTAGATATCCAGTCATTTCTGTTTAGTCTTGTCAGTTACATTTTATTTAGGACTACTCTGTATTTGATATTTCTATTGTATTTATTTCGGACTCTGATGTTTATATAGTAGCTTCATGAACTACTATTTGTCTATTCCGCTACTTATTATTATATTACTCTGTGTCTGTGATTCTATGATTGATTTTATTTACCGTATATCTGAGTTTTGCCAAATATATAATTTACAATCTGATATTTTAAGTAATTCAAGTCCGACATATGCGGATGCGAATGGTAGAAATACCGGGTCGTTATAGTTGGTATTTGAGATCTGGTTTTAGGCTAAACTTAGCATATGTATTAGATTTATTTACAGAACCACCTTCATTCGAGCATGAGTCCCTTCCAATTTGATTTGGATTTCCTTTGAATCTTTGGAACTTGTCCCTTCGTTCTAAAATCCATGCTATGCTTCCTACTCGTGTTCTTCTTGATTCTAGAGTATCCCATAACTCTACTATACGATTTGTAAAGGGGTGAAATTCCTTTACAACAAGCATTAATTCACCGGAGATATCCAAATCCTCGGTTTACAATGCTGTTATCTCTTGCTATGTCCAAATTCTATCTTTTGTGATTGGGTGTCAATTACTTCGGAATTATGCATCAATCTTACTCTTAAAGTCACGGATGTCCCGATTAAGGCCGCCCGCGATTTATATAAGTCTATTCATTCTTTTCTTTCTTTGTAATCATCTTATCTTCGTTTCGAGCTTATCTTATAGATAGAATTCTCTTTTATTAGGGTTCCTCAAAATTTTAATCTATATCCTTGTTCTAAGATTTATTCTGGAATCATCGAGTGAGGGAGTGTATTTGTAATTAATATAAAAATGTTTTATATTGTGTTGTTTGAATTATAAAGTTTGATATAGGGTTTTGATTGATTCGTCTTGCCCATGCTATCGATAGGGTTTCCAAAACACTTGAACAGAGCAAACTGACACAACATTGTTTTCAAAATTTGTAAATGAATTTTTTTTACGTATGATTATTTTATATATATAAAAGTATAATTTTCTGAAATTAAGTAGTTAAATAAATTGATTGTTAGAAATGATAATATTGATTATCATTTATTGTTTTGTAAACCATTGGCTATTGCAACATGATAAATAAATGAAATTATAAAACAAGGTTTATAAGTTGATTTGGTTTTAAATGAATTTAAATTAAAGATCTGAGAATTCGATTTTCGGTATTTTCATAAAATTTGATTTTTAAAAGTTTTGGAATACATTATTTAAAAGTATTTTCGAATGAGAATTGTTTCCAAAGAATTTTTAATGAAGTAAATCAGTACTCTCCTCATTTGTCGCTGGAAAGTAATTTTCGGTGATGACTGCAGCATCATCGACATTCATTTTTGAGTCTCGAAGTGGAGAGACCACGTAGTAGCTTTGCTACACTTTTGTTTTAATTTTTTTTTGAATTTCTTGTGCATAAATTGATTTATAAAATATATATGTATATAATTATTTGTAAATAGTTTGAAGTGAAACCGAAAATTTGAATCTTAAGTTTTATATTAAGAAATAGTTTCAATTATTGAAATAAATTGCAATTTTTGAATAAGTGGAATAGCTAAAATGATAAATGAAATTTAACCAACTTGAAATAATTGAATTTGAACAAACTTATTTGTATAACACTAAATTACATTCTAATGTACATAACTTGCCTAAAATATTCAAAAAGTTAAAATGTTATGGTATAATAAAGGGTTATACAAGAGGAAACTTAAATAATAAATTGTTCAAATAAAAATCTTGCTTAATAAAAATATTGTAACTAAAAGGTAAATTTGAATAGTGTTCAATTATATTTAAACACATTACAAAATTTACCTGGAAGAATTGAAGGTAGTTGAATACTATACAATATTAATGCAAGTAATAAGATGTACAGAAAGGATATTTTGTTAAGGGAATGTATAAATAATAAATTAGATAATAAATGGAATAATAAAAAGAGAATAAATTTGTTGAATAATATAGGGTAATAATAAATGTTTATACACATAAAATATGTTGCAAAATTTATATTAAGTGGAATAAATTAAATAAATATAAGAGAAGACTATTTAAGTAGGTAAAGATGAACTTAAGAATAGTGAACATGAATTTTTGTGGAATCAACTTAGCTGAAGATAAATGGATAAAATCAATGAATTAATTTAAAAATGAATTGTTCGAAAGAAATGTTGATAAATGAAAAAAAAAATCAATTTCTAAATTGAATGACTATTTATTAGTTGATTTTAGCACCAAAATTGGTCACTAACACCCTTAAAAAGATTGTGTAGAGAGATTAATGAAGAAAGTAAATTAAAATGGAGAACAGAGTATAAAATTAAATGCGGAGAACAAAAACACCAAATTTATAGTGGTTTGGCGTAATTGCCTACGTCCACTTTGAGGTTAATCTTTATTGCTTTCTCCACTAGTCGAGTACAGATACAATCCGTGAATCAATCGCTTGAATACAAATTTGAATGAAGAAGAGAGTATAAAAAATGGCAGAGTCTCCCCAGTGTTCTTGGAAAAAGATCCCCTTTTAACTGTGCCCCTGCCCCTCTATTTATGGACGAAAATGGGTTGGACTCCCTGGTGGGCTTGGTATCTGAATATATTGGTCCAAATGGAATGAGCCCTGTGTGCCGACCCAAACATATCGAATAGCTAAGTGACGAACCTCCATCTTTATGCCGAACAAAGTGAGGTCGGACGCTCTACATGCCGAACACCCCTTGGCGCCGAACGATATTGGATGACGAACGGTAGGAGACGGCCAAACGAGGTATGTGCCGGATGGGATGTGGTGTTGAGTGAGGGGTGCAGGCCGAACGAGGCGCTTGATGCCGAGCGCTATCCGATGCCGAATGAGGCGCTTGATGCCGGACGACTCTACCATGCCAAACGCCCAGAGATGCCGGATGTCCTTTACGGAATGATGCCTTTGGCCGAGCGATGCCTTTGGCCAAGCGCTCCTGGATACCGAGCGTTCCCTGGACGCCGAACGTTTCTAAATGACGGTCGTAAATAGATGCCGACCGAGGGTATGCCGAGTACTGAGTTGCCCAGTCAAATCTCCAGGAAACACTTTCCCCTCAAAGTGTATCGCGTGATCGAACGTGATGCGCTTTGAATTACGTGTCCTCTGGGCTCCTCTTCGATCCTTGGTTCACTTTTCTCGACGGGGTTATGGGGCGTGCCGAACGTAATGTGCATGCCGAACAATCTAGCTGAAGACGAGTACCTGGGATGTCGACCGAACCAGAGTAGCCGATGTCGAACAAACCAAGGTAGCCGAACGATATCGCCTTGACCTGTTCTACCGGTCATAGTCTCTTCAACTTCTTCTTCTTCTTCCCTATAAAACCTGGCACCTTCCTCCTCCTTCTCTTTTCACATTTTTACCACCACTGCTTTGTACTTGCTGACCTTTCCAGTTAACAACCTCCAACGATTCATCAATCCTTTCCAAGTTTCGATCTACTAATTAGGTACCGATCCTTCCATCAAAGTCCTTTTCATAACTAGAGAAGTCTTTTAATGCCCGAGTCCTCAGGCGATAGGATAGGGTCGGGCCTTGATTAAGGTATTCTAAGGGTTTCTAGAGTTAAATGATGAGGAGGAAAGGAGGAATGACTAGAGACGAGCGTACGAGGGAGAGATGTTTTGTGGTTCGGCACGGTTTCCTTGTGCCGAACGAGATTGGGAAAAAAGAATGGAGGAGGAGTAGGAGTTGGTTAGAATGTCGAACGGTATGTTCTGACATGATGACGGAGTGCCGAGCGTTGGGGCTCGGTGTAGCTTTGGTTCGGCATGGCTCGCCACATGCCGAGCAGTGAAACGGTGGGTTAGGTAGGAAGTATGAATTGGGCAAGATGCTGAGTGTTGTTTCGACCGAACAGAATCTTCGTCGAACGATACTTTGCCGAGCGCTAACCAGTTCGAACGATAGTCAGGCTGAAAGAGAGTTTGGTCGAACAAGTTTCAGGCCGAATGGTAGCTTGGCCGAACGACGGCTTGGCCGAACAAATATAAATGGCGAACTATATCAAGGCTGAACAATCATAAATGTCGAACCATATCAAGGCCGAATAAACATAGATGTCGAACCATATCAAGGTCGAACAAACGTAGATGCCGAACCACATCACAAAACAAGGACAAGGACTCTAGCATATTAGCATATCGAACTGATCCGAACTATAAACTTCCTAGTTTCAGTAGTCACAAGTATGAACTTAAATCAACATAAACGGATAATTTCTTTCAACATTTACTGAATCCGAAATTGTGAACCATAGGGCAGGATTTTGGAGACGGTCAGCGATGACGGTCTTCAAAGTCGACGATCCGAAGTTCAATTTTGTATTACTAATTCTGTGACTTTCAATTTTTCAATGCTTATATATGATTGATCGCACTAGTTCACACACCGCTTGGGGGGGAATATTCGTGTTGTTAATTCTAACGTCGAAAATTTTTCAAGTATAGTTCACATAGGTGCTTAGCCAAATTCACTCTTTATTGAAGATGTCGAAAAAATCCAGCTCCGCCACGATTTCTGACAAACCAGGGTCATCCTCTCGACAGGAATTCGCAGACGTCTCAAATCCATCCACCTTCCACGCACATAACTTTTCCCCCGATACCCTGGAGGCATCGATTTTCTTGGACAAACCTGTCGACTCACAGGCTTCAAAGATTAATGAAGTCGCGCTTCGACGAATATGCTCCATCCATGGAATACCTTTTGACGACGTGCTGGTTCCATCGGGGCGTGACCGGCCACACCTGACCCCGGTCGGATATACAGCGTGCAATAAATTCATGTGCTAGGTTGGCAGCGTGCCACCATTCAATCTATTTCTTCGGGATGTGCTGCAATACATTGACATCGCCCCGTCGTAGCTGCACCCAAACGGTCATGCCTTCATCTATGGCATCTACATCTTATTCATAACCATTTTCTCTAAGCCCCCAACTCCTGGCGACATCAGATGCATATACATGATCAAAAAGCGGGGAGATAGCCCCTCATACATGTTCCTCGAGCCATACCGTAAATGCCAAATCTTAACCGGGGCATGGAGCTAATTTTCCATGTACAAAAAAGAATGGTTCTATGTGTGTTGCCCCCTGGTTTCGTAAGGAGATGGGTCGAAGGAAGTAAGTCTTCTTCTTGGAACGATACTCATGTTTTGGCCGAAGCTATGCCTATTCTAACTCTTGTTTCATCTTCTCAGGTATCAATCCACGTCCCGACGTCTGCCGGTATTCTGAGGCCGTTGAAGCTATTAGAGCTCTTCCTGTCGAAGAGCGAGACATCCAAACTTTTATCTCAAATGAGTCACTATCGAGGTTCGGATTGTTAGCAGAAGGTCGCCGGGTATGTCTTCCCGAAGGTGTTACTGTACCCAGGCCAGTCTTCGGCAAAGGGAAAAGATTATCTGAGTCTTCAGCACGCCACATCCCTGATGTACAAGAAGAGGGGGAAATCAAGGAGGGTGAAACACCCGAAGCATAAGGTGAGAATTTGGGTCCAGCCCAAGATCTTATAGTTGAAGTGCACGATATCGAAACGTCATCTTCTCCTTCACGGAGCAAAAAGGGATTGACGTACAAAATCAGAAAGGAGAAGGTTGGCAGAACTTCGAAAGTTACGCTTATCCGGACGGAGAAAGAGGCTTCTTCACAGCACGTAGAAAGTTCTTTAAAGGGCTTATCGAACCTCTTTATTCCGGATGATCTGCTCAACTATGACTTTGACGATCCGGAGGGATTCAAACTTCATTCGCCCATTAGAGACAACGCGGGTGCTCCAACCTAGAGTCAGGGAGAGAAAACTCCTATTAGCAAAGCGACTGGTCCGTTGGGGGGAAACACTAGGACACACACGGACACTTGCACTTCAATTTTCGCTTAGACTTTTGTCATCACACTACCCTTTGCTAATTCGCTGTTATTTAAATTCTGTACAGGTGGTATGAGGTGTTCACATGGATCCCATCTCCTTCATGGCTCGTCTATTCTTCACCACTCCGGACGGTACTTGGGTTCCGGAAGACGTCGAGATAGGGATGGTGATGGCAATAAAGACTATCATTCTCGAGACTCGTCATCTCGAAGAAAAACTTATTATCAGCCAAAATACCACCAGGATACTTCTTCTCATGCAGAGCAAAGTAAAGACAAGCGCGGCCATAAGAGGTCGCAACCGGTTGCTCCCCAGGATCAACACTCCGACTCCTCTTCCACTCGACAGTCCCGAGATTCTTACAGGAGGGGCAAATTTTCAAAACCGTCTCCCCCCGCGCCTACAACAGACCCAATAGTATCATAGAGGCTGGCCGAGCTTAAAGATAAATTTCTGAAAATCTGCTTCGATGGCCTGAAATTCCTCCCGGTGATTCACCATATTCCCGGACATGCCAAACAGAGCGCCCTTGCTTATACGAATGACGTATATATTCAACATGACGCGTTTGTTCATCTTGCCGAAAAACTTTCTAAAGTTTCCATGGAGCGCTAGCATGAAATCGACCGCCTGAAGCTTGAGGCTATCCACGACAAGGATATCATTAAAGCTCAGGACGAAGAAATGGCCACTTACAAGTCTGAGTTCGAGGTCGCCCATCAGAGAGCTAAGGACACTCCTGAGGTCGTTACTCGTCTGGAGTCAACTCATAAGAAAGAACTTGACGAGGCGGTTCAACGATGTGGGGCCTTGGCTCTAGAGAAGGACTCGGTTCAGAAGGAGAGGGACGCACTCAGCCACCGCGTCAAAGAACTTGAGGAGCAGCTCCGCAGGGAGAGGGAAGAGAAAACGGCCGCTCAAGAAGAGTCACAACGGTAGTGCGACGAAATCGTTACTACTCGACTCTTAAAGGAAAAACTTAAGGCCGAGCTTTCCCATATTGAGGCAATAAAGAGTGAAGCCCGAGAAAAGGGTAAGAAGATAGCGTCCGTGGATATCGATTCGCGTCTCGAGGCAGCTAGAGAAGAGGGAAGGGAAGAGGTAAAAAGCATGTTTGACCCGCTAATTGCTGAGTTCAACGCCCGCGTTCTCATGCATCGAGACTTGACTTTTTTGGACGAGGGCTATCTTGAATCTTTAGCCGAGGCATGGGAGGCTTTGATAGAAATCAGGAAGGCCGAGCACGGCACCGAAGAGATTGATGAGGAGGCACTGATAAAAGAATATCTCAAGGGAAATGAGCCCTCGGACTTGTCGGCGGCCAAAGCTATCTATTGCAAAGGCTCCCCCTCAAAGAAAGGGAATGAAGTTATTACTGGTCCATCCGGGGCCGCGCCTCCAACTCATGCGCCTATTCGATCGGCCGATCGGCTGATACTCGATCCATTCGAGCAGCATATTGGTTACAATCCAAAGGACCCTGGCCTTGGTGTCCATATTCTGTCTCCCATTCTGGAGGGTGAGACCCCTTTGACGGCTGAGAGCCTGTCGGAAGCTGGTAGATAACTCTTCACTTTGAGATTCCAAATGTCGACATCCTAGGACTATTGTATTCTAATGCTTATTTTCCATGCTTTCGCACAGGTCGTTCTGATCCCGGGCCCACTCCAAAGAGCGATGTCGCCAAGGAGGTGGAGGAGAAGATAGGTGAGGCTAGTCAAGCAGGAGAAGCTCCCAGGCCAGATGCTCAGGTGATTGGGGCGCTAGATGAAGACAAATCTGAGACTTATTCTCCCATCGAGGGGAGTTATGAAGTAGAGATCACAGGCGCCTCCGAACACACATCTAAGCTGAGTATGAAGGAGCGGCTAGAGAAAGAGAAGAGAGAAACGACCAAGATCAAGGTCGAACCTCAAGCCGTGGACCCCGACGATCCGTTGAATAAGCCGCCGAAGATCATTCTCCCCAGGTCTAAACCCATGGATGTCCCTCATACTTCTTCAGATGTCACTCCTCCATCAAAGAAGGGTACCAAGGGTAAACGCGGAGGAGAGGGGTCGTCTGAGAAGACAATGGAGGTGAAGAAGGCAAAGAAGCATAAGAAGTAATCATTACTCTCGTTCAACGAGAGCCCATTTAGATTATGCAAGTACTTTTGTTTTCTTAGTTCGTGTAAATAAACTTTTGATTCCGAGCTTCAAAGGAGTTGTAATGGAAACTTATCTTTGATGAATAAAATTTAGTTTTTCTGTCTTTCCATGGCTCTTGTCATTCCATTTTCTTTGTGATTGTGATTCAAATCTAAGCTGTTGTTAATATAATATACCTCTCGGTTCAAAACAATCTAAACAAATTTGAGGAATCCAGTTGGATCCCTCCAACCTATTTCCCTGCATCGACAGATGTTAGCACAATACCAATTCCACTTCGAGGTGGAATATCGCGGTATATGGGTTTATCAAATATCTTCCGCTATTATGCGGCACATAGGGTCTCATCCGCGATATAATGCGGGAATCCATCACTCCAATATACTATATATACTACTATATATAATATAGCACATCAAATCAATTCAATCATTCAACCAATTATTTAAATTTAACTATTTAAATTTAATAGCAATCCATAAGAGTGAGATTAACTCACCTTTGCCCCTTAAATTTGCAAATCCACTTCATTCTCGATTTGATTCCACGATTATTGACCTTATATAAATATTTATACAATTTATTAATATTTGAAATAAATCGAAAATAATTTTCCTTCTAATAAATTTAATTAACTAACAATTTGATTTTAACTAAATAATTCTTCCTCTTCTTTTTTAAAAAAAAATCTTTTTGTAACTAAAATAAATTTAATAAGTAAATTAATCAGGTTAATCACCCAAATACATTATTTTTTTATATGATAATCTATATAAACCGAAAGATAACTGTTCAAATCAAAATGTTTTAAAATTCCTGTTTCAACCCTATATATTTCCAATAAAAAAAAAATCTGCTTTTAACTTACACATTAAATTCAAATAAATAAAATTCCTTTTATCCCAAATGAAAGTACATATTAATTTAAACGGAATTGTTTCGAATAACTCACTGTAAAAATACTACTTTTATTTCTTCATGTAAAATTTTCTTCTTTCTGCTTCTGTATATATATATATATATACACATTATTAATTTTAAATTAAACGAAAGTAAATCGAATGGTACCTCACTGACTCGCTGCCTGCTCGACCCCTCCATACGAGATCCGTCCTCGTCGCTCGGGCACAGCCCTTCCATTCGAACTAAACCCCAATCGCTCGATCGACATCTCATCTCATTAAAGCTCTGCACCTCGATTTCACCAGAACCCAAGCACTCAGCTCGACATCTCCTATGCGCGCCTCCTTTAATTCAAGGAAAGCCTATAGCTTCACTGCGTTAGGGCTTCGAACGAGCTGCCATCCTCATTGAGCTTATCTCCACCGCACGCTCGCGATATCCCCTAGCGGCTTCCACTTCACGAGAATCGAGCTCGCATCGCCACGAATCGCCCTTTTTTTTGCTGCGAACGAATTCGTTCGAACAGGAAAAGAATAGAGGAAACTGCTTTTGTTTTGAACGGGAATAGAGAAAGAGAGCGAGGGTGAATGATTTTAGCTGTTCCCTTTTTTTTGAGTTATCTGCTTGTGATATTATTCTCTTTTGATTTTGAAATTGAAATGAAAGGCTCGGCTGTTTTTTTAAAAGGAAGAGAGGAACACGATGGGACGTTGGCGTACTATAGTCCAATAGCTACTGTGTTTTCGAAATGAAAGAAAAAAATTATGATGTGAAATAATTATGGCTGAAGAGTAGGTTTATTAAGAAATATTTTTATTTAAATTCCAAACGTCTCGATAAATGCAACTTAAAATTTCAAACTCCTATCGAGGCATGCCACTAGGCATTTATAACGTTATACCCCTATTCCGAACATAATATAAAAGGTTTCGAGTCCTAATTCGATCGTATGGAGAAGATAGCTTTTTAGACCTAGTTATTATATTAAATTTTCGATAAAAATTCAGCGCGTTTATCTATATTATATGCTCACACAACAACTCCAAACATTACGAAAATTGAAATCCGATAATAATACGATATTACAGATCCAATAGAACTGGTTTCGTCGAAATTCGAGACTGTGCCTCGGAAGGCTATTTTTAAATAACAGTGCAAACGATATATTTTCAAAACTTAACAAAACACTTCCAAATTCAATTTTAACACTTTCACTATCTTTAGTACTATCAATATAAATTTTACAAGCCTCTAAAATATTTTTAACAAGCTCGAAACTCCAGGTTAAATATTTTACTCAATCTTCAGTTATTGAATTGAATAATTATATTATTCAACAAATTGTTGTATCTACATTCTGAATAGATAAATCCAAGTTTTCCATATTCAAAACGAATTTATAATTCAATTTCTATATTTCAAACCATTTAAATATTCCAGATTCAACGCTAAAAAATCCAGGTCGTTACATTCCTCCCCCCTTAAAAGAATTTCATCCCCGAAATTACTAAGGCAAAGAATGCTCCAAACCCATTAACTTTACAAAACCCACTTAGTGAAAATCTCATATTCACTTTTTCTAAACTTTAGTTCCAACTAAACAATTAGTTTCGACCAAAACAATTTTTCCTCCACTCCATTTCGAAAACCCTTTTATCTCAACTCCGATTTGAAATCGTTTTGTCGCTAACAAAAATCTTTCCAAAAATTTTCAAAAAAATTTCTAACTCCCAAAATTTTCGAATTTCTTGGCAGAGTCTCCTTTGTACAGAGGAGTTTTTGCAAATTTGACAAGAGATATAAATATATATACATCGACCCACACGGTCGGAGAAAAAAAACAATAGTTCATATTTCCTAACTTTTATTACGTAGGCGTACCTCTATTTAGCATTTTAAGCAAGCGGCTTATTATTTTAGCAATTAGCGCAACCAAATCCAGTCACACGGCTTCCTTGTACCTGTACTTACTCAATTTAAATATGTAAGTGCCATGTATATGAAATTCATTATCATTTCACTCTTTTAAATAACTACAACTCATGAACACTAAAAGCAATGCACACTAAACACTTTTCATAAGCAATTTCAATGTTCCAACATTAATTTGTATTGCTTACAACCAACCACACATCATTTTACTTAATCCAAATGATTAACAACTCACATGCTTACATTCAATTCACTTTAAGCAAAACAAACTCATATTTAATTCAATTGATCTCAAAATCAATTCATTTAACCTCTATCAATTCATAAAATTTTAATTACCTTCGTTACGTCAAATGATAATTTATTCTATGAAATTGGATGATATCCAAGTGAATAAATAATTACTTAAGCTTTATAACCAATTTTAGTTGATTCTGACTCAATTTATATTGAATTCCATTCCATTTTAATTCATTCACGACCATTTTACTTAGCTCGACACATTCCATGCTTGCATACTACTAACCATTCCCAAATTAATTCAACCTAAGCTTTTATTTAATGGTCTTCTATTCTTACTCGAAGTCGAGCTTCTAAAAGTTAATTTACTTCAATTTATTCCAACTTCAAATCTAAGTTCACTTCCATTTAATTTGATTCTCATCAAATCAAATTCCGTTTAATTCAGTTAGCCTATCCATTTTAATTTTAATTTTTATTCACATTCTCAATTTATCAAAATAATATCCAAGCACATATTTAACTCAAGTATACTCAAATTGGATTTTATTTGCAACTCAAATTATTCCTATTATAATCTAATTCCATTTCATTTGACAACTTCGATTCATAATTAATCCACTTACAATATGCGATGAATATTATTTATACTCAAGTTCTATTTCTATCATTTAATTCACAAGCTTATTTTATTAACTCACAATTCAACTTTTATTTAACCAATTTAAACCCCATTAACATATCCAATTAACTCATTTATTTCAAATTAGTCCCATTCCCACTTACAATTCAATATTTGATTTTTATCTTCAAAAATCACTTCATTTAATTTTCTTGAGTTCAATCTTATTTTATATCTCAATTTTGGAAATTTTTTTCATTTCCAAAACATCAAACAATATTATTTTAGACTATTATTTTACTTTTCCATTTTTATTTTAAATTGAGATCTTTATTTAGCCCAAGCACATTTTTATTTACACATTTTCAATTCTTTGATATGTTATCGAAGCTTATTTATCCAAATTTAGTTTTATTTCCATCTAACTTCACTTACTCTAAATTCAACTTCATACCCTTCTCTCTTAAATTTATTTGTGTAAGAATTTAATTAATTTAATATCATCTACAACTCATTTGAATTTTATTCAATTCACTTCTATTCCAATTTTTATTCAACTAGATTTTATTTTCATTTTAATCCAACTCCAATTCAATTTCATTTGGTTTAAGTTAATTCAATTCAATTCCAACTTAATTTTTATTTTCTCATTCAATCACAACCTATTTAAGTTTCAAAATTTTAATTTCTTCACTTTATTCGAAGTTAAATTTTATTTTAACCTTCTCGCTTTTACCTTCAATTCTAAAACCCAATCCGAAGATTTCTCTTCAAAATCATTCACCATTTATAAGTTTATAACTTTTCTCCTGATGATCTCTAAATTATTTAAATAAAGATTTCAGGATTTTTAAATTCCCGGCTTTTATTTCAAATCATTTTGAAATCACCAATATCTCAAAATCACACTTCTGAAACTTTTAAACCAATCCTGGTTATCCCCAGCAAATTTCCTTTGAAATTTCAAAAACAAAACTAGTTCTTCTGAACAAATCAATTTAGCAGCAATCCATCACCTAGAAACTCGAAAATGAACATCGATGATGCTGCAGTCATCGCCGAATTTATTTTTTAGCGACTGAAGTGAGCTCAAGCTATATCCCTTCCCAAAATTTATTTGAAACAATTTCCTTTCAGAAATACCTCTAAAATGATAGTGCTATTATTTGTCTTCAAAACACTTCGAATAACACTTCCAAAATCTCTGGGGGTTTAAATTTTTAGATTTTGACTTAAACCAAAGTTTAACTACAGTTCATTTGTATAATTTATGCTCATACAAATTTCCATTTGATTATACAAGTCATTCCAATTTTTATAATCTTATTTGTTTAAAATATTATCATCTAATCATCCAAGTTATATAACAATTTAAGAAAATATTTCCTTTATATCAAAATATATTTTTGGGTAAATTTTTTTCATTTACCCGCTTTTGAAAACATTATTGTGTCAAATTGTTCTATTCAATTGTTTAGAAACCCCTTCGATACAGTTGTCCCGACTGTGCCGACAAAGGTTCATATGCCACTAAATAAATCAATCAACACGATATAAAACCATTTTTATATCCATTGACAAATACGCGCTCATAACTATTAATACGCTCAAACTCATTCTGGAGTACTACTGACTCTATCTCAAATGAGTAATACCCACCAAAGCCAAGGTTCTTACTTAACCTTTCAGCTCTGATACCAAGTGGAACGACCCGCAGTTCTGTACCCCTTGAGTCGACACTATTCTCCATCAATCAACTCATGATGAACGGAAATACGAACCGTTTGGGTTAAAGAAGAATAGGTAGAAGAAAATAGAAAACAAAATCAGAATCTAACCATCGTAGCGGTATAAAATATAACAGATAATAAATGATCTTTACACAAAAACAAATGTATTCATACATTTCATCATCAGAGTATACATAACACACAACTGGACAGTAATCATAACATGTCCTCACAATCTGAATACACATAACACAAATGCGGAAGTACATATCGCCTTCCAGCTCGTCTCCTGAGCTCCATCACATCCTTTCCTGTAATCTATAATACTCGGTCTGACCCGAGCATTATAGTAAACAACACCCGAGTCAGTCTGGAATAACAGCGTGAGAACAACACACTCAATTTGATTATTAAAGTTTTCAAAATCCTTTGAAAATCAAAAGCATATTGTAAGACCACGTCACAAATAAACATATCGGGTTTTTACCTTACGATAGCTAAAACATTTCTTATCAAAATCCTCTGATATTATAATAGTGTCCACATACAAATACTTATTAAAATAGCCGAAACTGTTACATTTATTAAATTCCATCATACTAGCCACAAAGTGGGTTATACAATCAAAACCATAAAAGGCATGTAGGGAGAATGGATTTCCAACTAATGACTAGGCACAAGGGTACCACCTATCACAGTACATGGCCTAGATCACCGTATCGAGGATTACTCCTAATCCCCTGCAACACAAGACCCGGACTACCCCTTACTGGATAATCCTGAGTAAGAACACCCTGCGGTTGGGATCAGCAACCGCCCACTAAGTAGAATAAAAAAGGGACATCTAGACAGGGATAACCTTACCCTAATGGGTGCTACCCACTTAGCCTTGCCGCATATCCCCTGATTTTAAGTCGTTCCCCGTTGATGAGGCTCGAGGCTAAGCGTTACTGTTTTAGAACATATCACTTAGAATGCTCATCGTCCTCCTGACGATGTTCTGAAAACATTCATCCATACAAGTCCATTCTGGGTTCGAATGGAACCGAAGACACTACTCCAACTACATCCATTTTAGAATCACCTCAGGATTAGTAGCGACTAGCCCTTGCACTCACTGCTCCGGCCTCGAATCCAAACTCGTCTTCCTCACGAAAATGTACAAACCGGATCGAAGTGGTTTTCAGGAAATAAATCCTGATCCCTGTCTCTTCGAAACGATCAGCGCATCGCTAAATATTGATAGTCGGTTATTTAACTATCAAGTAAAACAACCATCAAACATAAATAATTTCACCAAATTATTTATTAATCTCAAAATATCTTCACAAGATATATTTCCACTTTTCAACCCTTTGAAAACAGTTTTCAAACCACACTCTTCTCATGGAATGAATTCCCAAATATTTATTTCCACTGAAAACACCAAGTACAAATACTTTAGATTTTTAGAATAATTTTAAACACTTTATTATAAAATACACTTTAAACCATTTAAATTAAAAACTACTTTAATACTTTATTCAAAATTATATACTTTAAGAATATTGAAAATAATGCTACTTTATAAAATATAAAACTAAATTTTCTCTTTTTTTAAAACATAATACCAAGTCGCCTTTAAATAATTCCTACTAAGATAAATTAGAGAATTTCTTACTTTAAAATTTAAACATTTAAAAATAATAAATTTTCTAAAACATGCTTTTAAAACAACTTTAATTTTTTTTACTTATACTTAAAATTTTGCTTCGAAAACGTACTTGGCTATCCAGGGAAATACTCTTCTCATTCACATCCTTTAAAAATAAATCATTATTTATTTTTAAACCAATTTACCTAGTCTTTTAATAAATTTCCACTGTGAATTTATTCTTCCAAATATCTACTGATATATTACTTCACTTTTATAAACCCAGTTTATAAATTTCTTGGTCCCATCCTTCTTAAAATTCCAATTTCAATCACTTAAATCAATTTTCAAATTAATTTCCAAATTACTCTATTTTGGAATAAATTCCTTTACTTACTTATTTACTTCAAAACTCATTAACTTCAGATTTTTAATACTTACTTATGATTTAGAGTCTTTTAACTGAAAAATACCAATTTCAGATTTCCCAAATTCCTTCTTTATCCCTTTAAATAAATTTAAACCTTGAATTTTAAAATAAATTCTTTATTCCTTTAAATAATAACACTTGAGTTTTTAAGAAAAATAACTTATTCCCATTTATTCAAAATCTCATTTTTCATACTTGAACTTTTATTTATTAAAGTTCAAAAATCAACTTTTATTCTTTCCAATTCATTCTTTTATTTATTCAAATTCCTATAATTGTTTACTTAAAATTCTCTCCTTTATTTTCTTCCAAAAATTCAAATCTATACAATTTGATAAATCGATATATCCAAATATATTCAATCAAACCATAACATCCAACATTTGAATTTCTAACATAATCTATCATAGATTATCACATAAACCATATGACTGAGTATTAAACAATCTAAATAATTTTAAGGAATCCAGTTGGATCCCTCCAACCTATTTCCCTGCATCCACAGATGTTAGCACAATACCAATTCAACTTCGAGACGGAATATCACGGTATATGGGTTTATAAAATATCAGCCGCTATTATGCGGTGCATAGGGTCTCATCCACTATATAATGCGGGAATCCATCACTCCAATATACTATATATACTACTATATATATAATATATCACATCAAACCAATTCAATCATTCAACCAATTATTTAAATTTAACCATTTAAATTTAAATAGCAATCCAGAAGAGTGAGATTAACTCACCTTTGCCCCTTAAATTTGCAAATCCACTTCATTCTTGATTTGATTCCACGATTATTGACCTTGTATAAATATTTATACAATTTATTAATATTTGAAATAAATCGAAAATCAATTTCCTTCTAATAAATTTAATTAACTAACAATTCGATTTTAACTAAATAATTCTTAATCTTTTTTTTTAAAAAATCTTTTTGTTACTAAAATATATTTAATAAGTAAATTAATCAGGTTAATCACCCAAATACATTATTTTTTATAAGATAATCTATATAAACCGAAAGATAACTGTTCAAATCAAAATGTTTTAAAATTCCTGTTTCAACCCTGTATAGTTTCCAGTAAATAAAAATAAATTTTCTAGTTTTAACTTACACATTAAATTCAAATAAATAAAATTCCTTTTATCCCAAATGAAAGTACATATTAATTTTAAATGGAATTGTTTCGAATAACTTACTGTAAAAATACTACTTTTATTTCTTCCTGTAAAATTTTCTTCTTTCCACTTTTGTATATATACACATATATATACATTATTAATTTTAAATTAAACGAAAGTAAATCGAATGGTACCTCACTGACTCGCTGCCTTCTCAACCCCTCCATAGAGATCCGTCCTCGTTGCTCGTGCACAGCCCTTCCATTCGAACGAAACCCCAATCGCTCGATCAACATCTAATCTCATCAAAGCTCCACACCTTGATTTCACTAGAATGCAAGCGCTCAGCTCGACGTCTTCTATGCGCGCCTCCTTCAGCTCGAGGAAAGCCTAAATCTACACTGCGTTAGGGCTTCGAACGAGCTGCCATCCTCATCGAGCTTATCTACGCTGCGGTATCCCCTCGCTGTAACGACCCGTAAATTTTCAATAAATAAATTTGTTAATTTAATTGGACCTTTGTAATTAAATTTAGGATGAAATAAAATTTTATAATATACAATGAAATTGAATGTTAGAAATTTTATGTAGTAATTGTAAATAAAAAGTTACAATTTAAAATGAAGTTGCAATTAAATGAAATAATGTACAATGTTGCACTTAGTTATAAAATATAGAATAGGTAAAAATTAATGAATGTATTAAATTGGTAAAGGTCAAAATTTATTGCATTAAATAAATTGAGAATTTAATTTCATTAAAGGTAATTAAATATTATCTTAATGTAAAATTTAGATATTTTTTGAAATTAATGGTAACTCCATTCAGAATATGACAACTGGTGAAATATTTGGCTGGTAAGCATATATTATAAGTTACATATTTAATTAGTTGATGGAATTTGAAATAAATGTTAATAAAAAAATAAAAGTTACATTAATGTGAGAAGTAATACAATGTTTAGAGGTTGTTAAACTAGAATGTATTTGGAAACAAAGTTCATTTAAATGTTAAGTAATTATAATGTTGTTTTTGATAATAAACGTTACTTTAGTGATTATTAATATAGTAACGGAAGTGTGAATGAAAATTTAATAGAAACAATGCGAAATTAAAGTTAATGATTTTTGAACTTGCATAAAATTATAATTATAGAAATTAATCTAAGATGTATGTTTGACTATAAATTGTACGCAAGTAAATAAATGGATTGAGAAATTAAAGGAAAGTATTAAATTGATTAATGTAATAAAACATTGTTAACAGTAATTGGAGTAACTTAAGGAATTATGTTAATGCAAGTTAATAATTTATAAACTTGAATGAACATTCCAATTTAATAAAATAATGCAAATGTTTAGTATAAATGGAATATAATAAGAACAATTGCAATTATTGTATTAATGGGTGAAATAATATAATAGATAGTAGTTGTTATGAAGGATAAGCATACAAGTACAATAAAGAGATATAATGGTGACAAGGATTGTTGTTACCAGTAATTTACTAAAATTTAAATAAAAGTGATTAAATGTTACTTTAATGACAATTATATAATAACGAGAAAGGATGAATGTAAATTAAAATAGTAACGAACATTTACTTATAAGGTAGTAATTGGTGTAATAAATTTATGGAGAATTATAAATTGAAATTGGATATAGATTTAAAATAAAAGTTAATGCAAAGCAAGCAATGCTAATTAAGGTCAATAATAAATAAATAGTAGTGTTAGGATAAATGCTAGAGAGCAATTATATTAAATTTTGGAAATTGAATGAATTAATTTGTTTTATGAATGGGAATTAAGGTGAAATTTGAGAATATTAATACAATAACTATGAACCAATGTAAATTTCACCCATGTGATGATAATTAATTGAATAATAGGATAAAAAGTCAATTAAATGGAAATTTTGAAGATAAGATTTATAATTGGTGAATTTAATGAAATTGAAGAATTTATAAATTTTAAATCAACAGTTTAGGGTAAATGATTTATAAATTTAAATTTGATGAAATTTGTTAATTTTAGAGTCGAAATTGAAAGGTGATTTAATTAATTTATTTTTAATTTATTTAATTAATATAAAAATAGCCATTTTGGCCACGGATTCGTATTTCGACGAAACCAATTTCATCAGATCCGTAATGGTGAATTATTGTAGGATTTCAAGTTTCGTAACGATCGGACTTGTTATTTGATCATACGGACTCGAAACGCCTTCAAATCGATAAACTGAAATCAATTTGAAAAAAATTTATTTTAGCATAACTTCTTTATACGATGGAATTTGGACTTGAAACTTTTTCCATTGCGTTTAAAATATTTTAAAACACCAATTTTGATATATGGGTTGACCCGATTTCGTTCCGGAGTCAGAACGGGCTTCTTTGGGCAACTTGATCGTTAGCGCGTACATCTATCTTATGCGATGCATTCTATTTTCAACATCGTCTATTTAAACCCCGTTATAAACCCTAACCTCCCTATATGTACGTAAATTCATTCTATTCCTGCTTCTCCTCATGGCAGACAAAGTTCTATATTTTCAGATCCAATTGCAAATCAAATCCAAAGCATAAGTTTCAAAGTCCTCAGAAAAATTTGAAAAAAATATATGTTGAAGCTCTCGAAGTGCATAATCTTCTGGTGAAATTCGTTTTTCATTTTGGATTGTCGTTTGACTGGTAAAAATAGAAGAAGTCTCAGCCGTTCATCACGTCGAAATCAAACTCGACGGATCGACGAACCGTTTATGGGTTTTGTAGAGGGGACTGAGGGGAGTTGATATGTGGTGTTTGTTCGCTGTTTCAACGGTTAGATGTGGCAGAAATCTCAATTTAGGGTTTCAAAACCCTATACGGGTAGTGGCGGCGCACGACAACTTTGGCCACCAGAATTGACGTCGGGCATCGTGGCGTGTGCGGCATGGAAAGGGGAGGTCATTGGTAGTATTCGTCGTTCATCTAGAGGCCGGAGGTGATGGGTATTCGCGGTTAAAGGGGGATCTCGGTCGTGCGTTATACTGTGCGTTTCGGTTACCTGCGCGAATTTGTGGAGAGGAAGATACGTGAAGTGGCGAAAAGTTGTGGGTAGGTTGTGTTATTTTGTTTCTTTTATTTTAATTTCAAATTTCATTAGTTCAAATCGATATAACTTTTGCGTACGGACTCAAATTCACGCGCAAATTTTTTGTTAGGATCTTAATAAAATTCTGGACACTTTGACGCTGGTTTGGATGGATTTGAAGACTGTCAAATTTTTTGGTTTAAATTGGATTTGAATTCAATTTAAATTCAAAAGGTGAGTTTTTTAACCCACTCACAACTTCTAAAATTTCTTATGTTTGTTAAATTGATATATGATGTGATTTAAAATTTATTTATGGTTGTTTGGCATATTTTTAATCATCATCTCACTTAATTTCATTTATTTAAATTAAACTGCTATTTGATTTATTCATTGCATTTAAACTGCCAGTTAAATTGTTAATTAATTATTCATTGCATATAAACTGCGAGTTAAACGGTTATTTAATTTATTATTGAATATAACTGCTAGTTAATACCTGTTATTTATTACCCGTTATATTTTAATGATGTTGTTTGGATTGGATGATGTTTGGGATAATAAGTGTTTAATGATTGATATTGGATGAATGGATGTTTATTTATATTATTATAAACTGCAAGTTATTATGCATTCTTATTTCATTCGGGATTGCGGTTTGAAATGATATATAACCATAATTTTTATTTTTAAATTGCTGATTGAAATGATAAATATCCGTATCACTTGACCATACGATAGAAAATTATATACAGACACCGCGGTCTATATATAAAATTATTTTGAAATGATTTCTGTGGTTTTGTAAAGAAATATATGGGTATATAGATATTGATTTTAGATATTATATAAATGCTATTTTATTATTGAATTTAGCTATGTATAAATTTGTTTTGAATTATAAAATAAGCTAAATAATGAAATTTGATTTCTTTTATATAGTATGGTTAAGTATCTATGTAAAATTCTATTGTATATAGAGTTTATATTAACTTAAATAAAATTAAGGTTGAAGATAAATGTGAATATTATTTGAATTAAAGTATTTAAGAATTATCCTCGAAAAATTTGATTTGAAATGTAAACAAATTGAGATTTAAATGGTATGATTTTATAACTTGATTTTGATTAGAGGATTTAAATGAATATCAAATTGATTTAAAAGAATATTATCAAGTTAATTTAATTAAAAGAATATCATGTTCTTGAAGTTTAAGGGTTTTTCTTAAATAATATTTGTTTTATTAAGTAAACACTTCAAATCTAAATAATAGTAATTGAATTTGATATATATGGAATAATCAAAGAATTAGTTTTGAAATGGTGGAATAGTTAAAGCTTTGAAATATATGAATTGAAATGGTTTATTTGGAGGTTTAAATCGGTATTTGGAATTTATTTGAAATTAAAGAAGCTATTTTATTATATAAAGTAATATAATATTTAAACCATTAAGTATTAAAAGTTATGTTTCAAAGCTATGGGTTTCAAGGTATATAGATTTGAAAGTGCTATGATTTTTGGAAAAATGATATATTTTGGAATAATATGATATCATAGTGATTTGGGTCTTAAAATAAAAATGATATCGCATTTATATGGTTTTGAAATGGAAATTTTATTCTGGTTTTAGAGTATAAACTATTTTGAAGAGACCGCGGTGTTATAATAACGATTGGTTGTTGAAGAGACCTGGATCGGAAGTTGTCATACTCTCCGCCAACTTCGAAAACCACTTTAACAACCGTGTACGCGGTGGAGATTCCAGAATGAAGTAGGATGGCGGCGGCATTTCCTTTGAGGTAAATACATGGACCCAACTCCCGTGAGTTGGCATAAGGTGGCTAAAACAGGAGCGATCGATGGGTTAATGAGGTAGCACCTTTGATCGGACACATCCCTTCGATATTCTACTTTAACTTTGGTTTTATTCGGTGGCCACTTTTGATTTCTTTGATTTGGGGGTATGGATCGAGGTGGGCGTTAGCTGTGGCTACGCGTTACCACTGACCCGGAAGCGTAGTGGTATATCTACCCTGGCATTGCCTAGTTGTGCCGTGTCACCTACCCTATCGCGCCTTGTACGAGTTTGGATTTCTCCCGTAGCCCGTGTGGTATCCTCTGGTGGCTTCCCGATCAGGAGGGACCATGATATTGGATGGACTATTGGGACTATTACATGTTAAGGGCTATATGGGTAACCCCTTAATACTAAGAAAAAGGTAAGTTTATTTTTCAATTAGACACTATTATAATAGCGAAATATACTACATAGTAAATAGTTTAACGGATCCTTAGGAGATAGAAATCCCAAGCATCTCTTGAGTTACTGCACTCATATTTATTTCTGTTGATTTAACTTACATAAGATCTTTTTGTTCTGACTCGAGTGTTTTGTCTTTTCAATCCGCTCGGGTCAGTCCGAGCATTTCAGGATTTGAAGATTTTATTCTTAAGGATGAAGATGAAGATTTGTAGTACTATTATCTACTATATTATTCCACTACACCATTTAATTCCGCTGCATTAATTATTATTCTCTGGTATGTGTACTCTAATATTGGATTGTATAAGTAAAGAAAATCGAATATTTTGTAAAACAATTTCATGAACTGTATATTTGATTATTATATTTTATCGTTCCATTGCAAGATTCTGCTTTGTTTTATTTCTTCCTTCTTTTTCTTATTTACCCCACAACAATCCGCCCTTCCGTATGTTCTGAATTGGCATATGTGTCGATTTAAAGCGTGCGAAAAGGCGGGACTTACACTCGCGGCCTCCACTACATGCGAATTGAGCTCGCATCGCCACGAATCGCCCCTTATTTTGCTGCGAACGAATTCGTTCGAACAGGAAAAGAATAGAGGAAACTGCTTTTGTTTTGAACGGGAATAGAGTAAGTGAGCGAGGGTGAATGATTTTAGCTGTTCCATTTTTTTCGAGTTATCTGCTTGCGATTTTATTCTCTTTTGATTTTGAAATTGAAATGAAAGGCTTGGCTGTTTTTTTAAAAGGAAGAGAGGAACACGATGGAACATAGGCGTGCTGCGGTCCAATAGCTACAGTGTTTTCGAAATGAAAGAAAAAAGTTATGATGTGAAATAATTACGGCTGCAGAGTAGGTTTATTAAAAAATATTTTTATTTAAATTCCAAACGTCTTGATAAATGCAACTTAAAATTTCAAACTCCTATCGACGCGTGCCGCTAGGCGTTTATAATGTTATAACCCTTTTCCGAACACAATGGAAAAGGTTTCGAGTCCTAATTCGATCGTATGGAGAAGATAGCTTTTTGGACCTAGTTATTATATTAAATTTTCGATAAAAAATTCAGCGCGTTTGTATATATTGTATGCACACATAACAGCTCCAAACATTACGAAAATTGAAATCCGACAATAATACAGTATTACGGATCCAATGGAACTGGTTTCGTCGAAATCTGATAATGTGCCTCGAAAGGCTATTTTTAAATATACATTTAAACGATATATTTTCAAAACTTAACAAAACACTTCCAAATTCAATTTTAACACTTTTACTATCCTTAGTACTATCAATATAAATTTTACAAGCCTTTGAAATATTTTTAACGAGCTTGAAACTCAAGATTAAATAGTTTGCTCAATCTTCAATTATTGAATTGAATAATTATATTATTCAACAAATTGCTGAATCAACATTCTGAATTGATAAATCCAAGTTTTCTATATTCAAAACGAATTTATAATTCAATTTCTATATTTAAAACCATTTAAATATTCCATATTCAATGCTAAAAAATCCTGGTCGTTACACCACCTTATGCCAACTCATAGGAGTTGGGTCCACGTAATATACCTCAAGAACGTCGCCACCATCCTACTTTGTTCTGGAATCTCCACCGCGTACACCGTTGTTAAAGTGGTTTTCGGTATCGATAGAGAGTATGTCCATATCTGATCCCGGTCTCTTTAACAACCAATCGTTATTATAACCCGTGGTTATAATTTAAAAATCATAATTTATACTTCAAAATAAAGTATCATTTTCAAATTCAAAATGTTTATCGAAATAAAGATCAAATCATTCAAAATCTTTTCAATGTATCAAAATATCATATCTTTTCAAAACTTCAATTTCAAATCATTATTTGAATTCAAATCCAAATATTCAAATTTAAATACCCTTTTTAATTCAAAGATATCATTCATTTATTAACATTTCAAATCACCTTTCAAATAGTTTATATTTAAATCAAACAATTCATTTAAACCATTTAAAAGTGTAATTATTATATTTACAAATCAAGTATTCAATTCCCAAAATTTTAGACAATTCTGAGCTCATTTATTTAGCTAAAAACCATAAACATTGAAAATTTCATCCTTTCACAACATTTAGAAAAACTGTTGTAAATTATAATTGAAAAACTTTTATTCAGAAAAGACAACATTTAAATAAAACTGCTGTAATAGTTTAGTTCATTTGAAAACATTTCGTTTCAGCCTACCACAGCACTTATGAAGTGCTACTGTAGCCTTTATTTAGTTTCAGATTTTAGTTATCCTTCTACTACCACAGCACTTACCAAGTGCTGTAGTATCACCTAGTTATAATTTAGCCATAGTTCATTTGTATCAACCACAACACTTACAAAGTGCTGTGATATCATTTACTTTAGATTTTAAGTTAACTTCAAAAACGATAACATTTCTTAGGTGCTGTTATTTAATTTCCAGATTTTCAATGTAATTCCAGTAACAAATAAACTTTGATTTTAACCCTTTTAAACATTATAAAAATCATATTTTAATACTCAAAAATGTTCATTAAAATACCTTTAACTAATGATTTTATAAAGTAAATTTCTTATAAATTAAATTAAATTTTCAACAATTCACTTAATAAATCAAGTGTAAAATTTTCTATTCTTGCATTTACTTTACATTTTTAATTAAATTTACCATTTCATAATTTAAACTTAATTTCCATTTTATTTAAATAACTTAAATTTCATTTTTAAACCAAATTTCACATTTCCAAATTTAAATTATATTTCAAATTTCACTTTTAAGTATTCGTTTATTTAACCATTTTAATTCATAAAAAAATCATTAACACATTATAAAATCATTTTTAATTCAAATTTAAATAAAATTATCATATTTTACATTTTAAAAAATACTTTAAAAATTCCAGAAAAATATATTTAATAACCACGGGCCTGTATATAATTTTCTAGCCTAGGTCAAGTGATACGGATAATATATCATTTCAATCCGTAATTTACAAAGAAAAATCCGTGTTCTATCGTTTCAAACCCGCAATCCCAAGTCAATTAAAATAAATAAAAATCGCTCAGGCCTATCATTTCAGCCAATAATGAGTTTTCCCTATTCTAAAGTCTGTTCGGGTATGTATCATTTCAACCCATAGTGATTGTATTCTATAGGAAACTTGCAGCGCGATAAGTAGAAATAAATGAACAATATAATAACATAAAGCAATAATAGATGATATGAAAGGTTTATGAACAGGGTGAACATCATACGATACATATCACAGACAGGTATAACATGATAATATTATTTTACAGATTCACATGCTATATCAATTTACTAATTATATAAGTACATATGTGATGTGTGAACTACTCACTTGTTTCAAGTTGGAGATAGCAAGACAAAGAACACAAACGAATCCCGAAAGCACGATAACATGACTTTTGACTTGAGTGGAGTGGAGAGCCAAGTTTAAATCTTGTGAACAACACATAAACAAGACAATATAACTATTATTTCAACCCAAATATACTTATGAAAACAATTTAAAACAAAGCAACAAATCACAACATGGTTTTTCCATGCCTCAACCATCATATGTGCTCGGCCTAGGGGTCTTGCGTGCTTGGCCAAAGTGGTGTATTGAGTCGGGTATAGGTTCAAATATGCACGGCTAGCAAGTGTGAAGTGGTGAAAGTTACAAGGTAGGGAATACAAAGGGTTTAAGGCAAATAAGAGGATATTTTTGCAAACTTTGGAGTTGGCCTGAGGTGATGTGGGCTCGGCCATGCAAGGGGGTGGTCAAGTGATGTCTGAAGCTGCGGTCGAAGGTGGTGGAGAAGCAGGCGGCTGCAGCAATGGAGTGGCCAAGGTGAAAAATGAAGGGGATGTGATTTTTGGAGCTCGGCTGTGGCATGGTTCAAGGTGATTTTGCAACTTTTGGTGGTGATTGCTTCAAGGGTGCTCACGGCCAAGTCAAGATAGGTGGAGAGGAGGGTGATGTGGCAGTGGATGTGGTGGTGCTGGACGGTGGAGGTGATGGAGGGCTATGACCGAGCAAGACATGAAGAGGCAAGACAAAATTTCAATGGAAAAATTCAATAAAATGACAAGAAAAAGAAGAAATTTTTTAAGAAGCCATTACTTTATCTTTCATATCTGAAAACATGCGTGTAAAGTGAAACGAGAGAAGTGTTTTTACATGAATTTTAAAAGAAAATTCACGGCTAATGGCTTGGGATGGGATGACCCAAAATTATGAAGAAATGAGTAGATGGAAGGTCAAAAGTTTAAAGGCTTAGTCTTTTGGAATTTCCCTCTTCTTTATTCAAATGAACTAAAATAAAAATGAGTACAAAATAAAGTGAAAATGAAATGAATAAATAAATTTTAGAAAAAAATGGAAAAATATAAGAAAATAGTTTATTATATGTAAACTAGTATTGAAAATTGGAAACAAAATATAACTAGTTTTGGAAAAATAACTACTATACTTTAAAAATGTTTTTAAAAATAAAATATATACATGACATTTCATATTACACATATATACACAAATTAGAACAAGATATGACAAACAAAATATTATTTATATAAATTAAAGTAAACAATATTGTTAAATAAGTCAATTTGCACATAATATTGTAAAAAGCTTAACTTTCACAATATTAATCAGATTTCAACGAAACGAAAAGCAGTATACTTAAAATTTAATATATTTTCATAATAAAAGATAAAATTCAAATATTCAAATATTTAAATTTTAAATTTAAAGGTCAAAGTTTTACCATATTGACCAAAATCCACTTTTCTAGAAAATATTCTATTTATTCATGTTTGGAATTATAATTCACATAAAAAAATCAAAATTTATATTTAAAATAACAAAATTATTCATTTTAATAAATAAAATAAAGTTTTAAATCGTGAAATTCAATTTAAAATAATTAAAATATACAATTAAAAAAATCACAAAATGCAGGGTTGTTACACTCTCCCCCACTCAAAACTTTTCGTCCCCGAAAAGGAATAAAGTACGGAAAAACACAGAAAAAGGTAGAATGAAATAGGATTAAGCCAAGATGACAAGAAGTTTGAGATTATACCTTATAACTGTTGTTATAGGTAAATTTAACAAGGTGAAGATAATCTTCCCAAGATCCTCCAGAATCAAGAACACCAGCACATAGAAGATCCTCGAGAAATCTAATTCACTCTTCCCGGTTGACCGTTGGTATGTTGATGGCAAGCAGTGCTCAGATACAGACGAGTACACAAATATTCCAGAAAAGCTTTCCAAACTGACTGGAAAAGATAGGATCGCGATCACCAATAATACTGGGAAGAACACCATAGAGACGTACAATCTCTCTCATGTAGATCTCCGGCAAGCTAGAAGAAGAACGAGTTGACTTGACCGGAATAAAATGAGAGGACTTAGTCAGTCTATCCATAATAACCCAGGTAAACTTAGCAATCTTACGAGTCAAAGAAATGAGAGGTGTAGCAATCCGAGCAAAATTCTCAATGAATCTCCGGTAATAACCGACAAGGCTCAAAAAACTTCATATCTGAGGAGAAGTCTTAGAAGTTTCCCAATCCTATAACAGAATAGGGAGAATAAGAACAACATAAAAGATAGAATAATTGAATGACTAAGAAAAAGGAGAAAGAATGAAAAATTTTCATTGATCGCAGCGATCATGACTAGATCAACAGAAATTCCATTACTAGAAACAATATGTCTAAGGAATCAGACTTCATCTTTCCAAAAATGGCATTTAGAAAGTTTATTAAGCACGGCACCAAAACACAATTCATCAAATCAACAAAGGAAGCAGGACCATTAGTCAAACCAAAAGGTATGACTAACCATTCATAGAACCCATTCTCAGAGCTCCAGGAATAAGATCAATACGAAAATCAATTTTCCGCTTATGAGGTAAAGCGGTGGCTTCACCAATTATATCGTGATAGAATATGACTATAGGAGTCAAATGAAGATCACTACTAAAGCAATGATCAGAATAGAGAAGTTGCACATGCTTACGAATCCTATTAAGATTTACAGGGCTCTAATTGGATTTGAAACACATAAAGGTACGGAAGCAAACTCAGGAGAAAGGATATACTCAAACTTACCACACAAATCAACAGAATTAGAATTATGGAAAACTCCAGTATCAAATAAAACACGAACATGATACAAAAATAAAGAAAGGTTGCACTGAAGAGTACCTTGGTCATCCCTAGGAGCACTAGGAGCAGGAGCTGAAGAAGATGCAGAGGTGATAGCAAATCTACCAGAAGGCTTACCTAACTAAGCAGGAGGAGGAACAACTGCACCAGCTAAAGTAGGGCAACTATTGGCATAGTGTCCCTACTGACCACATTTGAAGCAGGTGATGGTAGAAAGGTCAACAGGCTGCCTCTGAGAACGAGAAGACGATGAAGATCCCAAACCCAGATTCTTGAGCCAATTCTGCTTCTGCTGTTGGAAATTAGTCTTTCTCTTCTTAGAGTTAGCAGAGGAAGACTGAGATAAAGGAGCACCAACAACAACTGGACCCTTAGAAGTAAAGTTCTCATAACTAATAGCCATATCCATACGCTGGGTAAAAGTGCCATGAACATGAGAAATAAGACGACCATAATACTCGGGACGAGTGCCAGAAATAAACTTCTCATTCTTCTTGAGAGGAGTGTCTATCAAGCTAGGACCGAACTTAGAAAGTTCGTTGAACTTCCTCTCATACTCTGAAAAAGACATGCTTCCTTGCTTGAGATCCATGAACTCCCTATACAGCTGGGATTTCCTGGCTTCGAGCATCCACTTAGTAATGAAAGCATCCCTGAAAAAGATGATAGGTAAGCTTAGAAAAGGCACGAAGAGACAGAGAAACAGAATTCAAAGAAACACAAGAAGATACCTAAACTGCTTCCACGTAAGATCAACCATGACGTTGTTAGCCGTAACAGACTCCCACCAATCTAAGGCAGCCTCCTGCAATTGCCATACTGCTAACTGACGCTTCTGGGCATCGGTAATCTCAAGACCAGTAAATATCCTCTCTAAACTACGCAGCCATTGTTGAGCATCAATAATGCTCTCTGAACCGGTAAATTTGGTTCCACCAAGTGAGAGAATTCCTTACAAAGAACAGTAAACCTAATAGGTGCAACAAGTTGAGGAGCTGGGGCACGACCCCTACATCTGGCGTTTCCACGATTCATCCTGAAAAAATCAAGAATGAATTTTTAGGACAAAGGTATAGAGAAGACATAGATAAGATAAGATAAAATTCACTTGGATGAATATCCTAAAGAAGAAAATACTAACAAGGTAGATACAAAAGGAAGGAGGTTTAGAAAAATTTTGGAAAATCTTTTTAAAACAAGAAAATTTTTATATCAAAATAATCTTTGAAAAAAATCCTTCGAAATCATTTTGAAAATCATTTTATACTTTGAAAATACGTTCTCTCACAAAGATAGTGATTCTGAGATTGATTTCACTCATTCTAGGGTATTCCTACCCTATCTCTAATGAGTTTTTGCTCCGCAGGCTAAGGTTTGCCTAAAAACCAAAGCTCTGGTACCAAATGTAACGACCCACTATTTTGGACCATTCAAATTGACAATAATCCACACATGTCGGACTTGAATAATTCAAAATAACAGATTGTAATAAAATTTGGAGCAAATAAAATCATTCATAGAATCACAGACACAGAAATATCAGAATAAGTCGCAGCGGAAATAAAATACCATAGTAGTTCATGAAGCTACTATAACAAACTCTCAAAACAAAATACATAATATCAGTCTGAAAAAAACATAATAGAAATCCTAAATACATAGAAGTTAACTAATACAAGAGCTGAAACAGAATAACTGAACTAGATAAGTAACTAACTAGATAGGTAGAATCTCCAGCTAGCTCCAGAAAGAGAAATCCAAAGTTGTGAATACTCAGGATGACCCGAGCATAAAGCAAAACACAAAACACTCGAGTCGATACGTACATACTTATATAATGTAAACCAACTCAAGTGAACTGTAGTGGAGTAAAAGTAACTTAAAGGATGCTTAGGACCGTCCATCCTCTAAGGATCCGTTAAACTATTTAATATGTAGTAATATTGCGCTATTTTAGTAATGTCTATAGTAAAATAAACTTACTTTAAAATAGCGTTGAAAGGGTTACCCATATAGCCTCCAACATGTAATAGTCCCAGTAGTCCATCCAGTATCAGCATATCTCCAGATCGGGAGACTACTCTAAATACTCCATGGTCTATAGGAGAAAAACAAGCTCGTAGTAAGGCTCGATATGGTAGGTGACACGGCACACAAGGCAATGCCAGGATAGATATACTGTGACGCCCCACCTCTATACCCACGCTAGCCAAGAACACTCCGGAGTAGTGCTGTCAACTAGCACGGAGAATAAGGCTGTTGAGGAGCGACCATCCATGTAATTGCTTATCACACGGTGGCTATAAATAATCTTCGGAAACAAACAAAAAAATAATCATATCACAAATCAGTCACAGATATCCATATCACAAAGGCGGAAGAAGATATGAATATATAACTAACACATGAAAGTGTACATCAGAGTAGTGGTCAGTAAGATCCACGATAATACAAAAGAATAGCAACACGTGCTATACAAAAGAATACATCTATGAGTCTATATCTCAAGTGTATACAAAAAAAAACTGCTAATCTAAACAGTTAGCCAAATGTCAGAGTGATGAATCCCTGGGAAGAAGTCAAACAGAAGCACCTGTAACATCTCGGTCTGACCCGAGTATTATTTAAGAAAATAATAAACGGGTCAGTCTAGCTATAAATATCAGATGACATGATATAACATAAAAGATATGGCATAAACATAAACATCCATAATGACATACCACTATAAGTATGTAAATAATGATCAACAGAAGATCAATCAATAAGAGATAATCAATATCACAAGAATCTTCTCAAAGATTCGGAAAGAGCATCATACCCCAAACTTGTACTCATAACAAGTCAATGACATAAATTCTAGAAATCAATGCAAGAAGTCCAGAAATCATAGAAAAGAGAAAGAGGCCTATCACATGACGGTTCGAAGACCAAGGGGAGCTACCCCACATGTGTGAATGGAATCACACAGATTAAGGTCCAGACTAACCAAAAAGCAATAAGGTATGTGTGAGTGGAATCACACAAGTGGTGTCTAGTCTAACCTCGCAACAAGAGACATCGCACAATTGCTAGTCTAAATCATCAGAATGATCGTCATGATCAACGAGAAGTGTCAATTACACTAAGCTAGTAAATATAGAAGTTTAGCTTCATGTCCCATAACCACTTGCTTAACTTAAATATTTACGAACAAACTATAAATCTTCACTAATAAAATTGTCACAAGAGGTTCAATCGAACAAGTCCAAAAATTAACCGACGAAGTGAACGCAAGCGTTTCATACCACTTGTTTTACTAAGTCGTTTAATTAAATTTCTCATCCGAGTGAGGTAAAGGTTTGTATATACTAATAGATTGGAAAACGGTTTAAGAAAAGAGCTTTGTTACGGAAAATAGAGTCGAAATCATTTTGTTGAAAGAGTTTTGATATTTACTACTAGTATTGAAACCTATATATTTTTAAAATGACAAATCACAGAAGAGATTGTAGAAACAATCATCACAAAGATCACATTCGGAGATGTGAATAAAATCCAAGGAAATCAGCTCAAAAGCATCAAAGTGGAAGTTCCCCAACGACCAAACGTGGCCGAGATAACCAGAGATGGTTTGTCTCGAAGAATGGTCAACTCAGCATCTCAACAAAGCAAGTTCTGTTGAATGTTTTTCAGATAAGATCCCCAACGGAGGGGGGGTCCAGGGGGGGTGGCAACCCCCCAAGGTGGGGGTGCGGGGGCAACGCCACCGCTTACGACCTAGTGAAGACAAAATGAGGTCTAACGACCTAACGACTCAAGGGTCATACAACCTAACGACTCAAGGGTCATACGACCTATAGGGTTATAAGGTCATACGACCTAACGACTCAAGGGTCTAACGACCTAACGACTCAAGGGTCTAACGACCTAACGACTCAAGGGTCATATGACCTAACGAGCTATGGCCAAACGACCTAACGACTCAAGGGTCTAACGACTCAAGGGTCATACGACCTAACGAGCTATGGCCAAACGACCTAACGACTCAAGGGTCTAACGACCTAACGACTCAAGGGTCCAACGCCCCAACGACTCAAGGGTCCAACGACCTAACGACTCAAGGGTCTAACGACCTAACGACTCAAGGGTCATACGACCTAACGAGATAAGGTCCAACGACCTACGAGTTAAGGGTCCAACGACCTATCGGGATAACTCGTAACCGACTTAAGGGTTGCGCGACTGAAGGGCTGCACGACTTAAGGGTTAACTCGTAAACGACTCACGACCTATGGATGAACGACTTAACTCCGAACGAGCTAAAAATGGCCAGAACGACCTAGGGTTAACTCGTGAACGACTCACGACCTATGGATGAACGACTTAACTCCGAACGACCTAAAAATGGCCAGAACGACCTAGGGTTAACTCGTGAACGACTCGCGACTTATGGACGAACGACTTAACTCCGAACGACCTAAAAATGGCCAGAACGACCTAGGGTTAACTCGTGAACGACTCACGACTTATGGACGAACGACTTAACTCCGAACGACCTAAAAACGGCTAGAACGACCTAAGTGCAGAAAATTCACCAAAACGCTAAAAATTGGAGTTTTTCGCCAATCCAATCCAAACCAAATGCTAACATGCATGCAAAAATGATAGGGGATCATTCCCAACAGTCCAATATAGTTATAGGCTAGAATTGTGAGATAAAAATCTCACCTTTGCACCAAATATCAATGAAAATGAAGTTTTAAGCAAGCAAGGATCAATCCTTCTTCTATCTAAGCACAAGAAGCTTGAATCCAATGTCTTCTTCTTGAATTTGGAGTAGAAAGATGGATTGCAATTAAATTTGAGTTTTGGAATTTTAATTTCCCATTCCCTCCACCATTAATGCCAAAGCTTGATTAGTTAGGAAATTTATGAAGAGTGAGGAGAAGAGGGTTGGAACTTGGGCTTAATAGGCTAAACTAACCCAAAGTCCAAAGCGGGAAAAGTTAGTGAAATTTCACTAACTCCAAACCTATCAATGTTTATACTTAAAAAAATTGTAAACGACATTTCGAACTCAATGGAAGTGGTCTCGAGTCCTAATTTGACCGTTTGCAAAAAGTAGCTTTTCGGACCAAAATCCGATTAACGAGTTAATATTTAAATAAAATATTTAAATACAAACTCGACAAATATGCGGGTTGTTACATATACCAATTATGCACACGGGCTGGTGGTAACATAGCAGCCACTACTCCTACCTCGGAACACACTCCGAATCAAAATCGAAGGATGTACATCAAACCAATCACAAGTAAGAGCATAGTATCGAAGGAATGTGTCCGATCGGAGGAATGACCTCACTTGGCCCGAGATCGCTCCTGTTTTAGCCACCTTATGCCAACTCACGGGAGTTGGGTCCACGTAATATACCTCAAGAATGTTGCCACCATCCTACTTCGTTCTGGAATCTCCACCGCGTACACAGCTGTTAAAGTGGTTTACGGTATCGACACAGAGTATGTCCATATTCGATCCCGATCTCTTTAATAACCAATCGTTATTATAATCGTGGTTATAATTTAAAAACCATAATTTATACTTCAAAATAAAGTATCATTTTCAAATTCAAAATCTTTATCAAAACAAAGATCAAATCATTTAAAATCTTTTCAATATATCAGAATATCATATCTTTTCAAAACTTCAATTTCAAATCATTATTTGAATTCAAATCCAAATATTCAAATTTAAATACCTCTTTTAATTCAAATATATCATTCATTTATTAACATTTCAAATCACCTTTCAAATGTTTATATTTAAACCAAACAATTCATTTAAACCATTTAAATGTGAACTTATTATATTTACAAATCAAGTATTCAATTCCCAAAATTTTAGACAATTCTGCGCTCATTTATTTAGTTAAAAACCATAAATATTGAAAATTTCAGCCTTTCACATCATTTGAAAAAAATGCTGTAAATTATAATTGAAACACTTTAATTCAAAAAAGACAACATTTAAATAAAACTGCTGTAATAGTTTAGTTCATTTGAAAACAGTTCGTTTCAGTCTACCGTAGCACTTATCAAGTGCTAATGTAGCCTTTTTTTAGTTTCAGATTTTAGTTATCCTTCTGCCACCACGGCACTTACCAAGTGTGGTAAAATCATTTACTTTAGATTTTAAGTTAACTTCAGAAACGATAGCGTTTCTGAAGTGCTGTTATTTAATTTCCAGATTTTCATTGTAATTCCAGCAACAAATAAGCTTTGATTTTAACCCTTTTAAACATTATAAAATTATATTTTAAACTAAAAAATGTTCATTAAAATACCTTTAACTTATGATTTTATGAAGTAAATTTCTTATACTTAATAAATTCAAGTGTAAAATTTTCTATTCTTGCATTTACTTTACATTTTTAATTAAATTCACCATTTCATAATTTAAACTTAATCTCCATTTTATTTATATAACTTAAATTTCATTTTTAAACCAAAGTTCACATTTCCATATTTAAATTATATTTCAAATTTCACTTTTAAGTATTCATTTATTTAACCATTTTAATTCATACAAAAATCAATAACACTTTATAAAAATCATTTTTAATTCAAATTTAAATCAAATTATCATATTTCACATTTTTAAAAATACTTTAAAAATTCCATAAAAAATATTTAATAATCACGGGTCTGTATATAATTTTCTAGTCTAGGTCAAGTGATACAGATAATATATCATTTCAATCCGTAATTTATATCCGGTTTCTATCATTTCAAATCCGCAATGCCAAATCAATTAAAATAAATAAAAATCGCTCAGGCCTATCATTTCAGCCTATAACAATTTTTCTCTTTTCTAAAGTCCATTCGGGTATATATCATTTCAACCCATAGTGATTCTATTCTACAGGGAACATGCAGTATGATAAACAGAAATAAATGAACAATATAATAACATATAGCAGTAACAGATGATATGACAGGTTTACAAACAGGGTGAACATCATATGATACATATCAAAGGCAGGTATAACATGATAATATTATTTTACAGATTCACATGCTATCAATTTACTAATTATATAAGTACATATGTCATGTGTGAAATACTCACTTATTTCAAGCTAGAGATAGCAAGACAAAGCACACAAACGAATCCCAAAAGCATGATAACATGACTTTTGACTTGAGTGGAGTGGAGAGCCAAGTTTAAATCTTATGAACAACACATAAACAAGACATATAACTATTATTTCAACCCAAATATACTTATGAAAACAATTTAAAACAAAGCAACAAATCACAACATGGTTTGCCCATGCCTCAAGCATCATATGTGCTCGGCCTAGGGGTCTTGTGTACTTGTCCAAAGTGGTGTATTGTGTCGGGTATAGGTTCAAATATGCACGGCTAGCAAGTGTGAAGTGATGAAGTTACAAGGTGGGGAATACAAAGGGTTTAAGGCAAATAAGTGGTTATTGGTGCAAACTTTGGGGTTGGCCTGAGTTGTTGTGGGCTCGGCCATGCAAGGGAGTGGTCAGGTGATGTCTGGAGCTACAGAAAAAGGTGGCGGAGGAGCAGGTGGCGGCGGCTATGGGGTGGCCAAGGTGAAAAATGAAGGGGATGTGATTTTTGGAGCTCGGCTATGGCATGGTTCAAGGTGATTTTGCAACTTTCGGTGGTGATTGCTTCAAGGGTGCTCATGGCCAGGTCAAGACAGGTGGAGAGGAGGGTGATGTGGCCGTGGACATGGTAGTGCTGGACGGTAGAGGTGATGGAGGGGCTATGGCCCAGCAAGACATGAAGAGGCAAGGCAAAATTTCAATGGAAAAATTCAATAAAATGATAAGAAAAGGTAGAAAAATTTTAAGAAGCCATTACCTTTTCTTAACATGCGTGTAAAGTGAAATGAGAGATTTTTTTTTACATGGATTGCAAAATAAAACTCACGGCTAATGGCTTAGGAAGGGAGGGCCCAAAATTATAAAGAGGTGAGTAGATGGAAGGTCAATAGTTTGAAGGCTTAGTCTTTTGGAATTTCCTCTTCTTTGTTCAAATGAACTAAAATAAAAATCATGTAAAAAAATAAAAATGAATAAAAAATAAAGTGAAAATGAAATGAATGAATAAATTTAAGAAAAAAATAAGAAAATAGTTTATTATATGTAAACTAGTAATGAAAATTGGAAACAAAATATAACTAGTTTTGGAAAAATAACTAGTACACTTTAAAAATGTTTTTAAAAATAAAATATATACATAACATGTCATATTACACATATATACACAAATTAGAACAAGATATGACAAACAAAATATTATTTTTATAAATTAAAATAAACAATATTATTAAATAAGTCAATTTACACACAATATTGTAAAAAGCATAACTTTCACAATATTAATCAGATTTCAACGAAACGAAAAGCAGTATACTTAAAATTTAATCTATTTTCATAACAAAAGATAAAATTCAAAAAAATAAAATATTTAAATTTAAAATTTAAAAGTCAAAGTTTGACCATATTGACTAAAATCCACTTTTCTGGAAAATATTCTATTTATTCATGTTTGGGATTATAATTCACATAAAAAAAATCAAAATTTAAATTTAAAATAATCATTTTAATAAATAAAATAAAGTTTTTAAATCAGGAAATTCAATTTAAAATAATTAAAATGTACAATTAAAAAATATCACAAAATGCAGGGTTGTTACGAAAGGACTATAAATCATTAAGTAATCCTGAGTGATAGAAATTGTAAATTTTTAAATATTGAATCGAAAAAGTGATTGATTAATTTAATATTAATTTATTTAATGAACGTCAAAATAGCCATTTTGTAACTATCTCGGATTTCGAGGAAACAAGTTTCATCAGATCCTAAAAGTGAATTATTGTATGATTTCAAGTTTCGTAATGATCAGACTTATCGTTGGATCGTACGGGCTCGAAACGCCTAGAAACCAATTAAATTAAAATCTACTGAAATCAATTTGAAATAACTCGATTTTAGTATAACTTCTTCATACGATGGAATTAGGACTTGAAACCTGTTCCATTGAGTTTGAAACTTTCCAAAACATCTATTTTAATATATGGGATGACCCATTTTCGTTCCGGAGGCAGAACGACTTTTCGGGTCATTTATCGTTCCAATCCAAATCGATCCGGTCCATTCTTTTCTATTTCAGCTTTGCCTATAAATATCACGTTATAAACCCTAGGTCATTTCTTATTTCTGAATTCAGTACGTACAATTCCATTTGCTCCTTCTTATCCCAATGGTTGTAAAGCCTTAATTCCCAAATTGCAAAACCCAAATCAAAAATCAAATTGAAAATCAAACTCCTCAATACATATAAATTATATATCAATTTGAAGCTCTCAACGAGCGTAGATTTGTTTTTTGAGTGGAGTCATCGTTTGTCCTGGAATTTGCAATTTATTTTCGGCCGTTCTTTCTCATCGCGATTGACTGCAACTGATCGACGAATCAGAGATACAGTATTGGAGAGAGGACTAAGGGGATTGCATCGGCATGGTTTGTCTGACGTTTCGACGGCTAGATGTGCGGAAATAATTCATTAGGGTTTCGAGTTCTTCGAGGCAGCCGTTCATTTTTTTGTGCGCATCAGTAGATCTGTTGTGACCGGAGGTGGCCAAAGGGGTCGCGCGACCCACGCGTGGGTGCGGCGTGTGGAGCTTGGGTCGATGGCATCGCCTGATTTGGTTGCTGGCGAACGAGGTGGCGCAGTAATTTGACTGAAGCGGTGGCGGCTGTAGGGTTTTGCTTGATCGAGATGTTCAGTGTGCGTGCATTCCTGTTGCAGTGCTAGGGTAACGGTGACGTGTCGGTATGATACTGGTTATTTTATTTTAATTTAATTTTAATTATCCAGTGTTCTAACACGTATAACTTTCGCATATGAGGTCCAATTCACACGCAGTTTAATCTGTTGGGATCGTATAAAAATTCCAGACGTTGTGACACTGGTTTAGATGGATTCTGAGACTATTCAAATTTTGGGGTTATTTTGAATTCAAATTCGATTTAAATTCACAACTTCTAAAATTTCTTATGTTTGTTAAATTAATTTATGATGAGTTTAGGACTTTATTTATGATAGTTTGGTATATTTTTTAATCATCATCTCAGTTAATTTGAATTAAATCATTATTTAATTTATTATTGAATATAAATTGCCACTTAAATACCTGTTATTGATTATCATTTATATATTGATGTTTATGGATTGATTTGGACAATGATTGTGATGGATGTTGATTGTTGATATTGGATTAATGGATGTTGTATTTTATATCGTTATATACTGCAAGTTCACTATGGGTTGAGTTGATACATACTCGAATGATCTATAGAGTAGGGAAAAATCGTTATGGGTTGAAATGATAGACTCGAGCGATTTTATGGATGTTATTTATTTCGGGATTGCGGTTCAAAATGGTATATAATCATAAAATTTTAAATTGCGAATTGAAATGATAAATATATGTATCACTTGACCTTAGGATAGAGAATTATATACGGACACTGGATTGGTTAAATTAAATGTTTTAAAATCCTAAATTTTTGAATGGAATTAAATGATATTTTAAAGTAAAATTTGATTTGTATAAATTGAAGTATTTTTGGAAAATCAAGTTTGATGTTGAAATGTGAATTGGCTTAAAAGGAATTACTATAAGAAATTAAATTAAAATGGTCTGATTTTGTTGAAGTGAAATAAATAGTTTTAAATTGATATAAATTCCAAATTCATGTTTTCAAATATAAACTATTTTAAATCAAATTATTTTTAAGACTTTCAGATTTTCAAATTTATAAACTACTTTAACCTATATTAACTATATTAAATCAATTTAACCTATTTTAAACCATTTAAATTATTTTAAAACTAATTAAACCATTTTAACTTATATTAAATCTAGTTAATCTATTTTCATTTTATTTAATCTATTTTAAACCTATTTAAATATTTACAACTATTTAAGATTATTTTCTTCTAAATTCCAAACTAAGTAAAATGGATGGGTTATATTCAAATTCTCGATTTTAAAGTGAATATGGTTAATGATGTTATAACCTAAGTTGGGATTTAAATGCTTACTAATCGACATGATGATTTTGAAGCAAGAACTTAACCTGTTTTTGAAAAAATGATTTTTGGTAGAAATATGATTTGAAAGTGGTATAGTTTTTTTTTAGAATATGATATTTTGATATAAATTATGAAATGATTTTGGAAATGTAAAAGAACCATCCTGTGTGTAATAAGCGATTGGTTGTTAAAGAGACCGGAATCAGATATGTGCATACTCTCTATCGATACCGAAAACCACTTTAACAACTGTGTACACGGTGGAGATTCTAGAATGAAGTAGGATGATGGCGACGATCCTATATGAGGTATATACGTGGACCCGACTCCCGTGACTTGGCATAAGGTGGCTAAAACTAGAGCGATTCTCAGGCCAAGTGAGATAGCTCCTCCGATCGGACACACTCCATTTATACTATAATCTGACTTTTGATTTATTTGGTGGCCACCCGTGATTTTTCTTAGGAGTGTGTTTCAAGTTGGGCGGTAGTTGCGGCTATGCGTTACCAATAGTACGGATGCGTAATTGGCATATCTCCCCTGGCATTGCCTAGTTGTGCCATGTCACCTACCCTACCATGCCTTCTACGAGTTTGTTTTATACCATACCTATGGAGTGCCCTCTAACGACAACCAGTGCAAGTGGATTATGGTACTGTATAGACTATGGGAATATATAAAATGTGTTAAAGTGGAAAATGTAAAGCCTCAACACTATTTTAATACATTTACTTTACTGTAGATATTTTGTATTACATAGTAGATAGTTTAACGGATCCTTAGGAGATGTGAATCCCGAACATCTCTTAAGTTACTGCACTCATGTTAGACACTAGATAGGAGATATCAAACCCCGTAAACATCTCTGACATCGTTCCACTCATATTTATTTACCGGTTGATTTAACTTACATAAGATCTTTTAGTTCTGACTCGAGTGTTTTTCCTTTTCAATTCGCTCGGGTCAGCCTAAGCATTTCAGGATTTGAAGACCTTCTTTCTGGAGAACGAAGACGAAGATTATATTATTATTATTTACTTTATTATTCCACTGCATCACATTGTTCCACTGTATTATTATTAATTATTCTCTGGTATGTGTAACTCTGATTTTGTGTTGTATAAGTATAATCAAATGTTTTGTAAACAGCTTCATGAACTGTTATTTGATTATTATATTTTATCATTCCATTGCGAGATTCTGTTTTGTTATTTTTCTTTCTCCTCTTTTCTTATTCACCCCAATAACAATCCGTTCTTTTGTATGATTTGAGTCTGACGTGTGTGGTTTATCGTCAATTTTAAACTGTCCAAAAAGGTAGGATGTTACACTAAGCTACTTTAATTAACCTTTCATTAATTAAAATCACTTTTCAAATATTTGTATTAGCATACATTTCCAAAAGATATATCCACAAACCCTCTCTACTCCTTTCAATACCTGAAAAATATTGATATAGTTATCTTAACCGTATAGGTATACTCAAAAAACATTTCACTTTTAATACTTAGAAAACTTTTCCATGTACCTATCTCAACGGTATAAATATATTCACAAAACATTATATTTCCAATACTTGAAAATGTATCTATATACTTATCTCAGCGGTATAAGTATATTCACAAACCTTAAGAAATATTTCATTTCCAAAACCATACTTAATTGGGTTAAAAACAAGTGTCATTTAAAATATAAGTAATAATAAAACTCAAACCACTTTTCTCATTTTGGTGTTAAGTATGAAAAGAATGCTTCTCATAGCACCATAATTTAAAATGATCACTTATGGAAATCGGGTCTCATTTTTTTATATAAAATTTCTCTTTGTAAATCCCTTTATAAAAACTTTTCTCTTTAAAAACTTTTTTATATTTACAAACTCCTTTTATAAAATATTTTATAAAAATCCCTTTATAAATCTGCAAATTAATTATAAAACTCTTCTTTATGGATCTCCAAATATAGTTATAATACTCCTTTTATAAAAACCCTTTATAGAAATCCTTTATAGATCAAAAATTCATATTTATAAATCTTATATGTTAACAAAAATCTTCGTTTTCAAGATAGTACTAAATACTTTGCAAAAAACGGTCATTTCATATCTCATCATAAATTCATAATAGAATTAACTTTCATATTTTCCAATAAAATTTTCCATTTTCTATGTTTAAATAGGCACATTCCAAATAACAAAAATTTTATGTCCAAATTCAATTATTTAAAATTTCACAAAAATCAGTTAATTACATTAATAAAACCATTAAAATTTATGGGTCGTTACACTCTCCTCCACTCATAACTTTTCGTCTCCAAAAAGGAAGGAGATAGGAGAATAGAAACAACCAGAAAGAAAAATAGATTTGAAATATATAGTAAAACAATTAATTCAAAACCAAATAAACTACATTTATTTTAAAATTGGTTTATATTCAATTAGTTGATTTCAATTCATTTTATTTAATCAATCAAATTTATTGTGTTCACATTTAACTGATTTTATTTCCATGTATTTTTATACAATTGATTAGTTTACTATTTATTAACATTTATTACAAAAAAATTCACAACAAAATTAGCTTTATTTACTCATATATTAAATCTATTTGATCAACCATAGTTAATTCCATCTCAACATCCAACTTCAACTATTCAAAACCTTATAGGTTTCAATTTTAGATAAATTAATATTCAACAATTTGGTTTAATCCATTTTAATTCAACTAATAAATAGTCATTCAATTTAGAAATTGATTTTTTTTTTCATTTTATCAACATTTCTTTCAAACAATTCATTTTTAAATTAACTTATTAGTTTTATCCATTTATCTTCAGCTAAGTTGATTCCAAAAAAATACATGTTCACTATTCTTAAGTTCATCTTTACCTACTTAAATATTCTTCCCTTTTATTTATTTAATTTATTTCACTTAATATATTGCAACGTATATTACATGTATAAACATTTATTATAACCCTATATTATTTAACAAATCTATTCTCTTTTTATTATTCCATTTATTATCCAATTTATTATTTATACATTCCCTTAACATAATATCCTTTTTGGACATCTTATTACTTGCATTAATATTGTATACTATTCAATTACATCCAATTCTTCCAAGAAAATTTTGTAATGTCTTTGAATATAATTGAACACTATACAAATTTACCTTTTAGTTACAACATTTTTATTAAGCAAGATTTTTATTTGAACAATTTATTACTTAAGTTTCCTCTTGTATAACCCTTTATTATACCCTAACATGTTAACTTTTTGAATATTTTAGGCAAGTTATATACATTAGAATGTAATTTAGTGTTATACAAATAAGTTTGTTCAAATTCAATTATTTCAATTTGGTTAAATTTCATTTATCATTTTAGCTATTCCACTTATTCAAAAATTGCACTTTATTTCAATAATTGAAACCATATCTCAATATAAAACTTAAGATTCAAATTTCGGGTTTCACTTCAAACTATTTTGAAATGACTATTTACATATATATTTTATAAATCAATTTATACACAAGAAATTCAAATAAAATTCATTGTCCAAAACAAAAGTGTAGCAAAACTTCTACGTGGTCTCTCCACTTCGAGACTCAAAAATGAATGTCGATGATGCTGCAGTCAACACCGAAAATTATTTTTCAACGACAAATGAGGAGAGTACTGATTTACTTCATTAAAAATTCTTTGCAAACATTTACCATTCGAAAATACTATTAAATAATGTATTCCAAAACTTTTAAAAATCAAATTTTTTGAAAACACCAAAAATCGAATTCTCAAATCTTTAATTTAAATATATTTCAAACCCAAATCAATTTATAAACCATGTTTAATAATTTCATTTATTTATCAAGTTGCAATAGCCAATGGTTTAAAAAACAATAAATGATAATCCATTTTATCATTTCAAACAATCATTTATTTAACTATTTAATTTCAGAAAATTATACTTTTATATATATAGAATAATCATACAAAAAAATATTTCATTTACAAATTTTGGAAACAATAATGTGTCAGTTTGCTCTGTTCAAGTATTATGGAATCCCTATCGATAGCACGGGCAAGACGAATCGATCGAAACCCTATATCAAACTTAACAATGCAAACAACACAATATAAAACATTTTTATATTAATTACAAATACATTCCCTCACTCGATGATTCTAGAATAAATCTTAGAACAAGGATAGAGATTAAAATTTATAGGAACCCAAATCAAAGAGAATTCTAACTAAAAGAAAAGCTCGAATCGAAGATAAGATGATTACAAAGAGAAAAGAACGGATAGACTTATATAAATCGCGGACGGCCTTAACAGGGTCAACCGTGATTTCAAGAGTAAGATTGATGCAGAATTCTGAAGCAATCGACATCCGATCACAAGTGATAGAATTTGGGCATATCAAGAGATAACAACATTGTAAACCGAGGATTTGGAAATCTCCGGTGAATCAATGCTTGTTGTAAAGGAATTTCAACCCTTTACAAATCATACAATGGAGCTATAGGACACTCCAAAATCAAGAAGAACACGAGTAGGAAGGATATGGATGGATTTCAGAATGAAGGGGAAAGTTCCAAAAATTTAAAGGAAATCCGAATCAAATTGGAAGGGACTCAAGCTCGAACGAAGATGATTCTGTAATTAAATCTACTACATATGCTAAGTTTAGCCTAAAACCAGAGCTCAGATACCAACTATAACGACCCGGTATTTCGACCATTCGCATCCGCATATGTCGGATTTGAATTGCTCAAAATAAATTTTATATTTGGCAAAACTCAGCATATATGGTAAATAAAATCAATCACGGAATCAAAGAACAGAGTAATATAACAATAAGCAGCGGAATATATAAATAGCAGTTCATGAAGCTACTATATAAAGAGTTTGAAATAAATATAATAGAAATCTCAAATACAGAGTATTCTTAAATATAATGTAACTGACAAGACTGAACAGAAATCACTTGATAGCTGAAAGTTGAATAGATGTAGATGGATCTCCAGATGAAGCTCCAACTCCAAAGGCGAGTCTCAAATGTTGTGACACTCAGTCTGACCCGAGCGTAAAGCAAAACACAAAACACTCAAGTCAGAATTAACATTCCTATATCAATAAATTCAACTCAAGTGATATATCAACTGAAATACAAGTAACTTAAAGTATGTTTGGGATTTCCATCCTCTAAGTATCCGTGGATGTGACATCCCGGAATTTTTGGCAATATAAATTTAATAATCTGTGTAAAAATTTAATTGATTTTGATAATATTTGTTAATAAGATTTAAATTGATTTAATAATCTTCTTCTAAACAAATATTTAACTGATAATTTATCTTTTAAAAGCCAATTTAATTATTTTCTATTCACAATATATATCTATATAGTATATATTGTAAATAGTTCATCTTTGTTTTAAATTTAATAAATAAAGACATGTTTTCTAATCCTAATATTTCTGATAACTGGAAATTTGATTTAATTTAGTATTAAGCTATTAAATAAATAACTATATGGTTTTAAATACTTAAGATAAATGTTTAATAGTTAGAACTTATTCTAGCTTAAGTTTAAATTTAAAATTTATTAACAAAAAGATTTGTTTTATTTTCTTTTTAGTATAGCTTGATAAAAATATGGTTTAAATATACTCAAGACAAAGTTAAAATTTGTTTAGATGATTTTAGCTAAAATTTAAATTTAACAAAAGGTTTGTTGGTGCTTTTCTAAATATAGCATGATGAAAATAGGTAATTAAGTGATAATTTCTTTTATAAATTATTTTAATTTAATAATGAGTTTATTCAAACAACATTAATAATGTAATATTGGAAAGTTTAAGTTTTAAAATAAAATAAGTCTTATAAAAAATTTAACATAAGTTTGAAATAATAATAAGTAAATTTAGTATTGATAATTTAAGTTTTAAAATTATAAGTGAAATAATAATAACTTGTATTAGAAATAAAACTAAATCCATAAGTTAAAATTTTATAAACAAATAACTAGTAACTAAGGCAAAGTAAATAAAGTATACAAACATAACTAAAAATAGCTTTATATCCACAAACACATAGTTATGTAAAGCAATAAGCCAGGCAAAAGGAAATGAACGGACTGTAAGGTTTAGAATGCAGGCAAGTAAAATATGTTTATTAAATAAAAGAAGATGTGCCAGGCTTTGTAAATTTGTAGCTGTAAATAAGTATGCAAGCAAGAATATAAACAAAGTAAAATAAATATCTATCAAACATAAAAAAAAGGGTAAAAGCAAAAATATCTGAACATAAAATAAGGTTAGTAGGAAACATAAAGTACAAAAACATATGCAGGCAAATAAACAAGCAAGATGTGTAGCTGCAAATAAAATATGCAGGTTAGAGAAGAAATGCAAAGCAAGTATCTAAACATGGAAATAAAATTAGCTACGTAAGACACATAGTACTTAAGCAATTAAATGCTAGAACAACTTAAGTCAATTCAAGTTGTTCTAAAAATCTACTCAGCCCCCAAAATAAAAATCTCGCCTAATACAAACAAAAAAGAAATAATTATACCTGCATTTGCTTAACCCAGATATCACCTACCCTGTAAACTTCTTTATATACATGCCTTCCTATTTTTAGTTCGTTCAAATCATAGCAAACCTGAAATTATACAGGTAGTAAACATTTTCATTTTTATAAACTAAAGCATCATACATCAACAAACAAGAAGATTTAAGAAATTAAAGCAAACAACTTCTCAGTTTTAAGGTTCAAAGCTGTTTGCAAACATCAGTGCTCTATCTTCATTCCTAAATTTGTGAGTAACATCATTATTATTTTTAAATCTAAGAATGAATATGGTTACATGCTTTTTGTGATAAAGGTTGTAGTATGTATATATGAAAATGAAATCTGCTTGTGCATGTTTATTTCCATATGAACATTCTCTGTTTAGTTTCCAGTTTCCTGTTCAGATTTAAATTTATATTCTCTTCAGTTAATTGTTATTAGGACTTAGCTACAAAACAAAAAATGTTTGATTTATTATGGATTAATGTTTAGAAGCTTGATTAAGTTAAATTTCAAGTATGAGTGTCTCAGGGATATAAAAACAACAGTGTATGATAAACAAAGTAAAATCTCAAACTTTGTAAATTATAGATTCAGTATTATAAATTGGAAACAACAACTATAATATGATTTTTGAACTAAACATCATAATTTTTAGTTTGAAATTAGAAGAGCAGTCTTGGGTTGAATAAAATATTAAAATTTGGGTTTCACTGTTGATCTTTGGGACTGGAGGGGTCGAGGCTCTGCTTCATGAAGGAGGAGTGATCAGTGTTGACAGGTAAAATGCCTGATGGGGATGCATTTCATTGAGGGGGTAGCAGCTGTGGATTTTTGTTCGGAGCCCTAGTTTTAAAAAGGCTAAAAAATTCGATCAGCTCGCCCTCTGCAGTTGATCGAGTGCTTTAAGTTTTTGAGGGGTGGAAGCTTAGTCGTAGGTGAGGGGTTGGCCGGTGTCGCTGATTTTCTGGTGATCGGCATTGGGTATGCGTGACATTTTCCAGGTTTTGGGTGGTTGTCCTGTGCTTTGTTCCAGGTTCTGTTGAATCTCAAATTCGATTTTCGAAAAATTGAAGGTCGATCTGATGATCGTATTGGTGTTAGGGGATGCTTGTCGAAGTGAAATGATCATCATCGATGATCAGAGTCACCCACATCCGCCGGGTATATGCACGGTGTACTGTGTTGTGCCTGGAGGAGTTACTCGAGTCTTTAAGGGTTTGACTCGGGGAAACTTCATGTCGAACTTGAAGCAGATGGAGGGAAGACTCGAAGCATTTTTGGTTCGAGTCGAGTCAGTGTTAGTTCCAGGCTTTTGTAAAACCTGAAAGCAGAATTTGTTTTTTTATTAAAAACAAATTCAAATGTACTTAAATTTGTCAACTAGATTTAAACAAAGCTTTAATCCAGTTTGAAGTTTGAATTCAAGTTTATTTTTTTTGAATTCAAATTTGAAATGAAATCAAAGTTTAAAATGTTTAAAGGTGGGTTTTCAGGTTTAAAAACCTGACAGGTTTTTAGATTTTAAATTAATTTAAAGTTTGAAAACAGAATTTAAACCGTGATTTAAATTCAAAAATTTAAAGTATAGATTCAAATGAACTTTCGAACCTTAAGGTTTTAAGGTTTTTGAAATACTACGGTTTGTTATTTTGATTTGAAATGGTTTTTATTTGGATGATGACTTTAAAGTGATTTTGGGAATTTTCTTTGGAATTTTATTTAGAAATGGTTTTTTAACTCATTTATTTTATTTCAACCTTTTTGTTAATCTTTTCTAATTTATATGAAAATGTCTAAAACTATTTTGGAAAATATTTATTTTACCGAAAATTATTATAATGATGAATGTTTATTTTAAAAGAAAATAAAAGAGAAATTCATCATGTATAATAAAGCGATTCTATTTTAAAAGAAGATAGAAATATTTTGGTATAAATATTTGTGAAACGTTTTATATAAATTATTGTATAAAAAGGGATAGATTTATAAATGGTATTTTGCAAATAAAAGAATATATTTCTAAATGTTTTTTTATAAAAAAGGGAAATGATCCAATTTGATTAAATATAAAATAAATCACATTTTTGAATTTATTTTGAGATATGAAATGATCGTTTTATGGAAAGTATTTAGTCATATCTTGAAAACAAATATTTGGGTCAAGTGTATAAGATTTATAAAATGAGTTTTGGATCTATAAAGGATTTCTATAAAGGAATTTTATAAAAAGAGATTTATAAATATACTTAGTGATCTGTAAAATGAGTTTTACAAATGTATTTGGAGAATTATAAAAAGTGTTTTATACATATATTTGGATTTATAAAATGGAATTTTATAATTAATTTGGCGATTTATAAATAATATTTTATAAAAGGAGTTTCTAAATACAAAAGAGTTTTATACGTAGAAAGGGGTTTTATAAAGGAATTTCATAAAAGGGATTTTAAATATATTTTTTTAAAAGAATGTGACCCAATTTCATAAGTGGTCATTTTAAACTATGATGGTATGAGAAGTATTCTTTTTGAACTTAACACCCAAAAGGGAAAATTAGTTTGAGTTTTATTATTATTTATATTTAAATGACATTGGTTTTAACCAAATTAAGTATTGTTTGGAAATGAAATATTTCTTAAGATTTGTGAATATTCTTATACTGTTGAGAGAAGTATATGAATACATTTTCTAAGTATTGGAAATGTAGTGTTTCGTGAATATACTTATACCGTTCAGATAAGTATATGGAAAAGTTTAATGTGTATTAAAAATGGAATGTTTTGTGAGTATACCTATACAATTGAGATAAGTATATCAATATTTTTCAAATATTGAAAGGAGTGGAGAGGATTTGTGAATAAATATTTTGAAAATGCATTTCAATTCAAATATTTGAAAAGTGATTTAAGTTAGTGACATGGTTAATTAAAGAGGCTTAGTGGTTGTTTTGTGCTTAACCATGCTTGGTTAAATCTCTGGTCAAATTGTTTTTTATTTCATAGTCAAATTACCGACTATCAAATCTTGGCTAGTTTTGAAACTATCGGTTGTTGGTTCGGGGAGACTGAGATTAGATATATTATCCAAAAAACACTTCGAACCAATGTAAGCGTCTGAATTGAAGACATCTTGAAGATGATGGAATCAAAGACAGAGTTTTTTGAAGTGCAAGAGCTATGTGCTACTAATCATAAGGATGTAGTAGAAGTAGTGCATTCGGCTTGTTCATATCCTGAACAACTTGTATGGATGAATGTTAGCATTGCATTGTTGTTTGGAGGGCAATGTTAGCATTCCAACTGGGATTGCTATAAAAAAAGGTAAAACGTAGCCTTTATGTAACGATTCCTGTTTTGAATCAAATTTAAATTGATAATTAAAATAAATTTTCGAATTAAATTGTGAATTAATTTGAATTTTTCCAAATTAAATTGTGAATTAATTTGAATTTTTCCAAACTAAATAAGATATTTGTTGTTTATTTGTATATATGTATATAAATTGATTTTTAATTAAACTGTGGGTTCGAAATTCAAAGGTAAACATTTTTGAAAATATATTGGATTTGAAAACTCTATATTTAGAATAATAAAGTTTGGTTTCTAATTATAATATATATACACTGTGAATTGAAAGTTATAGTTTGAATTTAATATAAATAATTTTCGAAAGTTGTTTAAAATTAAATTCTATATTTAAAACTTATATGTATATATATATGTGTGTGCGTGTGTGTGCGTTTATTTATTAATGTGTAACTAGATTTTAAAATTCATTTTTTCTCTAAAAGTTATATAAGTATAAATAATAGAGAAATGAATTAATGAAAATATAAAACATATATATATATAAGTAAAACATATGATAATATATATAAAGAAATATATTAAAGATAAAATTGAAAATTTACAAATATTAAATACATGAAAATTACAAGTGTAAGCTTATAAAGATATAGATTAAACAAGTGTAAAATACGTAGTGTAAAGAAATTACAAGCATCACTTATTTTTAATTTTAAATAAATATGAAAACAAGGCTATATATATTATTACCCTTCTCTAAACACTTTCTTTGATTCACTCAAAACAAATGAACTTGAAAACAAAAATCAAAAGAAAAAACAGAAATAAAAATCAAAGAGAAAGCTAATTCAAACCTGAAGCATCTCAAAACAAGCTTAAGTTTTCAAAATGGCAGATCAGATTCAGGCTTACAATCAAATTCCAGTTTTTCAAATTTTAAAAGCTTCTCTATCCAAATCTATACCCTAATTCAAGAAGCAAAAACAAGATCAGATAAAAGATTAATAAGCAAACAAGTTCAACTCAGTAAATCAAAACATCAATAACCTCTTGCAAGTTCAAACCTGAAGCAAGCTAAGATTCAAGGAAACAACCTAAATCAAACAACAACATCAAGATCAAATCAGTTTTAGATCAAAAACAAATGCAGGATAGCAAAGCAAAGAACAGTTTCAAATAATCTCGAGTTTTAGGTTTCTTTGTTCCAACCTAGGTGAGCAAACTCCCCTTTATAAGATCCTAAACCCGTATATCTTGATGATCTTTGAAGTATGGCATGAAATGTTCTTGAATGATTGAGTGAAATTTGGTTTGCATGTTTATAAATATGCAAACATATAGGTGTACATGTTTGCATGTATACACATACACACACACACCCTTTGTTCTTCTTTACAGGTTAGAAAAAGAATCCAAAACCAAAATTTCCTCCATCATTCTCTTATAAGCTTTGATGATTAAATGAAATATGTTTTAACAGACCAGATCTTAAATTTAAAAATGTTTTTTTGAATAATTAGTTTAAGTTTCCTAGAAAATTTAAAATATACAATGAAATCATATATATGTCAAAAAAATTGATGATCATAAAATCATGCTTGGATTGCATAATTAGATTCAAATTAACAAATTAGGAATTTAGGTGAAGGTTTCATTATTTTTAAGTAAGTAAATCATGTGAATTCTCGAGTTGATCAGAATTATAAAAATCGTCAATTCCCGACGATCAACGAGAAATTGAGCTTCGAGCTTGATGTCAGAGGAAGTTCAGGCGATGAAGTTTATCGGAAAAATGATCGTTGATTTTTTAAATGATCGTGGAAATTGATTGATGAGGTTGTAGGGTTTAAGGGCATTTTTTTTAGCATCGTTCTCGGATTAATTTCATTGTCAGTGGTGGATCGGGGTGGATCGGACCCAGGGGAAACGAAGCTCGGGGTTCTGGCGAAGGTGTGTGTTCATCGGGGTTGACTCTGGTGGATTAGATCGACGTGGCAAGGGGGAATTTCGTCAGAAATGTTGGGTTCGAGGAAGAATCAATTAGCTCGATCTCGATTTTCAGATGGATTCGTAAAACTGGGTGGTCGGGTGAGTTAGGGTGATCGTTGGTGATGTGTTGGCAATGGCGAGGTCGAACAGAGTAGTTCTGATCATCGGTGCATGTGCATGCGAGTGTTCGTGTATCTGGGAAGTTTGTAGATCTTTGGAGCTTGCATTGGAGATGTTGTTTACACTGCTATTTCTGTCTTATTATTTCCACTGTTGTATATCTCTGATAATGTTGATAATCATTTGTATCAAATTGTTGTATCAAATGTTGTATATCAATTAATCATTTATTTCTATTTCCGTTGTGTTGTTTACATAATGTGTTATAAGCTCTGACGATCCAGATTCGACGTTTGAATCTGCGGCATTCGAATACGAGTGAAGTATGAATGTCGATTTTCGAACGCTGGATTTTGGGTCGTGACAAGTGGTATTAGAGCTTAATGTTAAGTAAGAACTTTAACCCAGGGGTATAACACATTAGGTGACTCATTAGAGATAGGGTCGCAAATACCCTAGAATGAGTATATCCTAAAGATTGTATGCCTTGGTAAATTCTCTTACTATCTACTAATAGTGAGTATAAGTGCAAGAAGTGGACGAGATAGGGGACATGGAGTACCACTACAAATGGTCAATACCCTACAACAATGGAAACAACTTTTCTCCTCAATCTCTTTTGTACATCATCCGATTTCAATTCTTTAATGACTTCGTAGCAGCTCTAGGAAGAAGCTTTGTTGTGATGGTGGCCTTGCGAATCGTTATAGAAAAGGTCCTAATTCGTATTCTAATCATCAGTTTCTTATCAATCTTTTCGTTCTTAACTTTAATGAATTTGAAATTTATTTGAAATAAATTGATTAATAAAATATAAAGCTAAATTGAATAGTATCCATTTATCTATTCTTTGGGGTCCAGATATATTCTACGAGCGGTTAGTTATCCCTTCGGACTAACAATGCCCCTGCATATTCGTAGACCTGATGACCAGAGTATTTCGTAAAGTATCGTATGAGTTCATTTTTGTAATTATCGATGATATTCTGATTTGGGAAGCCATATATAGAATTGATATTCAATTTGATCTGGAAAACTGTTTCTTTATCTTTATATGTCCATCTGTTCTTTGTTGTCTTTCTGTCTAGCAAATTACGAGGACGAAATTTTCTTAAGGGGGGAATCTGTAACGATCCCGGTTTTGAATCAAATTTAAATTGATAATTAAAATAATTTTTTGAATTAAATTGTGATTAATATGAATTTTTCCAAAGTGAATAAGATATTTGTTGTTTATTTATATATATGTATATAAATTGATTTTTAATTAAATTATGGGTTTAAAATTCAAAGGTAAACATTTTTGAAAATATATTGGATTTGAAAACTCTATATTTAAAATTAATAAAGTTTGGTTCTAATTATAATATATATACATTATGATTTGAAAGTTATAGTTTGAATTTAATATAAATAATTTTCGAAAGTTGTTTAAAATCAAATTCTATATTTTAAAACACACATATATATATATATGTTTATTTATTAATATGTAACTAGATTTTAAAAATCATTTTTTGTCTAAAAGTTATATAAGTATAAATAATAGAAAAATGAATTAATGAAAACATAAAACATATATATATATAAGTAAAACATATGATAATATATATAAAGAAATATATTAAAGATAAAATTGAAAATTTACAAATATTAAATACATGAAAATTACAAGTGTAAGCTTATAAAGATATAGATTAAACAAGTCTAAAACATGTAATGTAAAGAAATTACAAGTCACACTTATTTTTAATTTTAAATAAATATGAAAACAACGCTATATATATTATTACCCCATCTCAAAACACTTTCTTTGATTCATTCAAAACAAATGAACTTGAAAACAAAACACAAAAGCAAAAACAGAAATAAAAATCAAAGAGCAAGCTAATTCAAACTTGAAGCATCTCAAAACAAGCTTCAGTTTTCAAAATGGCAGATCAGATTCAAGCTTCCAATCAAATTCTAGTTTTTCAAATTTTAAAAGCTTCTTTGTTCAAATCTATAACCTGATTCAAGAAGCAAAAAAAAGATCAGATAAAAGATTAACAGGCAAACAAGTCCAACTCAGTAAATCAAAACATTAATAACCTCTTGCAAGTTCAAACCTAAAGCAAGCTAAGGTTCAAGGAAACAACCTGAATCAAACAACAACATCAAGATCAACTCAGTTTTAGATCATAAATAAATGTAGGATAGCAAAGCAAAGAGCAGTTTCAAATCATCTCCAGTTTTAGGTTTCTCTGTTGCAACCCAGGTGAGCAAACTCTCCTTTATAAGATCCTAAACCTGTATATCTTGATGATCTTTGAAGTATGGCATGGAATATTATTGAATGATTGAGTGAAATTTGGTTTGCATGTTTATAAATATGCAGACATAAAGGTGTGCATGTTTGTGTGTGTGTATACACACACACACCCCCCGTTCTTCTTTACAGGTTAGAAAAAGAATCCAAAATCAAAATCTCCTCCATTATTCTCTTATAGACTTTGATGATTAAATGAAATATGTTTTAACAGACCAGATCTTAACTATAAAAATAATTTTTTTGAATAATCAGTTTAAGTTCCTGGAAAATTTGAAATATACAGTGAAAATCATATATATGTCAAAAAAATTGATGATCATACGATCGTGTTTGGATTGCATAACTAGATTCCAATTGACAAATGATGAATTTAGGTGAAGGTTTCATGATTTTTAAGTAAGTAAATCATGTGAATTCTCAAATTGATCAGAATTATAAAAATCGTCAATTCCCGATGATCGACGAGAAATCGAGCTTCGGGCTTGATGTCAGAGGAAGTTCAAGTGATGAAGTTTACAGGAAACATGATCGCTGATTTTTTAAATGATCATGGAAGTTGATCGATGAGGTTGTAGGGTTTAAGGGCATATTTTTGTCAGCACCGTTCTCGAATTAATTTCATTGTCAATGGTGAATCGGGGAGGATCGGACCCAGAGGAAACGGAGCTCGGGGTTCTTACAAAGGTATGTGTTCATCGGCGCTGACTCTGGTGCATTAAATCGACGGGGCGAGGGGGAATTTCGTCGGAAAGGTTGGGTTTGAGGAAGAATCAATTAGCTTGATCTCGATTTTCAGATGGATTCATAAAACTGGGTGGTCGGGTGAATCAGGGTGATCGTTGGTGATGTGTTGGCAATGGCGAGGTCGATCGAAATAGTTTCGGTCATCGGTGCATGTGCACGCGAGTGTTCGTGTATCTGGAAGTTTGGAGATCGTTGGATCTTAGCATTGGAGATGTTTTTTCCACTGCTATTTCTGCCTTATTATTTCCGCTGTTGTGTATCTCTGATAATGTGGATAATCATCTGTATCAAATTATTGTATCAAATATTGTATATCAATTAATCATTTATTTCTATTTCCACTGTGTTGTTTACATAATGTGTTATAAGCTATGGTGAACTAGATTCGATGTTTGAATTGCGGCATTCGAATACGAGTGAAGTATAAATGTCGATTCAAATAAGGGATATGATTCGGGGCTATGTGGTTCGCTACCATTAGGGTATGGTCATCACTCGATCAAGATCGATATTGACCCATTTATATATACTATAATTCGGTACGGTTGTTGGCCGGCACCCGGGTGGTGACATATTCGGTACTATCCAATAAGAGGCTTTGCTGGTCCTGATTTGTAGCAGTCAATAGGTTTGACCTTGGTACATTTTTCTAGAGGAAACTGTGACAGGTGGTACCTCATTACCTTATTTGTGACGATCCACCTTTTTGGATGATTTAAGCCGACAATAAACCACACATGTCTAACCCAAACCATTCAAAATAGAGGATTGCCAACGGGGTTTAATAATAAAATAAGAGAAAAGAAGGAAAACAAAAACATAGAATCTCGCAGTGAAATGACAAATATAATAATCAAATAAATAGTTCATGAAGCTGTTTTACAATATACATTTGATTACACAATTTTTACAACATAATCAGAGTATAACCAAAAACCTACCAAAATAATGCAGTGGAATAATAATAGTAAATACAATCTAGCAAACTCCATCTTCATCTTCCAGGAATACATCTTCAACATTGAAATACTCAAGCTGACCCGAGCGTAATGAAAAGACAAAACACTCTAGTCGGAACTAAAAGTTCTTATGTAAGTTAGATCAACGAAAATTAAATATGAGTGCAATAGTTTCAGAGATGTTTATGAGATTTTACATCTCCTATCTAATGTATAACGTGTGTGCAATAACTTAAGAGATGTTACGGGATTTTCCATCTCCTAAGGATCTGTTAAACTATCTATATATAGTAGAATACACTATATATGTAATGTTTATCAGTAAAGTAAAGTAATAAAATAGCGTTAAGGCTTTACATTGATCCCTATTAATAAATTTTTAAGCATTGTCCTGCAATTTTCCTTTAAGACAACCAGTAATGTCGGTAGCTAAAGAGGCGCCATGATAAGACAACACTAAAACAAAGTCGTAGTGGTAGCGTATAAGGATAAAAGTATGACAAGGCACGTGAGGCAATCCAAGGTAGGATTCTACCAGTTTACCCTTTCTGGTTGGTGGTAGCACATCGTAGCTACGACTGCCCAATGAGTCCACCACCTCCAAATAAAATCAAGGTGCACTGATCAAGTCCAAAATCAATATAATAATACAAAGGGGTGATGGCCCTAAAAAGTTGCGAACCCCTTTGTCAGACATAGGCTCCTACTTAAGTCATTTCCAATTGACATAAGTGTCGGGGTCATCCATCATCATTCTCTTTCTTCAAATCCAGCAAATGCCTCCAATTCAAATTCTGCATTCTGGATAACATCCACCATGTACACAGTTTTTAAAGCGGTTCCAATATTGACAGAGAGTATGCTAATAGAGGCTCTGGTCTCTTTAACAAATAAACGTCATTTTCCACATCGGTTGGTTCTTTTACATTTCGAAACCGGTTCATATTTGATACAAAATATCATATTCAATTCACAGTATCCTTCATTTCAAAATCATCATATTTACTCAAAATATGTCATTTTTCCTTGAAAATACCATTCCAAATTCCAACTTAGGTTATAACCTCATTTAACCACGTTCGCATTTAAATCAACGAATTAAAAATAAACATTCCAACTTGCACAGTTTGAAATTTTTAGAAAATAGTTTGAATAGTTATATATAGTTTAAAATATTTTGAATAGTTTAGAAATTTAAAACAGTTTAATATAAAATGGTTTGGGTATTGAAAATGGTTTATATAGTAAAATAGTTTGGAAAATCAAGATAATTTGAGTATTAAAAAATAAATTATAAAAATTTATATTAAAATAATTTAATTTGAAAATAATATTAAATCAAACTGTTTCTTTCCATTTCGACAAATTTGGACCCATGTTCAAATTTCAAATACACAAAACTCAATTTCCAATCTTTCAATTCAATTGACTAAATTTCGATTTAGTTTCAGAACAACTTGATTTCAACTTTAATTCGAATTGACTTCAGTTTTCAAAACATTCATTTTTAACTTTAAATTTGATTCAATAATTCAATTCAATGATTTAAATTTCAAACCAATTCACATTTTAACCATTTCGATTTATATTGATTTCAAGTCCAATTTCAATTTACTAATTTAAAACACTTAAATCAAATTAAACATCATTATTCAATTTATGGTTAGAATCTTTAAAATGATTCAATTTCAAAAATAAAATCATATATCAATTATATTTCATATTTCGATTTTAATTCTTTAAAACAATTTCCTTTTAACCAATTTCAGTTTCAACATGTCAAAGCTTGAATTAGAAAATAATTCAATTCATATAAATCCAAAATTTATTTCCTTAAAAACAATGTCATTTAATCAAAATCCAAATTCAAGATTTTAAAACCATTTAATATAACAAATCCAGCGTCCGTATATAATTTTCTACCATATGGCCAAGTGATCATTTATATCAATTTAATTACATGGATGGATATATATATATCATTTCAATCCAAACTAAGTTGTCATAGGTATATATCATTTCAACATATTTCTTAGTTCATTTCCAATGGTCCAGGTGATAATATAAATGATGTCAATAAATATATAGGTAATAACAGGAATATGCCAAATGAATAAACAACCATACATCCATCATCCATCAATAGCCATACAATAACCATTAACATCCAAATTAACCAATATATCGCAACAGTTATTAATTATCAATTGTCGGTGTTAACTGGCAATTAAATCTAAAATTAATTTAATGTCAATTTAACTAAACATAAAATTCAGTTTCAATTAGAATGTCAAATTAAACTACCAAACAACAACCAATAAAATTCTTATCACTTCGTAAATTTAATTCAACTAACATAAGAAGGTTCGGTATTGCATGAGTGGGTTAAATCACACACATTTGATTTAAAGCCGATTAAAAATCCAATAAAATTCCAAAATCTAAATAGTCTTCAAATTCAACCAAACTAGTTTCATTTTTTCCGTAATTTCGATACGAACCAAACAGAAGAAACCGTGTGTCAATCAGAGTTCGTATGCAAAAGTTATGAGGGTTAGATGTTTGAATTTTAAAATTAAATTAAAATAGACTAATAGCAAACTTGTAATTGCCTACATCTCCCCCAAACCATCAGTCACGTTCAAACCCATCAACGTCCACCTTTGATCGTCGATTGTCGTGCCTTCTTACGCCTCTACCACGATCCAACACTGCCACCATGTTCGTCCAGCCACCCTCCACCTTCGCCTGAAGTGGCGCCGCCTGCGGTGCTCCATGTTGGCCAAAAAATAGCTACAACCACCACGACTTTAATCCTAGATTCTAGCGAATCTAAGCGCAATTAGCTCAATTCAACCATTCATATTGTCGATCCCGTCGATCTCTAAGACTTTCGTTTTGGGGTCGAGCGATTTCGTTGAGAGATGAGAGAGATCTAAGGGAAAGAAAACGGAGCGTTTTCAACCATTGAAATGGGGCGGTGGCTGCCATGACCAAATTAGCTTTTCTGAATATTTTAACAATATTTCGTCTCCATTTATGTGCCAATTAATAGCGTAAGGTCTAAAACTTCCCTTGTAACGACCCGCTATTTTCAACCATTCCCATCCGCACATGTCGGACTTGAATTGCTCAAAATACCGAATTGTAAAATAAATTTGGCAAAACACAGCATTAACAGTAAATAAATAAATCACAGATCACAAACCCAGAGTAATAAATGCAGCGGAAGTAAAGAAATAGTAGTTCATGAAGCTACTATATAAATACATCAGAGTCAAACAAGATACAACGGAGATAACAAGATACAACGGAGGTATCAACATGATAACCAAGTATGAATCAAAATACATCACTGGAACAAACCGGATGACTGGAATCAACTGAATAACCGAAAGTGAAATCGATAGCTATATCTTCAAGAAATCCAACTTCGAAGGTGAGTCTCAAATGCTGTATCACTCAGTCTGACCCGAGCGTAAAGCAAAACACAAAATCAGGACATACATACTTATGCAATGTAAACCAACTCAAGTGAACTGTAATATAAGGTACAAGTAACTTAAAGGATGCTTGGGACCGCCCATCCTCTAAGGATCCGTTAAACTATTTACTATGTAGTAATATTTCGCTATTATAATAATGTCTATAGTAAAATAAACTTACTTTTTTCATAGCATTAAGGGGTTACCCATATAGCCCTTAACACGTAATAGTCCCAGTAGTCCATCCAATATCATAGTCCCTCCTGATCGGGAAGCCACCAGAGGATACCACACAGGCTACGGGAGAAAACCAAGCTTGTACAAGGCGCAATAGGGTAGGTGACACGGCACAACTAGGCAATGCCAGGGTAGATGTACCAATTACGCTTCCGGGTCGGTGGTAACGCATAGCGCGCAGCTACCGCCCACCTCGAGCCACACCCCCAAATAAAAATCAAAAGTGGCCACCGAATCAATCCAAAAGTCAAAGTATAATATCGAACGGATGTGTCCGATCAAAGGTGCTACCTTATTAACCCATCAATCGCTCATGTTTTAGCCACCTTATACCAACTCACGGGAGTCGGGTCCACGTATTTACCTTAAAGGAAACGCCACTGCCAACCTACTTCATTCTGGAATCTCCAACACGTACACGGTTGTCAAAGTGGTTTCGTTATGGACAGAGAGTATGCCAGATATCCGATCCCGGTCTCTTTAACAACCAAACGTTATTATAACCCGTGGTTACAACTTTTAAAAATGGTATTTATACTTTAAAAATCAAAATAAATTTCAAATACATTTCAATATCATAATATCATTTCAAACATCATTTATTTAAACATCAGTCATTTTATTTAATATAAAATACCATTTAAATCTATTCAGTTTATTTAGGAATTAATTGCCTTTCAACTCACATTTAAAAGTTAAATTCTTCCATTTAAAACCATTTAAAGTCAATTCCTTATTTTTATTAATTACATAGTAAATTCCAAAATTTAAGCCTTTTTCCCAAAGATTATTAAATTTTATTAAAACAATCAAAAATTCAGTTTCCGTAGCACTTATAAAATGCTACCTAAAGTTATAGGCTAAACAGTTCATTTACAAAGACAGCATTTAAGTGATGTAATAGGTTTCTTTATTTCCAACTAAACTTTAGTTATCTTTATCAACTATAGCACTTACAAAGTGCTATAATAGCTTTTAGTTCAAATTAGCCTTTAAGTTCATTTAAATTTAACTACAACATTCACAAATGCTGTAATATCCTTTATATTTAAAATTTCAAGGTTTAACTATAATTTCATAACTAAGTAAATTTTTATTTAAATCATATTTAAATTACAAATCATATATTCTCACATTATGAAGTCATAATTTCAATACTCATATTTTTATGAATTTACCAGTAAATTTTCATACGAAAAATCAAATTTTATTATGAGTTTCTTATTTAAATTCAAGTATCAAATTCCCATTTCTTTAATTAAATTATTAACTTAACAATTAAGTTTTAAATTCCCAGAATATAACTTATTAGCAATTATTTTACTTAACTAAAATCTCACTTTTAACAAAAATTCAGAATTTCCCAAAATAAGTTATATTTCAAAATTCTACTTAAACATTCATTTATTTAACATTTGGCTCATTCAAAAATCATTATAAATTTTATAAAAATCATTTAAATACATTTTAAACTAGAATATTATAAATTTTCCATTTAAAATATTTTTAAAACATTTCAGAAAAATATTATATAAACCACGGGTATGTATATAGTTTTCTAGCCTAGGTCAAGTGATATGGATATATATCATTTCAATCCGCAATTTACAAAGAAAACCGGGTTCTATCATTTCAAATCCGCAATCCCAAGTTAAATAAATCACTAAATAAATAAATGAATGCATAAATAAGTAAGTATCGTTCAGGCCTATCATTTCAGCCTGTAACGATTTCTATTCTACAGGGAACTTGCAGTGTGATTTGCAGTAAATAAAAAAAAATCTAATTGCAACAATATAACAATAGATAATACAGCTGATGATGGGTCAATTAAATAATGGTCGTTTTAACATCATAATTTTATATCACAGGCAGATACAATTAAATAAAATAAATTTACAATTACACTTATTATCAATCTATAGATATATAGGTATGTTTGTCTGGTGAGAAATACTCACCTTAAAGCTGCAGAAAATTAGATTCAAACGATTGTATCACTTGATAAAGAAACGTACAAACGGCATGATCAGATTTCCATAGAGGCAACGTCTTGATTCAAATCTTGAACAAGATGAATGAAAAACTAAGTATTCGCATTTTACTATGATTATTGAAAACAGAATAAGAAAATTTTGACCCAAATTCTCGACCACTCCACCCACATCTTGGCCATGTTCTCACTGCTCAGCCCATCTTTTATTTGAGTTATATGACCGCACTCTATACTAAAACAGTGGATAAATCGTTGAGATACTATTTCAAAAAGTGACGCTCGGCCTATCCATTCTATTTTACTTCTCTTTGTTTTCTTTTTCTTTTTTTACTACACAACTGCACTTATAAAAATTTACTTGCTCTTGCTGCTACGATAGTACACAGCCCTAACTATAAAAAAGCATGCACGCATGCACTTGTATCATGAATATTTAACAAAGTTTGTCAAATAAAAGGATCGGCTTGGAGGAGGAGTTGGCAACAGTAGTGATGGAGGGGGTAGGGTGCGGTCGAGCATGAAGTGTATGACAAAATATAGCAAAACAAAAAGAAGAAGGAAGGAAAAATAAATAAACCATTACCTGATTCCCTGCTCACGAAAAAGAAAGAAGTAGATGGAGATGCAGACAATTTTGAGGTGAGGAAATGTGATTTGAGGTTTGTATTTATCGGCAGAAGCTTTGTACGCAAGGAAAAGTAATGTGTGCAAATCAATGGGAACAAAAAGGCAAGCAAATATTTTTGCTTCGATATGGGATGTTGAATTATTGCTTTTATAAGGCGAAGATTATTTAAATCAAATAGTTAATTTTTGCAGTGGTATCTTGGACCACATATCCAAAAGTAACGTACATTGATTTGATAAAGGAATGGCAAAAAATCAAAAATATGAACGGTAAGGAAATCATAAATCTCGAAAGTGTTGTATAAATTAAATCTTGCGTTTATAATGGTGATAGGAAAGGCAAGGAGAAAAGTTGATATGTGAACCGATTATGGATTTACAAGATTTTATACTTATTAAAATAAATGGAAGGTGAAATATCTTTAAACGCATTGACAAGGCACGGTTGAATTTCCTCTTTTAAAAGTGCATGGCAATTTATTTAGGAACAAAGGCAAAAATTATAATTCGTTTAAAACGTGTTATAGATAGGAAGCTTGCATTTATCAGGGGAAAACGGCATGTAAATTTTTAAATTTTAGACGTAAAAGGAAGAAAATGATTTCCCTACATTGCATTCATTAACGGTTGCGCGATTTGCAATTTAAATAGGTTGAGCGAATTAGGAAAAGTAACTGCAAGTAATAATATTTGTCTTTGAAATGGAGATGGAGTTTGGACAAATTTGTGAACGTTACTCTAATAAAGATTTTATACCAACTTAAGACCAATGAAAGCTATGGAAAGTGTAACTTTTGGCTAAAGCAATTCTTTAACTGATTTTTTTTTTATTCATATAGATATTGCGGTATGAATTTTAAAATGCGCAAAACCGACACAATAAATACCCCCAAATTAATACAAAAGTAACGTTTTTTAATTAATACGTTTTCCTATTTTATATGTTATTTATTCCATTACATATCGTACCCTTATAAATGCGTAATTTTAACAGTTTATTAATACACTGAATTCTTAAAAGTTACTCCTTAACATGTTTACATTATTCTGATTTATTTACCATTTCCAATGAAATTTATTATTCTAAAAATATTACACATTTTTAAAGAAAGTAGATAATCCATTTCTTTATTTAAAATTTCAATTAGAGTTATCCTTAACAAAGTTAAAAATTTCAGAAACTTTCATTTTTATTATAGAATTTTGGGAAATGATTTACTCAAATTAAAAATTTATATTATAATAAATTCCAAGGTTTTATAAATAAAAGAATAAAGTGCTTGTAATATTTTTCTCTCTCTTAGGAAATGAGAAAATAAAGAAGATGAGAAAAAGAGAAACTTGTACGTGAATTGCAAGGCAAAATATACAGCTAAACTAAAGGGATGAATGGCTAGAAAGGAGCAAGTGTTAGGAAAACAAAAAGGCAAGAATTAAGGCAACCTTTCGTTTCTTTCCCTAAGAACAGGTAATCAATCTAGAGCTTAATTATGTATATGGAGAGAGAAACCTTTCATTCTTTCTCTAATCAAATTGATTGATTAATTAAATGTCATTAACAAGCTATTTATTCATGGCATGGAATGTAACTATGTCCAAATGTATTCTACAGTAAATTATGTAAGTGCAATATTAGATTGTGTACAAAGATGATGTTTCCTTCATATATATCTTTATTGGTCATAGTATTATTAAAAACATATACATATACGTATATATATATATATAATAGACTTATACATATAAATGTGTTAAAATTAAGTTTCACTAATTTATGAGCCTAAAATTAAAGACAACAATTTTGAACCTAATGTCCAGATTAAAAGGGTTTAAGATTAAAAAAAGTTATGACTTTGCATACAAGTCCATCTTATAAATCTTAAGTCAAATTAACGCACACACATATGTATATACAAATCATTGTAAATAATGTCTTAAACTTAATACAACATCTTTATGTTAAAATTTATAACTTAGTAAATTCTTTAATATTAAGCAATAAATTAAGGACTAACGTTAATTTAAAAGGAAATAAAAGGAATCGTGATATTTTGTAATAAATTAAAGTTATTTTTATAAAGAAGCCCCCCCCCCTTTTTTTAACTTTAAACAAAAGTATGCAAAAACCAAAAGATTGGATTTAAATAATGAACACATGCAAACATTAATAAACTACATATGTTTTCTATTTGAATCAATAACAGAAATATTACATTAATTAAGGCTTAAATTTAAATTACAATAAGTTTTTTTCCCTCTTTTTTTTTACCAAAACTTATTAACTTAAAAATTTAATTATTGAAGATTTTACTTTAAAAAAACAACGTTTTCAAATAAAACTTAACTAAAATATTTACAAAATTATGGATTGTTACACTCTCCCCCACTCAAAACTTTTCGTCCCTGAAAAGGAAGGAGGTAGGAGAATAGAAACACCCTGAAAGAAAACTAAATTGAAACTCGAAATGGAATCATTGATTTAAACCATATAAATTCAATTTAAATTAATTAATATTCAGTAATTGATTTAATTCATTTGATTTTTACTAAAGTTAAATCAATCTTAACTATTTCCAAATTAGTTATCTTATTATCCAATTATTTTGAAATTAACAATTTCTAAAATCATAAATTTGTATAGTCATTTATAATAATCATCTTTTATTCAACAAATTTAATTCTTCTTTATTCCAGATTATTATTAAATATATTCTACTTAATATATCTTATCGCACATATTAAGTAGATTACATTTATTATAACTATTCCAATTTATTTCTAAATTTCCTTTAACACCATTTGATATTGTATATTATTCAATTATTTTTTTATTCTATTTACCTCTATTTGTCTTTTTGTAACTGAAACTTTAAGTGTATAACATTTATTATAACCACTCCTATTTTATTTATAAAAACCCTTTTATATTGTACATTATCCAATTACATAGTTAATTTCTGAATGATTTAGGTAAGTTATATTGGCATGCAATTTAATATTATACAAGTAAAAAAATTTCCAATTCTATTATTCAAGTTTAAATATTCATTCAAAATTTGACTTTATTTTATCATTATAATTACCTTTTAACATAAATTTATGAATTAAATTTCCAATTAACTTCAAACGCTTTAGAGATAAATAAATACATACATATAGTATATGTCAAATAAAATTTAAATCGTATATCTATATATATTATAAATTAAGTCATATTTTAGAAATTCAAATCAATTAAATTTTTGAAGCAAAACTACAGCGTGGTCTCTTCACTTCGATACTCGAAAATGAATGTCGATGGTGTCAGGTATCACCGAAATTATTTTCCAGCGACAAAGAGAAGAGCACTAATTTTTAAAACTTTAAAATTCTTTGGAAACAAATTTCTATTCGAAAAATACTTCAAATAATATATCTTTTAAAACTTTAAACCAAAGTTCGAAATCATCAGAAATTAAATTCTCAAATTCTTGATTTTAAATTCATCTAAATTTCCAAATTAATTTAAAACCATGTTTTATAGTTTAATTATTCATATATGAAACAAAAGTTAATGGTTACAAGCTATATATAAAGTCAAATATTATTTCTTAATACCCTATTCAATTAATTATCAGAATTCAGAAAATCAAACTCATACATAATATAATTATACAAAATTTATTATTTACTAAATTTTGAAATCAATATGGAGTCAGTTTTCTCTGTTCAAATGTTTTGGAAATCCTATCGGTAGCGTTGATCAGACGAATCGATCGAAAACCCAAATCAACATCAACAACTCAGACAACACAATATATAAAACATTTTAAATATAGGTTTACAAAGCAAGAATAGGGATTGAAATTTGATTGACTCGGATCAAGAGAATTCTGATTCGAAGATAAGTTGAAAACAAAAGATAAGATAATTAAATTGACAGAATAAGGAATGGATAAGCTTACATAAATCGCGGGCAACCTTAACCAGGTCAACCGTGACTTCAAGAATAAGATCGATGTAGAGTTCTGGGGCAAATCTACATCCGATCTCAAGAGATAGAATTCAGGATAACAAGAGATACTAGCATCTAAACCGAGGATATATAAATCTCCGGCGAATCGATGCCTATGGGAAGGAGTTCCACCCCTTTACAAGTCATTCAAAGATTGGCGAGACCGCCGACTCATTCTAAGGATCATTCAAAGTGGAGGTGTGGGACACTCCAGAATCAAAAGAAGATGAATAGTGGGGACAAGAATGTTTTTGGAACCGCAGAGAACATTCCAAAATTCAAAAGGAATCGAGTTAAAAAGGAAGAGATTCATACTCGAATGAAAGTGATTCTGTAAATAAATTTAACATATATGCTAAGTATTGCCTAGAGCCAAAGCTCTGATACCAAATGTAACGACCCGCAATTTTCAACCATTCGCATCCGCACATATCGGACTTGAATTGCTCAAAATACCGAATTGTAAAATAAATTTGGCAAAACACAGCATTAACAGTAAATAAATAAATCACAGATCACAAACACAGAGTAATAAATGCAGCGGAAGTAAAGAAATAGTAGTTCATGAAGCTACTATATAAATACATCAGAGTCAAACAAGATACAACGGAGATAACAAGATACAACGGAGGTCTCAACATGATAACCAAGTATGAATCAGAATACATCACTGGAACCAACCAGATAACTGGAATCAACTGGATAACCGAAAGTGAAATAGATAGCTATATCTTCAAGCAATCCAACTTCGAAGGTGAGTCTCAAATGCTGTATCACTCAGTCTGACCCGAGCGTAAAGCAAAACACAAAACCCTCGAGTCAGGACATACATACTTATGCAATGTAAACCAACTCAAGTGAACTGTAATATAAGGTACAAGTAACTTAAAGGATGCTTGGGACCGCCCATCCTCTAAGGATCCGTTAAACTATTTACTATGTAGTAATATTTCGCTATTATAATAATGTCTATAGTAAAATAAACTTACTTTTTTCATAGCATTAAGCGGTTACCCATATAGCCCTTACCACGTAATAGTCACAGTAATCCATCCAATATCATAGTCCCTCCTGATCGGGAAGCCACCAGAGGATACCACACGGGCTACGGGAGAAAACCAAACTCGTACAAGGCACGATAGGGTAGGTGACACGGCACAACTAGGCAATGCCAGTGTAAATATACCAATTACGCTTCCGGGTCGGTGGTAATGCGTAGCGCGCAGCTACCGCCCACCTCGAGCCACACCCCCAAATAAAAATCAAAAGTGGCCACCGAATCAATCCAAAAGTCAAAGTATAATATCGAAGAGATGTGTCCGATCAAAGGTGCTACCTTATTAACTCGTCAATCTCTTCTGTTTTAGCCACCTTATGCCAACTCACGGCAGTCGGGTCCACGTATTTACCTTAAAGGAAACACCACCACCAACCTACTTCATTCTGGAATCTCCACTGCGTACAGGGTTGTCAAAGTGGTTTCGGTATCGACAGAGAGTATGCCAGATAATCATTCGCTTCCTCACATGTCGGACCTGAATTGCTCAAAATACCGAATTGTAAAATAAATTTGGCAAAACACAGCATTAACAGTAAATAAATAAATCACATATCACAAACACAGAGTAATAAATGCAACGGAAGTAAAGAAATAGTAGTTCATGAAGCTACTATATAAATACATCAGAGTCAAACAAGATACAGCGGAGATAACAAGATACAACGGAGGTCTCAACATGATAACCAAGTATGAATCAGAATACATCACTGGAACCAACCGGATAACTGGAATCAACTGGATAACCGAAAGTGAAATAGATAGCTATATCTTCAAGCAATCCAACTTCGAAGGCGAGTCTCAAATGCTGTATCACTCAGTCTGACCCGAGCGTAAAGCAAAACACAAAACACTCGAGTCAGGACATACATACGTATGCAATGTAAACCAACTCAAGTGAACTGTAATATAAGGTACAAGTAACTTAAAGGATGCTTGGGACCGCCCATCCTCTAAGGATCCGTTAAATTATTTACTATGTAGTAAAATTCGCTATTATAATAATGTCTATAGCAAAATAAACTTACTTTTTTCATAGCATTAAGGGGTTACCCATATAGCCCACGTAATAGTCCCAGTAGTCCATCCAATATCATAGTCCCTCCTGATCGGGAAGCCACCAGAGGATACCACACGGGCCACGGGAGAAAACCAAGCTTGTACAAGGCGCGATAGGGTAGGTGACACGGCACAACTAGGCAATGCCAGGGTAGATCTACCAATTACGCTTCCGGGTCGGTGACAACGCGTAGCACGCAGCCACCACCCACCTCGAGCCACACCCCCAAATAAAAATAAAAGTGGCCACCGAATCAATCCAAAAGTCAAAGTATAATGTCGAAGGGATGTGTCCGATCAAAGGTGCTACCTTATTAACCCGTCAATCGCTCTTGTTTTAGCCACCTTATGCCAACTCACGAGAGTCGGGTCCACGTATTTACCTTAAAGGAAACGCCACCACCAACCTACTTCATTCTGGAATCTCCACCACGTACACGGTTGTCAAAGTGGTTTCGATATCGACAGAGAGTATGCCAGATATCCGATCCCGGTCTCTTTAACAACCAAACGTTATTATAACCCGTGGTTACAACTTTTAAAAATGGTATTTATACTTTAAAAATCAAAATAAATTTCAAATACATTTCAATATCATAATATCATTTCAAACATCATTTATTTAAACATCAGTCATTTTATTTAATATAAAATACCATTTAAATCTATTCGGTTTATTTAGGAATTAATTGCCTTTCAATTCACATTTAAAAGTTAATTTCTTCCATTTAAAACCATTTAAAGTCAATTCCTTATTTTTATTAATTACATATTAAATTCCAAAATTTAAGCCTTTTTCCCAAAGATTATTAAATTTTATTAAAACAATCAAAAATTCAGTTTCCGTAGCACTTATAAAATGCTACCTAAAGTTATAGGTTAAACAGTTCATTTACAAAAGACAGCATTTAAGTGCTGTAATAGATTTCTTTATTTCCAACTAAACTTTAGTTATCTTTATCAACTATAGCACTTACAAAGTGCTATAATAGCTTTTAGTTCAAATTAGCCTTTAAGTTCATTTAAATTTAACTACACCATTCACAAATGTTGTAATATCCTTTATATTTAAAATTTCAAGGTTTAACTATAATTTCATAACTAAGTAAATTTTTATTTAAATCATATTTAACTTACAAATCATATATTTTCACATTATGAAGTCATAATTTCAATACTCATATTTTTATGAATTTATCAGTAAATTTTCGTATGAAAAATCAAATTTTATTATGAATTTCTTATTTAAATCTAAGTATCAAATTCCCATTTCTTTAATTAAATTATTAACTTAACAATTAAGTTTTAAATTCCCAGAATATAACTTATTATCAATTATTTTACTTAACCAAAATCTCACTTTTAACAAAAATTCAGAATTTCCCAAAATAAGTTATATTTCAAAATTTTACTTAAACATTCATTTATTTAACATTTGACTCATTCAAAAATCATTATAAATTTTATAAAAATCATTTAAATACATTTTAAACCAGAATATTATAAATTTTCCATTTAAAATATTTTTAAAACATTTGAGAAAAATATTATATAAACCATGGGTCTGTATATAGTTTTCTAGCTTAGGTCAAGTGATACGGATATATATCATTTCAATCCGCAATTTACAAAGAAAACCCGGGTTTTATCATTTCAAACCCCCAATCCCAAGTTAAATAAATCACTAAATAAATAAATGAATGCATAAATAAGTAAGTTTCATTCAGGCCTATCATTTCAGCCTGTAACGATTTCTATTCTACAGGGAACTTGCAGTATGATTTGCAGTAAATAAAAAAAAAATCTAATTGCAACAATATAACAATAGATAGTATAGCTGATGATGGGTCAATTAAATAATGGGGTTTTAACATCATAAGTTTATATCATAGGCAGATACAATTAAATAAAATAAATTTACAATTACACTTGCTATCAATCTACAGATATATAGGTATGTTTGTCCGGTGAGAAATACTCACCTTAAAGCTGCAGAAAATTAGATTCAAACGATTGTATCACTTGATAAAGAAACGTACAAACGGCACGATCAGATTTCCGTGGAGGCAACGTCTTGATTCAAATCTTGAACAAGATGAATGAAAAACTAAGTATTCGCATTTTACTATGATTATTGAAAACAGAATAATAAAATTTTGACCCAAATTCTCGACCACTCCACCCACATCTTGGCCATGTTCTCACTGCTCAGCCCACCTTTTATTTGAGTTATATGAACGCACTTTATACTAAAACAGTGGATAAATCGTTGAGATACTATTTCAAAAAGTGGTGCTCGGCCTATCCATTCTATTTTACTTCTTTTTTTTTTCTTTTTCTTTTTTTACTACACAATTGCACTTATAAAAATTTACTTGCTCTTGCTGCTACAATAGGACACGGCCCTGACTATCAAAAAGCATGTACACATGCACTTGTATCATGAATATTTAACAAAGTTTGTCAAATAAAAGGATCGACTTAGGGGAGGAGTTGGCAACAGTAGTGATGGAGGGGGTAGGGTGCGGCCAAGCATGAAGTGTATGACAAAATATAACAAAACAAAACGAAGAAGGAAGGAAAAATAAATAAACCATTACCTGATTCCCTGCTCACGAAAAAGAAAGAAGTAGATGGAGATGCAGACAATTTTGAGGTGAGGAAATGTGATATGAGGTTTGTATTTATAGGCAGAAGCTTTGTACGCAAGGAAAAGTAACGTGTGTAAATCAATGGGAACAAAAAGCAAGCAAATATTTTTGCTTTGATATGAGATGTTGAATTATTGCTTTTATAAGGCAAAGATTATTTAAATCAAATAGTTAATTTTTGCAGTGGTATCTTGGACCACATATCCAAAAGTAACGTACATTGATTTGATAAAGGAATGGCAAAAAATCAAAAATGTGAACGGTAAGGAAATCATAAATCTCGAAAGTGTTGTATAAATTAAATCTTGCGTTGATAATGGTGAAAGGAAAGGCAAAGAGAAAAGTTGATATGTGAACCGATTATGGATTTACAAGATTTTATACTTATTAAAATAAATGGAAGGTGAAATATCTTTAAACGCATTGATAAGGCACGGTTGAATTTCCTCTTTTAAAAGTGCATGGCAATTTATTTAGGAACAAAGGAAAAAATTATAATTCGTTTACAACGTGTTATAGATAGGAAGCTTGCATTTATCAGGGGAAAACAGCATGTAAATTTTCAAATTTTAGACGTAAAAGGAAGAAAATGATTTCCCTGCATTGCATTAATTAACGGTTGCGCGATTTGCAATTTAAATAGGTTGAGCGAATTAAGAAAAGTAACTGCAAGTAATAATATTTGTCTTTGAAATGGAGATGGAGTTTGGACAAATTTGTGAACGTTACTCTAATAAAGATTTTATACCAACTTAAGACCAATGAAAGCTATGGAAAGTGTAACTTTTGGCTAAAGCAATTCTTTAACTGATTTTTTTTTATTATTCATATAGATATTGCGGTATGAATTTTAAAATGCGCAAAACCGACACAATAAATACCCCCAAATTAATACAAAAGTAACGTTTTTTAATTAATATGTTTTCCTATTTTATATGTTATTTATTCCATTAAATATCGTACCCTTATAAATGCGTAATTTTAACAGTTTATTAATACACTGAATTCTTAAAAGTTACTCCTTAATGTTTACATTATTCTGATTTATTTACCATTTCCAATGAAATTTATTATTCAAAAAATATTACACATTTTTAAAGAAAGTCGATAATCCATTTCTTTATTTAAAATTCCAATTAGAGTTATCCTTAACAAAGTTAAAAATTTCAGAAACTTTCATTTTTATTATAGAATTTTGGGAAATGATTTACTCAAACTAAAAATTTATATTATAATAAATTCCAAGGTTTTATAAATAAAAGAATAAAGTGCTTGTAATATTTTTCACTCTCTTAGGAAATGAGAAAATAAAGAAGATGAGAAAAAGAGAAACTTGTATGTGAATTGCAAGGCAAAATATACGGCTAAACTAAAGGAATGAATGGCTAGAAAGGAACAAATGTTAGGAAAACAAAAAGGCAAGAATTAAGGCAACCTTTCGTTTCTTTCCCTAAGAACAGGTAATTAATCTAGAGCTTAATTGTAACAACCCGCATATTTGTCGATTTTATATTTAAATATTTTGTTTAAATATTTTATCGTTAGTCGGATTTTAGTCCGAAAAGCTACTTTTTGCATACGGTCGAATTAGAGCTCGGGACCACTCCCATTGAGTTTAAAATGCCGTTTGCGACCTTTTTGAGTATAAGCTTCGATATGTTTGGAGAAAGTTGATTTCTGCTACTTTTTACTTTGGGTTTGGTTTTTTGGCTCAACCCTATGTTAACTTATGCTCAAATTTGAGCCACTCTTCCCCACTCATCCTCATTCTCTTCTCATTTCAGTTTTTAGAGTGTTAATGGTGGGAGAGATTGGAAATTAAAATTCCAAAACCCTAGTTTCTCTTGCAAATCAAATTCCTTGCTCCAAACTCAAGAAGAACCCATTGGTAAGCTTCTCTTCTTCTTCTCCAACTTATTCTCTTCCCAATTTCAGAAATTCCTAAACCTAATTTCGGGAATGTTCTTGTTTTTGAGCTTAGATTCAAGCTCATTTGGGTTGTGATTGAAGAGAGGTTGATTCTCCAATTGCTTTCAAGCTTCTTCTTGTTCGATTTTATGAAAAGGTGAGATTTTTATCTCACATCTATGACTATAATTATCTTTGTTTGTTAGGTATGAATTCCTAACACTTCTTCATAGAGAATTTGCTCTTGATTTGGATTGGTTTTGTAAATATTCCAATTTTTGGGTTTTTAAGTCAAATTTGTGTAAAATCCTTTTATGGATGTTTGATCATGCTTTTGGTGATGCATCGAGGAGCATATAGGGCCGGGTTGCCGATTGGCATAAACCCTTAGAGCCAATGTCCGTCCGGTTGCATTTTGGAAGAGTTTGCTCTTCATTTGAATAAGGTTGAAAAACAGCCCAGGCATGATTCAGTCGACTGAAAATCTCTGTTCAGTCGACTGAACCTGAAACCCGAGAGTTTCCAGGCATGATTCAGTCGACTGAAAAACTCTGCACAGTCGACTGAAACTGGAAACAGAAAGTTTTCTAAACCTGGAAAATTTCCAGGTACAGGGTCAGTCGACTGAAAAACTCTGTTCAGTCGACTGAACCTGCTGTTTGAGTCCAATTTGCCTTTTTGGATTGAAATTCCAATTTAAATCGATTCGTGATAATCCTATTTGTTGTTATCATCTATTATGACTTTGATGACTCTTTTTAGGGATTTTTGAATATCCATTTCGATGGATCCTTTATCGATTTCGTTGGATTTTATTCACGTCTTCGTATGTGAATTTTTGTGATTTGATTGTTCTTACAATCTTCTTCGTGATTTGTCACTTTAAAAATATAAAGGTTTTCTATGCTAGTAGTAAATATCAAAATTCTTTCCTCAAACGATTTCAATACTATTTTAATACCAAATTCGTTTATAAAACCGTTTTCCAATCTATTAGTATATACAAACCTTTACCTCACTCGTATGAGAAATCTAATTAAACGACTTAGTAAAACAAGTGGTATGAAACGCTTGCGTTCACTTTGTCGGTTAATTCTTGGACTTGTTCGATTGAATCTCTTGTGACAGTTTTCTAGTGGAGATTTACAGTTTGTTCGTAAATATTTAAGTTAAGCAAGTGGTTATGGGACATGAAGCTAAACTCATATATTTACTAGCTTAGTGTAATTGACACTTCTCGATGATCATGACGATCATTTTTGTGATTTAGACTAGCAAAGTGCGATGTCTCTTTGTCTGCGTGGGAGACTAAACCCCGTTCGTGTGTCAAATTTGTGGGGTAGCAACCCACGGTCTTCGGGCCATTCGTGTGTCAGGTCTTCGGACCATTCGTGTGTCAAATTAATGGTTAGCTACCATGAGATAGCTTCTCGTTCATGTGTTACAGCTGTTGGTGAGTTTTCATGCTCCAGTTCATGTGATAGGCCTCCCCCCCCCTTTATTTTGTGTGATTTCTGGATTTCGTGTGTTGAATTCTGGAATTTTCTTCTTCACCTATTTTTTTGTGATTTCTATTGATATGATTTATCAATTCTTGTGCATAGGTGATTTCATGTGTCATTAACTTGTTGTGAATACAAGTTTTGGGTATGATACCCTTTTTGGATCTTTGAGAAGATTCTTTGATATTGATTAATCGTTTGTTGATTATCATTTACATACTTATAGTAGTATGCCATTATGGATATTATACGCCTATGCCATATCTTATATGTCATTTATTGTGGCTTGTTGAATGAAATTAGGAGTATGACATTCCTTTTTATCTTGAGTAGATTATCGTGATATTGATTAATCTCTTGTTGATTTTCAATTACTTATATATATCACAGCTTGGCATTGTGATTATTATGTGTTTAGTCATATCTCCTATCCTATATCATGTTATCTGATATTTATAGTTAGACTGATCCGTTTATTATTTTCTTATAAATAATACTCGGGTCAGACTGAGATGCTACAGGTGCTTCTGCTTGACTTCTCATCCGGGATTAACTCCTTGACTTTTGGGTTAACTACTTAGATTAGTAGTTATTTTGTTGTATACATTTGAGATATAGACTCCTTAATGTATACTTATTCTTTTGTGTAGTTCGTGTAACTATTCTTTTGTGATATTGTGGATCTTTTTTGACCACTACTCTGATGTACACTTTCTAGTGTAATATTCATATCTTATTCCGCCTTTGTGATATGAATTGTCTGTGACTGATTTATGTTATGTTTATTTCTATATTTGTTTCTGAAGAAATTATAGCCACTGTGTAGTAGCTTTGAGTTTGTATCGGTATGTCGGATTTCCTCTTGAGATGAAAAGTTATATTTTTATCCGGTATATCGGTACTCGCCCAAAGCAATTATACAGATGGTCGCTCCTCAACAGCCTTATTCTCCGCGCTAGTTGACAGCATTCACAGTAATGTTCTTGGCTAGCGTGGGTATAGAGGTGGGGCGTCACATTAATTATGTATATGGAGAGAGAAACCTTTCATTCTTTCTCTAATCAAATTGATTGATTAATTAAATGTCATTAACAAGCTATTTATTCATGGCATGAAATGTAACTATGTCCAAATGTATTCTACAGTAAATTATGTAAGTGCAATATTAGATTGTGTACAAAGATGATGTTTCCTTCATATATATCTTTATTGGTCATAGTATTATTAAAAACATATACGTATACGTATATATATATATAATAGACTTATACATATAAATGTGTTAAAATTAAGTTTCACTAATTTATAAGCCTAAAATTAAAGACAACAATTTTGAACCTAATCTCCAGATTAAAAGGGTTTAAGATTAAAAAAAGTTATGACTTTGCATACAATTGCATCTTATAAATCTTAAGTCAAATTAACGCGCGCACATATGTATATACAAATCATTGTAAATAATGTCTTAAACTTAATACAACATCTTTATGTTAAAATTTATAACTTAGTAAATTCTTTAATATTAAGCAATAAATTAAGGTCTTACGTTAATTTAAAAGGAAATAAAAGGAATCGTGATATTTTGTAATAAATTCAAGTTATTTTTATAAAGAAGCCCCTCCTTTTTTTAACTTTAAACAAAAGTATGCAAAAACCAAAAGATTGGATTTAAATAATGAACACATGCAAACATTAATAAACTATATATGTTTTCTATTTGAATCAATAACAGAAATATTACACTAATTAAGGCTTAAATTTAAATTAAATAAGTTTTTTTTCCCTATTTTTCTTTTCCAAAACTTATTAACTTAAAATTTTAATTATTGAAAATTTTACTTTTAAAAAAAAAACAACATTTTCAAGTAAAACTTAATTAAAATATTTACAAAATTATGGGTTGTTACAGCCCTAACTCCAATCGAGGTGTGCCTATAGGCAAAATATATGTAAAAAGGCCTTCTGAACACAATGGAACTAATTTCGAGGCCTAATTCCATCATACACAAAAGTTAACATTTATTGTTTGATAAATTAAATTAAATTATATTCAAAAAATTTACCAATTCATAAATATGGACAAATACAATATTTCTCATTTGCAAATACGTTATTACAACTAGGATGTTCATTAATAATTCGATTTTATTATTATTCCATTTTTGAATCAATTTAAATAATTAAATTTCAAAAATAACATTTTATTATTTGTATATAAATCGATTGGGTCAAAAAGGCCCGAAAAGCCCATTTCGTTTCTGAAATGAAAATAGGTCATCCCATATATCGAAATAAAGGTCCTCAATAATTTTAAACTCATTGAAACTAATTTCAAACCCTAATCTATTGCATATATAAGTTAGCTTTTAAAATCAGATAATATTCATTTTTATGCATTAATTAGCTGAATTATTATTAACTGATTTAATCACTTTTGAATTACCAATTAAAAGTGTTCTATCATCATTTTAGTCAAACAGAAATTAGTAATCTTTTAAAATTAAATTTTCCATATTAAATCCAAGATTTTAATAATAAATTAATTTCAACGTTAAATTACAACTATAATAACATCCGTTTATTATATATTTTAAATTTCAAAAAATTCTTTTTTTATTTAAATTCTTATTATTAAATCAACAAGTATCTTATGTGTTAATTAAACGTAAGTTTCCATTTTATTACACTCAACGCTCAACATTTAACGTCTTTGCTCATATTAACTGTAATATTACAATTACATTAATTTCCATAGATTTCCAAATTAATTTCAAAAGGATTAAATAATAAGATAATAAATAAAACAATATTTACATTTAAGTAATTTAAACACATTTATAAACAATTTATAAATTTATTGTTCACAACAAAGCTTACTGAATCTACGTACTAAATAATTGGTTTCCTATTGTATGTTAAAATCAACTAAATCAACTAACATTGATTTCTCTTTTTAATACAACATTTAATTTTATTCCTTATTAATCTTCATTATTACCATTAATTGAAATTACATTAAACAGTTGTCAATTTCATTCAATCAACATTATTAAATTATATTCTAATAATTTTTTCCATTTATAAATCATAAATTTTAATTTCTCACAATATTAAATTCCAAAAATCTTATTAAAATTAATATTTTTAATTATCAAAAATAAAGGTCGTTACAATCTCCACCACTCAAAATCTTTCGTCCCCGAAAAGGAACAAGAAGGAATCAAGAAATTTGATATATTTTATTCACAGTAATCAATTTATAAACAAATTAAATTTACATACTTAAGTTTAATATCAAATTTGAAAATAACTATACTTCTATGAAAAAAATTTCTAAGTCCTAAATTCACGAAAAATTTCGACAGAGTCTCCTTTGCGCGGTTAGGTTTGAAAAAATAACAATATCAATAATTACAATATATATATAGTAAACATCCCAAACCATGGAAAAACAATAAAATATCATTCCAAAACATGTAATCCCAAAACGTACCTATTTGTCGGCAAACTCTATTTATGATACCAAAAGCAACAGCTATTGCTTGTATAAACCTATTTTTCACTTATATAATCTAAAGGAGTTTAAAGTAGGTAAAAAGAGTAATATATTAGTTGTTTCAATTAATTGTACAAACAACATACAATATAAAATAAATATATGCAATAAATGCAGTATAACCATCATATGCAACAAAAGAATCCATCACACATACATCGCAACCAAACTAATGGTTTGTCCAGGTTCAGACACTTTTCATCGTATAAGGGTGATAAATAACTATCAAGTGTACCTTGCGCTCAACATCGTTAGATAATTACTTAATGTATTATTGATATATCCTTAAATAATTTGGAGTACCGTTTCACAAACTTCTCATAAGCCAAACAACATAGAATTTAAATATTATTCTATTGGTTTCTTTCACACATTGTTCATTTTTCACTTATTTTATTTCATTCATACAAGGTTATCTCTTATAAATTACATTCATTTACTTACATAAATTATTTCCCATTCAATATTTAAAATCAACAATGAATAAATTCTTAAGGTATTACATAATTTTTTTATAGTTTAATTCACATTCATTTACTTATATAACTTGACTTACATTTAATATTAACATTCATAAATCAATCATTTTATTTTTTTTCATAGTTATTTTCACAATAGTATCATTTAGTATTAAATATGTTAATGAATCATTTCAACATTTCCTGAAGTTTATAATTATTTACTTAAGTAATATTCACTTTTAACTGTTCAACTTAATTATCAAGCATTTCAAACGTTAACTTAAGTTTATAATATTTATTGTGCATCTTAATTTTTTATTTGTATACATAATTCCATTTGAAAACATTTTCATTACTTAACTTTTTACTTGTTTGATATTCCATTATCTTTTAAATTACAAGTTATACAAAACTTCAATTTCTTTATATTTCCATTAAATAATTATCTCTTAATTCAGATTTCAATTTGGAAGTTTCCTACCTCTTAAAATAGTCAAGATTTCATTTTATTTCAATAATTGAAATCTCTAACTAACGAAAAATTTACGAACTAAATACCAGATTTCATTTCGAATCACTGATGTGCACGTAAATGTGCATACATTTACATCTATATTTTATCTATTTTTTAAATAAAAGTCATATTTGGGCATTTTAACATGTTTAAAACCAAAATTCAATTATTTTTAAATCATCATATATTCATCCTCATTCAAGGGCAAAATGGCCATTTTTGTGCATGTGTCAATTTGAGAATCTTTACTTAGACATTTTTTATGATTTCTATAAAAAGAATGATGCATATGGAAGAGGGATTCATGATGATACATGCATACACAAGGGAATACAAAGGAATGAAGAGGAAATAATTCAAGTTCAAGATCATGGAGGACCCCCACCCACTTACCTAAATCTACAATTAGGAGCTAATGGACAACTAAGTGGACGTTAAAGCTTCATGCACATTAAATGATTAATTAATTAGTGGCTAATGGTTACTTGGTGGCCATACTTCCAAAAAAGCATTTCAGAAAGCACCCTAAAAATTGAATTAGGGTTTTATGCATGTATAAGTAGCCCTCTTATGTACATGTAAATATCTTCTACCTTTCATTTTACTTAGGAAATTAAGCAGTCAAATCTTAATCTCAATGTTACATGAAATAAAAATGGCTTCCAAGCCTCTTTCTCTTTTCTTTTCTACATGCTTTTCTTTGCTTTTATGTTAACATTTATTTCTATGCTTTCTTTCCTTTCATGATCATAGCTTAGATTTACATTCATGCGATTAGTCTGATGTTATTTCATGCAAGTAGTTAATCTCATTTCCTTTGTTTAATTTCTACGTCTCTTTGCTTTCCAATGTTGAAACTTACATGTGTTGATTTGATAACACAAATGATTAGCTAAACCCCTTCAATTTAGGGGTAATGAAGCTCACAAATATTATGTAATTTCAACATTTCTATGATTTATGGTTTCTTTTATTTATGCTTCATTCGAGTAGATTTTGATGTAAGTTTATACAAGTGGATTTGATAGCTTATGTTGCATTTGCAAATGAGCTATTCTAAACACAATTTACATCATCATTTGCTAATTGATTTTTGATATTGAAAAGAAAGTAAAAACAAAATTTGATGATATATATTACTAATCACAATAGTAAGTAGATCATAATTAAAAATGGCTTTTGCTTTGGTTTCATTTTCATGAGAATCTATGAATGGTTTATTGGTTGCATTATAGTTTGATGGTTTAAGTTATGTTAATTAATAACATAAATAAACCATACTTATGATAAATGCAAAAATTATTTCACTTATTCCCAAAACTAGAGACCATAAATTAGTTGTTTGTTGATTTACAAAAATATGAGAGTGGATTTTCCTCTAAATTGTTCTCTAATATCATAGTTTCTAATCTTATTTTAATTCTATTTTTAGCTTTATTTTGCTTCTAATTAACAATTTCCCTTCCATTTGGTATAATTTGATTGAATAGATTTTTAAACTCTAACAATTCCCTGCGGATCGATCCATACTCGTCACGTACTAGCTTTTGTATGTCGTGCACTTGCGGTTAAAATTTTAATTTGAAACATATCGACGATTTTCTAATTCGATAGAAAATTGGTCGTCAAACAATCACCTTGAAATGACATATACTTATATTTTTTGTATATCTAATCGTACTTAGGAAATTTAAATCAAATTTTTTTCACCAAACCAACTGTTTAGCAAAACTACTGTAGTGGTCTTCCCACCTTGAAACTCGAAAATGAACGTCGATGATGTTGCGTAGTCATCACCAAAATTATTTTCCAACGACAGAAGAGGGGAGTAAAAACTTACTTCCTTTTTAAAATTCCATTAAAACACTTCTTTCAAATCTTATTGAAATTGTTTCTATCTAAAAATATTACCAAATAAAACTAATATATAAGTATTTTCCAAAAAAAATTAAAACCACTTTCAAAACAACAGAATTTAAGTTCTCAAATTTCCATTTATATTCATTTTACTTGTAAAGCATATTTTACAAACCATATTTATAAAATTACACTTCTTACAACATACAATAGTCAATGGTTCTAAGAACTTTGACTAACCACCAATAAATGATAATAAACAAAAGTTATCATTTCCTAACAAACAACACACCAAAATAACACAAATCAATTTATGAAAAATTATTATTTTAAATATAAATGTAATAATTGGTAAAATTATTTCATTTCCCTATTTTAAAAATAATATTGCATCGATTTACTCTGTTAAAGCGTTTATAAATCCCTATCGATGTCATAGCATCCTATGTATCGACCAGAATTCATAAATACTCAATAGAACAAACTAACACAATACAAACATTTTTATAGCACTAACAAATATGCTCTCTCATATACATACTCTCAGACTCATTCTAGGGTATTACTAACCCTATCTCTAATAAGTTTAACCGAACATGCTAAGGTATCTCTAAACCAAAGCTCTAATACCAACTGTGACGACCTGCCTTTTTGGACGATTTAAGTCAACAATAAACCACATGTGTCTAACCCAAACCATTTAAAGGTAGGATTCTCGATAGGATCTAATAAGAAAATAAGAGAGAAGACGGAAAACAAAAACACAGAACCTCACAGCGGAATGACAAAATATAATAAACAAATAAACAGTTCATGAAGCTGTTTTACAACATACATTTGATTGCACAATTTTTACAACATAACCAGAGTACAATTAGCAAACCTACCAAAATAATGCAACGGAATAATAATAGTAAATACGATCTAGAAAACTCCATCTTCATTTTCCAGGAATATGTCTTCGACACTAAAATACTCAGGCTGACTCGAGCGTAATGAAAAGACAAAACGCTCGAGTCAGAAATAAAAGTTCCTATGTAAGTTAAAACAACGACAAGTAAATATGAGTTTGATAGCTTCATAGATGTTTATGAGATTTTACATCTCATATCCAATGTATAATGCGCGTGCAATAACTTAAGAGAATTTAGGGGATTTTCCATCTCCTAAGGATCCGTTAAACTATATATATATATATAGTAGAATACACTATATACGTAATGTCTATCGGTAAAGTAAAGTATTAAAATAGCGGTTAGGCTTTACACTGATCCCCTTTAACACATTTTTAAGCATTGTCTTGCAGTTTGCCTTTAACACAACCAGTAACGTCAGTAGCCAGAAAGGCGTCATGATCAGACAACACTAAATCAAAGATTTAGTGGTCGCGTATAGGGATAAAAGTATGACAAGGCACGTGAGGCAATGCCCAAGGTAGGATTCTACCAGTTTACCTTTTTTGGTTGGTGGTAATGCATCGTAGCTACGACCGTACACCAAGTCCTCCACCTCCAAATCAAATCAAGGTGCACCAATCAAGTCCAAAAACAATAAAATAATACAAAGAGGGCATGGCCCTTAAAGGTTGCGAACCCCTTAGCCAGACATAGGCTCCTTCTTAAGTCATTTCCAATTGACATAAGTGTCGGGTTCATCCATCATCGTTCTCTTTCTTCTAATGCAGCAATTGCCTCTAATTCAACGTCTACATTTTGAATAACATCCATCACTTACATAGTTGTTAAAGTGGTTGCTATATTGACAGAGAGTATGCCAATAAGAAGCCCAGGTATCTTTAACAACCAAACGTCATATTTCACGCTGGCTGGTTCTTCATTTCGAAACCGATTCATATTTGATCAAAAAATCATATTCAATTCAAAATATCCTTCATTTCAAAAACATCATATTTACTCAAAATATGCCATTTTCACTTGAAAATATCATTTCAAATTCCAACTTAGGTTATAACCTCATTTAACCACATTTGCATTTGAATCAATGATTTAAATGTAAACATTCCAACTTGCACAGTTTGAAATTTTTTAAAAATAGTTTGCATAGTTATAAATAGTTTGAATAGTTTAGAGATTTAAAACGGTTTAATATAAAATGGTTTGAGTATTGAAAATGGTTTATATAGTAAAATAGTTTGGAAATTCAAGATAATTTGAGTATTGAAAAATAGATTTTAAACAGTTTATATTAAAATAATTTATTTTAAAATTAATATCAAATTAAAATATTTATTTCCATTTCAAGAAATCTAGACCCATATCCAAATTTCAAATCAACAAAACTCAATTTCCAATCTTTCAACTCAATTGACTCGATTTCGATTTAGTTTCAAATCAACTTGATTTCAATTTCAATTCGAATTAACTTCAATTTTTGAAACATTCATTTTTAACTTTAAATTTGATTAACAATTTAATTTAATGATTTAAATTTCAACCCAATTCTCATTTTAAACCATTTTGATTTTTACCGATTTCAAGTCCAATTTTAGTTTACTGATTTAAAACACTTAAATCAAATTAAACCTCACTGTTCAATTTAAGATTTGAAAATAAAATCATATATCTATTGTATTTTACATTTCAATTTTAATTCTTCAAAACAACCTTTTAACCAATTTCAGTTTCAACATTTCAAAGCTTGAATTAAAAAATAATTCAACTCATAAAAATCCATAATTTATTTCCTTTAAAACAATGTCATTTAATCAAATCCCAAAATCAAGATTTTAAAACCATTTAATTCAACCAATTCGGTGTCCATATGTAAATTTCTACCCTGTGGCCAAGTGATCATTTATATCAATTTAATTACATGGATAGATATATATCATTTTAATCCAAATCAAGGTATCATAGGTATGTATCATTTTAACCTATTTCTTAGTTCATTTCCAATGGTCGAGGTGATAATATAAATTATGTCAATAAATAAATAGGTAATAACAGGAATATGCCAAATAAATATGCTTTTTTACTTATCATCTACGTAAAAACAGTTAGCCAAAATGATTAATTTGAATGAAACTTTAATTAACCATGCATTCATCATCCATCAATAGGCATACAATAACCATTAACATCCAAATCAACTAATATATTGCAACAGTTACTAATTATCAATTGTCGGTGTAAACTGGCAATTAAATCTAATATTAATTTAACTGTCAATTTAATTAAATATAAAATTCAGTTTCAATTAAAATGACAAATTAAACTACCAAACAACAACCAATAAAATTCTTATCACTTCGTAAACTTAATTCAACTAACATAAGAAGGTTCAGTGTTGCATGAGTGGGTTAAATAACTCACATTTGATTTAAAGCCGATTAAAAATCCGATAAATTCCCAAAATTTGAATAGTCTCTAAATTCAACCAAATTAGTTTCATTTTGTCCGGAAGTTCGATATGAACCAAACAGAAGAAACCGTGTGTCAATCGAAGTTCATGTGCGAAAGTTATGAGGGTTAGATGTTTGAATTTTAAAATTATATTAAAACAAACTAATAGCAAACTTGTAATTACCTACATCTCCCCCAAACCATAAGTCATGTTCGAACCCATCAACGTCCACCTTTGACCACTGATTGTCCTTCCTACGTGCGCCTCTACCATGATCCAACACCACCACCGTGTTCGCTTAGCCATCCTCCACCTTTGCTGAAGTGGGGCCACCTTCAGTGCCCCATCTTGGCCGAAAAATAGCCACGACCACCGCGACTTTAATCTTAGATTCTGGCAAATCTAAGTGCAATTAGCTCAATCCAACCGTTCAGATTGTAGATCACGTCGAGCTCGACTACTCTTTTTGGGGTCGAGCGATTTCATTAAGAGATGAGAGAGATCCAAGGGAAAAAGCAAAGTGTGTTTTCAACCATTGAAATGGAGCGGCGATTGCCATGATAAAATTAGTGTTTCTGAATATTTTAATGATATTTTCGTCTCCATTTGTGTGCCAATTTATAGCGTAAGTCCAAAACTGCCCTAATTCCACCCGAGGCATGCTTATAGGCAATCTATATGTAAAATAGCCTTTTGAACACAATGGAACTAGTTTCGAGGCCTAATTCCATCGTATACAAAATTAAACATTTTATTGTTTGATAAATTTAAATTATATTCAAAAATTTTACCAATTCATATATGGATAAATTCAATACTTCTCATTTGCAAATACGTTATTACAACTACGAGGTTCATTAATAATTCGATTTTGTTACTATTATTCGATTTTTGAACCAATTAAAATAATTATTTTTCGAAAATAACATTTTTTTATTTAAATATAAATCGATTGGGTCAAAAAGGCCCGAAAAGCCTGTTTCGTTCCCGAAACGAAAATAGGTCATCCTATATACCGAAATATAGGTTTCAATATATTTAAACTCAATAAAACTAATTTCAAGCCCTAATTTTATATAGAAGTTAACTTTTAAAATCAGATTATACTCATTTTTACGTGTTAATTAGCCGAATTATTATTAACTATTTAATCACTTTTGAATTACCAATTAAAAGTGTTCTATCATCATTCTTAGTCAAACAGGAATTAATAATCTTTTAAATTAAATTTTCCATATTAAATCCAAGATTTAAATATAAAATTAATTTCAACGTTAAATTACAACAGTAATAACATCCATTCATTATATATTTTAAATTTCGACAAATTCTTTTTTAATTTAAATTCTTATTATTAAATCAACAAATATCTTATGAGTCAATTAAACATAAGTTTCCATTATATTACACTTAACGCTCAACATTTAACGTCTTTGCTCATATTAACTGCAATATTACAATTACATTAATTTCCATTAATTTCCATATTAATTTCAAAAGGATTAAATAATAAGATAAGAAATAAAACAATATTTACATTTAAGTAATTTAAAACACATTTATAAACAATTTATAAATTTATTGTTCACAACAAAGGTTACTGAATCTACGTACTAAATAATTGGTTTCCTAATGTATGTTAAAACCAACCAAATCAACTAACATTGATTTCTCTTTTTAATGCAACATTTAATTTTATTCCTTATTAACTTTCGTTATTACATTAATTGAAATTACATTAAATCTGTCAATTTCATTCAATCAACATTATTAAATTATATTCTAATAAAAAATTCATTTATAAATCATAAATTTTAATTTCTCATAATATTAAATTCCAATAATCTTATTAAATTTAATATTTCCAATTATTAAAAATACGGGTCGTTACATTGTCATTTTATGGAATCTGTTCTCTTATAAGCCTCTTACGGATTTGGTTATGCCCAACTATGTTGGAATGTAAGATGCAAGCATTTCAGCTATGTTATATATTGATATTAAATCCTAGATGTTATTATAATGTCACTGGATTTTCTATTTGAAATGATTTGGTTAGCGTAAGGTAAAAACTTATTTGAATTTTTGTGTGGCATGGTCTTAGGGGATACCTTTATTTTTGAAAGGTTTTATAACATCTAAAATCCATTTGATTTGTGTTTCTTACGCTGGTTTGCCAGACTGATCCAGGTGTTATTTTCTTATAATGCTCATGTCAGCCAAAGCATATTTTCATATTTAGTTATGGATGCTTGGGAGCTTCATAAGATGAGCTGGATGCCTCAAGAGGTATTCACGTATATTTTATTTCCGCTGCATTTGTTGTTTTGTATTTATCGGTATTTGTAAGGACATGTTGTTATAACTATTCAGATTGATGATAGGTTAGCTATCTCTGATTAATGTATGCATATTACAGTTTTTCTTTTATAAAGATCTATTGTATATTATATATTACACGTCATGGTGTGAGATTCTATTTTGTCTTTTCTTTCTTTCATCTCGACAATCTATCTATCCGGCACTTGGAAGCTCGGCACGTGAATGCCATGGATGTATTAGTGTCGATTTTTGAGGGTCGAAAAGGTGCGTTATTACAACTTACTTCATTAGTTATACCACTTATATAAAAAAGTATATAATAAAAATCAAATATCTTTATTAAGAACAAGATTAGTCATAGAGTTAGACACATGTACTAAATTACGTAATTGCCCTAGGATATATATCCCTAGCTCTATTAATCTTTCACTTCCACTTGAAGTCAATTATGGAATCTTATTCTCATTCCTTTGATCAATTTCACAGAATGATTAAGCTAGTCCCCGAGTGAGCCGATATGCTATTTGTTTAATTATCTACTTTGTTAATTAACTTTTTTCAACATTGATAAATTCCCTTTGTTATGAATTGTTCGGAGTATGTTTCTTGAATTTTAGTGAGCTCTAGGTTTTTTCATGATCTGTATCATAACATTGATAATATAACAATATTATGAGATTCTCAACATTTGAAATCACTAGCTCATTGTAAATTTGCGCGCTTGTATATGTATATATTTCTGTTTTTGCATTGCTATTCAAGGCGATGTAGCTAGCCGGTTGGTTGAATTAGCCACAACCCATGTTTTGGTACATTTGAATAATAAAGCTCCTTAACCAAGTTTGAATATGTATTCTGGATTGACATGCCATGCTCGATATCACTTATGAAGTTCGAGTCTGAATATTCCTTTATTACAGAGTTCATTGTTTCTATAGACAATTCTCTAGTATTTCACAAATACTTGAGAACATCCTCACCTACAATTTAACGATCTTACTTTAGATTTAAAAGCTGCTTGATGTTCCAATTACTTTATTACTAGCGATACAGTATCACATCATACTGTATATGATAATTCTTATTGCTAATGCATAAGAAATCTAGCTCATATGTTCTACATTAAACATTTTAATATGGGGTCTACATATGTCGTACATGACAATTCCAACATCCTATTATATTGTTTATGAAAGATGTTAATTTAAAATCCACTTACTAAACAACTAACTAAAATGATTATAATACGCTACATCGTCGATGACCATAAGTTGGTTGTTTACTTATAGTTCAGGAGTATTTTAGTACCTTCATAGTTCCTTCGTACAAACACATGTTTCATCTACATTTTGATTGAAATTCAAACTGTTTGATGTATCAATCAAAATATTTTCTCAAGCTTATTGAACTATAGTTTTGTGTCAGTTCTTAAATCCTATCCGAAACTCGCTAACTCGGTATCGCTCCTACTAACTTTTAGATAATTTGGCTATTATATGCACAATGTATGTTCTAAACATTTTTTAGAATTTCTGTTTCAACATATATGTACCAAAACACCAAATATATCTAGCACTAATTTTGCAAGTTAAATCTAAATTAATTTAAGCACGTTGGATGACAAATCTATTATGTTAATTTAAATAATTTAAATTTATGACTTTATTATGTTAATCATGGCTTACAATATTTCAACTGCATTTGTTTTCTTTTCGTATGCACTTTTTCAGCTGATGGATCATATCCTTCTAAATACAACTGTCTAAATCATATTTTGATAATATACATGGAATTCATTTTGGATTTGTGCATCATGCCCATGTGGTAGAGTCAATGCTCATTATGGTTTATTGACAACTAAGGAATTTATTTTTTGGACACTGATAAAAATTCATAGTTTCTCTTTTTTGTGAAAGAATCCTTATTACATATTCTAATGTGTTCCGTTTAGGCTTGGTTAATTTCATTTTATCTTACGTGATCAATTTTACCTTTGGATTGGATCCAAATTTATTTACTACCAATAATTTATAAAAGAAATTCCTTCGTCACAAAATTAGCGTTTCTTGAAATAACAATTATTTCTTGGTATAATGGAACAACGATTCGGATGCGTTTTATGAGCCGCCTTTATGTATATATATATATAAATCTGATTTATTTTTTAGTTTAAAAAATTATTGTTCATTACATAAGTTGCTCAATCAATATTTTTCTACCCCATATTACTTTCGAGTGATCCACAAAAGATCCCTCACAAACAAATATTTTATGCAACCTCTCGAGCTACAAAACCTATTAACCCTTGACCTAGGATATGAAGGTATTTCTTATAAACTCTTAACTTGTTTGGTCTCGTAAACTATGTTTTAAATGAAACTAATTTTAACCTATGTATTTACTTTAAATACACGTCCTAATAGGAAGAAGTGAACTCAACTTCATTCAAAATCAATCATTCTTTATCTAACGAAGTCCGGTTACTCCTTGTTGACACATCATTATGCAACATAGGGAGGAGCGACTTTTGAGATTGAATCTATATTGTTTAGGTACTTTTGGAAACCTATCCAATACACTAACTTATTTGATCAAATCAAATATTTAATTAATTTACATGTTATGTTTTTTTACTTATGTTTTATATTCAATGAGATTATCATAAATACACTATTTATGAATCAAATACTCATATTTCTGTGATATTTCATCTTTGAATTTAACAAAATGAGTGGATCTATTTTGATATCGTTGACTTTAAACAACATACATCTATATGTACCAACCCGAAGGGTTCATTTACTTTTTTATTGCTCCCATTGAATGGGTGATTCGCTCTAATCTTATGAGATACAATTCATTAGTATCATATGATTCATAATATATGATTATTGAATTATTTATCAAAGAAATGGCTTAGTCCATAATTCCAAAATCATTATAATTTTTTAAAACGCTTTTATATTTTCTAGTGCATCACTTTTATTATGTAAAAAAATACCATTATTATAGTTTCAACTTATAAAGGATATTCATATTATTTGAATCAATAACAAACTCAACCTACATCCAGTCAATACTGAAACAAGTTTTATTTCATAAATAACAATTGGTATATTTATGAAAATAATTTTTGTAACTTGATGCGTCTACTAAGAAGTATTATATTGAACACTTCCACTATTTCTGCTATTACTATAAAAATGTATGAAATGGGAAGGTCCATTCAACCATTTAATAAGGCCTATATATTTTGTTTACTATAATACCCCATAATTTTCCATAATTAAATAATGAAATTAATTGGTAAAATCGTAGTGTTACTTAAAGGAAAAATTGTAATTTTTATAGAAGCCGGAATTAAGCTTCGAAACCTATTCCACTGTGTCAAAATTGACATTTACAGTCAAACAACATATATAACTTGTTGACGTTAATTAAACGGGGTAGAAGTTAGAGGAACACAAACCTAATGTCATTTTCATAATATATTAAGTATGAAGTTTCAGCCTAAGTATTAGTATTTTCAACCTATAATTGCATCCCCAATTTTATTTCTTTTGCTTTAAAAATCTTACCTCTACTTAGAAAATCCAAATTCCTTAATCAAATCCAAATTTAACAAATTCAATTCAAAATTCCCCAAATCAAATCCAGATTAAATAAATTAATATATGGAATCGGTCACCATGGAGAATGCAACGCAAATAAATCAATGATATCAAGAAATATGGAGTTTTGAAAGCAAGTAATTTCTAAATAGTGAAGAAGGAGGATTCGCCTCAGATTGTAGAGGATGCACGACTTATCAGTTAGTGGGATTCATGCTATTAGGGTATATATTAGTAAGATATAGAAATTAATCCCGTATGGTGGTAAACCACATTATAAATAATGTAACCTAAAAAAAGTGAATGGTTATGTATACATGATTAGGAAGTTGTATGTCATGGCTAGTAATTAGAAAAGTGATCTTAATTAAATAGTAATTAGACAAAGTTTGATCCCTCCCTAATTAAAAAGGTGGAAAACAAAAAAGTGTTCCAAACAAGACATAACATACACTAAAATTGTAGTTCTCAATGATATGAACCTACCGGTGATGTTCTTGCATCCATTGGATGTATGGATTAATCAGAAAATACATTAGAAGTTCTATGAACATAGACCGTTCTTTTTGATCCAATGCTACAACAATGATAGTATGACAGAGGAAGCATGGCTGTATAAAGGAGGATGGAAGGTCATCTTGTTGGTGGTTGATTTGTCACAAGGCTTCGGGATTCAGCATAATTGATGTTCAAAGTCAAACGACAACGATGATTTTTGATGTAGCGGAAGGTGGTTAAAACCCGACATCATGGGCGATTAACCGAGGGAAGTGCGGAGGTGGCATCGGATCTGGACGGCTGATTTATGGTGGCGCCGGTAGTGATGTAAAAGGTGGTAGCTAAAGTGGATCGTGTGTTGAGAAGTAAAGTAGCATACAGAAATGAAAAACAAAACAAAATAAAATTATAAAGTAAATAACATGATAATTTCCCTCATCTTCAAACACTTATAACTCTCGCATATAACCTCTGTTTTATGCGTAGTTCATAGCATTACAATAATGGTAAACTAAGAAACATTTTGGTACGTTGTTTGTTATTCTTGACATGTTTCAAAAAAGTGTCTTGTGGCGTAGGTTCATTATATGGGTTTTCACTTATGGGTCGGGGATTGATTCGGTATCTTTGTAAATGGTAGGGAAATGAGGAGTTTAGGGCTTAATCCCAATAGTGTCGTAGAAAGTTAGGTGAATGACTATCCTAGACTTGACCTCAATAGTCATGTGTGATTTTTGCGATAATGAATTGAGAATTCGAGCTCAATAGTATCGCGTACGGGCCACATGAATTAAGAATTTGAGCCCAATATTGTGGTATATGTTAAGCGTCAGGTGCACTTCGGTGGGGCGAGGGACGTCTAACAACGACGAGTTAGAACTTTGAGCCTAATATTGTCATAGTTGGAGGTGCGCTAGTTGCATCTTTGAGCTCAATGGTGTACACCCAATTTGGCGATATCGGGCTGAGACATGTAGATCTTCAATAGCGAGTCGCAAGTGATTAGGCTATAGCAGGTTGAGACACATAGATCTTTAATAGCAAGTTGCATACAATACAGAAATAGCAGGCAGAGAAATGTAGTTCTTCAGTAACGAGTCGCGTATGATTTAGCGATAATGGGCTGAGACATATAGTTCCTCAGTACTGATTCGAATACGTTTTTGGCATGTGAATTGGGACTTTTGGATCAATGTTGTATATATGATTAGGCATAGGATAGATTTACTAAGGCCTTATCATATGATGCCACTACTGTATTATATTTAGCAGACTTGTTGGGTACAAGTGACATGAGTTAAGATATGGTTTTCGAGTATAAATGTTGTTTGACTAACCTTTTATTATTACACACTTATATGATGCATTGCACTCACCAAACATATGTTTAACACCCCAGTTGTTTTCTTCTTTTTTGTTATACTTTGATCGGTCGATATAGAGAACTGGAGGTGGCTTAGAGGTGATGGTGCGATAGTGTCGTGCATTTATTTATCTATTAGCTCTATTATTTATTTATTTTATATTATTTATTCCCAGACAGATATGTTTCGTTAACAGTATAAAAGATGTTGGAGTTTATTTGATATTACATTATTTTAATTTGTCTGGGATTGTATTATTGATTAATATATTTTATTCCTTCGCTATGAGATTCAAAAAGTATTTAGTATTATAGATAGATCCATGATCTATTATATATATATTACTTCAAAATGATCCGCTGTCAGTAAAGTTCGTGATGTCCACGTCTTTTTAAAAGTCAATCGGGGTGTTGAGATGGAGGGTTATTACATGTGGTATTATAGCCGGTTGCATGTTACTGCATCATGATAAGGGGTTCTCTCATTGTGAACTAAGGTGAAGAGTTGTATCTTATCCCTACACCTCCCAACAATGTGGGTTGGCCAGGTAGTTGGAGGTTTAACCTAGGCAATCGAAAGGCTTTCGTAAAACTAGTAGCTGAGATTACCTTTGTAGCCACCACCATTTAGGGTGACTATTACATGTGGTATCAGAGCTTAGGTTAGGCAATTCCTACAAAATTTGGGCATATGGAAGAGTGTATTCATAATTTTCTATTATTTATATTACATATACATGCATACATATGCACCATACCTCATATATGACTTATAGAGGTAGTTATGGGCTTATCCTTTATAGAAGTAAATAACCACGAGTTAAAAATTGCTAAGATTAGAAACAACTTTGAGGTGAGAATTAAATACATCACATTTGTTATAATTTACCCTGTAAAGAATTGATAATAGAGGGTCTTTATACCAACTAGTAGTAGAGCAGAGTAAATTATGGGATCAAGGATGAATAAAAAGAAGAGTAGTACCCTCGAGTCCATATGAAATAAGTGTGATGTTGAAAAGGCATAAAGGATGTACTTGAAGACTTGTTAGATTGCATGATCCAGTTAGGCTTGTATAAGTTATGAACTACTCCAAAAAATATTTAAATTAATTGAAATGTTTTCCATAACAGTAAGTAATATTAGTATTTGATATTTTTTGGGAAATATAAAAGTTGAAGTTTGTTTAATGTATTGAAATAATAACCCTTAATTTTAAAAATGGAAAATTTTATTAAAAACTAATTTCCATTAAATATATTAAATCTTTTATTTTTGAAAAAAATTCATATAAGGTGCATTGTTGCCCTTTATTTGTTACGTATTATTCATTTGATAAAGAAACTTTCTAAAGTAAATCAACAAATAAAGATGTGTCATTTGAATTTCTTTTATTTTATATAAATTTTTTCTCACGCTTTGAAAAAATATATTAAAACATTACATTTTCTTTACTCATTGCAAAAATTACTAATTTATAAAGGTAAATTTTAAAATGGCATGTTTGACATATTTATTTGTCTAAGTCAAATTTGAAAGATTTTGGAGGGAATTTGAATTGAAAGAAAAAAGGATTTAAATTTACTATTTTAAACTTGTGGAAATTTTCAGCTTCAATATGTATGTATTTTTGAATGCAAAATGAAGAATTTGTGATACTCTTGAAGATGTGCATTAGTAGATAATTTACCATTTTGGAAACTATTTAAAGGTTCAATATTAAAGTAATTAGTAACCAAAACTTAATTTTTATAAAATATACTTTTATTTAAAGGTATTTGAAATTGGCTAATTGCAAAATAAAACGAGATATACTTATATATGATAACATGGGTATAAATTATATGAAATAAAGTTGTAAAAAAAGTATAAGCATTTTAGAAAATAAGTGAATTTATAAATTTAAATATAGTTAGAGAAATTAATATTGAATTGGTAAAACTATGAAGAATTGATTTTAGGAGATTAAATACTTTTAAGTAGGGATACTTTTATGCATTTTTAAAAAGAAATTAACTTTAGAAATTAAAATTATATTAATTGTTTTAAAGGGAAACTTACGAATGGATATGAAATGATTAAATTTAAATAAATTTGATTTATGATTTTCTATGAATGATTTAACATGAAACATCTAAAGTAAAACTTTCTAAAAATTTTATTGAAGTACAATTTAAAGGATTTGGTTTAAAAGATAAATGTGCTGTGATTTTTTATACATTTATATAATTAACGGAGAAATTTATAGTTTTAGAAATTTGCTAACCTTGTGAAAAATGAAGTTTGAAATCAAATATTTTGATTTAAAAATTTAAACTAGAAAAAAGTTAATGATATTTTGATTGAAATTTGAATTGGAGTTAGAAAATTATTACGCAGCCTATAAAGTTTGTATTAGTTGTAGTGAACTTACTAGAATAGTCAATAAGACCAGCATACTAAGACATGTTAGTATTGAATGTAATGGATTTGTAAAGTGTTATAATATTTAGGTGAAGGAAAATTATCATTGAAATTTGGTGGCCTTTTTCAAGCGACGTTGGAGTTAGAAGGCTAGAGTAGAAAATTTAATTTTTCCATAATAATAAGACGTTATTTCATGTCATTTCACTCAAAATATGGTTTAAGTTATCGAAACTTAGTGTGGGGGTGAATTGGGAGATTAGATTTGGCTAAAACTTATTAAATTTTAAAGAAATACAAGAGAGAGAAAATATGTCGTATAGTCCTAGAGTAGAGATGTTAAAGTAAGTGGAAAAATGTTAATGTTAAAGGTTGTGGTACACTAATATAAGACGTTGCAAAGCATGAGAATGCAGTTGAATGTGAAGTTCCTCTAAAAGTTGAATATAGAAGATGGTTGCATGAGACTCAACAATAGCAGATGACTAAGCATGTTTATGGAGAGAATCATTATATAGACATATCGGTTAGTGTTTTGGTTTATGGTATACCCACACAATGGTTGTATTTAATAATAGATGCTCTTGGGCTATTGTTGTGCTACGCTATACATGAGTATATTTCCCTTGATTGACGATTATGTATAGACTCCATAAAGGGGAATCATCCCATTTGGGTCATGGTTTTAGGCGTTTAGCATTGGATGTGTACCTGAGGATGTGATCTTGATATTATGTTTGAGTGGTTGAAAGTGATAGGTGCTCAACGTCATGTTTACTATGTTAGGACATCGATCCATTTTTTGATGTTCTAATGAAGTTCGTAGAATTTATGGAAGCTATATTATTTGGTGACTCGACATGATATTTTCAGTTAGTAAAGCGAGACATTATTTGGTACTAGGTTATATCGTCCAATACACTTTAGAAGTGAATCGGTGAGGGTTCTATGTTAGAAAAGGTACCATCAAGGAATTATATATAAGGTGTTTTTGGAGTACTACAAGAGGTACTCTAGCTGTATGCTAATTCACGAGACTTCACAAGCATGTGGTGTTAATATTATTTTTGAAATATTTAGAATCATATGATTTCAAGACATGAAGTAAATATCTTGACTTGCATGTACTAAAGTACAAAGGTGATTTTAAGGAAGATTATTGACAAAGAGGTAAGTTTAGTTCTTTTCAATCATCACTATGACTGAAATAACTATCTTATTAAGTCAATTTTTCGAAATAACGACTTTTCATGCATAACCTATCATCAGTGCCCGGCACACATGAAAAATAAGTGAAAAGTGCACAACATATTCTATGAGTTTTTTATAGTAATATTCTGTTCATCAAAAATAGGGCATCATCCAGTTATGATATTTGTAAATGGAAAGGCAATGGAGTATGGGGTTCACCTAAGGATCCTAATTGTTAGTCCACTTAGAAGGGAGACACCGTTCTTTATTGTGTTGCCATGCCTATGAACTTAACGAAGAAGCTTATTAAGGTATATCGTGTAGGATATGGAGTTTGTTAGTTTTTTCAGCGGTTAGAGAAATGCGAGCAATCTACTCTTTTAGAGCATTATTCTATTGATCGCGAAGGCATACCGAGGTTGGATGAAGGTTATGTGTACTAGTGATGTGATGGACGAAGTACATAGTGAGTATCGTTATTATAGGATGATTATTTATCCAAACGATGATAAAAGTTACCACGATACCAAAAAGATTTTTAATTGCTCGAGGATAAAGGAGCAAGGGGTGGAGTATGTTGTAAGGTATTTGATAATGCAGATATGCCAATAATAAAGTCTATTTAAACTAAAGTCATACTTGAACGGTATATGATTAGAGACACCCCAGTAAAAGTTGAAGTGGCGTGCAAAGGAATGGGAACTGTATAGGAGAGGCATACATAGAGATTTCACAATGGTTGGCAAGGTGTAGGTGGACTCACTATTAAGAAACGTTACATAGGAAAGTTAACGCCATCAGCTGTTGGGTCTTTTTTTGGTTGTACAGAGAGTAGGAAAGTCAACATGTTAAGTGGGCTTCTTGAAAAGTTGGCTGGTATTCAGATGCATTCTGTTTATCCTATCTGCGAACATACATTGATGATTGATCTAGTAGCTGTGGAAGAGCCTAGTCGCTTGATAAGGTGAATGTGGAGATAGAGTCTAGAATTCTCTGTAGTCGTATTCACATCTTAGAGTTGATGTGATACGACATAAAAATGGAGAAATGGAATTGGTCCAAGTACAACAAGAAAAAAGTTTGGATAGGAGTATGAGGCAACTCGATGCGAGAATCTGAGTTTCCCGTCATGTCCTATATCTTCCTCTTTTCGTTAGTTTGTAGGTTAGTTGACTTGTTAGGTCTTTTATATGTTTACAAGGTTGCTTTAGTTAGCAAGTTGACATAGGCACGGATGTATGGATGTTAGTATTAGTTTTATGCATCCTTATGACATGTTTTGGTTGAAATTGCTTTATTTGAGTTATACAAATTTAGTTTATACCGTATTGGCTTATATGTATATACATTCCAACCTAGGATAGATACTTATATTTAGATGTTCCAATTTATCCTAGATGATTATATATGCAATTTATTGTTTCTTTATATATGCATTGACTAGCTATGTTTATGGACGTCGTTATTTACATACACTTTGTTATGGATATATGAATGCACATACATACAAATATATATATATATATATATATATATATATATTTACATATATTAGGATGTTTGCATACATTTTGGTTGTCACTGCATAAACATTCATATAGAGGCAGGTTTAGTTGCATTTGCACTCATCTAACAGCATATTATTCTATTTTTATCTATTGTATGTATTATATACTCATGGTTGTGCTTTTTTGTGTGTTGTAAATTGGAAGCTAGATGGTTGTAGCTATGTTTGTACTGTATGTTTTTACATTATAAAGCAAGTTGCATTGTTCGCCTTATGAAATTTTATGGTTGAAATTCTTTTAATGGTGGAGAATGAAACATCCTGTAATTTTACGTATTTAAATAATTAAATTAAAATGGTAAAATCATAATTTTACGTGGATGACAAAACAGTAAATTTTTATAAAAACTACAATTAGGTTACGGGACCTATTCCATTATGTCTGAAATATCGTTTACCCCTAGAAAATATATATAACTTACTGAATTTGGTTAACTGGCTAAAAATTAGAAAAAATCAAATATATTGGCATTTTCATAATACACTGAATATGAAATTTTAGCCAAATATTAATATTTTTATCCTATAAATACGTCCTTAATTATATTTCTTTTTCTCTAAAAATATTGCCTCCACTTATAAGACCATAATGCCTAAATAAGTTCCAAATTAAGCAAATTCAATGACAAATTCCCCAAATTAAATAAATCAATATATGGAATCAGTCACTACGGGGAGAGCAATGCAAATAAATCAACGCTATCGAGAAATATAGACTTCTGAAGGCTAGGAATTTCTAGATAGAAAAGAAGAAGGATGATTCACGTTAGATCAGAGAGGATCCACGACTAATGGGTGAGTGGGATTCATCCTATTTGGGTATGTATTAGTAAGATATATAGCAATTCATCGGGTCGTAAATCACATTGTAAATGATATAATCAAAAGAAAAAAAGTGATTTTATAAATATTTGCCTAATTGGGATGTAGTATGTCATTACTGAATAATTAAAAAAGTAATTCTTTTAAAATAGTAATAAACAAAGTTTGATCTCTCCCTAATTAAAAGTGCAAAATGGAATAGCGTTCCAAATTAGACATATTATATATCAAAATTATAGTCCTCGATGAAATGACCCACTGGTAGCATTCGATCATGATTGGATGTATGAATTGATCATAAAATGCATCGGAAGTTCGATGAAATATGGATCGTTCATGTCGATCAAATGGTGAAACAGTGATGATATGATGATCAGGAAACATGGCTATGTTAAGGAGGTTGAGAAGGTCATCTTTATAGTGGTTGATTGGTCACAAGGCTTCAGGATTCGCCGTAATTGGCATTTGAAGCTGCAACGGCAGTGACGATTTTTTATGCAGCGGAGGTTGGCCAAAACCTGGTAGATTGAGCGGCTAGCCGAGGAAGGCATAAAGGTGGTGTCGGATATGGATGATATGGTTTATGGTGCCGAGGGCGGTGATGTAAAAAGCGACAGTTTAAAGGGATCGTGTGTTGAGAAGTATTGTATCATACGGAAACGAAAAGAAAAAATAAAATAAAATAAATCACAAAATAAAATAATGATGACAGTGCCCCTTATCTTCAAACGCTTATAATCTCACATATAATCTATGTTTCATGTGCGGTTTGCAGCATTAGGATCGCGGAGAGATTAGGGACATTTTCACACGTTGTTTGCAATGTTCTGAGATGTTTTAGAAAAACTCCACATTATGTAGATTCACTATAAGTTTTTGCACTAATGGGCTAAGGATTGATCTAGTGGCTCCATAAGCGGTAAGGCGATAGTGAGTTTCGGGCTTGATCCATATGGCATTAGGCGAATGACCGCTTGGACTTGAACTCAACAGTCATGTGTGATTTCCACGATGATGAGTTGAGACTACAAGCTCAATAGTGTCACGTACGGGCCACGTGAGTTGAGACTTTGAGCTCAATAGTGTAGCATATGGTAGGTGTCAAGTGCACTTTGGTGGGGCCAGTAACGTTTAGCGACGATGAATTGACATTTTGAGCTTAACAGTGTCGCATTTTGCAGTACACTAGTTAGGACTTTGAGCTCAATAGCATACATAAAATTTGGAAATAGTGGGTTGATAAACATGGATCATCAGCAGCAAGTCGCATTGGGTTTGGCGATAGCGGGCTGAGACATATAGATCTTCAATAGCGAGTCGCGTACAATTTTGCAATGGTGAATTGAGACACATAGATCTTCACTAGCGATTCTCATACGATTTGGCGAAGCAGGCTGACACATATAGTTCTTCGGTAGTGAGTCGCATATGTCTTGGGCATGTGAGTTGGGACTTTACGATCAATCGTGTACATAAGATTTGGCATAGGATACATTTTAGTGAGACCTTAGCAAATGATAGCATTTTATTCAGCTGACTTGTTGGGTGCAAGTGACACAAGTTAAGGTACAGTTTTTGAGCTTAAGTTTTGTTTTACTAGTTTATTGGTAATATACACTTGTATAATTTGTTTCACTCACCAGACGCATGTATAACCTCCTCTATCATTTCTTCTTTTTAGTTATACTATAATAGCTCGATCGAGAGGGCTGGTGGTGGTTTAGTGGACGATGGTGCAATGGAGACGTGCATTTATTTATCTATCAGCTATTTACCATTTATTTTATATTAGTTATTCCCAAATATTAAATATTATTCATTAGAGGTATAAAATATGTTGTAGTTGGATTTTATTAATATTACACTATTTTTATTGTTTATGATTATATTATTGATTAATATATTGTATTCATTCCGCTGTGAGTTGCAAATAGTGTAGAAAATTGTAAATGACTCTATGATTCTTTTTATATATTTTACCCATCTGTGAGACCCGTGATGTCCGTGTCTTTTTAAGAGTGAATTGAGGCATCGTAGATGGTAGGTTATTACATTTATTGTTGAGAATTTTAGATCAAAATCCCATACTTAAAGAAATAAATCTCATAGAAAACAATTTCCTATATGAAAATACATTTTGGAATGGAAATCCTAATTTTCATTTCATGTTAAGTATCTACTGTTATTTTATACAATTCTCGTCTTCGATGTCCCTTCATGAAGCAGAGTGACAATTCACTCTCTTTATCCCAACCATGCCTAAGTTACACCCACTCTTATACATCTATTTTCCTTTCCAAAATGGTCAAACTATTCAAATGAAACTCTTACTACAAGGCAACACCGAACTCTTTATAAAAATGGATTTAGTCATCCTTAACATTTAAGTATATCAAATAAGCTGCACCTTATGTATACCGATCAAGCTGACATTTCAGTAATTGAATTCCTAGGTCCGTCTTGCAGTTTTTGAACTAGTGCTACATGTAATACAATAGGATCATTATTATTGTCGGTCCAGTTGAATACACAATTACTTGCTTACTTCAAACGAACTAATTTTATTGAAGTTTTGTGCATTACGAACCGCGACGGTTTACCAGACAACAATTATATTTGATCAAATATGGATCAAGCATCCATATTATTGCATTACTAAGGAATTCAAAATTCATAAAAACAATATAAAGTTTTGGACAAATTAACACCTAACCGATTGTGGTATAAATGTTTTAGTGGTTTTCTAAATTAGCTCTTCAATAGGTCTAGAAGTAACAACATGACAAAAGATTTATTGGTACGTATGTTTTATATTTCTATGTCAAATTTCATTCGGTTCAACTATATATTTTAATTGATAAACATTTTATCAATCATATCAGTTTCAAAGATTTATCGAAGTTGATTATTTCAATTGTATAGCATATGTTCTTATAACATTAGAAAGGTTAAATGTGTTATTTCATTTTTCTAATAAGCCTACCACTAGACTTTTATGTTTCTTAAAACCTTAAAGAGAAAACACAGAAATATTTCGATTTCTCTAGTCTTTGTTAGTACTCGCTTGCCTTGGGATCTTAGCTATGAGGAAATCTCAGCAAATCATACGCCTACATGCAATGGATAACACCTTATTGGTAGTATCGCTATTATATACAACTCTTAGCCTATGATATTTGTCCTGATCCCATATCGACCTTAGTGAAAGCTAAACAAATCAAAAGAGATTATTCACAAGCACCCACCATTTTACGATGGCCTATGTATAATACATGTATTGTAACAACCCTAGTTTGGAGATTACCTGTCAATATTGAATTATAACGATAGTTATAATTTAATATTTTGAATTAAATTAAAATTGGAGATTTTAAATTGTTTATTTGAAATAAACAATGAATTTTTGGAATTAAAAATGAGAAATAAAATTCCAAACTTTATTCTATTTGGTTAGAGTGATAATAAATGGGAAATCACCTTACTTTAGAGAAAATGCAATAATTATATTAATTATTGCCCTTTAGCTTCTTTTAATAATTTTTAAGAGAAGTATTTTATTCTTAAAAGTAGTTTAATTAAATAAAAAGGTGGAAATTAGTTTAAAAATATGTTTTGGTTATAAATAAAGTTTGGAAATGGTTCGAAATGTTTTACTAAGCGAGAAAGGTATTTTTGGTGAATTTTAGAAGTTAAATATAGAGTTTTATTCATTTATTTGAGTCAATGGTGTATTTTTTTAAATAAAGGGTTTAATAATAAAAATGTTTTAAAGAAAAACAATTTTAAAGAAAAACAATTTTAAAGAAGAAGTACAAAACAATTTCATAAACAAGAAAAACCGTCAACAGAAAAACGATGACAGTAGCTTATTTTGCACAGATTCAAGTATTTAGCATTTTTATTTTGGTAGATTTGTGAGCTTATCAATTCACCTTGCTGTTTAAATGCAAATACCCAGATTTAAGAGGTAAGACTAAAGCGTGGCTTGAGATTTTACCCTGTAGAACCTAAAAGTCTCTATGCTCTGATACAAATTGAAAGTGACTATGCTATAGGATTGAGTAATATGGATAAACTACTTGTGCGGAGTAAGTAAGTGAATAGTAAAAGCAGTAAAGTAAATGACATCAGAGATTTTTATACTGGTTCGAACTCCCGTTCTACGGCCACTTCCAGACTCCTTCTTGATTTAACTTAGCAACCCTCACTTAACCCGGAGGAATAGGTTTACACCGCCTGAGCAACCGAACAGGACTTCAACCACCTAAGCAACCGAATAAGACTTCTACTGCTTGAGCAACCGAACATGACTTCTTTACAAATAACAAATGTATCTGATTGTAATGTGTTTTTAAATTACACTGATAAGTCAATTAAGTACAATCTTCCTATAATCTTCTCCTTTATGATATATAGTGTGATGTGCTTTGAGAATTGTGGAAGATAAAGTGATCGGCGATCAGAGAATGTAAGCAGTTTGAGTGCAGTTTGAAAAAAGAGAATATATAAGAATTCAAGAATATTAAAAATAGATACGGTTAATAGTTTGTTGAATTCTGTAATCTATTTATAGTGTATAAAGAGTTGCGACCATAGGTGAAAAGTTATATTGAAAAGAACAGGTGCAACCGTTGATTTTGAAAACATTTCTCTTCGGTGAAGAGAAGTGTCTATTCATGAAAATAGCTGTAAAGAATATTCAAACTTTTGAATAAAATAATTCAGACTTCTGAATTAAGTTGAGATGCAAACAGCAAGAAAATATGCCATTTCTGACCTTATTCAGTCGTTTGAATATTTTCATTCAGACGTCTGAATATTGTGGAACCATAATTTTGTTTCAGCATTTAGGTGTCTGAATGACATTATTCAAACGTCTGAATTTAGCCTGTAACAAAAAATTACCATAGCTCAAATGGTTAGAGCACTTGAATTCTAAACTAGTGACCTAGGTTCGTGTCCCGCTCTATGCAATTTTTGAAAACTTGATTTTTCATTTAAAATATGAATGTATATGTATGTATACCATTTGGAGAAGATTTCAACATTTCTAAACTCTAGACACGACACTATATGACTAATAATACTTTGTTTGTCACCTTCGCCTTGTCTCTATCGTGTATATCTCTTCTTGTATCTCCATATACATTCTTTCATCCTTTTTTTATACTGTGTATCTTCATTTTGAACGTATTTGATTCCCTTTTTGATGCTCATGTACCTGCAAATTAGCTTAGAGATTCTTTGGCATAACTGTATAGTTGTTGTCATTAAAGTCCAATAATTGAGGTTCTAACATTCTCCCCATTTTTGATGATGACAACTATACAATTTTTAGAAAATATTCATCATATATAAAAAATATTAATATGTTTAAAGCTCCCCCTAAGTATAACATCTCCCGCTAAGTATAATATCTCCCCCTAAGTATGATATCTCCCTCTATCAATACGCATATGAATTTCTCCCCCTTTGTCATTATCAAAAAAATAAGGGATTATAATAAATTTTATAAAATATTTTGTAAATAGTGGGATAAACTCAATATTAATTGTGGATGAAAAATAAAATAGATTTTACCATATTCGTTGAAGTCCATATTTCATTCTAAGCACGTAGTTCTATTAAACATATGGAACATCCTTTAAAATTCCAAAAACTTATCCTTTTCCTTTAGTTTCTTCGAGTACCTAAAATAAATAATAATCATTTTCGGTACCCACTTACTATATTAGGGTCCGGAGGGTTAGGTCTTGGGAAAGCATACTCATTTGGGTGTGGTTGAACCTTTATAAATATAATTTTCATTATTACCTGCTATATCAAAATAATCATTAATGTATTTTTCTCTATTTGTGCAATTAAAAGGAACCCAAATACTTAGATAATTTTTATTCATATTTCCAGTCAATGATTTTGTACTTCTAGAGAAATTATAAACATTATTGGTCATAGCAGTATTTGAATTTCTATAAAATTGGATTTAGACTTTACTCGAAATTCAGTACTAGCACTATCATTTTTACTATAGATGAAAGCATATCTAGTGCTATTTCTACGATCAGTTTTATTATATCCTAAACCACTTTTATCATGTAAAGGTCTAGAACTAGATAAAATCATGTTTAAATCGTTTTGACCTTTATTAAATTTTGTGACTTCAGTGTTAAGTTTATCAAATTTAGCTTTAAAGTCACAATTATTGTTTTCAAAAGAAATATTACTATTATTCAAAATATCAATTTTCTCATTTAATTCAGAATTCTCATTTTTTAACGTACGGTTCTCATTTTTGAGAAGGAAATTTTGAGATTCTGAATTATCTAAAGAGGATTGTAATAAATCATTTTGTCTTTTTAAATCAAAAATTTCTTTTGAAAATTTTTCTCTCTCCTTTTCAAATATGGTGTTTTGTTCATTTAGAAAATCTTTAACACTTAAAAAATTATTCTCTAAAATACTAAGTTGATTTTCAAAATTTAACTTCTCAATTTTCAATTTCTCATTTTCAAGTTCAACAGATTTCATCTTTTCTAAAATAATAAAATTAAGCTTTTAAATCTTATTGCTTATACTAACTAATTCATTATTATATTTTATTGAAATGGTAAATTAGAAAGTACCTTTTTGTAGTCCTCACTGGTGGCTATCGAACGATGTTGATGTTTCCCAGTATAACTCTATGAAGAATTCCAACATCTTCAAAGGAGCATTCATGAAATTCTTGGATTTCACAGCTTATCATGTTGGAGAGTTGGCGGAACAATTCCACTTCGATAGCTTAATTGGGTATACTCCTAACAATGTTAAGATTAATCATCTTATGATTAAACTATTTCTTGCAAATTTAAATTTGGATCATCATAATCCCCAAAACCGTCAAGATTGTGTTTGGTTGATAGTTTGTGGCGTAAGAATCTTCTTACCTTTACAAAGACTAGGTTATATTTTGAATGTCCTTACCAAGAAATTGATATTAATGAGATTGAAGTTGATATGGATCATCGAGACAAAGTTTCACATCAGTTCTTTTCCGATCAACTTATAAATCTAGGCAATTTAAAATCTACCTTCTTAAGGCCATAAGCTAGACTCATTCACCGTGCACTTATTCGTTCTTTACAACCAAGGACGGAGAGTTATGAAAAATTTATAAAGAAAACTTCCAAGCCCTTTATTCTATCTACTCTAATCAACAAGTGAATTGGAGAAAAATTGTTTTGGATGAATTTCAAGGCATCACAATCCGGAGAAAATATAGAACCATTCATTATGGTGCTTATATTATGCGCATCCTCCTAAATATTGGTGTACCAATGCTCGACTCCGATTTTGCAACTATTAGTGAGTTAGGCGCTAAAACTTTAGGATTGATGGGTCTTCCACCGCGGCCTCCTCTTCAACAAATCATTTCCTTCCATCAATGGTCGCAAAATGTTCAACAAGGTGTTCCTCAACCTCGAGACACTAGTATTGCTTCTTCTTCTCATACTCAACATGAAGAAGAAGAGGAGGACGATGACACCATTCAAGAAATTGGCCCGGAAACTTTTTCAAGGCAAGCCATCATCACTCTCTCCCGAAATCAATCAATGATTCATCGGGATATTAAGGCACTTGAGAAAAAGACGGACAGAAAACTCAATTTTATCAAAGGCTTTCTCAATAAAATATGGGACCGAATTTCTTGTTCCGATTCTTCATCCACTCAAGCTTACAACCCATCCCCATTTCATTAGTCTTTCTCAAGCTCGAGTTCTAATCATAATGATCCATCTATTTCAAGACAATTTTAATTATCTATGTCTATTTTTAAACTCTGGTTTACTTATGTTTTAACTTTGCTTGTTAAGTTGTATGATAAATTTCTGAACTATTATTCCTATTGTTTCTTCATGTATTAACTACTCTAATTGCTTTAATGAGATGAACTATCTATTGTTATATAAGCTCTTTCTTTTTGTCGATGACAAAGGGGGAGAAATCTAAAAATTGTGCATATTGACAAGCGGAGTAATAATATTATAAATATTTATTATTGATTATATAGTTGTCATCATCAAAAAGGGGGAGAATGTTGGAATCTCGGTTTTGATTATGACAAGCTATATAAAATATTATGTGAATGCTAACCATCTTTGCAGGAGATTTGTTGCAGATTCCTTTTCAGATATTTAAAGCTGAGTATTGTATGTCGAGAGTTTGTACTTTACTTAGAAATTTGTTAAAATCTCTCTTGAAACGATATATATATATAAATATATTCATCACACATGCACACACATGCACAAAGGTCTGAACTCAGATGTCTGAATGAACTCATTCATTCAGACGTCTGAATGTTGAAACATGAAAATTGTTTCAGAATATTCGGACGTCTAAATGAAAATTTTCAGCGTCTGAATTTAGTCAAAATTTGCCTAAAAGCTTGTTGTTTGCGTTTCAATCTATTTCAGAAGTCTGAATTTTTTAATTCAAACGTCTGAATATTTCCAAATGCTATTTTCTTGAAAAGTCACTTCTCTTCACCGAAGAGAAATATTTTCAAAATCGACAGTTGTACCTTTTATTTTCAATATAACTTTTCATCTACAGTTGTATCTCTTTATATACTATTAATAAATTACATAATTCAACAAACAATTAACCGAATCTATTTTTAATATTCTTGAATTCTTATCTATTCTCTATTTTCAAATTGTACTCAAACTGCTTACATTCTCTGATTGCTGATCACTATATCTTCCACAATTCTCAAAGCACATCGTACTATATATCATAAAGGAGAAGATTATAGGAAGACTGTACTTAATTGACTTATCAGTGTTATTTAAGAACACACTACAGTCAGATACATTTGTTATTTGTAAAGAAGTTCATGTTCGATTGCTCAGGCTGTAGAAGTCTTATTCGATTGCTTAGGCGGTCGAAGTCCTGTTCGGTTGCTCAGGCAGTGTAAACCTATTCCTACGGGTTAAGTGAGGGTCGCTAAGTTAAATCCAAAAGGAGTCTGGGACTGGACGTAGAATGGTAGTTCGAACTACCATAAAAATCTCTGCTGTTATTTACTCTACTGCTTTTACTATTCACTTACTTACTCCGCACAAGTAGTTTATCCATATTACTCGATCCTATAGCATAGTCACATTCAATTGGTATCAGAGCATAGCGACTTTCATGTTCTAAAGGCTAAAATCTCAAGCCAAGCTTCAGTCTTTCCTCTTAAATCTGGATATTTGCATTTAAACAGCAAGGTGAGTTGATAAGCTCACAAATCTAGCAAAACAAAAATGCTAAATGCTTGAATCTGTGCAAAATAAGCTACTGTAATAGTTTCTTTTTTGATAGTTTTTCTTGTCTGTGAAATTGTTTTATACTTCTTCTTTACATGCTTATATCTTCTGATTCCGGCAACGAAATGCTGCCGAATTTTTTTCTATTGGTAGTTTAGTTGAAGTTTTTTATGCCTGTAAAATTTGGTTGCAAAATATCATCATTTGTATGCTCAAAACTGCACTGGAAATTGAATACGAAGCTTGATTTTAAACTGGAACAAATTCACGTGAGATGGTCGACACCTTCTCTCTCTGGCTCAACATGTAGGTCGACTAAGAGGCCTTAAGGTCGACCGGCATGTCAACCTTAGGTGGGCAAAGGTCGACCCTTGGTTGACCTACATGTTGACCAGGATGAAGGCCTTTTCCAGGCCTTTGTCCAGCCCGTTTTGCCTTGTTTTGCTTCCTATTTCGCTTGTTTCTCTTGCTCGTTTTTGTGATATTTCTGATTGTATTGAAGGCCATGATGTCTAACAATAGACTAGCCAAATTTTGGAGATTTTAAAATTCAAATTTTAGATGAATTTGAATTTGAATTGAATTGAATTCGAATATTGGTTTGAGTGATTTCTTGGGTTTATATTCCTTTTCGAGCACGGATTTTTCCAAATCCTTTTGAAGTAATTTTAAAAAAAATGGGCATTTCAAATTATTATTATATAATATTTTGAAATTATTTTCAAACATAAAATCTATTTACTCTCTATAATAAGGGAATTTTCAAATTTGGCTTTCAAAATTGATTTCGAAAATTGGTTTTAAAAGCCTATTTTCCAAAGTAAATTATTTTATCTATAAAATACATGTTTTTGCACTATTCAAGCGAATGAGAAGGAGAATTAAATGGTTTGGTAAAATATGTGGTATGCGACACATGCATTTACCTTATCGGTTAATTCCCAACTTGTCTGATTGATCGTTTTGACCTTCGGGTCGAGTTTACCGATGAGACGAGGTAATTTTTTTATTGCTTTGAGTGTGAAATTTACTAGTGGTTAGTAAACCATTTAGTGCGAACGTGTGGTATGGGACACACGTTAACAATGTTCGGGTTTCTATCCGAGAGTTTGTGACACATTTGTTTTCCGGACGTATCGCCAGTACTGGACCTTTGGGTCATTGTCCTAGAGACGTTTGCCATTGCAGCGTATTTGTCCACTGAAATGTATTTGCCTTCGGGCATGGTGACATATTTGAGAGAGAACAGTACTTCGCAGGCTTCGGCCATATGTACGTGCAAATTTTTGAGATGTTTTCATTGATATTTGTAATTTCCCAAGTGTATCACCTTTTTATTGTTGGCCATTCGAGCCGTTTGGGATATTTTATATATATATATATATATATATATATATGTATGTATATGGCAATTACCTTATGGAAATTCGAATTCTTCTAAGTTCTATCTTTGAGATTTGAGTTGCCTACATTGTCGTTTTATTGAGATTGTCGATATAGCATATATTTGAGATTTTAATCTCCTATTTGGGGATATATTTGCCTTGTGGCGTATTTGGAGATGGTGATTTCTTTGAGTTGCTTTTGAGTTTGCCGATATGGCGGGTTTTGGATTTCTCCTCTTTGGAGTTATGTTTTTCTCCAAAACTATATTTGATGTTTTGTGATATGCCGAAGAGATGAGGCATGCTTTTATTGTGAGATTTGTTATAAAGTTTTATCGCCTTTGAGTTGCATTCATATTTAATGATATCCTTATATCACTTGAAATTACTATACTTACTTAATTGTGCCTTGTGAAGTAACCATATACCCTAGGAATTATTCCTTCTTACTTGAGAAGATTATCACCTTGCCTTATGCTTATGTTATCGATTATAGTCTTAACTGATTTGTTTAGCTAGATTGACCTGTGTATTTTATACTAGGGTCAGACCGAGGTGTTTTAGGTAAGGTATCCTTTGGACTTAGTTTATTATGCTTTCGCATAGACATTTCTGCTAGCTCTTTTTGTTGTAGCTTTTATACAATCCTTTTTATTGCTACTTTGATATGTATATTCTTTTGACTTGTGTTTGTATTGTGGTCGTCATACCATATATATGATATATCATTTTGTATACTCTGTTATATATCTATATATGAGTGTGTATATGGGATTATCTGTTGTTCTATGATGTGTTTTGCATTTGAGTTGTTGTGTTTTGTTATGATAGATCCTATAGCCACCAATGGCTTTGTATTAAATATTTATTGGATATGTCGATCCACTTGAGATAGAGAAGAAAAAAATATAGAGCGTTTATCGACGTATTCAATAGATATTTAAGACAAGGCCATAGATGGTCGCTTCTAAACAACCCTATTCTCTTCATTAGCAGATGGTATTACCCAGTAATACTCTTTGTTAATGTGGGTCTCGGGGTAGGGCGTCACATGTACCATGATGAATGTTCAACAAATACGTGTATGTATCTTATCTCGTCTTGTTAATATATCAATAGTACTACACATAGCATCTCGAGCCTGAGGAAGCTCAACAACTAAAGAGCATGCAAGTAATTCATTAATATATAAATGGTAGAGGACAACATACGTACTAAGAATTCATAATTTTTAATACTCACACATGTACTCATTCCTTAAATCTAAGTTGGGCTTCTTACAGCTTTACTTATTGCATATACAGTTATATAAGAATTAGTTTATTTATAACTTGTATAATTTAATTAACTCATATAATATATATGTATGTATGTATGTATGTATGTATGTATGTATGTATGTATGTATGTATGTATGTATGTATGTATGTATGTATGTATGTATCTTTTAATTAAAATACCTTTAATAAATTTTAATTCTTATCAATTAAATCATATTTAGTTAATGTAAATTCTACTAATCAAATAACATTTAATCAATTTATACTATTTTATATAAAATTTCTAAAATTTGTACTATTTATCTTAAAAAAGTTAAGATAAATAATTAGCTATAACATTTATAGTTTGTTATATATACATATCGACACACACACATACACATATCAATAAGTTAACTTTTGATTAATTTTATTCAATAAACTTATTTATGTAATTAAATAATTTAATTAAATGTTTAAACTAATTCGATTATTTAATATAATTCACCTTAAAAAATTAAAGTATAACAATCATATATGTGTGTATCTATGTGTGTTAATTAATTAACTTTAAATTAATTATTTAATTTCATTTAATTAATCAAATTAGTTAGATATATTAAAATTTCAAAATTAACTATTTTAATTTCTAAAAACAGTTTTGAAATTTTTGAATTCATTTTGTAATTTTTACAAAAATTTCCTTTTAAACTTAAATTTAAATTTTAAATATATCTTAGTTTTTCAAACTTAATTTTGAAATTACTCCAAGACCCAAATCAGTTTGAACTTTACAATTGAGCTAAACTTTTGGACTTACTCCATTTTTGAGCCATGCATGTAACAAGAAAAGGGAGAATAATCTAGACACCCAAATGATAAGTAAACTATAGTTGGTCATTAAGTTGATAATTAGACTTCATAGACCATTAGCGCTCTGATACCATTAAAGAAACCAGGTCGATCTATAATGGGTGAAACATGTGGGTTTCAAAAAAATTCCTAGTTAGATCATGGTGAGTCTATGAAGTCTAATGGTATTACTAGATCCAATCTAGTTTTTAATAAATCATATTTTATTAACATTGTCTTAATCTTATTAATTAATTCTAAATTAATTAAGTGTGAAATTTGAAAAGGTTTAAATATATTAAATATATTCATAACTTTAAACTATGTTACAAAAATGCTAATCATAAAGCAAGTGTAATTAATATGTGAAAATGGATAAGAACAATAATAATGAATCAAGATACAATCACATCGAGGTCTAATAGGAAAGGAGATGAAAAGGTGGCATTCTTGATTGATTCTATCTTCCTACTTTAGCAAATTTAGTTAACATAGCATTTAATTAACATGCAAGAGGTGTTATGATACAATTAAATTACAAAACAACAAACAATAATTAATGCGCATATATTATTACTAAATTATAAATTGTTTGATAAAACTAAAATAGGTTTTTAAACATTATTAGAAATATGAAATAAAAATATTAAATGTCTACATACACAAATAATATATATATATATAATCAAAAAAAATTCTATCAATTCAAAACAAACTTCCATGCTAAATTAAATTTTTCTGATATATTTGCAAACATACGTATACTTGAATTAGTTGACAAAATAAAATATGCATACAAATTAAAAGTTTCAACCCAAATGAATTTAATTTTTTTTTAAATATCATAAAACCAAAGTTGCACACAATAACTTAAACAAGATATTAATAATCTTTTAAAATATATTCAAATAAGAGTGGGTGAAACACCAAATTGTGTTGTATATTTAAAATATAATTTAAATTAACTTTAAAATTTAGATTCATAACCGAAAAAATATATTAATCATATGTAAACTTATGTTCCAATTTAACAATTAAGAATAAACCAATACATTCAACAAAGTATTCAAATCGCATGACTATTTTCAGTCCAAGGTGAAGTAACAACATGTGGATACAAAGTTTTTGCTTCAATATTAATGCATATAATATGTATATATAGACTTTTAGATCTAGACAAATATTACACTTTGATTTAAGATTTTAAACATAAATTATAATTAAAATATTGTTTTAATCATATACAAATTCCTATATTGATTCATCAAATTAAAAAAATGATCAAGTCATCCAATGAATAACCCAAAATACATAAATAATTTTAAATCAAAATGAGGTAATAGTATATAAATACAAGATCATGACAATGAAATTATATTAAATTAAAAAATAAATAGAAAATACCTATCAAATCTAGCCAAAAGTTATATCATGATTTGAGGTTTCTCCTCATATCTCCAAGATCCGCAGGAATTCTTACAAAATATGGATGGACCGGTTATGCTTATTTCATTTGATGTTTTCATTTTTACATAGAGTTGAAAGTATTTCGGAAAGGGGATGATGAAAATTTGACCATGGTAGAGAGAAGAGGAGAAAAAAAGTGAATGAGATAATGAATATAAGAAAGAAAATGAATGAGAAGGTTTGTTTAATAAGAGAATAAAAACATTTCTTATTCTCTCTTCAAAACTTCCATTTTTAATTCTCAATTAATTGTCGATCAAACCTCATCCATATCCCTTGCACCCTCTATAGCATGGCAAGCTACATAATTCCATCACATGGATAATTATTTCCAGAATCTTATTAAACAATTAACTATATTTAAAACTTGTTCAAGCATATATTGACATCGTATATCATACACTATAACAACCCGGAATTTTCGACCTTGAAAATTCGACACTAATACATTCACTATAGAAGTACCGAGCAATCGAACGTTGGAAATCCCAGATTGTTAGGGTAAAAAAGAAAGAGGTAGAAGAAGAGACAGAAAACAAAAGGCACAGCATGAAATCTCACATTCGCAGCGGATTAAAAGATAACATTAAATAATAGCATTTATACAATGAAAAAGCTGTAATTGTCAACTTACATTCAATACATCATAGTATAACCATTCACATATAAACTGGATAGTCGAAATTTACTTGCCCTAGTCAACAACAATATAACTTCAATATACAGCGGAACAAACTCCATACGTTCCTGCCATCTAGCTCGCCTCTTGAACTCCAGAACGTCCTAACCTGAAAATCTATAATACTCGGTCTAACTCGAGCATTACAATAAAGTAACACACGGGTCAGGATGGAAATCAGCGTGAGTAAACCCATATAACTTGAAATACTAAGTTATAAAACTTTTTTTGAAAACCAAGGTAACTCGTACCTCACTACGAGTTCTATCTTATTATAGTCAACACTTATTTCCCAAAATAATATCCAAGTATCATTACTCAGTTTAAATGTTCTGGTTCACTTAATTTATTTCATTCCAGCCCATTAGATTCTAAAATCAAATCTATAAAGAGTTATTGAAGATTACTAATCAAAGTGGTTTCAGGTATTTGCTGATACCCGACCCCGGTCTCTTCGGATCCAATACTATCTTTGATACAAGTTGTTTAAGTGAATACAATAAATTTTAAATACAGACTGTCATATTTACACAGCAATTCATCATCGATAGATAACTCACATTAGCACAGTTCAACCCAAACAAATCATATCACAGTACACCACAAATTATCAGACTAGATATTAATCTAACCATTCAATACAATTCTATCATCCATAAGCAAGATTAATTTGTCATCCAATTGAATTAATTTAATTAACACCAAATAAATTAACTACCTTTAAATCCTTCTTAATTAACATCAATTAAACCATTTAATTAATTATTGAAATTAATTAATTATTCTTTAATCATTTAATTATTCACAAAATTAATTATCCTTTAATTAATTTCAAAATTAGTTATCCTTTAATTAATTAAATTAATTAATTGTCCTATAATTACTTAAGTTAATTAATTAACCCTTTATTACTTAAGTCCTTAATTAATCCAAGGTAAACCATTTATCTTAATCAATTACTCAATTATCATTTAAATTTTATTTAATTTAAATGTTGGAACTAATTTACTATTAATATACAAATCCCTTAAGATCCTTGATTAATTATTAAATTTAAACATTTTATCTTTCTTAACCATCTACTCGATTTCATTATTCAATTTATTTTAATAAACTTAAGGATTAATTTAGTAAGGGGCATATATAAATAAATTATTCTTAGCATACTTAATTTAAATAAGAAACAAATTGTCAACATAACCTTTTACTAACCAAGTATTTAAATAAAATATTGTCTTTACAGGATTTGTTAGAACTTATTGGAAAACTTATTTAATTCTTTTTTTATTATGCTTTACTTATAAGACTTTGATAATTCCAATTATTTTAGAAGTATGCAGGCCCAACCCAAGTCCACGAACTCTTCTTCTCAAATTCCTTTTGATTGCCAACAGCTTGTGAACTAACCCGATCCATTCCTTACGAAAATCCCGTGCCCAACCTATCTAATCTCTAAAGAAACCTGATCTACTCTCGTTCCTCTCTCCTATACTTCAGGAAAAACGACACCAGACACCTAAGGATACACGTGCACGCACGCATGAGCGTCACTACTCCGATCATCGTCACCGACAATCCTTCATCGCCGATGACTTCCTCGACCATCCTCGTAACCTAGAAAATAACACAAGCCCCAAAATCAAAACGAGCAAAATGACCTACCTAAGCATCAGATCGTCTACTTCTGCCCTTCTACCTCCGATCAGCAGAAGGCTTGTCCCCACATTCGTACCTTTGCCAAACATTCTACTTCCCTTTCCCCCACCACCGAACCATTCCGATGCCTCCTAATCGCCGTAGCAACCAAAAACCCAAATTCGACTCGAACAAGCCCTAAACGCTATATCTTCGTCGTTCGGCCACCACGACGCTTGATAAATCACATCCCTATTTTTCCTATGACCGTCTACCCCTCAACCTTCTCTGACCAAAATCTTGACCTCCAACTACGACCCATCCATCGTGAATTGGCCAAAGACCATTTCCCTATCAGCTCGCCAATTCTCCTTAATCCCATACTTAAAAATTATGATCTCTATATCAAACATCACGTTTTCCAAACACGAACCCAAATTTACAATCAAAACTTGAAAGTTTAACAATCGAGTTTTGACTTGAATTAGTTTTCCTCTATAAATTTTTATTCTCGAAATAATTGTTTGATTCATTCACTTCAAAATATTTCTATAAATAAAATCACATCCATAAAATCACTTTTCTTTTAATGCTCATGACCAGAAAAAGATTGGAGCAAGAGAAATGGATTGCTTTTGAACTGGATTAGCCTGTTGAAATCAACAGATGAAAGTATACAGACATGCACAGAATCATCTTTATATACATATACATGCAGGCATATTTATTCATTTATGTAAACATTTTTCACACGATTATTTCAACAATTAATCACATGCATCAAGGTATAAATAGATTTGGTTTTAAAATAATGGTTTACTCACCTGTATTTGTTAAACGGAGAAAGCTTTATTTTTAGAATATGGAGACTGATTTTTGATTGTTGATTTGAATCCTGAATTTAACCTAAATATATTTGATATAGAACTAGAGCTTGATTGTTTAAGATGGTCTCTGAATCACTGCTTGTTGTTTGATCAGGTTAAAGTTTGTCTTAGCTTTGAAAATTTGAAAAACTGGAATTTATTTGACCCGCAACTAGATGTTGAACTTGCATGCTATGGATTTGAGATGATCTGTAACTTGCTTTGGGCTTGAGATTGAAATTTGTTTGAGTTCTTTGATTTTCTTTGTTTTAATTCTCTCAGGTTTTAAAATCTAAGCATATAAATTTTTTTGAATGAAAGAAAATGGAAGTAGGAGTATAGTTGTATGTATATATAGCCTTTGTTCTTATTTTATCTATTATTTTTAAAAATAAAAAGAAGATGACAGTTGTATTTCAAACTAAAATTGAACTAACACTTGTTAAATTCCGTGTTAAGATGATTACACTTGTTTAATCTCTTATTATAATACTTATACGTGTAATTTGCATGTATTAAAGGTTTTAAATACGATTTTATATAATCTTATATTGTATTTTCAAATTTGAATTAATGCATTTCTTTTTATAAATATTTATATAACCAAAAAAATGATTTTAAAACTTTACTTAAGTTATTACAATTAATAATAACTATACATAAAAAATTATCTTTAGTGATTTGGAAATATAGAATTTTTAACTTTAAATACTCTTTGAAAATTTAATACATTAAATTCAAATTAATGCTTTCTATTCACAAAACTTATATATATACACACTTAAAATTTTCAACATAATAGAGTTTGCATATATCTATTTATATATTTGTTAATTTACTATAAGATCCAAATTTTTATAATTCAATATTTATTATAGTTTCAGATCCATTTATATACATCCAGACATTTTAATTATCAAAATAATATTTGCTTAACCAAATAAAATCAGTACCTCAATAGTAAAAATCAGTTAATTATCCAATTATCAGATGTTCAAAAATCCGGGTTATCACATTCCTCCCCCTTTAAATCTTTTCGTCCTCGAAAAGGAACAAAGCCAGAATTTTAATTACAGTGCTTATTATTAGTTAAATTACTTGTTGTACATTTTAAACTATAAACTCATTTTATTTAAAAATTTAAAACATTTTAAAATCTAAATATTATTGCCAAAATAGCTTTATAAAATACTTTTTATAACTCAATGTCTCAACAAGTCCATCCTTGTTCTCATAGAAATTCGGTCATACGTTGATCAGGCATAGGACTGAAAATCTATAAGTACTTAGCAGACCCGTTTTCAACATCTAGTGAAAATACTTAGAAAACATTTTTGGAAATATAGAAAATATATTTGAAAATATAGAAACATTTTTGGTGAGAATGCTCTGGAAATCATCACCTCTCCACGGTCGCAGTTAACCCGATGATTACGTTTCCATTCTGGCAAAATCCACAGAAAACTGTAGGCACTCCACGCCCCTCGATTACGTCATGGAACCCGCCACAAATCGCAGCTACACTCGGGTTTTACGTCGCCATCACGGCAAAAACTCTTGTAAATGTGGGCATCAGCGCCCTCGAATTTCACTGCCAAATGAAACTTCACCAATCCTATATAGATCGCAGACCACATCAGTCGAGTCCCAATGTAACCTGCAGGCACTCACTGCCACATGACTTTCGCTATGTCTTCATAGATCGCACTCTACCAAAGTTACGTCGCCCTCTCGGCGAAATCAAACGTAGACCGTTGGCACACACTGCCACACGACTTCCATTATGGTCCTCAATTGACCTCAGTAGCATCGAGTTACAATGTCGTCATAGCATAACCCAAATGTCTCTGTAGGCATCAGTGCCCTCGACATTCGCTACCCACACACAATCCTCAAGAACTTCAGTTTGTCCGGACCTCCTCCCAGGATCAAATTTAGAACCCCCTTTAGGGCTTAAGGCAAAACCACCTCGTGGATCTCCTATGAAGTTCATTTCATAGGAGCGCCTTTTTATCCAGAGCCAATCTCAAAATATTTTATACTATACACATATAGTATCTTTCAAATCATACTCTTTTTGATTCACATAAAAATCTCCTTTACACAAAATCGATATCTCAAATCGATAGTTCCAAACTTGAGTTTCCAAATTCCTAAAATTGATTTTTCCTAAAGGTCAAAAGCCTTTCCAAAATCAATGGTTCCAAAAATCCTTTTTCCTAAAATAATTTTCATAAAAATCATTTATATATATATATATATAATCTTGAAAAATCTTAGAATCACTTTGTACTTATATAAATTACCTTTTATACTTCAAATATTTTTCAAAGATCTTTTCTTCTGGCTATAGATTCAACAAGGGAGTTTATCATATATAATAAATATATACAACTTTATTTATGCCAAATCAATATTCAAATTTAATTTTTTTTAAAGTTATTTACCATATTACTTACTTTTTATAAAATGAGTTTCAGTTATATTGATATCCAACTTCCACCTTTATTCAACGTATATTTCTCAAAATATACTTTTCTTTTCAAAAACCATTTTTACATTTTTTTCAAAATTTCTATTATCTATTTCATTCAAGCATGTACGATGTACATATATCATCCGTACGCAATAACAAATCTGATCGCTCACTCGATCACACAATTTCACTTCCGAACTAGTATCGTCCACCCGACTTTCTAGTACAGACTCAAATCTGGTTTCTTGATCAGAAACCTTCATTCTCCTTGCATAGCCATACTATGATAGAGAATTTGCAGAACCAATCAAAAATCCATATCCAGGGTTCACTGTCGAAAATCGAGTGAAAAATCCCAACTCGGATCGATATACTATCTCAAAATTCTGTGCTCGAAATCTGGATCAAATCATTATGTGAATAGAATAGTATACGTACATCCTACGTATTTATCTTCGTTGATTATTGGCTAAATCAATTTTCTTTCTATTCACCTTCATTTTGATTCTCTTCACTTATTCACAATTGCTTCCTTTTCTATTTGGGTTATCACTTCAATTGTAATAGTTTGCACTCTGACAAGTTTGCATTTAGAAAATAGCTTGAATAGTTTTCAGAATAGATAAGTAGTTGTAAAATAGTTATTAGTTGTAAATAGCAGTAACATAGTTAAGTAATTATAAAATAGTTGTAAAGTAGTTAAATAGTTGTAGAATAGTTAGATAGTTGCAAAATAGTTATAAGTAGTTGTAAAATAGTGATTAGTTTGTAAAGAAGATGTAAAATAGTAATTATTTTTTAAAATAATTTTAAAATAAGTATAAGATAGTTTAGGTTTTAGAAAAGAAAAAAAGAAAGGTTGTACAGTAAATAGCTAGGAAATATAGATTTAAAACAGTTTATTTGAAAATAGTTCAGAGTCAAACTGTTCAATTTTCCAATCTCCATTCCCAATAAATTTTCAATTTCTACTTCATTTAAATTGATTCAATTCCAATTTAAGTTGAATTAACCTCGATTTCCATTCCAAATTCAAATCAATTCCCATTTAAATTTAAACTTATTCAACTTCAATCACGGTTCCCATTTAATTCAAATCAAATTCAGTTTGAACTAATTCCAGTTCCAATCTTAACTTTAACCCATCTCGAATTATATAATTTTGAGTTAAATTTTTAAATGTTGATTTAATCCTTCAAATCAAATCAATCCTTACTTTTAGTTTAACAACCTAAGTTTTTAAACAATTAATTTTGAGTCCAAATTTCAAATATTCATTTTAAATTACCTTTACTTAACTTATTTCAAGGTTCAAATAAGAGTTCAAAACTTTTAAATAATTTAATCTTCAGAATCCAATCTATTATCCAACTTTAACTTCTAACTTTGAAACCAATTCTTGAACAATTTCAATTTGCAAGTTCATTTTTTTTAACATTCAAATCTTTAGTTCAAAGTGATTCATTTCCATTTTATTTCAGTAATGGATATATATTATCTCAATCCACTTCTTAATTCTATTAAAATAATCCAATTCACAGTTCCATGGATTATTAATAACAACAGGATGATGTCAGGTTAAGCCAAAGTAAATAAACATCCAAATTATTTAAAATATCCATCAATAGCATCCATTACCAATTTTCAAAACTCAAACTTGTTTTGAGATCACACATAATTCCCATTCAAACCAACCATTTACCTTCCCTAAGTTAAATCCAATTCATTTAAACAATTCAGGCCACCTTACTCAATTTGAATTCTTCGTTTCAAATTTTAAACTTCTTATCAATATCCTTTCTCATTTATAAGTTTAAAAACTTATTTCTTATTGGGTTATTACATCACATTTCAGGGAAAAATTCAAAATACAATATTTAGTGTTTACTTCCAATCAACTTTGATCTTATGTATATCCCACATATATACATATTTATTTCATTTGCACTTCAAGTCATACTTTAGATTTTAGACCATTCTTGGTTTTTAATTTAAACAAATTCCTTTAAAAAAATTAAAACAACTCTTATTTTAAAATATGATTCCTACACTCAAAATATTTTTTATTTTTTCTTTTAACACTTTAAAACAATTTAAAATTTTATGGACTTAAATTTTAAAACTTCACAACTTAAATCCTCCCAATTTATAAGTCATACTTAAATTGTTACTTCCTTAAAACATTCCATTTTTCTTTATCATTGTTTATTTTAAAAATAAACATCCCATTATTAAGATACAATACCCGATTTATAATAGTTATTGTTAACCCGCCTTTTGTCAAGGCCATAAACATGTGGATTCAACCTAACCAGCTTCACGATTATCGAGGCTGGAATATGATGGATTCAGTTTAAAAGGATGAAGTCTACTTGGATATGTCGTTTGGTCTGGAAGTTGTGGGTCGTTCGGCATGGACGGCTCGTTCTGGAAGTAAGGGCGATCGACATTGTCATTCGTCATAGGTGTCGCTCGGCATACTTCACTCGGCATTGTGTTAAGGTCAGGGTCGTTCGGCATCGGCGGCTCGGCCTGGAAGATAAGTGTCGTTCGGCATGGACGGTATGGCCTGGAAGATGAGGGTCATTCGGCATGGACGGTTCGGCCTGGACGATGAGGGTCGTTCGGCAGGATTGCAGGAGTGCAGGATTACGGCTCGGCAGGACGGTGCGGCTCGGCAGGACTGAGCAGCTCTGCAGGAGTGCGGCTCGACAGGACTGTGCGGCTCGGCAGGATTACGGCTCGGCAGGATTGCGGCTAGGCAGGATTGCGGCTCGGCAGGAGTGCGACTCGACAAGAATATGCGGCTCGCCAGGATTGCGGCTCGGCAGGATTGCGGCTCGGCAGGATTGCAGGAGTGCAGGACTATGGCTCGGTAGGATTGCAACTCGGCAGGACGGTGCGGCTCGGTACGATAGTATGGCTCGGCAGGACGGTGTGGCTCGGCATGATAGTATGGCTCGGCAGGATGGTGTGGCTATGGACATGATGGGCCCGGGCTACTCAGAAATCCCAGCAACTCTGGATTTACCTATAAATACAGCATATAGGGGTTCAGAAAAGTGATCTTCTTCTTTCTGCTCTCTTGCTTTCTATTTTCTAATACTAAGGTTACTCCACCATTTTGTAACTATAATCGATTCTGACATCAATAAAAAGAAAGCTTCTGGAGTGGACGTGGGTCGGAGTTAGCCGAACCACCATAAAATCTATTGTTCTTTGCTGCTTTCAATTTAGTTTTGACTGTTCTTCACAATATTACACTCTACATATACTCTATCTGTTATCTATGACTATTAGTTGGTGCTTTCATTTACATTTGGGTGTTAGTGACCAATTTTGACGCTAACAGTTATCATATCTAGAAATCATATATACCTTATATTCCATAATCATTTGCTGGAAAATCATATCAAGGTAAGTTATCTCACTGCTTTGGAAAAAATTTCTGGGATTTTAAATTCAGTTTGAATTCATTTCTAGCTTATCTTATTCATTTAATTCACATTATCTAATTTCAATAAATATATTTCCACTTAGATTCTTATGATCTAATTCAATTTCTATAACCAACAACCAATTATCTTAATATATAGTAATTAGAAAAATTATTACTTTATATATCAAAATATAAGCTTATATAAAAATCATTTTTAGAACCATTTTTAAAATCATTATATAAGAAAATAACAAGTTCGCTCTCATATATATACACTCGACTCATTCTAGGGTATTACTGACCCTATCCTTAATGAGTAAAATCATCAGAGCCAAGGTTCTCGCTTTACCTGGCTCTGACACCAACTGTAACGACCCGGAATTTTCGACCTTGAAAATTCGACACTAATACGTTCACTGTAGAAGTGCCGAGCAATCGAACGCCAGAAATACTAGATTGTTAGGGTAAAGAAGAAAGAGATAGAAGAAGAGACAGAAAACAAAAAGCACAGCACAGAATCTCACATTCACAGCGGATTAAAATATAACATCAAATAATAGCATTTATACAATGAAAAAGCTGTAATTATCAATTTACATTCAATACATCAGAGTACAACCATTCACATATAAACTGGACAGTTGACTTGTCCCAGTCAACAACAATATAACTTCAATACACAGCGGAATAAACTCCATACCTTCCTACCATCCAGCTCGCCTCTTGAGCTCCAAAACATCCTAACCTGAAAATCTGTAATACTCGGTCTGACCCGAGCATTACAACAAAGTAACACCCAGGTCAGGTTGGAAACCAGCATGAGTAAGCCCATATAACTTGAAATACTAAGTTATAAAACTTTTTTTGAAAACAAGGGTAACTCATAACTCACTACGAGTTCTATCTTCTTATAGTCAACACTTATTTGCCAAAATAATATCTAAGTATTATACTCAGTTTAAATGGTCTGGTTCACTTAATTTATTTCATTCCAGCCCATTAAATTATAAAATCAAATCTATAAAGAGTTATTGAAGATTACTAATCGAAGTGGTTTCCGGTATTTGCTGATACCCGACCCCGGTCTCTTCGAATCCAATACTATCTTTGATCCAAGTTGTTTAAGTGAATACAATAAATTTTAAATATAGACTGTCACATTTACACAACAATTCATCATCGATAGATAACCCACATTAGCACAGTTCAACCCAAACAAATCATATCACAGTACACCACAAATTATCAGATTAGACATTAATCTAATCATTCAATACAATTCAATCATCCATAAGCAAAATTAATTTGTCACCCAATTTAATTAATTTAGTTAACACCAAATAAATTGATTACCTTTAAAGCCTCCCTAATTAACATCAATTAAACCATTTAATTAGTTATTCTTTAATCATTTAATCATTCACATAAGTAATTATCCTTTAATTAATTTCAAAATTAATTATTCTTTAATTAATTACATTAATTAATTATCCTATAATTACTTAAGTTAATTAATTAACCCTTTATTACTTAAGTCCTTAATTAATCCAAGATAAACAATTTGTCTTAATCAATTACTCAATTATCATTTAAATTTCATTTAATTTAAATGTTGGAACTAATTTACTATTAACATACAAATCCCTCAAGATCTTTGATTAATTATTAAGTTTAAACATTTTATCTTTCTTAGCCATCTAATTGATTTCATTATTCAATTTATTTTAATAAACTTAAGGATTAATTTAGTAAAGGGCATATATAAGTAAATTATTCTTAGCTTACCTAATTTAAATAAGAAACAAATTATCAACATTATCTTTTACTAACCAAGTATTTAAATAAAATATTTTCTTTAAAGGATTTGTTAGAACTTATTGGAAAACTTGTTTAATTCATTTTTTATTATGCTTTACTTATAAGACTTTGATAATTCCAATTATTTTAAAAGTATGTAGGCCCAGCCCAAGCCCACGAACTCTTCTTCAAAAATTCCTTTTACTTGCCAACAGCTTGTGAACTAACCCGGTCCAATCCTTATGAAAATTCCGAGCCTAACCTATCAAATCTCAAAAGCAAACCCGAGCTACTTTCCTTCCTCTCTCCTATACTTCAGCAAAAACAACACCAGACACCCAGGGATACACGTGCGCGTGCACGCGCGAGCATCACCACTCCGATCATCGTCACCGACACTCCTGCATCGCCGCCGACTTCCTCGACCAACCTCGCCACCCATAAAATACTCACAAGCCCTAAAATCAAAATGAGCAAAACGACCTACCTGAGCATAAAACAGATCGTCTACTTCCGCCCTCACTACTTACCTTCGATCACCAAAGGGCTTGTCCCCACGTTCATACCTTCGCAAAACATCCTACTTCCATTTCCCCCACCACCGAACCATTCTGATGCCTCCTCGTCGCCGCAGCAACCAAAACCCAAACTCAACTCGAACAAGCCCTAAACCTGATATCTTCGTCGTTCGGCTACCACGATGCTCGAGAAATTGCATCCCTATTTTTCCCGTGACCGCCTACCCCTTAACCTTCTCTGACCAAAATTTCGACCTCCAGCTACGACTTATCCGCCGCAAATTGGCCAAAGACCATTTCCCCATCAACTCGCCAATTCTCCTTAATCCCATACTTAAAAATTATGATCTCTATATCAAAAATCATGTTTTCCAAACACAAATCCAAATTTACAATCAAAACTTGAAAGTTTAACAATCGAGTTTCGACTTGAATTGGTTTTCCTCTATAAATTTTTATTCTCGAAATAATTGCTTGATTCATTCACTTCAAACTCTTTCCATAAATAAAATCACATCCATGCAATCACTTTTCTTTTAATGCTCATGACCAAAAAAAGATTGGAGCAAGAGTAATTGATTACTTTTGAACTGGATTAGCCTATTGAAATCAACAGAGGCAAGTATACAGACATGCACAGAATCATATTTATATACATGCAGGCATATTTATTCATTTATGTAAGCATTTTTCACACGATTATTTCAAGAATTAATCACATGCATCAAGGTATAAACAGATTTGGTTTTAAAATAATGGTTTGCTCACCTGTATTTGTTAAACTGAGAAAGCTTTATTTTGAGAACCTGGAAACTGATTTTTGATTTTTGATTTGAATCCTGAATTCGATTGGAATCTACTTGATATAGAATTGAAGCTTGATTGTTTAAGATGGTCTCTGAATCATTGCTTGTTGTTTGATCAGGTTGAAGTTTGTCTTAGCTTTGAAAATTTGAAAAAACTGGAATTTATTTGACCTGCAACTGGATGTTGAACTTGCACGCTTTTGATTTGAGATTATCCGTAACTTGCTTTGGGATTCAGATTGAAATTTCTTTGAGTTGTTTGATTTTCTTTGTTTTAATTCTCTCAGGTTTTAAAATCTGAGCATATTAATTTTTTTGAATGAAAAAAAAATGGAAGTAGGAGTATAGTTGTATGCATATATAGCCTTTGTTCTTATTTTATCTATTATTTTTAAAAATAAAAAGAAGATGACACTTGTATTTCAAACTAAAATCAAACTAACACTTGTTACATTCCATGCTAAGATGATTACAATTGTTTAATCTCTTATTATAATAATTACACATGTAATTTGCATGTATTAAAGGTTTTAAATATGATTTTATATAATCTTATATTATATTTTCAAACTTTAGTTAATGCATTTCCATTTATAAATATTTATATAACCTAAAAAAATGATTTTAAAATTTTACTTAAGTTGTAATGAACCATAATTTTAATTAATTAAAATTTGAATATTTAATTAATTTTAAATATTAATAAGTGAAATTTATAAGTCGAATAATTTTATTTCGAATAATTGGATTTAATTAAATAATTAAATCAATAATTAAATAGTGAAAATACAGAAATAATTGAAAATTGAGTTAAATATGATTGAAAATGATTTGTAAAATTTTATTTTATCATATTGAAGTTAGAACGATGTTATAGAACTTTTAAAATCGAATTAAAAGTTAAATTGTGAAAATTGAATATTTTAATATTTAATCGACTAGTGAAATTAGCCGTTTTTCGAACAGTCTCAGAATTGGACGAAACTATTTCCATTGGATCCGTAATAGTTTGTTATTATCGGATTTCAATTTTCGTAGCAATCGGAGTTATCGTTTGTTCGTGGTAGCTCGAAACGCATCGAAATTGTTTTAACATTAATTTGGCGAGTTAAAATAGCCATTTTTTAAGCAGTGTCGGATTTCGACGAAACCAGTTTCATCGGATCCGTAATGTGATATTATTGTATGGTTTCAAATTTCATGTCAATCGGATTTATCGTTTGTCCGGTGCAATCTAAAACGCCTAGAAAATCGTTTAATCGGTTTAAATTTAAATTGAACGTTTATTGCCATAACTCGCACAGATGACTGAAGTAGCTCCCGAAACACGTTCCATTGTGTTCGGAACGTGGGATAAACCCCAGAAACGCCGGTTACAGCGCGTAAATCGGATTCCGGAAAACCCGGATGAATAGTGTTCAACAATTTCCTATAAATAGACCTTAAATTCACAAAAAAATAAGAAAATTTATAAAACCCTAATTCTCTTCAGCTAGCCGCCACTAATGGGATACATGGCCAGAAATTCATTTCTTTCCTCCTCAAATTCCTTTCAATCCATCAGTTATTTGCAAAAGTTGTTAACTACAACATTGTAGATCGTAGCGAGAGATACGAGATCAACGGTGGAGATCGCAGTTGGAGCTACGGATCTTCATCAATGTGGCCGCGTTTGTCATGAAGTCGTGCACATTTTTCTGTGCACCTGGGTAGCCGAGCTTGCTAGGGTTGCGGCCGAGAGTAGAGGAGATGGAGGCGAGCATGTTGAAGGTCGTTGATCGACCTGAAGTTGATCGTGGAGGCCGCGATGTTCAACCCTAATTTTGTGCTTTATGGGTTTGGATGCGTCGTGTATACCTATAGAAATTGCGTGAGTGGAAGATGAAGAAGGCACGGTGGGATTTGCAGTGGATGGAGATCCTACGGCCAGTAATTGATGTAGGTTAAAAATAATAAAGAAAGTTGTAATTTATATGCTTTAAAAATTCGTAAACTTGTAAAAATCATATCTTTTTCATACGAGGTCGAAAACGCGCGAAACCAGTTGCGTTGGAATCATATGGATGAGCACTACGCTATGGAATTGGATTGGAGTCATTTGGAGTTAGTGAGAATTTCGGGTAAAATTAAACGTCCTTTTAATTTTATTCGAAATAAATCGCTAAAACGAAATTGAAATCAAGGTGAGAACTTCTCACTCAATCGAATCGGTTTTGATTTTTGTTTTAAATAGTTAGATTTAAAATTTTTGAATGTATGTTTGAATGATGATTGTTATATATTGATTGTTAAGATAGACATTATGCGCCGTTAGTAAGCGGATGTTATTTATTAAAAACATATACCGCGGATATTTCATAAACAGTGAAATTGGTATTATATATAATAGCAATATATATATATATTGACATATGTATATATTGCAGTTGTTGATTTTCCTACAGTGTATAGCGGATGAGACCCTATTGCGCCGTCTATTATGCGGATAATATTTTAAATCCCATATACCGCGATAATTTCGTACTGAAACGGAATTGGTATTGTGCTAATGTTTGTGGATGTAGGAAAACAGGTTGGAGGGATCCAACTGGATTCCTCAACAGTATTTATTTGATTATGGATATTTTGATATTCGTCGATTATCATATCGATATATGATGTCGTTGTAGTCGTGATTGACTATTTGGTGTGTAGCATCATTGGACCAAATTTTGGAATTTTAAAAGGAATTTTAAAGTGATTTTTGAAAATATACTATATTTTTGGAATTGATTCATTTTAAATAAATAAACGTTATAAATTTTAAAGTTATAAAATTATGATTTTTGAGAAATATAGTTAAAAGTTGATTTTTGAAAATATGGGGTTAATGATGTTATAAAATAGTTTAAATTGGGATTTTTGAATTTACTATAAAAAGTTGAAATATGGGATTTATAAAATTTAATTATTTTATGAATCAAAATGATGAAATTATAAAGGAGTTTAAAGACGTTTTAAAATAATAATATGAATTGATTTATATAAGGGATTTATAAATTGATAATTTATAAATTAAAATATTTGAATTATAAAACGAGTTTTTATAAGTGTTAGAATGAATTGTGAATGAATTTCATAAATGAATGAAATTTATAGAATTATAAACGGTGAAGTCATAAATGGAATTTTATAAGCAGTAGGTTTATAAAATTTGTAAAGTTATTTGAAGAATAGATTTGGTTAAATAAATGAATCTTATAAGTTATAAGATTTATAATTTGGAAAGTCTTAAAAAGAACGATTTTGTAAAATAATCGGTTTATAAGCATTTAACTTATAATGTGAACTTTTGGTTTATAATTGAGTTATAAATCGAATAGGTTAATAAAGGAGATTTATAAAGGAAGTAGTTATAAAACAAATAGAATTAGAATTTATAAACGTTGTTTTATAAATTCGCAAACGACTTATTTTGATAAGTAAATTGTTGTAACTTATTAATGGAGTTATATTCACATTTTAGACAGTGAATAATCCTTTAAAATGAAACGTATAGAAATGATGAAATTGTTAACGTGGTATATTCACGTTTTTGAATAGTGAATAATATGTCAAAGAAATTGTTTTGGAAGGGATGTTTTAAACAGAATTAAAACGATCTAACGATGTTTTAAATGTGTTAAGATTCGAAACCATAGATTTCAACATTTATTGTTGAAATAGACGTTTTCGAGAAATAGAAGGGAATGGTGGACTATAACACTGTTGTTATAGTAAATGATTTCCGAAAGGAAATGTTTTGTATAGTATTGGGATTTATATATCTATTTTAATTTCGAATCCCTATACTAGTGATTTTGGGTTGTCGTAACGATGTTTTACGCAACATTCGTTTTGGCCCAAATAAATATGTTTAAGAGAATGATTTCCTTAAAGAATGAAATATATACTTAATTTAGATTTAAATATATTGAATATTTTCCAAAGGTCGAAAATAAAAAGATTTGTGAATTACTTATTAAATAAGTATGGAAATGTTTTCCAATATAAAGTGAATATTTTGAGAATTTATCTTTTTGAAGATAAACTGGAAATGAATATTTGAAACCTATTGAAATCGTATATTCATAGATATTGTGAAATATAAATTCACTAAGGAATTTATAAAAGAAAGTGGAATTTGTTTAAAAATAAATATTGATTTATTTTTGACATATTGAAATTATATATCTTGTAAAGATATTTTTGGGAAGTAAATAATTTTGAAAATTATTTGGAATCCGGTGATGTTGTGCATATCCATTGATAGTTCAATAACCGACTATCAATATTTACCTTTGAAAGGTATTTGTTGTGATTTGTTTGAATTTGAATGCCACACTTATTTTTGAATAAGCGCTCACTATTCGGGTTAGTCGGGAAAGGACCTTGGGGTCGTATAACCCATTCCGAGTATGTGATACGTCGTTATGGATTGCATTTGATGACCGGTGTTGAAGACCAGATATTTGCGAGAGCGATAGGATGACCTGTCAATTGACTCTGCACCGACTTGCTCCGGTATAGAATTCTCCATATGTGATGGGGAATCCGATCAGGATTGTGAATATCCGGATTGCAAGGACTTCTTTGTAAGTGCCTTCGGTTCTGTTCGAGCCCGGAACAGACTTGTATGGATTGTGTGTCTGACATTACAAATTGAGATATAAAGCCTATTTCTTTCAAATATATTTCTGTTGGTGGCGGAGAATTTATTCTCTTAGCTTAACACCCTTCTCTGAGACGTACGAGCTCAGAGGTTATGTAGTTGAAGGTTATCAGCGATATATTCCCAATTTGGTAATGTGACATGCTGAGTGTTGCTGTAAAATGATCATTGTGTTGATCATTCGTGATAGGATCATTAGTTTGATCGTTTATCTTTTTGATCATTTCTATGATCATTTGTTGACCCAAAGCACAGCTTTTGTATAAAGCGTGGCTTTGTGGACGAGACTTCGTCGAGCCTCACACCTCGGAATGGTCAAAACAGGAAAGATGCGGCAAGGTTATGAGGGGTAGCTCCCTTTAGCGTATGTGCATTTCCTTCTGGAAAAGGGTGGTATCATGGTATGGAGCCCAGATACTTACTCATGTTGAAACACTTATTATTATGGTGTGATGTTGATTACGAGCGCTCGGTTAAAGGTCCCAAAGGACCGGGGGATGGCATACTCGTGTCAGTAGTTACCCAGTTAGGGGTAACCCGGCCTTGTGTTGGCAGAGATCCGGTTTGGTTCTCGGGGACGTCCTTCCAGAGGCATTCTCATGTGGCAATGGGAAGTTCCTTGGCCTGACCATTCGTTGGAAATCCAAAGAAACAATACGATCTTGTACGGTATTAGTTGTAGAACCTATCATTCACTTATGGTGGCGCCCCATTGTTTGGATGATAGCTATAGTAGACATACGATAATGGTCGTATGTTGGCTAAGATTTATATCTTTACTTTCGAAATATTTTCTACACTATGCACTAGTAATAATATCAAATGTTCTTTTTAATGCGTATCAAGCATCTTGGACTATCATAAGGAGAAATCTCCTCCAAGTCTGCGTTTGCATTGTGTGTGTGGTGGGAGGTCTTATGGTAGTCTCATTTTTAAAAGCATTGCGATTTGACTTTAAAAATATTTCTCTATTTTGATTTTAAAGATAAATAAACTGTTTCGAGTTCTCACACCAGTCACATGACTGACTCGGAGTTTATTGTTTTCCTTCCTAAACTGGGTGCCCACGAATTTCTATACGGGCAGTCAAGAGTTAAGGTTTATCAGGATATTCTGGAGTTGCTGGATGCAAGCTGGATGGCATGGCGTATTACTAGTATATAGTATTTCTTTTCCCGCTGTTTGTTGTTGTTTGTTGTTGTACACTCTGATGATGAAATGTAATGAAATGTGATGTAATGTAATAATTGATATAGTTCTTTGTTTAAAGACTATTCATTTATCTATTATATGTTGTTCCGCTATGAATTGTGAGATTCTGTTATTGTTCTGTTGTTTTCTTTCTGTTCCGTTCTATTTTCTTTTCTCTCTATTTTCTATCTTTTTCTCTCTTCTTCTACCATTTTCTTTTTCTTAAAAAATGAGAATTCGTATTTCTGTTCATCTTGAGTTAATCTATGGAGATTAGTGTATATTCAAAGAGTACGGATTTCCGGGTCCTCACAGGTGGTATCAGAGCATATGGTTAAGCGACAACCATGGCTCTGTTGGGTATTACTCATTAGAGATAGAGTCAGTAGTGCTCTAGAATGAGTTTGAGTGTAATAATAGCTATGAGAGCGTATTTGTTAGTGAATATATAAAATTGTTTTATATTGTTATGATTGGTTTATTGAGTGGCATATGAACCTTCGTCAGCACGGTCTCGACAACTATGCCGAAGGGGTTTATAAACACTTGAATAGAACAATTCGACACGATATTGTTTTAAATTGGGTAAATGAAATAATTTTACCTTGATTATATTTTATATATAAAGAAATAATTTTTCAGAATTATTAAAGTGTATATAAGTTGATTGTTTGATTGTTTGAAACATCTAAATAAAGAATAATTGTATAAGCAAATGAATTATAAGAATTGAATTATAATTAAAGTGATTTACAATTAAGAAATAAACTTATATATAAGAAGTGAAACTATATGAATATATTTATGAACATGAGTTGTAAATAAAAATGAATTTAAAGTTAAATGGAAATTTACTTTAGAATTTGAAATCTGAATTTATTTATAAGTGGGAATTTAAGTTAAGTAAAGCCAAATAATGTTTGAAATGAAATGTAACTTAAGTGAAGTTGAATGAAGTTGATATTGGTATCAAAGTAAATTAATAGAGTTAAGTGATAAATGTGAGCTAAAGTTATATAAATGAAATTCAACTTTTGTAATTGAATTGAATTAATGAATTGAATGTAAATCAATTGAATGTAAATAAAATTGATTTGAGATAATGAATGTAAGTGTTAATTCATTAAAATCTTATGTTATTGGAAGTTGAATAATTGAATGAAAATCAATTTAATTAAACCAATTGAAAGTAATGGTGTTAAACCAAATTGAATGAATATAGCAAAGGAATTTGGTTGTAATGAATATACATTGGTTGTTACATGATAGTTGGTTGATTTTATATAATTCATTAAATATTAATGAAATTGAATTAGCGAAATTAGAAAGCTAAAGTAATTGAAATTCAATTGGAAGTTAAGTGAATCTTAAATAGAATTGAATTTGATTTGGAAGTGAACCAACTTGAATATGAATTAGTGAATATAAACTAATTGAAAATGAATGTTAGTAAAATCCAATGTAAATGAATCAAATGTGATTAAATTGAAAACCATTTCATTGAATATTAATGAGAATATGAATGAATATTTATTGGTTATGAATTTGTTGGATGATAGTTGGTTGATGGTTGAATATATTACTTTTACTGCATTTGCTATGTTGGCATATATAGTTATTATGTTGCTATATGTTGTATATCGATACTATTGTCTATATACATGTTTCTCATTTGTTTGTTCAGTGTTTAGTAGGTGCGGATCGCGTTTGCTTCGCATTTGGAGCTCGCTTTCGCGCTATATTAGCCGTATATGCTCGCTAATAAAAATAAGGTACATATCTCGGATTAAATATCGTACTTTTACACTTTTTTCCCTGCGGGATGCCTCATTACTTGATGAGATGTATATTTGTGATATATATAATGTCATTTTTTTTTCGGATCGAGCCGCGCAAAGGAGACTATGGCGAATTTTTCCGAAAATTTAAGGCGTTAGAATATTTTTGAGAAAATTGGGAAAAAAAAAATTTGAAAACTTTAACTTTGATTTGGAGTTGAAAGTTAAATAATAGTAGTTTGTTTTTGAAAATATAACTAAGTATGATTGGAAAACTTAGTAAAGTTATTGTAAGAAATTTAACTATGGATTTTGGGAAAGTTAATAGATTTTGTAACTTTTCTTAATTGATAATTTCGAGGACGAAATTCTTTTAAGGGGGAAGTATGTAACGACCCAGAATTTTAATTACTTAAAATTTGAATATTTAATTAATTTTAAATATTAATAAGTGAAATTTATAAGTCGAATAATTTTATTTCGAATAATTGGATTTAATTGAATAATAAAGCGATAATTAAATAGTGAAAATACAGAAATAATTGAAAATTGAGTTAAATATGATTGAAAATGATTTGTAAAATTTTATTTTATCATATTGAAGTTAGAACGATGTTATAGAACTTTTAAAATCGAATTAAAAGTTAAATTGTGAAAATTGAATATTTTAATATTTAATCGACTAGTGAAATTAGCCGTTTTTCGAACAGTCTCAGAATTGGACGAAACTATTTCCATTGGATCCGTAATAGTTTGTTATTATCGGATTTCAATTTTCGTAGCAATCGGAGTTATCGTTTGATCATGGCAGCTCGAAACGCATCGAAATTGTTTTAATATTAATTTGGCGAGTTAAAATAGCCATTTTTTAAACAGTGTCGGATTTCGACGAAACCAGTTTCATCGGATCCATAATGTGATATTATTGTATGGTTTCAAATTTCATGTTAATCGGATTTATCCTTTGTCCGGTGCAAGCTAAAACGCCTAGAAAATCGTTTAATCGGTTTAAATTTAAATTGAACGTTTATTGCCATAACTCGCACAGATGACCGAATTAGCTTCCGAAACACGTTCCATTGTGTCTGGAACGCGGGATAAACCCCAGAAACGCCGGTTACAGCGCGTAAATCGGATTCCGAAAAACCCGGATGAATAGTGTTCAACAATTTCCTATAAATAGACCTTAAATTCACAAAAAAATAAGAAAATTTATAAAACCCTAATTCTCTTCAGCTAGCCACCACTAATGGGATACACGGCCAGAAATTCATTTCTTTCTTCCTCAAATTCCTTTCAATCCATCAGTTATTTGCAAAAGTTGTTAACTACAACATTGTAGATCGTAGCGAGAGCTACGAGATCAACGGTGGAGATCGCATTTGGAGCTACGGATCTTCATCAATGTGGCCGCGTTTGTCATGAAGTCGTGCACGTTTTTCTATGCACCTGGGTGGCCAGCTTGCTAGGGTTGCGGCCGAGAGTAGAGGAGATGGAGGCGAGCATGTTGAAGGTCGTTGATCGACCTGAAGTTGATCGTGGAGGCCGCGATGTTCAACCCTAATTTTGTGCTTTATGGGTTTGGATGCGTCGTGTATACCTGTAGAAATTACGTGAGTGGAAGATGAAGAAGGCACGGTGGGATTTGCTGTGAATGGAGATCCTACGGCCAGTAATTGATGTAGCTTAAAAATAATAAAGAAAGATGTAATTTATATGCTTTAAAAATTCGTAAACTTGTAAAAATCATATCTTTTTCATACGAGGTCGAAAACGCGCGAAACCAGTTGCGTTGGAATCGTATGGACGAGCACTACGCTATGGAATTAGATTGTAGTCGTTTGGAGTTAGTGAGAATTTCGGGTAAAATTAAACGTCCGTTTAATTTTATTCGAAATAAATCGCTAAAACGAAATTGAAATCAAGGTGAGAACTTCTCACTCAATCGAATCGGTTTCGATTTTTATTTTAAATAGTTAGATTTAAAATTCTTGAATGTATGTTTGAATGATGATTGTTATCTATTGATTGTTAAGATAGACATTATGCGCCGTTAGTAAGCGGATGTTATTTATTAAAAACATATACCGCGGATATTTCATAAACAGTGAAATTGGTATTGTATATAATAGAAATATATATATATATATATATGTATATGTATATGTATATTGGCATATGTATATATTGCAGTTGTTGATTTTCCCGCAGTGTATAGCGGATGAGACCCTATTGCGCCGTCTATTAAGCGGATAATATTTTAAATCCCATATACCGCGATAATTTCGTACTGGAACAGAATTGGTATTGTGCTAATGTTTGTGGATGCAGGAAAACAGGTTGGAGGGATCCAACTGGATTCCTCAACAGTATTTATTTGATTATGGATATTTTGATATTCGTTGATTATCATATCGATATATGATGTCGTTGTAGTCGTGATTGACTATTTGTGTGTAGCATCATTGGACCAAATTTTGGAATTTTAAAAGGAATTTTAAAGTGATTTTTGAAAATATACTATATTTTTGGAATTGATTCATTTTAAATAAATAAACGTTATAAATTTTAAAGTTATAAAATTATGATTTTTGAGAAATATAGTTAAAAGTTGATTTTTGAAAATATGGGGTTAATGATGTTATAAAATAGTTTAAATTGGGATTTTTGAATTTACTATAAAAAGTTGAAATATAGGATTTATAAAATTTAATTATTTTGTGAATCAAAATGATGAAATTATAAAGGAGTTTAAAGACGTTTTAAAATAATAATATGAATTGATTTATATAAGGGATTTATAAATTGATAATTTATAAATTAAAATATTTGAATTATAAAACGAGTTTTTATAAGTGTTAGAATGAATTGTGAATGAATTTCATAAATGAATGAAATTTATAGAATTATAAACGGTGAAGTCATAAATGGAATTTTATAAGCAGTAGGTTTATAAAATTTGTAAAGTTATTTGAAGCATAGATTTGGTTAAATAAATGAATCTTATAAGTTATAAGATTTATAATTTGGAAAGTCTTAAAAAGAACGATTTTGTAAAATAATCGGTTTATAAGCATTTAACTTATAATGTGAACTTTTGGTTTATAATTGAGTTATAAATCGAATAGGTTAATAAAGGAGATTTATAAAGGAAGTAGTTATAAAACAAATAGAATTAGAATTTATAAACGTTGTTTTATAAATTCGCAAACGACTTATTTTGATAAGTAAATTGTTGTAACTTATTAATGGAGTTATATTCACGTTTTAGACAGTGAATAACCCTTTAAAATGAAACGTATAGAAATGATGAAATTGTTAACGTAGTATATTCACGTTTTTGAATAGTGAATAATATGTTAAAGAAAGTGTTTTGGATGGGATGTTTTAAACAGAATTAAAATGATCTAACGATGTTTTAAATGTGTTAAGATTCGAAACCATAGATTTCAACATTTATTGTTGAAATAGACGTTTTCGAGAAATAGAAGGGAATGGTGGACTATAACACTGTTGTTATAGTAAATGATTTCCGAAAGGAAATGTTTTGTATAGTATTGGAATTTATATATCTATTTTAATTTCGAATCCCTATACTAGTGATTTTGGGTTGTCGTAACGATGTTTTACGCAACATTCGTTTTGGCCCAAATAAATATGTTTAGGAGAATGATTTCCTTAAAGAATGAAATATATACTTAATTTAGATTTAAGTATATTGAATATTTTCCAAAGGTCGAAAATAAAAGGATTTGTGAATTACTTATTAAATAAGTATGGAAATGTTTTCCAATATAAAGTGAATATTTTGAGAATTTAACTTTTTGAAGATAAACTGGAAATGAATATTTGAAACCTATTGAAATCGTATATGCATAGATATTGTGAAATATAAATTCACTAAGGAATTTATAAAAGAAAGTGGAATTTGTTTAAAAATAAATATTGATTTATTTTTGACATATTGAAATTATATATCTTGTAAAGATATTTTTGGGAAGTAAATAATTTGGAAAATTATTTGGAATCTGGTGATGTTGTGCATATCCATTGATAGTTCAATAACCGACTATCAATATTTACCTTTGAAAGGTATTTGTTGTGATTTTTTTGAATTTGAATGCCACACTTATTTTTGAATAAGCGCTCACTATTCGGGTTAGCCGGGAAAGGACCTTGGGGTCGTATAACCCATTCCGAGTATGTGATACGTTGTTATGAATTGCATTTGATGACCGGTGTTGAAGACCGGATATTTGCGAGAGCGATAGGATGACCTGTCGATTGACTCTGCAACGAGTTGCTCTGGTATAGAGTTCTCCATATGTGATGGGGAATCCGATCAGGATTGTGGATATCCGGATTGCAAGGACTTCTTTGTAAGTGCCTTCGGTTCTGTTCGAACCCGGAACAGACTTGTATGGATTGTGTGTCTGACATTACAAATTGAGATATAAAGCCGATTTCTTTCAAATATATTTCTGTTGGTGGCGGAGAATTTATTCTCTTAGCTTAACACCCTTCTTTGAGACGTACGAGCTCAGAGGTTATGTAGTTGAAGGTTATCAGCGATATATTCCCAATTTGGTAATGTGACATGCTGAGTGTTGCTGTGAAATGATCATTTTGTTGATCATTTGTAATAGGATCATTAGTTTGATCGTTTATCTTTGTGATCATTTCTATGATCACTTGTTGACCCAAAGCACAGCTTTTGTATAAAGCATGGCTTTGTGGACGAGACTTCGTCGAGCCTCACACCCCGGAATGGTCAAAACAGGAAAGATGCGGCAAGGTTATGAGGGGTAGCTCCCTTTAGCGTATGTGCATTTCCTTCTGGAAAGGGGTGGTATCATGGTATGGAGCCCAGATACTTACTCATGTTGAAACACTTATTATTATGGTGTGATGTTGATTATGAGCGCTCGGTTAAAGGTCCCAAAGGACCGGGGGAAGGCATACTCGTGTCAGTAGTTACCCAGTTAGGGTTAACCTGGCCTTGTGTTGGCAGAGATCCGGTTTGGTTCTCGGGGACGTCCTTCTAGAGGCGTTCTCATGTGACAATGGGAAGTTCTTTGACCTGACCATTCGTTGGAAATCCAAAGAAACCATACGATCTTGTACGGTATTAGTTGTAGAACCTATCATTCACTTATGGTGGCGCCCCACTGTTTGGATGATAGTTATAGTAGGCATACGATAATGGTCATATGTTGGCTAAGATTTATATCTTTACTTTCGAAATATTTTCTACACTATGCACTCGTAATAATATCAAATGTTCTTTTTAATGCGTATCAAGCATCTTTGACTATCATAAGGAGAAATCTCCTCCAAGTCTACGTTTGCATTGTGTGTGTGGTGGGAGGTCTTATGGTAGTCTCATTTTTAAAAGCATTGCGAATTGACTTTAAAAATATTTCTCTATTTTGATTTTAAAGATAAATAAACTGTTTTGAGTTCTCACACCAGTCACATGACTGACTCGGAGTTTATTGTTTTCCTTCCTAAACTCTGGGTGCCCACCAATTTCTACACGAGCAGTCAAGAGTTAAGGTTTATCAGGATATTCTGGAGTAGCTGGAGGCAAGCAGGATGGCATGGCGTATGACTAGTATATAGTATTTCTGTTCCCGCTGTTTGTTGTTGTTTGTTGTTGTACACTCTGATGATGAAATGTAATGAAATGTGATGTAATGTAATAATTGATATAGTTCTTTGTTTAAAGATTATTCATTTATCTATTATATGTTGTTCCGCTGCGAATTGTGAGATTCTGTTATTGTTCTATTGTTTTCTTTCTGTTCCGTTCTATTTTCTTTTCTCTCTATTTTCTATCTTTTTCTCTCTTCTTCTACCATTTTCTTTTTCTTAAAAAAATGAGAATTCGTATTTCTGTTCATCTTGAGTTAATCTATGGAGATTAGTGTATATTCAAGGAGTACGGATTTGCGAGTCCTCACATAAGTTTTTACTATTCAAATAATAACTATGCATAAAAATTTATCTTTAGTGTTTTGGAAATATAGAATTTTTAACTTTAAATACTCTTTGAAAATTAATACATTGAATTCAAATTAGTGCTTTCTATTCACAAAACATATATATATACTTAAACTTTTCAACATAATAGAGTTTGCATATATCTATTTATATATTTGTTAATTTACTATAAGATCTAGATATTTATTGTGACGACCCGGTCTTCTAAGCCCAGAAAACCATATCGTCTTGAAGAAAGAAAGGGATGAGAAAATAGAAAAGATAGAGAAGAAAGAACAACAACATCAGAATCTCACAGCGGAACGAATAAATTATAATAATCACATAAGTATTTACATAATATACAACATCAATCAGAGTTATACAGATAATACGTCACAAACTAGACAGTTATAAACACCTGTCTAGTTATACAACTCAATACACAAAACATCACAGAGATACCAACACAGCGGAACTATATATATATCTACAACGCTGAAGCCTCCTGCTCCATTGCTCCTCCCGCATTCGTCAAAGCTAACCTGAATCCCTTGGCTACCCGTAAAAATTTGGGTACCTGAGAGTTTATGAAAAACAAAAATAAACTCCGGGTCAGACATGGGTCTGGTGTGAGTAACAGGTTAAAGTTGCTTAATTTTGAAAACCTTTGAAAGGTATCACGTAAGACTCCCCACAAATAAACATGGGTAAGTTTTTACCTTACGCTAACCAAAATATTTGATAGGAAATTCTGTGATATTATAATAGGTCTAGGGTTTTCAAGTAAATAGAAAATAGCCGAAATTGTTACATTCATCAAATTCCAGCTGGTAGCCACAAAAGTGGGTAATACAATCAAAACGTAGGCACTTATTAGATTTTGGATTCCATACAATGGCAGGGCTACTGGGGTACCGCCCATCACAGTACGTGGCCTAGATCAACGTACCGAGGATCACTCCCGACCCCCTGCAACACAAGGCCGGAACCATTCCTTACTGAACAGTCCCGAGCAAGATAACCCCGCAGATAGCCGTCGCTACTGCCCACTAAGCCGAAATAAAGGGACATCTAGACAGGGGAATATCGTTATCCTGCTTGGGCATGACCCACCTAATCTTGCTGCACCTCTTCGTTTTAGCCATTCCCGGTTGATGAGGCTTGAGGCTACGATTACCTTTAGAGAATACATTTCTTAGAATGCTCATCGCCCACCTGACGATGTTCTGAAAGCATTCAATCCATACAAGTTCGTTCCGGCTTCGAACGAAACCGAATGCATTATCTCGTTACACTCATTTTGGAATCACCCTCAGAGTTAACGACAATAACCCTTGCACTCTGAATCTTCATCTTCACTTCAGATTCACGACCTATCGTTAAATTGGAATCGATGTGGTTTCGGATGTTCCAAATGTGGAAAACCGATCCCGGTCTCATCGAAATCCAAAACGTGTCTTTTAAGGCCAAGTTGTCTTAACAGTTTAATTCAATATCATCAATATACACAAAGATAGATAATTCACAATATCACAATAAATAATCATATCATCATAAACAGATAATTCATATTATCATCAAAATAGATAATTAAATATTATCATACTTAATCCAAACATCCATATCACATAGATATTATTTATCTCATATCTGAGATCAGAATCAATCAATGAAATATTAATATCATTCATCCATAAGCAATAATTTATAATTATATCATTTGTAATTAATTTAAAATGAATTAAATTAACTTCTTCTATCTCTAATTAATTTAAAGTAAATTAAATTAATTACTTCATCTATAAATTCTGCTTATACAACCATTAATTAATCTTAAATCAAATTAATTAATTAATCTCTAGATATTCATCTTGATTAACATCTTCGATTAATCATCTTCTAATTACAGTAAGTAATTAGTCTTTAATTAATTTTACAAATTAATTATCCTAAATTATTCATAGTAATTAACATTTAATTACATTATTTATAATTGATTACATTTATTCTTAATTAATCACCACATTATTAATTATTTCTTAATTAACTAATTCGTAATTACATCATTAATTATATTAATTAATGATCTCTAATTTGGATTTAAATTAAATTACTTTATTTAATTTAATTACATTAAGTGATTAATCTTCAATTAAACACAATTATTAATCACCTTTGATTAATATCAACCAGTAAATTAACCACCCTTAATTACTTATTAACAAATTAATTATTCCATAATTAATTATCTCCATTAATTAATCCTTGATTAATTACAAAAATAATTATCCAAATTACTTTATTAACACATCATCTTTCACTAATTACATTCAGTAATTAACATTAATTACTTCCTCATGTAATTATGCTCCATTGAATACACTAAGTAATTACGCTTATCAATTCACCAAATGATTTTCTTAAATTAATTAAACTAAATTAATTAACTTAAATTAATCATTTTATCAAAATTAATTACAATAAGTAATTAATCTCTTAATTACTTTTATCAAGTAATTACATTTAACAATTTATAATAGATTATCTAATTAATCTGATTAATTATCCAAAATTAATCATATATATTAATTAATTAATGATTCTTAGTTAATTATCTTCATTTATTAATAACATTACTTAATTTACTTCTTAATTGATCTCTAATTATAAATTAATATAAATTATTAATTTATAAATTAAATACATAAGTCATTTCTTAATTAACCTATCATTTAATCATTTTAAATATCTTAATTATCCCTAAGATAATTTATTTCTTTATTAAAGACCTTATTAATATTAAAGTATATTAGAACTTTACATTTCAAATTTAAATTCAAAATTTTATTTTGAATTTAAGATTCAAAATGATTATCGTTAAAACATTAACTAAATTCAAATTCAATTTATAATCTTTTAAATAAATGAAAATAACATTTATTATTTTCATATGAAACTTATATAAGATAGGCCTTTAAATTACTTAACTTTAGTTAAAAATTTAGCTTTTAAATTACATTGTATTTTAACTTGCAAATTCAAGTTAAAGAATTTATTTAACTTTTAAAATTCTGATTTAAACTTCTTTTTTAATAACTTGAATTAAAAACTGATTTTCCAAATCCAAATTCTTTTTAAAACCTTAAGATTCCAAAGTCCATTTGAATCTATACTTAACTTTGAATTTAAACATCTGTTTGAATTTCAGTTTTCAAATTTTAAATTGAAATTTAAAACCTGAAAATGGTCAGGTTTGTAAACCTGAAATCCACATTTAAATAATTTAAAACCTTTATCTCGTTTCAGTTTTGAATTCAAAAATTAAATTCGAATTCATACTTCAGATTAGATTTAATTTTCATTTGAATCTAACTTCACACTAGTTTTAACACTTGGTTACAACTAGCTTACAATTTAATTTATTTTAAATTTGGGTTTAAATTTAAACTACAGGCAGTTTATACAACCTGTAGCAATCCAACCCACCCGAGACCAAAGCAAAGTGCTTCGGGTCAATCCTTTCCTTCTTCGAGTCACATGCTCAAGTGACTCGAGTACGTCCCGAGGCCAAAAGCTCTGCACCCAACCAAAACACTGCAGCACTGTAATGGGCACGGTGCACGTGCACCGTGGCCCCAGCCAACTCCGTCCATCTTTGACCACCTCCACGAGTCATTCGTCACCACCTCGTCCAGTTCTGATCAACAAGACTTCCACGCATCCCTGAAAACGAATTCGAGCATCCAACTCAACCTGGAACCCAACAGCTCTTCCCCCTCTCGAACCTGTCAACGGCTCGCCGCTGCTACTCCGACCATCAGGGGTCCTGACACTTCGGCCTTGCCTTCCTCTTTAACCCAACCACCATCTCCTAAAAACACGAAATGCCCGATCAATCATAGAACGTGCAGTTGATCGAACAAACAAGCCCAGTTAAACTAGGGTTAAAAACAGAGATCCTCCACCATCATCAACACAGGGACCAGAACACCAAACTGATAATTTTCCTAAATGCTCCGGTCACTCCCCTATCTCCAGCCACAAACCCGACCTCCCAATCCACTTACATCACCAGAAACCCTCTACAAACCCCAAAACAGTTATCACAAGAATACTCTTTAATTACTAAACACAAAAATGTGATTATAGTTTTAAAAATCCTAATTACAGATTAGAATTCAAGTTATAAACTTGGATTGATGTTTTAAAATGTTTGAAATTTCACTTATTTTTTACAGTTCCTGTTCCTTATGTTTTCATAGAGTCTTTCTACCTTGCAAGCTCATATTCAAATTTTAAAATTTGCTTTATGATTAAAAAAACGTATTTTGTTAAGACACTAAATCCTAATATACAATAGATCAAGCAAGAATGGTTTTTGAAAATAAAGCATGAGCTTAAATCTTAAATATAGAGGTGTATTGCAGGCTATCTACACACATACACAGTAACACATATACCCAGGCATACATTAAGTTATATACACATCAGTAGTTAAGCAACATATAACTTAAGTATTTTAAAATTTAGGTTACTCACCTTGCTTGTAAAAATGAACAGAGCACCCTGGGTATTGAAATAGCTTAAACTTTAAAACTGGAAACTGTTTTCAACTTCTGAACTGTAAAATATTTTTCCATTGATCTTCCTGTTAAATTCATCTTGTTTGCATTGATGTATTGTTGTTATACAAAGCTTCAGTTATAAAAAGAAAAAGTTTGCTATGTTGAGTTGAACGAATGAAAATATAAAAGAAGACATGATACATATATAAAAGGTTTCAGGGGAAGGTGGCATCTGGTTTAAGCACATGCAGGTACACTATGTTTTTGTTTGTATCAGGCCAGATCTTTTAATTAGGAGGCTGAGTTGATTTTTAAGCAATTCGAACTGACTTAAGTTGTGCTAGCATTTAATGTTTAAGTACTTATGTTCCCTACTTAGCTAATTTTATCATTTCTTATGCCAGCATCCTATTTCTACTGCTTTGCTTTAGCTTGCTCTACAAACGTCCTTATATGTTTAACATGTACAAAGATATTTTTGCTTAGCTTTGCATCTTATTTACAGTCTTCATAGCTTACCTGATTTGTACAAAGATGTTTATTCTTTTATTTTATACTTTTCTTATTTGTTTATAGATTTTTCCTTACCTACAGCTTAAGTACACATTTTTGTTTCATATCAATCACTTTGTTTTATTTGTCTGGTTTGTATAAAGATTTTTTTTGTTTTATTATTTTACTTTGTTTATAAATTTTTTCCTTGCCTTTACTTGCCTGCATATTAAACTTTACATCATATAAAATTTACTTGCCCAGCTTGCTTTTATACCTATGTACTTATACATTTTCTTTCTTTTACACTTTGTTCTTACCTTTACATTTATTTTACAGGCATATTACAAACAAAGCCTGATTTGCATTTTTTATTTTTTTATATGAAGTTGTTTCAGTCATTGTTAAAAATCTTAACTTATATATTTATTTTGCTTATGGGTTACTTTTATTTTAAACTTAAACAATTAAATACTTATGTTAAGATTTATAAAGTATTATTTTATTTTAACATTTTTGAAAGACTTTATTTTAAATTTACAAATCATAGCTTCCTTCAAAAATACACATATATTAAAATAACAACTTCTATTTATATTAAAAACCCATTTTCAAAGATATTACAATATTGATATAGTTTAAATATAACTTATTATTAAATTAAAATAATTTATAAAAGAACTATTCTTTATAAATCACTTATTTTATCAAGCTATAAAACAAAACAATTTTTGTTCAAATTTAAACTTAAGCTATAATCAATTTTAAACAATTAAACTAAATCTTTTTTTTATCTTGAGTATTTTAAAGTCATATGATTATTTATTCAATATTAAATTAAATCAAATTTCCAATTTACCAAAAATAGTAGAATTAGAAAATATAGCTTTATTTATTAAATTTGAAAACAAAACTTATCTATTTATAATATATACCAATATATACATATATACATTATAAATAGAAACAATTTAAATTAGCTTTTTAAAAGATAAATTATCAGCTAAATATTTATTTAAAAGAAGATTATTAAATCAATTTAAATATTATTAACAAATATTATCAAATCAATTTAATTTTTATTGTAGATTATTAAATTGATATTGCCCCAAATTTTCGGGATGCCACATTCCTCCCTCCTTAAAAGAATTTCGTCCCCGAAATTTAAAACAAAGGTAATTTAATAATCTAGATAAATATTTATTTTAAAACACAAGCATATATCAATCATATGCTTACAACCATAGCAACCAATTTATCTAATCAAACAAATCTAACTATCCAGACAAAATTCCGGATAGAATTTTCTCGAGTTTTCTCAAGTATAAATATCAGGATACTCGCACTACAAAATTCAAACAACCAAAACTACTAAGCTACAGAGCTTTCACTTATCTAGATCTACAAAACAAGACAGGCTATCAGACTACAAAGAAGTCTGACTCAACAACTAAAACTTCCTGAACTGCTAATTCTATAACCAAAGACAGATCTTACACGTACTCCCTCAGAGATACGCGAAACACAATGAATCCCAGTTATCCAAACTGACAATTCAATCCTGAAAACCAAACACTTATCCAAAATCGAATCTCCGACTTTGAAATCCAAATTCCTCCGTCTCTTATCCACCAAACTCTTCGGACGATCCTGTACTGCCTACATCTTTCCTGATCATCTCAACTCTTGCTGATGTCCTTAGAAACAAACTGAACCAAAGACAATTCAACAAAATGATCTTCCCAATATTCAACCAAACTCAGAACACAAACTCTATTCCAAAATCAGAAGGCTGATCTCACTTCTCTCATCCGGAAGAGATAAAACAGGTGCACTCCAATCTGGCCTCAGATCCTGAAAAATTTCCTGTAGAACTCTCTAATCCAAACACTGCAATATCCAAATGGTTCCACACTAAAACAGCTGCCACCATGCTTCCGCTGCGCAACTCTGACTGAACATATGAAAATGCTGAAGTCGAACAAAGACCGGACAACACTTTCCAAAAATAATGTTCACATATCCAAAAATAAAACTCAAAAGTTTCTCCAAAATCTGAGCTGCTTTACCACACTCAAAAATCATCCTATTACTAAGATGATCCATCGGTTCCACCTCTGAAATCCCATCGATACCAAACTCAATCTCCAGATGTTAGCAAAACTCTGACTTCCTGAAGACATCAGAAAAATCTGTGATACGCAAGAGAACACTCAAACTATCGCAAGTCACTTTTGCGATCCATCCAGCCAAATTCCAAATTACCGCTCTCTTCTTACCAGACAGAACAACTTACGCTTATGTGGCCAATCTATCGAAGAAATGGATCTACTCTGCTGCTTTTGAAGTTACCCTAAGAAAACTACTAAGCCAGAAGACTTTCTAATCCAAAGCTCTTCGAGAAACTCGGACCTCAAACCAACAGAACATTCTACTGAACTCAGCTACAGCACTGAAGCAGTCACTCTTCCTTACTTGTTGCAAAGAAACATCTTCGGAGACATCCATAGTCACTGTGTCTCATCACACAGCTACTGCATCTTGATGTATCAATATATCATGACATGCTTCCGTCCAACCGACGGATTCTAGCTCAACCAAACTCTTACACTTCAAAAAAATGAACTTCGAATCTTAACAGATTTACTACAGAGATTAATGAAATCCTTATACCACTCAAAGCTTACTCGAGACTGTATTAGGTTTACAGTCTCGACAAATACACTTCCAACCTCAATCATTCAAACTCCAACCATTGGTAGTCGTGTTACACACACCACTACCCTATCTACCTTTATATCTCATTGGAAAACCCGAACAGGTAACCCAACAAATAGGTAGAAATAAATAAATATATATATTATATATCAAAATTACAAATACGTTCTCTCAAGAAAGAAATCACTCAAGAGCCTAGGTATTCACTCAACCTTGTGCTTTGATACCAACTGTGACGACCCGGTCTTCTAAGCCCAGAAAACCGTATCGTCTTGAAGAAAGAAAGGGATGAGAAAATAAAAAAGATAGAGAAGAAAGAACAACAACATCAGAATCTCACAGCGGAACGAATAAATTATAATAATCACATAAGTATTTACATAATATACAACATCAATCAGAGTTATACAGATAATACATCACATACTAGACAGTTATAAACACCTGTCTAGTTATACAACTCAATACACAAAACAACACAGAGATACCAATACAGCGGAACTATATATATATATATATATCTACAACGGTGAAGCCTCCTGCTCCATTGCTCCTCCCGCATTCGTCAAAGCTAACCTGAATCCCTTGGCTACCCGAAAAAATTTGGGTACCCGAGAGTTTATGAAAAACAAAAATAAACTCCGGGTCAGACATGGGTCTGGTATGAGTAATAGGTTAAAGTTGCTTAATTTTGAAAACCTTTGAAAAGAAAGGTATCACGTAAGACTCCCCACAAATAAACATGGGTAAGTTTTTACCTTACGCTAACCAAAACATTTGATAGGAAATTCTGTGATATTATAATAGGTCTAGGGTTTTCAAGTAAATAGAAAATAGCCGAAATTGTTACATTCATTAAATTCCAGCTGCTAGCCACAAAAGTGGGTAATACAATCAAAACCGTAGGCACTTATTGGATTTTGGATTCCATACAATGGCAGGGCTACTGGGGTACCGCCCGTCACAGTACATGACCTAGATCAACGTACCGAGGATTACTCCCGACCCCCTGCAACACAAGGCCGGAACCATTCCTTACTGAACAGTCCCGAACAAGATAACCCCGCAGATAGCCGTCGCTACTGCCCACTAAGCCGAAATAAAGGCACATCAAGACAAGGGAATATCCTTGTCCTGCTTGGGCATGACCCACCTAATCTTGCTGTACCTCCCCTATTTTAACCATTCCCGGTTGATGAGGCTTGAGGCTACGATTACCTTTAGAGAATACATTTCTTAGAATGCTCATCGCCCACCTGACGATGTTCTGAAAGCATTCAATCCATACAAGTTCGTTCCGGGTTCGAACGAAACCGAAGGCATTATCTCGTTACACTCATTTTGGAATCACCCTCAGAGTTAACGACAATAACCCTTGCACTATGAATCTTCATCTTCACTTCAGATTCACGACCTATCGTTAAATTGGAATCGATGTGGTTTCGGATGTTCCAAATGTGGAAAACCGATCTCGGTCTCATCGAAATCCAAAATGTGTCTTTTAAGGCCAAGTTGTCTATTTAGTCTTAACAGTTTAATTCAATATCATCAATATACACACAGATAGATAATTCATAATATCACAATAAATAATCATATCATCATAAACAGATAATTCATATTATCATCAAAACAGATAATTAAATATTATCATACTTAATCCAAACATCCATATCACATAGATATTATTTATCTCATATCTGAGATCAGAATCAATCAATGAAATATTAATATCATTCATCCATAAGCAATGATTTATAATTATATCATTTGTAATTAATTTAAAATGAATTAAATTAACTTCTTCTATCTCTAACTAATTTAAAGTAAATTAAATTAATTAATTCATCTATAAACCTGCTTATACAACCATTAATTAATCTTAAATCAAATTAATTAATTAATCTCTAGATATTCATCTTGATTAACATCTTCGATTAATCATCTTCTAATTACAGTAAGTAATTAGTCTTTAATTAATTTTACAAATTAATTATCCTAAATTATTCATAGTAATTAACATTTAATTACATTATTTATAATTGATTACATTTATTCTTAATTAATCACCACATTATTGATTATTTCTTAATTAACTAATTCTTAATTACATCATTAATTATATTAATTAATGATCTCTAATTTGGATTTAAATTAAATTACTTTATTTAATTTAATTACATTAAGTGATTAATCTTCAATTAAACACAATTATTAATCACCTTTGATTAATATCAACCAGTAAATTAACCACCCTTAATTACTTATTAACAAATTAATTATTCCAAAATTAATTATCTCCATTAATTAATCCTTGATTAATTACAAAAATAATTATCCAAATTACTTTATTAACACATCATCTTTCACTAATTACATTCAGTAATTAACATTAATTACTTCCTCAAGTAATTATGCACCATTGAATACACTAAGTAATTACGCTTATCAATTCACCAAATGATTTTCTTAAATTAATTAAACTAAATTAATTAACTTAAATTAATCATTTTATCAAAATTAATTACAATAAGTAATTAATCTCTTAATTACTTTTATCAAGTAATTACATTTAACAATTTATAATAGATTATCTAATTAATCTGATTAATTATCCAAAATTAATCATATATATTAATTAATTAATGATTCTTAGTTAATTATCTTTATTTATTAATAACATTACTTAATTTACTTCTTAATTGATCTCTAATTATAAATTAATCTAAATTATAAATTTATAAATTAAATACATAAGTCATTTCTTAATTAACCTATCATTAATCATTTTAAATATCTTAATTATCCCTAAGATAATTTATTTCTTTATCAAAGACCTTATTAATATTAAAGTGTATTAGAACATTACATTTCAAACTTAAATTCAAAATTTCATTTTGAATTTAAGATTCAAAATGATTATTATTAAAACATTAACTAAATTTAAATTCAATTTATAATCTTTTAAATAAATGAAAATAACATTTATTATTTTCATATGAAACTTATATAAGATAGGCCTTTAAATTACTTAACTTTAGTTAAAAATTTAGCTTTTAAATTACATTGTATTTTAACTTGCAAATTCAAGTTAAACAATTTATTTAACTTTTAAAATTCTGGTTTAAACTTCTTTTTTAATAACTTGAATTAAAAACTGATTTTCCAAATCCAAATTTTTTTTAAAACCTTAAGGTTCCAAAGTCCATTTGAATCTATACTTAACTTTGAATTTAAACATCTGTTTGAATTTCAGTTTTCAAATTTTAAATTGAAATTTAAAACCTGAAAATGGTCAGGTTTGTAAACCTGAAATCCACATTTAAATAATTTAAAACCTTTATCTCGTTTCAGTTTTGAATTCAAAAATTAAATTCGAATTCATACTTCAGATTAGATTTAATTTTCATTTGAATCTAACTTCACACTAGTTTTAACACTTGGTTACAACTAGCTTACAATTTAATTTATTTTAAATTTGGGTTTAAATTTAAACTACAGGCAGTTTATACAACCTGTAGCAATCCAACCCACCCGAGACCAAAGCAAAGTGCTTCGGGTCAATCCTTTCCTTCTTCGAGTCACATGCTCAAGTGACTCGAGTACGTCCCGAGGCCAAATGCTCTGCACCCAACCAAAACACTGCAGCACTGTAATGGGCACGGTGCACGTGCACCGTGGCCCCAGCCAACTCCGTCCATCTTTGACCACCTCCACGAGTCATTCGTCGCCACCTCGTCCAGTTCTGATCAACAAGACTTCCACGCATCCCTGAAAACGAATTCGAGCATCCAACTCAACCTGGAACCCAACAGCTCTTCCCCCTCTCGAACCTGTCAACGGCTCGCCGCTGCTACTCCGACCATCAGGGGTCCTGACACTTCGGCCTTGCCTTCCTCTTTAACCCAACCACCATCTCCCAAAAACACGAAATGCCCGATCAATCATAGAACGTGCAGTTGATCGAACAAACAAGCCCAGTTAAACTAGGGTTAAAAACAGAGATCCTCCACCATCATCAACACAGGGACCAGAACACCAAACTGGTAATTTTCCCAAATGCTCCGGTCACTCCCCTATCTCCAGCCACAAACCCGACCTCCCAATCCACTTACATCACCAGAAACCCTCTACAAACCCCAAAACAGTTATCACAGGAATACTCTTTAATTACTAAACACAAAAATGTGATTATAGTTTTAAAATCCTAATTACAGATTAGAATTCAAGTTATAAACTTGGATTGATGTTTTAAAATGTTTGAAATTTCACTTATTTTTACAGTTCCTGTTCCTTATGTTTTCATAGAGTCTTTCTACCTTGCAAGCTCAGATTCAAATTTTAAAATTTGCTTTATGATTAAACAAACGTATTTTGTTAAGACACTAAATCCTAATATACAATAGATCAAGCAAGAATGGTTTTTGAAAATAAAGCATGAGCTTAAATCTTAAATACAGAGGTGTATTGCAGGCTATCTACACACATACACAGTAACACATATACCCAGGCATACATTAAGTTATATACACATCAGTAGTTAAGCAACATATAACTTAAGTATTTTAAAATTTAGGTTACTCACCTTGCTTGTAAAAATGAACAGAGCACCCTGGGTATTGAAATAGCTTAAACTTTAAAACTGGAAACTGTTTTCAACTTCTGAACTGTAAAATATTTTTCCATTGATCTTCCTGTTAAATTCATCTTGTTTGCATTGATGTATTGTTGTTATACAAAGCTTCAGTTATAAAAAGAAAAAGTTTGCTATGTTGAGTTGAACGAATGAAAATATAAAAGAAGACATGATACATATATAAAAGGTTTCAGGGGAAGGTGGCATCTGGTTTAAGCACATGCAGGTACACTATGTTTTTGTTTGTATCAGGCCAGATCTTTTAATTAGGAGGCTGAGTTGATTTTTAAGCAATTCGAACTGACTTAAGTTGTGCTAGCATTTAATGTTTAAGTACTTATGTTCCCTACTTAGCTAATTTTATCATTTCTTATGCCAGCATCCTATTTCTACTGCTTTGCTTTAGCTTGCTCTACAAACGTCCTTATATGTTTAACATGTACAAAGATATTTTTTCTTAGCTTTGCATCTTATTTACAGTCTTCATAGCTTACCTGATTTGTACAAAGATGTTTATTCTTTTATTTTATACTTTTCTTATTTGTTTATAGATTTTTCCTTACCTACAGCTTAAGTACACATTTTTGTTTCATATCAATCACTTTGTTTTATTTGTCTGGTTTGTATAAAGATTTTTTTTGTTTTATTATTTTACTTTGTTTATAAATTTTTTCCTTGCCTTTACTTGCCTGCATATTAAACTTTACATCATATAAAATTTACTTGCCCAGCTTGCTTTTATACCTATGTACTTATACATTTTCTTTCTTTTACACTTTGTTCTTACCTTTACATTTATTTTACAGGCATATTACAAACAAAGCCTGATTTGCATTTTTTATTTTTTTATATAAAGTTGTTTCAGTCATTGTTAAAAATCTTAACTTATATATTTATTTTGCTTATGGGTTACTTTTATTTTAAACTTAAACAATTAAATACTTATGTTAAGATTTATAAAGTATTATTTTATTTTAACATTTTTGAAAGACTTTATTTTAAATTTACAAATCATAGCTTCCTTCAAAAATACATATATATTAAAATAACAACTTCTATTTATATTAAAAACCCATTTTCAAAGATATTACAATATTGATATAGTTTAAATATAACTTATTATTAAATTAAAATAATTTATAAAAGAACTATTCTTTATAAATCACTTATTTTATCAAGCTATAAAACAAAACAATTTTTGTTCAAATTTAAACTTAAGCTATAATCAATTTTAAACAATTAAACTAAATCTTTTTTTTATCTTGAGTAATTTAAATTCATATGATTATTTATTCAATATTAAATTAAATCAAATTTCCAATTTACCAAAAATAGTAGAATTAGAAAACATAGCTTTATTTATTAAATTTAAAAACAAAACTTATCTATTTATAATATATACCAATATATACATATATACATTATAAATAGCAACAATTTAAATTAGCTTTTTAAAAGATAAATTATCAACTAAATATTTATTTAAAAGAAGATTATTAAATCAATTTAAATATTATTAACAAATATTATCAAATCAATTTAATTTTTAATGTAGATTATTAAATTGATATTGCCCCAAATTTCTGGGATGTCACATTTATAATTCAATATTTATTATAGTTTCAAATCCATTTATATACATCTAGACATTTAAATTATCAGAATACTATTTATTTAACCAAATAAAATTAGTATCTCAATAGTAAAAATCAGTTAATTATCCAATTATCGGATGTTCAAAAATTCGGGTTATCACATACACATACATAACTTTTATATATATATATATATATATATCCAAATAATTACTAACAACACAAAAACATCAAATAAATTAACTAATAATCTATATTTCTCAAATACTAATTAATTTTATAAGTTAATTAAATCATGTGGTTTTTCGGAGAATTCACAAACATGGTATGTGTGACTCAGAGGTGTCTATTCAGTGGGAAATTAATATTGAACAATTCAAATATTAATGTTCATACATCACCTTAGATAATAGTGTGACGGTTTGGCTGAAATCATTGCTTATAAGCCTTCTTAATAAAATCATATTTTATAATTCTTTAAACAGTACTAATTAGTAACGATTATTTACACCAATTCTCTTCATCAACACCACATCACATTATGAATATGGAATTTGGTTTTGGTCAAAATTCCAATATCGTCGACATTTAACCTAGTTAGTCCATAAAGAAAGTCATCGGTCCAATTATAACATTTATTATTAATCATACTACTCTGGCAAGTGATTTTGACTTTGATTTGACTACAGTTAACCTGATACTAACCTCATACCATTGAGGATATGAATTCTCTATTGAATAATATCCAATTCCAATGCTTCAACTCAGACTCAATTATAATCTTTCGATGGAAATCATGCCATAATTTAATTATAATCAAAGTGGGTTTTCTACATTAAAGTTTGACAATATTCTCAAGTCAAGAGAACCATGTAATATCATCACTTCAAGATTTCCCATTTGGTTTAGCTGTTATTAACCAACATGAATCTCTTAGAAGAGTTATTCCGTAAATATTCAATAACTATTAGTACATAATCGCTTAGTTCCCTGAGCAGTCATGAGCAATACACTATCCAACATTTAGAGAGCAATACATACGCTGGTCTCGACGGATGTATCTATATCTTTTCTCGAAACATCTTGACCTCGATTATTTAAAACTAAATGTTATTTTATTTTATTATTAATTACCCATGATTGCAACTATTTGCAACTACAATCACATAACATTTTATTAAGGATTTTCTTATTTATATACTTTAAATTGATTACTTAATTAATTATATCACTACAGAGAAAAATATATAATAGGAATCAAACACCTTTATTACATACATGTAACAAATTGTATAATTGCCCACTAGGGCATACCTTTAACTCTGTCACATTACATATTTCGTCAAACATCATTATATACATAGATAGAAAATATAAAGATGGTGATGAAGCATATGCTAAGAGGAAAAAAATAGATGTAGACTTTGTTAACAATCGAACCACCATAAAATTTCATATCTCTTTTTAACCGCTTCATGTTTTCATTTTCTCCATGTTTGAATATTCTTTCTTTCTATTCTTTTTGAGATCTATCTTTTTTATTTACTTGGCACAAGTAGATCTACGGTGTGTGTGTGTGTCTATATATATATATATATATATATATATATATATATATATATATATATATATATATATATATATATAATATGTGTGTGTGCGCGCACGCGCATGTATGTGTGTATCCAATTGACATTTGTAACATTTTTATGCAAACACAAACCAACCACATAACTACATAAATACATAGTAGATATAAGTATATTAGGTAACTAAAATTGAAGTTTTACCCCAAGGAATACTTATCTGAACTCCGCATCTGACTTTCAACAAGCTATTTAGTTACTTATAACTCCTCGGCCTACTCATTTAAGACTACTTGAAAGTTAAAAAGAAAAAACAGGCAATATAAAGTGTAATGTTTGACTTACGTTACCTCTATACTCAATATCATAAGTAAAATATTATATGTCATAAGTGTACATGCATTACATTTCGCAACTATGTCTAAGTATCACATTCCCATTTGAAAACTTCGAACATGTTGTTGGAATCCCTTTCACGGGCACTTGTTGACAAAATCACACCCTTTGGTCCTTCATCGCTTAAGTCAAAGTAAACTGTAACGCCCCGGATTTTCGTTCTTCGAAAATCCGACATCGACACTCACTTTATCGACTGCCGAGAAATCGAAGGCCGGAAACACGGAATGTTATGGGTTTTAACAAAAATTTTAAGAAAAGAAAAAGAGAGAAGTAGAAGAAGATAACAGAAAATAGAGAGAGAGGAAGATAGAAAAATAGAAAATTTGATAATAGAAGATAGAAGAATTTTTTTTAAAATAGAACGGGACAGAAGAAACAACAACAGAATCTCACAATTCGCAGCGGAACAACATATAATAATAAATGAATAATCTTTAAACAAAGAACTATATCAGTTATTACATTACATCACATTTTATTACATCATATCATCACATCAGAGTGTACAACAACATACAACAACAAACAATACATCGGAAAAAGAAATACTATATAAACTAGTAATACGCCATGCCATCCAGCTTGCCTCCAGCAACTCCAGAATATCCAGAATATCCTGATAAACCTAACTCTTAACTGCCCGTGTGGAAATTGGTGGGCACCCAGAGTTTAGGAAGGAAAACAATAAACTCCGAGTCAGTCATGTGACTGGTGTGAGAACTCAAAACAGTTTATTTACTTTAAAATCAAAATAGAGGAATATTTTAAATCAATTCGCAATGCTTTTAAAAATGAGACTACCATAAGGCCTCCCGCACACACACACATGCAAACGCAGAATCGGAGGAGATTTCTCCTTATGATAGTCAAAGATGCTTGATACGCATTTAAAATAATATTTGATATTATTATTAGTGCATAGTGTAGAGGAAAATCATTTCGAAAATAAAGATATAAATCTTAGCCAACATACGACCATTATCGTATGCCTACTATAGCTACTATCCAAACAGTGGTGACCACCATAAGTGAATAGCAGGTTCTACAACTAATACCGTACAAGTTTCGTATTGGGAATTGGATTTCCAACAAATGGTCAGGCCAAGGAACTTCCCATTGCCACATGAGAATGCCTCTGGATGGACATCCCCGAGAACCAAACCGGATCTCTACCAACACAAGGCCGGGTTACTCCTAACTGAGTAACAACTGACCGAATATGCCATCCCCCGGTCCTTTGGGACCTTTATCAACCGAGCGCTCGTAATCAATTCACACAATCATAAAGTGTTTTCAACATGAGTAAGTATCTGGGCTCCATACCATGATACCACCCTTTTCCAGAAGGAAATGGACACATCCTAAAGGGCGCTACCCCTCATAACCTTGCTGCATCTTTCCTGTTTTGACCATTTCCGGGATGTGAGGCTCGACGAATTCACGTCCACAAAAACATACTTTATACAAAAGCCATGCTTTGGGTCAACAAATGATCAACACAATGATCACTAAGATAGACGATCAAATAAATGATCCTATCAAAAATAATCAACACAATGATCATTTCAGCATCACTCAGCATGTCACATTACCAAACTGGGAATATATCGCTGATAACTTCAACTATATAACCTTTGAGCACATACGTCTCAAAGAAGGGTGTTAAGCAAAGAATAAATTCTCCGCCACCAACAGAAATATATTTGAAAGAAATCGGCTTTATATCTCAAATTGTAATGTCAGGCATACAATCCATACAAGTCTGTTCCGGGATCGAACAGAACCGAAGGCACTTACAAAGAAGTCCTTGCAATCCGGATATTCACAATCCTGATCGGATTCACCATCACATATGGAGAACTCAATACCGTAGCTACTCGGTGCAGAGTCAATCGATAGTTCATCCTATCACTCTCGCAAATACCGGTCTTCAACACCGATCTTCAAATGCGATTCACAACGACGTATCACATATTCGGAGTGGGTTATACGACCCCATGGTCCTTTCCCGGTTAACCCGAATAGTGAGCGCTTATTCAAAAATAAGTGTGCATTCAAATTCAATCAATTCACATCAAATACCCATTCAAAGGGAAATATTGATAGTCGGTTATTGAACTATCAATTGATATGCATACATCACCAGATTCCAAATAATTTTCCAAATTATTTATTTTCCAAAATATCTTTACAAGATATATAATTTCAACACTTTAAAAATAAATCAATATTTATTTTTAACAAGTTTCACTTTCACATATAAATTCCATAATGAATTTATATTTCAAGATATCCATGCATATGCGATTTCAATAATTCATTTCAATTTATCTTCAGAAAAAGATAAATTCTAATTATTCACTTCATATTGGAAAACATTTCCATACTTATTTATTCATAAGTAATTCACAAATTCCTTTTATTTTCAACACTTAGAAAATATTCAATATACTTAAATCGAATTAAGTATATAATTCATTCTTTAAGGAAATCATTCTCTTAAACATATTTATTTGGGCCAAAACGAATGTTACGTAAAACATCGTTACGACAACCCAAAATCACTAGTATAGGGATTCGAAATTAAAATAGATATATAAATCCCAATACTATACAAAACATTTCCTTTCGGAAATCATTTACTATAACAACAGTGTTATAGTCCACATTTCCTTTTATTTCTCGAAAACGTCTATTTCAACAATAAATGTTGAAATCTATGGTTTCGAATCTCAACACATTTTAAACCATCGTTAGATCGTTTTAATTCTATTTAAAACATCATATCTAAAACAATTTCTTTAACGTATTATTCACTATTCAAAAACGTGAATATACTACCTTAACAAATTTCATCATTTCTATTCACTTTAACTTAAAGGATTATTCACTGTTCAAAATGTGAATATAACTCTATCTCTAAGTTATAACAATTAACTTATCAAAATAAGTCATTTGCGGATTTATAAAACAACGTTTATAAATTCCGTTTCTATTTATTTATAAAAACTTCCTTTTTATAAATTCCTTTATTAACCTATTCCAGTTTATAACTCAATTATAAACTACAAGTTCATATTATAAGTTAATTACTTATAAAACGATTATTTTACAAAATCGTTCATTTAACTTCCCAAATTATTAATCTTAACTTATAAGATTGTTTATTTATCCAAAATTCATTCTTTCGATAACTTTATAAATTTTATAAACCTATTGCTTATAAAATTTCATTTATAACTTCACAGTTTATAATTTCATAAATTTCATTCATTTAGGAAATTCATTTTCACTACATTCAAACACTTATAAAAACTCGTTTTATAATGTCCATAATTCAATTTATAAATATCCATTTATAAATCTCTTAATATAAATTAATTTATATTATTCTTTTAAACGTCTTTAAATTCCTTTAAAATTTCACCGTTCTCTTGATTTATAAAATAATCAAATTTTATAAATCTTATATTCAAACTTTTAATAATAAACTCAAAAATCCAGTTTAAACTATTTTATAAAATCATTGGTTCATATTTCTCAAAAACCAGCTTTTAACTATATTTCACAAAAACCATAATTTTATAACTTTAAAAATTATAACGTTTATTTATTTATAATGGATCAATTCCAAAAATATAGTATATTTTCAAAAATCACTTTAAAACCATTTTAAAATCCCAAAATCTGGGTCCAATGATGCTACACACCAAATAGTCAATCACGACTACAACGATATCATATATCAATATGAAAATCCATCAAATATCAAAATATCTGAAATTAAATAAAAACTGTTGAGGAATCCAGTTGGATCCCTCCAACCTGTTTTCCTGCATCCAAAAACATTAGCACAATACCAATTTCGCTCCAGTACGAAATTATCGCGGTATATGTTCTTAATAAATATTATCCGCTTAATAACGGCGTAATAGGGTCTCATCCGCTAAACAAAAATGCGGAAAATCAACAACTGCAATATATACATATGCCAATATATATATATTGATATTATATATAATACCAATTTCACTGTTTATGAAATATTCGCGGTATATGTTTATAATAAATAACATCCGCTTACTAACGGCGCATAATGTCTATTTTAACAATCAATACATAACAATCATCATTCAAACATGCATTCAAATATTTTAAATCTAACTATTTAAAATAAAATCGAAACCTATTCGATTGAGTGAGAAGTTCTCACCTTGGTTTCAATTTCGTTTTAGCTTTTATTTCGAATAAAATTAAACGCGCGTTTAATTTTACCCGAAATTCTCACTAACTCCAAACGACTCCAAACCAACTCCATCGCGTAGTGCTCGTCCATACGATTCCAACGCAACTGAGTTTGCATTTTTTCGACCTCGTATGAAAAAGTTATGTATTTTACAAGATTGCTCGATTTATATATATCCAATTTCAACATTAACTTTAAAATTTATAACCTCCATCACACCAGAGCCATTCGATTTGCTCCCATCAGATCCTGGCCGTCCCTTACCATCTTCTTCCCCACGCTCTATCTCCAGGAAAACACGTTGAGGCCGAACCCAAATTCCTAAACTAGGGTTACAAATTCCAACACCAATACTCGACGATAATTCGATCAGCTCGTGCCATTGCGAAGGCCTCCTCGAACACCACCCATGCCCTGAACACCTTCAAGCTCGGCCACCTATAGATGAGTGCGCACGGTGGTTGCACGGCCCACGCACGCGGCCTGTAGCTCCCTCCACACGACTCCATATTCGATCACCACCGTTCACATTATAGCTCTCTTCATGATCTTCGTTTTGTTAGTTGAAAGAATTTGCAATCGATGCACGGATTTGGAGTAATTGGAGGTGGAACGTCTTGCGTTTCTGGCCATTGATACCTAGGGTGGCGGCCACGAACGTTTAGGGTTTTAATTTCTTTTTTTTTTAATTTTAGATTTAAGGTGATATTTATAGGAAAATCAAGCGTAAACACTATTCATCCCGGGAATTCCGAACTCCGATTTAGGCGCCGTAACCAGCGTACCTAGGGTTTATCCCGCGTTCCGGACACAATGGAACAGGTTTCGGAAGCTAATTCGGAAGTATGTGCGAGTTATGGCTACAAACGCTCAATTTAAATTAAACCGATTTAAATCGATTTCTAGGCGTTTTAATTTGTACCGGACAAACGGTAAATCCAATTGACACGAAATTTGAAACCTTACAATAATATCACATTACGGATCCGATGAAACTGGTTTCGTCGAAATCCGAGACTTTTTGAAAAATGGCTATTTTGACTCGCCAAATTTAAATTAAAAATAAATCGATGCGTTTCGAGCTGCCACGATCAAACGATAACTCCGATTGACACGAAAATTGAAATCCAGTAATAACTAACTATTACGGATCCAATGAAACTGGTTTCGTTCAATTCTGAGACTGTTCAAAAATTGACTATTTTTACTAGTCGATTTTAAATATTAAAATATTCAATTTTCACAAATTAACTTTAAATTCGATTTTAAAAGTTCTAAAATATCATTCTAACTCCAACATGATAAAATAAAATTTTACAAATCATTTTCAATCATATTTAACTATATTTTCAATTATTTCCATAATTTAACGTATTAAATTATCGATTTAATAATCCAATTAAATCCAATAAATCGAAATAAAATTTATTCGACTTATAAATTCACTTATTAATATCTAAAATTAATTAAATATTCAAATTTTAATTAATAAAATTCTGGGTCGTTGCATAAACCCTTCAATCTTATAATAAGAAATCAAAAGCTAGTGAGATCACACCCTCTTCTCGGCCACACTCTACATGCACACTAAGAGAGTGGTACAGTAGGGTACACCATCAAACTTGGATGGGTTTACCCGGTTACAGTATCTAGTCCAAACACTATAATCTGATCGTACCGACACTAGCCCATCTCATATGAGAGAGTATACCTTTAAACCTCATTAATCGTAATACATTCGAACACTTACATATCAACCGTTCCAAAATTATGGATCAGTGAACCACATATATTTTGTTGTAGTTTCCTACTTCAAGAAGTAGACTAGAGAGTACAAACCAAGATGATAACTACTTGACAGCACAACGACCTCGAGCACTACACAAGGTTATAAACCAATGTAAGTGCATGACTTTTTCGAAGTCCCACAACATATGCTTGTCTACAAATAGCAAACACCCCTTTGACATATGCTTGTCAACAAATCGAAAACACCCCTTCGACCACCCCATCCACTTTGACCAAAGGTTATTTGTTCATGAAACTCAACCTACACCATCATCATTAGATGCCACTAAGTTACCAAATGAAGGCTCGCTACTTATAATCGTTGCAACAACCGATCGAACCCTTAGTGCCACATCAATGTCAGCCATATCAGCATAATTTCTCTATAGATACTCATTTCCTTCAAAGAGGAAGGGAGTAAATTTTAACAACTCAAAAGTACTTCAAAACAAGTAACAACCATTGTATTTCTCATTATAGTTAAGCAGTAATTTTAAAAAGCTCCACAGTGGATGTAAATCCTATACGGATCGAACCACTTCAAATCTCATGTCTCTTATTATTTATTTAAATTTCTATCACTACTCAGATTATAAACAAATCTTTAAGTGCATTTCAAAGTCCAAGATGTATAAAATATCGTAATTTAATGATTGACGAAAATATCACCAATACTTACCGTGTTGTTTTTCTTTAAAATCATGTATTCTTTTTCTTAAAAAGGAAGGGTTTACTATGGAGATAATTGTGTTAATAAATTTTTATACGAGGATGAACCCAACAAATCATTTTTTTGATTATATTACAAACAAGGAGAACTAGGTCATTTAATGCTAAACCAATTAAACTAACCAAGCACGTTGGTAATAATAGATTTTGGTTTTAGAAACTTTTGGTTTGGTTTCATTTGTTTTGGTTTTATTGAATTTATTCTAGTTTAGTTTTCTAGGGTAATCCAAATCGATCCAATCATTTGGTCATCGCTAGATTGTTCCTAGATTACTAATAGTGCATAATACTTCGATTAGACAAAAAAGAAAAGACTTATGTTTTTTCGCATTTTTTTGACTCGCAAGAAATTGCCAAGTTGAGAGGTGTTGGTTGATTTTTTTACTTGTTTTTTCTTAAATTAAGGTGGAATTATATGTCGAAATGGAATTGGCCTATTATTTAAGGGTATTGCTACTAAAACTCCAAACGGATACGAGAGGGTCATTATTTTACATATTTTTATTATTATAAAGGTTACTAATAAAAGTAGCCTCCTCATAAATCGAATTTTAGATTAACAAAATGCCCCTTCTCATTTTTAACCCTAATTCATTTTAATCTCATTAATCTTCTTGTTTAATCTTTAATCCAACTAATAAGAAATGAAGAAATCAAACTCTCATGTAGAGGAAAATCCAAACCAAAATGAAACAAAGTTAATTCTTACTTAAGAAACCATTCTTAGCAAAGGTTTTATTCAACTAAACAATCAGGTGCTTTTTCTCAAAAAAAATTAAGGTTTTGTAGAGTTAAACATGTTTGTTGAACAAGAAACGGGAGGGAAAATCAATTTTCATATTGATGCACAAAGTGGGTATGCCAAATTAATTAATAAAGAAAACTGTTGTATTTAATATTCATATTCAACGGTCCCTTTTCGGTTTGCAGTTATTTTTTTGGCACAATCATTTCGATTTTTTGGTTTTGTTTCGTTGGGCCCTTATAAAACTTAATTTTTTTTAATAGTTAATATTTAGTTTTAAATTCAATTTTCCCTTATATACGGAGAATGAATATAAGGAAGAAATAATTGAAGGGGAGAATTGCAAAGAATTCGAAGAAAATGATGTCAATGATGATCAAAATCAGAATGTGGAAGTCAGCATGTCGACTTCGAACCAACCTAATTTAACTTCTTATTTCACTATCAATATGGTATGATCAATTCTTTCAGTTTTATCTAAATAGTGGAGTTGTTGTGATTATGTTGTCGATATATGTTACACGTTTTTGAGTTGAAGAAAAATGTTTGATGTTGGTGCATGGAGCGTGGAATCATCATAAATTCTATTGCTGTGACAAAAAGAAAAAGAATGTGAAATTTACAAGTTAATGGAAAAGGATCGTAGATGGTTCTTATACTGGAAGAAGCGGCGAGTATATTGATCATAGGGCAAAAAATTATGTTCTAAAAAACCCAAAAAAAAGTGTGAAGAACGGGAAGTAGAAAATATGGTTGTCCATTTGAGTTAAGTGCACGTTGTCAAAATGATGGGACATGGATAATGAATGTAAAAAATGGATACGACAATCACATGCCTCCTAATGTACTAACCGAACATTCGCACGTGGTGAAGTTGAAAGGTCATGAAACCAAGACCGTTGAAACAATGACTAGTAATGGAGCTAGACCTCGTAATATTTTAAACGCTATTAAAATTGACAACTCGAAGAACCAAACAACCATAAGATTTGTTAACAATGAAAAAGAAAACTTAAATTACAAAATACTAAAGGTATATCGATCATGCAGCAGTTTATCAAATTGGCATGTGGTCATCATTATTCCGTGGAACACATACTTGATGGTACCACCAATTAAGTTTCAAATTTGTACTTCAGTCATCCTAGATGTGTTGTTCTTGCACAGTGTTTTCATCAAATATTGTTCTTGTATTGCACCTTTAAAACAAATCTTTATAGGTTACCATGTTTCCATATGGTGTCGCAAACATCTATAGGGGCATCCTTTATCATTGTTATTGCTTTTATAAGCCGTGAGACTACAGAATTATATATAGGCTCTTGAATATATAAGAAAATTACATGGAGATAAAGAAATTCCAGGTGTCATTATAAGGGATGCCGAAATTGCTCTTATAAATGCAATAGCAAGTGTATTTCTAACATCCTATCATATTCTATATGCATGACATATTTCTAAGAATGTTCAAGCCAAATTTTATTAAAAAGAAATGAGTGTTAATTGACGATAAAGAGATAATGTCGGAGGACGAGGAAGGGAAAAGCAGTATGAACTTTTTTGGGATGGTTGGGTTAACGTAATCAATTTTTTGTCAGAAGAAGAGTACCATTAGAACTTAAACTTGTTTCATGATGTATAGCTTGTGAAACAAAGAAAATGCGGTAACGTTCGTCATGAAAAATTGGTTGAGCAAATATAAGGAGATGTTCGTTTTGCCCTGGACCAATAAAATAAAACACTATGATAATGCGTCAACTAGCATAGTTGAAAGTGCAGATCACCGTTTGAAAATGTATTTTGATTCAATTGCAGGTAGCGTTGTACAATGTTGGATGAATGCACATCTTTGTGCAGAGAATGAATTAGTTGGAATGGAACATGCTTTTGAGATGAGGACTTATAGGACAATGCATCGATTCAGAATGAACCTATGTTTCAAGAAATTTTGGAATTCGTATCTCACAAAGCTTTAGATTTACTATTAAATGAGTCAAGTAGCATTTGACGTCAGATTGAGTATCGAGACTTGTGGTTGTGTTTTATGGCAAGTAAATTGATTACCAAATGCTCATATGCTTGTAAACTTTATACATTCATACGGTTTCATTCCTCTTAGTGTAATAGACTTCTTTTGGAAACAATTATCATGCAATCCTCCTACATTTCATTGATCAACTATTGGTTTCCTTGACTTGCCGGAAATCCAAGCTTTGAAAAGTAGGTATGATGAAGCTCCTTATAACGTGATAGTTGTTATGCAAAGTGATTTGAAAGTAATAGCGTTCCCTCAAACAACCAATATTTTAAAACCTCCATGGTAACTGTTAAAAAAGGTAGACCGTCAAAAAAAGATAAGTCAACTAAAAGAGACCCTTCTTAGTTTTAACATGTTGAAGCATCATTGTTTTATGACTCAAATCATACACTAACTCATCTGTATGGTACGAGATGTACAAAGAATAGGGTATGCAAGAACAATGATGTCGTTGAGTGTTATTTATTGTAAATGACCAATTGTATGAGGCCTTACATAATTGGTTTATGTGACATGCCTAGTGATGGTAGTTATGGGCCATGTAGACAACTCACATTCTGTTGGTGTCAAACTCCATCTGGAATCTCCCTTTCCTCTTATTCCTCAACTCACGTATTTTCAACAATTTTACAACATTAACGCAGCGGATTAGGTCAAACCGTGGAAAGAATGAATTAGTACTTAACATTTATGGAGAACTATGAAGACGAAGGAAATGTAATTAAAGTAGAATAGTTTACTTTTCCTTTATTTTGATTGTATGAAAATGGTGGATGCATGTAAATTAGTTTACTTTTGATTGTGCGGAAAAGTTGGATATGTGTAATTTGGCCTTTCTATGTGATCTTTATCAAATTGATTTACTTGAATTTTACTATTATTCAAAGTGCTAGTGTGTATTGTATAAGGTTTGAATGATGTGAACTTCATCCAAGTGCTAATGTATATTGTATAATATTCGAAGGTGGTGTCACAAAATTTACAAGGAGTGTCGATTGGGGCCATCATTCTCCAAAACCTTAAGCTATATTCGATAAGGTTCCACCGACTGTAGATAATAATTTTGACATGGGAACGTCGTTCTTGAAACTTTTGTCCATTGTCGATAGGGTAATGCCGACTGTACAATCCAAATTTGATAAAGGCACGCCGTTCCCGAAACTTTTAGCCATATTCGATGGGTCCCCGCCTAATGTAAATAACAAGTTCGATATGGGCATGTCGTTCCTTAAACTTTGGCTAATAAATGCCATAGGGTTGCTAAATTAAATTTACCTTTTCGGCAATCCCTCATCGTCATTGCTAGTATATTTTGGTTAACCTCCTCATTTATATCATTATGGTGAGATGTGTCGAAGATTTTATAATAAAACGGTATTCCACTACCAAGTCCGATACTAGAAAATGCCCTCCCACACCAAACTACACGTACATGCCATAGTTCATCAGCAAGCTAACATATCACGCCAAAATTCTAAAAAGCGTGCATATAGAATTTATCAAAAACATATAAGTCATTTCAATATCATAACCAAAGTTTTCATTAACAACATAGTCGCATACAAGCCATGATTCATACATAGTTCATCAACAACGTACGTAACCAAACTTTTCATCCATCAAACACGTACATAATTCTTCAACAACGTAACATACAAGCAAAAATGAATCTTTACCAGATAACAACCCAAAATGAGTAACTGTCGACTAACTACTTGTTCTTGCTTTTGCATTTCTTCCCATGTTTTTCCACTCCTGTACCTTGTTTTTTCTTGCTTTTCTTCATCTTTGACCCTTCAACTTGTTCTTCTAGACGAAAATGTCCTCCATTGATCTCAAGCGGTTCATCTTCCTTGATACATTCAACTCTTTCTAACACTTGGGGCATTGAACCACTAGGTGTGAAATATCTTATAAATTCCGCAATATGGCGAAGTCTGCGTTTCTACAATCATAAATTATTGCATTAATTGTAAACATATATATAAATTGTTAAATCCTTGAGGTTTGTATATGAACTTACAATTCGTACAACAAGCGAATTTTGTTTGCTTATTGCATAGGCTCAGTGAATCATGCTTGTGGGTTAGCTACAAACGGATGTAACACAGACATATATCACTCCATATACATTGAATCACAAACCCAAGGGGTTACTATGCGGTTAGATGTCAAACTCTCATTAAGAAGATGATTTCGCTGCTCCCTCCCGCTAAAATCTTCTAAATTAGCGTAGGACACCTTGTATGACTTTACCGAAGATTTCATTCTTTTTAGGTCTCTATAGTGAAGGTAGTAGCCGGTATAGGTTGAATAAATACGAATTGACGAAGAAATCTTTTTCAGATGTAACTCTACAATTTTAAAACAAGCAACAGTACCATTGTAAAATGGATATCGCTGAAATGGATTAATCTCTAGCATCCTTTAGACAATCCCAAACAACACCAGTGGCTCGAAGGTCATTAATCTTCTCCCTAAGCGTGACCAAATCGAATGCTAAATTGTTACTTGGCTCCACTGCAAAAATAAAAAGCGGATCATGGCTCATCAAGCATTGCACGAGTACTAAGATTATGACGTCTCAAAATGGGGTAGTGCTCATATATCTAAACCTATGCAACAACCATCAATACTAAATAGATGCGAAAAAACATAACTTTCATTTTCATTTTACTCGTACCTGAAGTAGAGTCATAAAGCCAAGGATTTGACGTATGTCTTTTCTTGTACCTTGAACCAAATTGTATAACAATCAACTTAATAACGCAGCCCCTCAGGAATAAGTGTGCACTTGCCTTAACACTCGTAGACATTGCAAAAAATGCACCGAAACTTCGTTTCCTGATTTAGCACCATAAACTAACCCGCCAATAGTATACAATAGGTAGCAATCGCACATTGTCTTTTTTATCTGCACTCTCTTCCTCTTGAAAACCAGAAATGTTGTTATTAACCGCTTCAAACGTACTTTTTTCTCCCCACCCAATAGTTCTCAGTCGTTTTTTCATGGACGTCAAGATACTTTTTTATCGGATGTCCCCGAAGGGACGGACGCCAAGATGCTTATCTAACAAGTCATATACATCTTCATCACTTATTCCCCCAGACCCTCCAAGTAGTCTAGTAACCGCCTTTCCATCCACAAGAAGATTAGTGGCGTGAAATACTTCATCAATGGTAATTCTCATTTCACCGAACGGAAGATGAAATGTATTAGTCTCCAGGTAGAATCTTTCTATAAAAGCATTGATCAAAATTTTGCCAACTTTATTATGAGCATATTTTGTTATATGTTCAAATCCAGATTAGGCTACTGCAGGCTTAGCAACGTCACATTCATTGCTTAAATCTCAGGGTTTATGAGTTCCGACATGACTGAGAAGCTTGATAAGTCTAGCTTTAACCTATGATGCCTATGTAAAACAAAATGATATTCGATACATACATTCATAATAACTAGTAATCTACTTGCTAAGCCATTTAATAAAAAAAATTACCAAAAAATTCCAAAGGATACTAGCAATATGATCATTGTAAGCAAAGAGCAAGAAGGGTTAAGCTACGGTTTCGGTAGCCTAACGTAAAGATTTTGTCATTACCTTCTTGTCTTTATTCTTCAATTTCTGTCCCAGTGTCCTCTTAATTTTCTTGCTCTTGTCCATTTCCAATTTCCTCCTCTTTGATTAGACCCCACATATCTTCCTTCGCAGCATGCTCTAGTCGACTATCTTTCTCCTCACTGCTACCACTATCTTTGTTATTGCCACCATCATTTAGACTTTCCTTCTGTATAAATTTCTTCAATCTTTCCAAAGCTAGTTTTTAGCGATTTAATGTCGTTGGTGGTATACGAGTGGTTGAAGATGTATATATTACATTTTTACTACAACAAACAAATATATCCAGTCATTGACTAGGTAGATTGGACTAAACTGCTACACAAGAAGTACAACGGGGTTGGAACACGACTTGATTTATTTTCGGCAGAGCGCTACTGAACAAAAAAGACATATTCGGCACCCACTCGCGGTAAAAAAAAAAAAAGTCATAACCTTTTGCTGATTAAAAATCAAAAATTCGTTAGGCTTCTGCCAAAGAAAACTAACCCAAAAAAAAGCATCGTTGAATATCATTTTCGAGGTATCAATTTAGGGTTTTAGAATTTTGGCTGCTGACGATGTCGCGAACCCTACATTTTGAAACGAAAGAGGAAAAATGAGAAAAGACTTACCTTGTCATAAGCTTCTCAACGATTTTTGGATCCGACGGTGATGAAGGAGAAGAGTTCATAGTTCTCACCATTTTTTCGTATAAAAATGGGAGAGGAGAAAATGTTTACCATTCACTTGCTGTTGTAAGACTTTGAACATTTTAATTGGGGCAAAATTGGCAAAGATCTTAAGAATGTAACTTGTGTCAATTTTATAAAAAATGAAGGGTCGTTCATATCCATTTTTGGAGTCCCTGCAAATCCCCTTGCTTAAACAGTCCAGTTAAAATACGCGGCCCAGTTCGTTTTAGTTCACATTTTATTCACGTTGACAAAACTTTTAGAATAACACCTTCTGTATTCCCCAAATCTAAAATAACAAAACCCTAAATTTAAAATCCAAATCAATGGCGCCGGCCGAACCCATTGAATCAATTGACCATTACACTAATCTTGGCTTGCCTTCCGGGTCGGAATCCCTTAACTTAACCTCAGAAGATATAAAAAATGCCTACCGGACCCAATCCCGACTCCGTCACCCCGACAAGCGTCCCGACGATCCCAACGCCACTGCGGACTTCCAACTCCTGAAGTCATCCTTCGATGTTTTGATGGACGAATCGAAGCGTAGCGTGTACGACGCAAAAATAAGGGCGGGGATCGAGAAGCGAAAAAGGGATGAGCTCTATGGAATAAAAAGGAGGAAACTTGCGAGTGATTTGGAAGAGAGGGAGAGGATGGCGGAGAGGGGGGAAGGGGGCGTTGGGGAGGAGGCAAGGAGGAGGAGGAATGAGAAAGCTGTTGCGGCAGCGATGAAGAAGGAGTTAGAGGAGTTTCAGGCGAAGAGGGTTCAAAAGGCTGCTTTTGATTATGGGCAGGTTAGATTTCGCCCTTCATTTTTGTTTAGTAAATCAGTTGAAATAGGAATAAAAATAATTAAGCAGGAGGAAATTAGATGTCGTTATATATGTTATGTTCAAATGAGCATTTCTCAGCTTGATGGTTTGACTGTGTTCACATTGGACAAATGATAGGTGTATATAAGATCAGATGACCTGATGTTATTATGTGAAAATATATTATGATAAAGATTAAAGATGAATGTGATGCTAGAATATTTATTCTAAGGCAATCATACAACTCCATTAAACAGTAAACTTAATATATCATTGGACTTTTAGCCACTGATTCGGGTTTAAATTTGTAATACAAGATTATATATAAGCAGCATAAAGAAAATGATATTAGACATAAACAAGTTATTGACATTTTTTTTCACTTGAACATTGTCTAAGAAACCTTTTACTTCAAATCTTAAGGTGTGTGCTATTATAGGACGACTGCATGATGGCATACATACATACATTTTAACAAAACTCTACCTGTCTTTTAGCAATGAAAATAAAAATAATTTATGATCAATAATTAATATTTTTGTGGCATTATTGGTTGTTGACTCTGGTTATATGTTTCTACTTCCTACTCCATTGCATATCACTTCGATATAGTTCTGAACTGGTTATGTATAGAAAAGGAAGGCTGCCATCAAACTGTAGATAGAATGCGAGGATAACCCCTTATGACCTGTGACGCACTTTGAATAACGTTTGATAAGGTATTATTATCAGTTATCCTTTTGCTTCCTCCCTCCCACTCATAGCTTCACAACTATCAATCCCCCTTTTTACCCATAAACTAACAAATATAATTTTATATACGATTTCATGATAAAATATATCCTACCGCAAGTGATTTTACATTGGAAATAAAAATCTTTCGTATGATTTATAAAGTGTGACTTTTCAGTTAAAATAAATTGGGCTCCATGTATATTTGTATTTTTATCGGTACAAATTCCTTATTATTCTTTGTGTTTAACCTATAACTTTAAATGTATTTTAGTTAATTTACATATCAGCCTTTGTATTTCTTTGTTCATTATGTTCAAAAATAAATATTTTGTTTTTTTATTGTATGCGAACTTAAGTTTTCAATATGATTAGCAGTTTGTTCTCATTTTCGAATTATGCATTAAGTAACGCTGGTTTGATTTAAACGTCGAAAAGTATGGTAAGTACTTGCATGTATATTGATCGAACTCTAACAAATGGTGAAAAAATATACGAAGTATTGGGCTGAAATACTTTCCTCACTTGATGATGCCTAATAGTGCAACTGTGCCAAATTCGTACGTTTTGGTGCTTATACCAAAATGCTTAGAGATATAATTCGATAGCAATATAAGACGCACTTATAAGGCTTCAGCAAGCTTTAAAAAACAGTAATTGTAGCCCAAGTAAACTGGAGAAAAAACAGATTGTGATACTGTAGCTTTTCAAACTGAAGTAATTTGTTTATCTTTTGTAGTTATATTTATCTTTTAACTATAAAGAATCTTAGCTAGCACATTTTACAGAGAATTTTCATGCTGCTAGTCTGCTAGTAACTGAGAGAGATTAATAATAAATTTTGAAGTGATTGGTTTAATTTTACAATTCAGGCATCTAGACAGGGGAATAGAGAAGAACCAGGAGCAAGTTTGGACAAAGAAAGAGTACTAAAAGTATCATGGAAGAAAGAAGCAGGAGATTATACATCTGCAAGGCTTCGTGAAATATTTGAGCAATACGGCAAAATAGAGGATGTAGTTATAAGATCAAAGAAGAACAGAGGTTCTGCTCTCATCGTTATGTCCTCCAAAAACGCTGTTGTTGCAGCTGCCTGTGCAATGAGTGGAGGAGGCCTTTCAAACCCGCTTGTTGTTTCTTCTCTTCAGCCGCCCGCTGCTTCTAATGTATCTAGCAATTTCTCGACAGATCATGAAGAAACTATTGATCCAAAAGTAGTTAATTTTGAGGACTATGAGGCTTCCATTATGAGAAAGCTTCAAGAGGCTAGTGAAAAGAGAAAACAAACACAATAGAGTTGGGAAAGAACTTAATATTCTTTCATCTTCGGGTGGAGGAGCCTCGGGTGTCACTATTTAACTGAACTAACCTCATGCCAAGCAATCCCTTTTTTGTTTTAAATATTGCTTCACCGAGGTTTGGTACAAAGAGAGAGAACAAACTGAATGTAACAAATTTGGTAAAGGTATAAAGTTGATAAGTGCCCGTATGATGACACTTCCCTGCATGGCATGTGGTCAATGAATGTATATCAATCATTCGTGAGTTATGACTCTCTTTATTCATGCAAATTTATTTATAGTAAATAAATAAATGTATTTGGTACGCATCACTATGATTTTGTTTCAAGTGCTTAATATATGAGACGTCAAGACTATTTTTGCTTTTTTTGTTTGTGATAAATTTTATTTTTCTATGTATGTTCCTTAAATGATAAACAAGAACAAATTTGTTCATGTAAGAACGCTCGCTGCTTGTATGTGTCATGTAGCGTAAATACTCAATGGTAATGGTTAGACGTGTGTAATAAATGATATGCACAAAAGGATTTCGGGTTCATGATCTAGCTAGTATTCTTAAAGTTGGGTAAATTAAGCAACTCGTCATTTAATGAATCTCAATTTTGGTGGATTTTTTTTAGTAGTTTGATTTAGCAGTCTCGGTATAGAGAGTTTCAGCAAAGGGTGTGGGACTAGTGACTAAAAGAAATTTTGTTGGGTTTTCAGTTTTCGGTTTCCACTTTCGTAACAACCGATCAAGCAATTTTGAAACTTTATGGAAAAACAACTAGAAAATGGTTTTAACATGTAAACTAAAAATGATTTTTTTTTTCCACTTGTTTCGACCATTAAAGAAATATTAAAAGACATGGCAAATAAAATACCTTATGAACTACAAACTGAAAATACAAAATAAAATACCGTTTAAAATTATTATTTTTTTCTGTTCTTATTGGACATTTTAAATGCTGATTATAATATGCATCTTTGTTCCGTATTATAAATCCCGATTAAGGAAGTAACTTATAGTTTTTTTGCATTAGTTACAGTTAATTTTGTTAGTACTTTTGCACCAACAGACCTTGTTTTGAGGTGAATTGGCAAACAACTTTAGCTATATAAATTAAACAGCGTGTTGGTGGGTGAAGAGGGTACATTGTCCCAGATTGCAAAGCAATGTACCAGAAGTAGAATGAATTGTTTATACTTTGCTCGATTTTCTAAAAAACGTTCAAATAGTCTTCTACACAAAATTGCACCAGTAGAAGTTCTTAAGCCGCTAACAGATGCAGTATAATGGATTTAACAAATGAAAATTTGAAACCGTCCCTTGTTTTTAAGCTTGACAAACAAAAAATATTCCTAAAAAATACCTTTTAAATTACAGGAAAGTATTGTCAAGGACAAAATTTCACAGCTTTTTATCACAACTTTCTGTAGGTATCGGTTTTTAGTTATTGATAGCAGTTTTTAGGTATCAGTTTGTAGTTACCGGTAGCATTTTTAGGTATCAGTTTTTAGCTCGGTAGCAGTTTTGTTGTCTTTATGAATAATTTTAAAAAATGTTTGTCCTTATGAATAATTTTTAGAAGAATGTTTGTCCTTGTGGTAAAAATATTGAGGTCGTGTCCGTGAGGCAAAAAATATATTAAATTTGATATTAATCTCGTACTTTAATGACCACAACTAATTTTAATTTTTTATGAAATTTTGTACATGTTTGTTACTTTTATGTGTTTTTAATGTAAATATTTGCACTTTAAAGCATAAAAATTCAATTTTTTTGAAAGTACGCAAATATTTGCAGTTTAAACGATAAATGTCTATAGTTTTTTAAAGTAAAATACTTACGTTTTGACTGAAACTAAAAATGGATGTGTTATTTAAAATGTGTGTTTTACACAATTCTCATTTAAGAACGCGCTCAACCCGATCAGAATATGCTCTAACTAAGGACCGATGAAGGTAGGGTTGAAGCAAGCAGCGTAGAACGGAAAAGTTTGTTGAAAAAAAGCATGTGTTGATGATACGGCCATAGTATATTTGTAAGATCCCACTTACATAGGATCCCGCCTGAGCTGATTGATTCAATCAGTTTCTCACGCAGCCAAAGGATGTATACTTCAAGGCAACTCTAGAGGTTTGTGCAAACTTGTGAGGCTTGTTTTCCTGCTTGCTAAAATATTATCAGTTTGTACAAAATGGTGAGGTTTCTTTTCGATATTAACCACCGTGTCATCTAGAGTAATTACAGAATTTACCATTATTTGACTCTATCTCTTGTGCGGATTGGGTTGTTGGATTCATTTACTTTTTAATGCCTGTCTTCTGTACGTCTATCAATATCTTATACCTATACTAGAATCTGAGAGAGAGAGAGAAAAAAAAAAAATCCTAGTTGCTGCCACAATAACATGCTATCCTTCTTCAATCATAATCTGATAAGTATCACCATTACACGATGAAATCAGTTAACGGTCCTTTTCATTCTGCAGTTTGATGCGTTGAAGCATGGATATATACTTTTGTTTTACAAGTCAACTAGTGTATAACTCGTGCGTTGCATACGGTAACGATGTTAAAAAGTAATATTTAAATTTTAATTATTATTAAAAATTGAATTTTTTTAAGCACTATATGATAAACTTGTTGAAATAAAAAAAATTATAATTTAAAATGACATACAACACTTAGATGTAAGGTAAAAGATCGCCAATATACATAGTTATTATTATATATGTAAATAGTTGATGCTATGTGATGCAAGTATTTTTTATATAAATGGATGAAAAAAATTGAATTTTCCATTTCTATTAATATGAATATTATATGTATAATTTTAACGATTTACAATGGAATAATGAATATTATGTAACTGAATATATTTAAATATTTTAAATCGGTGATCAACTTAACTAATTAGATATACGGAGCTGAATGTTAGGAAGGAGAGAAAAAATGAGAAGAAATTTGTATGTAGTTGTAGTTGAGAAAATATCTTACGATCTACTTATCTGAAATGAACTTTTATTCATTATCTGAGATTTCAATTAGTAAACCTTTTTTTAACTTAGCAATTAATCATAAATTTCACGTTATTGTAGGAGTGTCATGTTTACAACTTCAATATTTGCAATAATACAAAAATGTTGCGTTAATTTGAGTTGTGAGTTCGGTAACTTTTAATATCATGTTGAAAATGAGAATGTCGACATGACCTAATTTGTATTAGAGTAATCCGTGCATCCACGTCCCAATGTTGTAAATTATAAATTTATCCTTTAAAAGTTGTCAAAAATGAATTTTTGTAATAAAAATGTATGATATTATTTTGAGATAAATGAATTATAAATTAAAAATATATTATTGTTTATGATTACATTTATGTTTACATTTCATGTTATGCGATCCATATATCTTTATATATGAATAAAAACAACAATTTTATCATCTTCGCGCGCACGCTTTTGTGTTGTTTGCATACTTAAATCGATATATATTTTAAGATTTATTAGATGAATTATTAAATATTAGTAAATTGAATTTATTTGAATGATTTAAAATAAAGATTGCATAATTGGTTAAATACATGTATATGAGTAAAAAAATATTGGAAAAGAATTGTGAAGGGTTTGTAAGTAACCATGAGAATTTAAAATATAGATGTTTAAAGTTAAAATTATAATTTTTCAGTGCAATACATGATAACTTCATTGAGATAAACAAATTATAAAATTAATTTGTTATTGTTGTTGATGTATATAATTTATGCTATGTGATTTATATTTCTTTATATGCAATTGAAAATTTTGTTTTACCAGTTTATTGATGCTACTATGGTATACTGTTGAAATTTTCATATTTTAGAATCTACATGATTTATCGAATGTTAGATAACTGAGTTTATCAAATGGTTTAAATTTTTAATTACATAATTAGTTTAATTGTATGGACTTAAATGTAAAATATTAGAAGAGAATTAAAAAAGCATTTGTGAATAATCTTCGAAAATTTTAAAAGCATGTATTTGATTATAGATTGACATTAGAAGTTTAGTAGAATAATTATGAAGTGATAAATTACAAAAATTTAAAATTAAAATATCGAGAGAAAATTAAGGAGAGTAAAGAAAACTCCTATGATTAATGAGAGAGCTTGAATTTCTTCCGCTTTACTATTATTTAATAGATTAGAGGTTTTAGATCTATTGGAATAGCTTGAAAATATACTTTCGTGAAATATTTCAATTTCCACATATATTTTTTTGTTCAAAATGAACTATTGAGTATTTTGATTTAGGGCGTGTCAGTGAATAAATTGGATTAGATGTTATAGGTTAGAAGTTGAAGTGTTTGTAGACTTTTTTAATCAAAGCTTGATTAGAGATTAGGTAGTATGTAAAAATTGATTGTATTGTTTTTAAAGATAATTTAATTTTAATTAATACTAATTAATAATTAATTATTAAATATCAATTATTAATATATAATAATTTATGAACTACAAATGATAAATTGAAATACAACAGTATATTTAATAACTTCAACATAAATACAACAGTACATTGAACTTCAACCGAAATACAACAGTAAACCAAAACATAGATCAATGTGTCCGACAACAATCAAAACGTCTCTAATTCCATCACACGTTGCAACAATCTGTTGTGTATTTGAAGAACTTGCACCGCCATGGTTGTGTTGAATATGTACATGTCAACTTTCAGCATAGCTTCGTAGAACTTTTTCATTTGCTATTTCTTCAAAATCAAGATCTGCACTATTGAATTTTCTATAGATAGTACAACTTAGACAAAATGTGCTTGTTTGGCTAAACTATATGTCGGCATATATCGTAAAATGTGATTTTTTTTTCAAGTAGCAATTGTTCTTTCCACAGCCATGCGCAGGATAAAATGATAAAAATTGAAATTTTTACTCTATGATTTTGGAACATTCTGGCTTTGTTGAAAGTCTTGAACATAGTAGCATTCATTACCAGTAGTTTGTAATTAACTATTTCTAAGCTTGTTTTCTGAATCTACAAGGTAATTCTTAGCGGATGGTGAATGTAGAGATGTTTCAACTTCTTTAGTAGCATATCTACTATCGTGGGCGGAGCCATCCCAACCAGACATTACAAAACTAAATGTCAAATCAAGATTAACAACAAGAAGAATATTTATTTCACTATTAGTTGAGTTATCCAAATCATTGTCTGAATTATTATACACAAAATCGTATTGGGTCATTGTTGGAAATAATGCATGGAAAGAGGAATGATAGAATTTTGAATCAAGCATGATAGTTTGGGTTTTATATAGGGGATTTCTCGGACTTAAATTTTACATTTCACTTAAAGGTCTTACGTTGGACATAAAATTTACGTCTAAGTAAACCACTCGTCGGACGTAAATATTCACGAACGTTGTTCGACCCCAACCACTTGACCGCGAACATACCTTAGAAAACTTGTGTGTGTGTTTAGGACCGGCTATTTGAACACAAATTGGAGACACGAATGGCGACATGCAAGATCTGGCCCATCGAATCTTTTTGTCTTTATGTGGAAGGTGGAATTCTGGAGGCAACCAAATGATGGAGATTCATTGTGTCACCAATTGTGACACCAAATTGTGTCACAAATATACAAATTATATACAAATACTCCATCCTTCATCCATGCCCAACATCCACAAAACTGGCCAATTTGTCTTTGAACCTAAAATGTCTTGGATTGGCCCGGGTATTATGTGAATAACACACATGTCAGACTATATCTTGAATGTAAATGTCAATACAAATTAACAACTGGCATGGTATACACAAGTATAACACGAGTGGCACATGCATGTCTCATGTGTTAACATATTTCAAAACCATGCATATAAAAGATAACCCATCTCTAAGTAAAGTAGATCAACACATCAGAAGGGAACATAATCATGTGGGTGAAACTACAATACATCTAATTTTCAACATGCATAAAAGGTTATCAAACATCATGTGGCATGCTCACGCAATGCTAGGATTATCCCTCAGATAATCATAAAGTAGACATACTCAAGGTATGCAACAACCCAATTTTTCGACTCTCGAATGTCGACACTAAATATATCAATGGTATTCGTGTGCTGATCATCCAAGTGCCGGAAGATAGATAGTTAGGGTATAGTAAAATGAAAAGTAAATAGAACAAGAAAAAAAACACGATACCAGAATCTCATGGTGGAACGATAACATATAATATCAAAAGGACAATACAAAATGTTACTCCAAAATACAGAGTAATTTCGAAGTTACAAAATACCTAAGTGCTATCATCATGTTGGCCAGTTACAACTACTTGTCCTCACAATGTTGATATATCCATAATATAGTGCAACGGAAATAAAAATAGATAGATAACGGAAGCCTCTAACTCATCTCTTGAAGTCTGAAGCGTCCAAAATAAGACTTGATTTACTCGGCTTACTTGAAAGAGCATACAAATAATTTAAAGAAAACAAAAACCATGTGTTATACATAAGTCTGGTATGAGAAAACTCCAGATACACACATACATGTAACAGTAACTTCTGATACCGACAAATCATCATAATAGTTTTTCCCTCAAAAGAAACCGACCATTTATTCAGTTAATACAGTGATATAATAGATAATGTCTAGAATGCAGAATATAAAAGAATGGTCATGTTGCGTGCATCTCATAACACAACAATATTAGAAGCACTTCTAAAACAGCTAGGTACGCTCGCATATGGATTTTCCATTGAAGACATCCCCGGATAAACCGAGGCCAATCTCTTGATAAGGGTCAGAAAGTAGCTTCGAGCATCGTATATCTCTAGATAAAACATACCATAAGGTAAACATAACTGGCCCACGCACGAACCTATAGAACCTCGTGGAACCAAGTATCATCAACTCCGAGTACCAACATCAATAACCATACTCTAGATGTGGAGTTAATATACCATATTGTGGGTTAGCTAAACCCCAAGCTATGAGTCCTGCTCTGTTTTTAGCCATTTCTGATGTTTGAGATCATGTTCGACATCTCTTACATGAGTCTTCATCACTCGAACTAATCACGAATCTTTTGCATAGATCCCAGCATAAATCGACTGAAAAATGCCAACGTTGACCTCTCCCTTGGACTAAACCGTAGGATAGACGGTTCAACTCTAAACAATTTGTGTAAAATGTTACCATTGACCTCTCCCTTGGACTTAACCTTAAGATAGGTGGTTCAACTATACAACATTCCACTTCACAACAGCTTCCAAAACATATATAGACTCGTATATTGATTTTGAAGGGGTATTTGGTAAATAAAACACTCACGTTAGACACTGGATAGGAGATGTCAATCCCATAAACATCTCCGACGCCGTTTACACTCATATTTATTTATCGTTGATTTAACTTACGTAAGACCTTTTAGTTTAGACTTGAATGTTTTGTCTTTTCAATTCGCCCTGGTCAGCCTGAGCATTTCAGGATTTGAAGACTTTATTTTTAAAGGAAAATGACGAAGATTTTATTACTATTATTTATTATATTTAATTACTGCATCATGGATTCCGCTGCATTATTTATTATTCTCTGGTATATGTAACTCTGATCTATGTTGTATAAGTATAATCAAATGTTTTGTAAAACAACTTTATGAACTGTTTATTTGATTATTATATTTTGTCATTCCGCTGCAAGATTCTATTATTTTTCTTTCTCTGCTTTTTCTTATACACCCCCAATAACACTCCGGCCTTCTGTATGGTTTGAGCAGACATGTCTGTTTGGCTAAAACATACAAAAAGACGGGATGTTACAAATTAACTAATTTTCTAAAAACTATACATACTTAAAAATGATTTTAAAATATATGTAATAGGTTTTAAAATATTCTTTCAAAATATTACTTAAGAATAATCATTTTATAATTTATTTAGAAACAAAAAAAACTATGTTTTCTTTATATTTTAAAATAAATCTTTCTACTTTAAAAATTCATAACCAATTCTTAAAAATTTATAAAAATTCCAAACATCTTTGAAAATACTTTGACACAAGTTAGTAAAAGTTTGAGAAAAGAATGAAATAAAATACATAAATTCATTTTCAAATATTTAAAGTTAAAAAACAATGGTTAAACAGAGAAGATTTACATATAGGAAAGTTTAGCCACTTGTCGACATGTTACTTAACTTTTCAACATGAAATATTTTTATAGCAACCAACATACACAATATACATCACAGATATGGTGAGAAACACTTAAAGATCTCTTTTCTTAGAAATTGCCGAACATAAGACAATTCTAAGTGTATCTGTAGAGACTACCGCTATAAGAGAACTTTCAGATAAAAGTCCAATTCAAACCAAAGTTCAACTACAATCTATGTGCTTTATCTCAAGCCTAAGTCATTTCAAGTCATACAAGTCCATTCAAGTTCACACACATCATTTATATATGTCATTTGCTTTCCAAAGAAAGAATCACAACATACAACAATATAAATTCAAGCACATATAAACGATCAAACAAAAGCACATATACCCATCAAATTCATTTCAATGGCGAGTTAGCTCATCCTTAAATAAATAAAAAAATAAAGTCCAAGCTTTCACTTCCTACCTCAACCTTGCAAACACCAAACTTCCTTACTTCACCTTGCTTTGCACTTTCCTAGTCTTAAAAAGCCTATATATGATTTGCGGCCTATGAAGATGTGGGGAGTTGTGCTTCAAATCTTCAAGCTTCAAGTTATTAGATGGTTTTGTGATGTTGTTTTAAGGTCTTTGGCAATGTTTGGAGTGATTTGAAGTTGATTTGAATTTATTTGCCTAAGGAAATTTTATTAATAGAAGAGAAGAGATGAACTAGTTTTAACTTTGTGAATATGCAAAAAAGATCAAGCAAGTTATGCACACACTTGTATAGGCATCAAGTGGTGCCCTTTAACCTTCCATTCACCTCCCATTTCTGGCCAAGAAGGCTCACTCCTCCTCATGCCTCATGTGCTTATGGTTCCACCTCACTTTACTTGGAAAATATCTCCTTAAAATATCTTCTTCCACTCAAGCCTTCTAGAACATTTCGTAAGTGATTCAGTGCTATTTAATTTTTATACTAATTAATAACCTCCTAAGTGTTTTAGTGCATGTAGAAAAAATTTGAGCAACTTATATCGAATAAAAAGTTGTTTATCGATAAAACGATTTCCGGTCACATTATCGATAACAAATTTCGAAAGCAAGTTTCTTATTATTATCCATTAATTAGTAGATGTTTAATAATGTTATAAATCACATCTGTAACACTTATTTATATTCCAAAAATTTCGATATTCAAAGATGAAGTATTTTAAATTACGGGTCACTCCCCCACTTAGAACATTTCATCCTCGAAATTCAAACAAGAACGATAATCAAATAACAATAGAAGAAACAAGATACATATAGTGTATTACTGAAACTATATACAAACTAAACTGCAAACCAAATTGCATACTAAGTGATTCCACCTCAAACGGTGAGTACACTACAAAAAATAAGCAAAGATAAAAAAAACTACTAGTCTAGAAACAACTATGGATAGGACTCCTTCAAACTATCCTCCGCCTCCCAAGTACAATCCCAAGCATTCTCACTCTACTATACCTTAACAAACTTCACGACCTTTGTCTTCAATCATTTAGTATCTCGATTGACAACTCAAACCGGTTGCTCATAATGTCAAATTCGGCTCAACCTCCAAGTCGTCCTGTTGCGACGCTTCCATTATCATAGAAGGATCATGCACAAACTCACGCAAATGTTATACATGAAATACATTGTGTACACCTGATAGTCTAGTAGGTGGCTCAACTCTATATGCAAGAGTACCAGTCCTCTTCAAAATCGGGAATGGAGCCAACTTCCCTGTCCTTCCAAACAGAACTGCACTTATCCTTAGAGAAACCTTTACGTAAAAAGTCCACAACTAAAAACTCCAAATCTTTACGCCTCTCATCGCGTAGCTCTTCTGTCGATTATACGCTTCCTTAATTCGCTTGCTAATCTCCATTACCTTCTATAATGCCTCTCGAATCATATCTGACCCAAGCACTAGATGATCTTTTGGCTCCATTCAGCACGATAGAGATTTGCAAGGCTTTCCATGCAGTGCCTCGAAAGGTGCCATTACAAACTAGCCGGATGGCTATTGTTGTAAGAAAACTCAACAAGTGGTAAGTTCTCTTCCCACGAACCTCTAGAATGTAAAATTCAAGCTCAAAGCAAGTCTTCTAACACTCGATTTACCCTCTCCGTTTTCCCATCGGTCTGTGGATGGCCAGTTCCACTAAAACTAAGCTCGGTCCTCAAAGAATCATGTAGCCCTTTCCAAAACCGGCTTGTGAATATGAGATTTATCACTTACGATATTACATGAAAATCCGTGCAACCTAGCAATCCCCTTAACATATAAATTAGTCAAATTAGAAGTCGACGTCGTGGTCTTAACTGGTAAGAAGTGAAAGTGTGTATGTTATGTGGCTAGTTATCACTTAGGATCGTGTAATATGGAATATTATATTAGTGCAGAAATATAAACTAGATAATAGATAATAGTAATAAAGTAAATGAAATAAGCACACCAGGACTTTTTATACCGGTTCGAACTTCCCGTTCTACGTCCAGTCACAGACTACACTCAAGATTTAAACTCTATAAACCCCTCTCTTAACCCGGAGGAATAGGTATACAACACCTGAGCAGTTGAACATGATTTTTCCGCCTCAAACAGCCGAAGAGGACTTTTACTTCCTGAACAACTAAACAGGATTTCTACTGGTACAAGTAAATAGTTGACGCTTGTGTTTTGAATAACACGGATATGTCTTTAATAGTACACCCTTCCTATAATCAAATCCTCAAGTACATATTGTGTATGTGAAGATATGAAACGAAGATATTTCTTAGAATTGAAGAATATATTAATTAGTTCGGAGATTCAAGAAAATATAGATTGTGATTGCTTTTAGATTGCAGAGATAGATAGTAGATAATATAGCAAGAAATCAAAATAAAATATAGTAGTTCGAGAAGAGATTTTAAGGCGTTTATATAGTGAAAAAATAGTTACAACTATTCACAAAATGTTTCAATTAAAAGGTCCAGCCATATCTCTTCGATTTGGATTGAAACACTTCGCAAGTAGAAGTATCTCTATAAAAAAATAGCCGTTAGAGCCGGTTAATCGACTGTGCAAAATTGACCAGCCAACTGAATATTTAAAAATAGTGTAAAACAGTAAATATCTATGCACTGAATAGGTTCAGTTGACTGGTAGTTTTCGGTCAGTCGACTGACCTAGTCATCAGTGCACGTTTGCACATATTTTTAAATTTTGAACTTTTAAAACTACTTTGAGTATGTGCAAACTACTTGACGATGGATTTTAAAAATTATAAACAATATCTTTAAGACTAAAAACTTCAGTAAATATTAGATTTGAAGTCTCATCTCCTTTGTAGTTTAATAGCTTGCATATCTCATTCTCTTTTTGTTGCTTGATCATATAGTCTCATCACTGATCGTTTAAGCTTTTTGTCATGTATCAAAACTCATGATTCAACAAGAAGTACGAAATTTTGGTCAATCGGTCCACAATAACCTAAACATCTTCATTACCCATTCTGATCTAGGCAGTCCATTAATAAAATCCATAGAGATGTGCTCCCACTTCCATTTAGAAATCTTAAGTGGCTGGAGCAGTCCTGCTATCTTTTGGTGATTGCCTTTGGCATTTTAGCAGCTGAACACCTACTCAGAAAGATAGAAATGTTTCTCTTCATGCCTTTCCACCAAAACATCCACTTCGTATATTGATACTTCGCAGAAATCGCTGGATGTATCGTCAATCGTGAATGATGTCTCTCTGGTAGAACCTCTTACCTAATCCCATCGACATCTATGACGCACAATCTTCCATTCATCTTCAGTATACCATGGCTAGAAACTTCGAATGCTGGCCACCTCCTTAGTGCCTCATTCTCGCTTACCGCTTTGGCTATCCTAGCAATACGAAGACCTTTAAGCTGATTGTCATAGATACGACTTATCAGGGTCGGACGAACCTCTATATTTTCCACAACCGCATACCTTCTAATAAGAGCATCGGCTATAACGTTAGCTTTTCCCAGTGCATACAATATATCTAGATCTTAGGCCGAATGAAACTCTAACCACCGCTGCTTTCACATGTTTAGGTCCTTCTACGTGAGAATATACTTCAGAGATTTATGGTCCATACACAACTCGAACCTCGAACCTGGAAAGGGATGCCTCTATATCTTTGTAATGACTTAATATTTTCAACCATTGGCATATAGCCATTCGCGTCCTCACATACCGAAATTGAATTATTCAAAATACCAGATTGTTAATTTATATCTGGCAAAATTCAGCATATACAGTAAATAAATAAATCACAGAATCACAGACACAGAGTAATATAACAATAATGCAGCGAAAACAAGAGAATAGTAGTTCATGAAGCTATTATATATAACAGAGTTAAATAAGATACAACAGAAGTCTCGAATACAATAGTCAAATACAAGATCAGAATACATTACTTGAATCAACTGAATATCTGCAAGCTGAAAGATGCAGATGGATCTCCAAACGAAGCTCCAACTCCAAAAGTGAGTCTCAAAAGCTGCATCACTCGGTCTGACCCAAGAGTAAAGCAAAACACAAAACACTCGAGTCAGGATTAACATTCTTATATTAATAAATCCAACTCAAGTGAAATAATAACTGAAATACAAGTAATTCAAAGGATGTTTGGGATAACTATCCTTTAAGGATCCATTAAACTATCAACTATGTAGTAATATTCTCCATTATAATAATGTCTAAAGTAAAGTAGAAATACTTAAAAATAGCGTTAAGGCTTTACATGTTCCACCTTAATACATATATAGTGCCAATAGTCTATACAGTACCATCGTACCTCCAGATTGGGAGGCTACCATAAATACTCCATAGGTACGATATAAATCAAACTTGTGGTTAAGAATGATAGGGTAGGTGACACGGCACAACTAGGCAATGCCAGGGTAGATATACCAATTACACTTCCAAACTGGTGGCAACGCATAACCGCAGCTACCGCTACCTCGAGCCACAGTCTCAAAAATCAAAAGGTGCACCCAATCAATCACAAAGTAATAAAATGGTATCGAAGGAGTGTGTCCGATCAAAGGAGCTACCTCATTAGCCCGTCAATTGATCCTGTTTTAGCCGCCTTATGCCAACTCATGGGAGTCGGGTCCACGTATATACCTCATATAGGATCGCCGTCACCATCCTACTTCATTCTGGAACCTCCACCACGTACACAGTTGTTAAAGTGGTTTTTGCAGCTGGCAGAGAGTATGACAACTTCCGATCCCGGTCTCTTTAACAACCAAACGTTATTATAACACCGCGGTCATTTCAAAATAGTTTATACTTCAAACCCAAAATATCATTGTCATTTCAAAACCATATCAATACGATATTATATCCATTTCAAAACCAAATATGATATCATTTCCATTTCAAATATATATTTTTTCAAAGCCATAGCACTTTCAAAGTTATAACTTTCGAAGCCAAACCATTGAAATTATAACACTTTCAAAACATAATACTTTGAAATTCATAACTTGAAAACATAACCTCCATCACTTAGTATATATAATACAATATTTTATAAAGCAAAATAGTTTATATAAAAGAGTTATAAATTAAAATAGTTTATATTAAAATGATTTATATTAAAATATAAAATAGTTTTAAATATAATTTAAAAATACTTTATATAATAATATAGTTTCCTCAAATTTCACGAATAGATTCCAAGTCAACTCGAATTACAAAATTCAAATTTAAATCAAATCTCAATTCATAAGTTTCAACTTAATTCAGTCCTTAGTAAAGCATTTCCCATTATATCGATCTCAAATACAGATTTGAACCATAAAATAACTATTTCAATTTCAATATATTTCAAACCTTTAAATATTCAAACTTTTCAAAACTAAATTTGATAATTTCATATATATATATATATATATATATCAAATTCAATCTACTATTATTTAGTTTTGAAATATTACTTAATAAATCCAACATCATTTAAATAAAACTTTCAAATTTCGAATAACTGAATATTCCTTTAATTTATTTAAACTTGATATATTCATTTAAATCACCTTAAACCAAAATCAAGTTATAAAAAATCATATCCTTTAAAATCTCAAATTTAATAAATTTCAAATCAGACTCATTTGAGTATTATTCTTAAATAAATTTAATTTCAAATCATTAAAATTTATCCTCGAAACTTAATTTATTTAAATTATTATAAACTCTATATAAAAATATAATTTAAATAAATACTTAACCGTATTATATTTAATAAAATCAAACTTTATTATTTAACTTATTTTATATTAAAACAAATTTATACATAGCCTAAAATCAAGAATTTGACTATATATAAAATAACATTTATATAATATCTAAAATCAATATTATATAAAACCATAATTTCTTTTCCAAAACCATAGAAATCATTTTAAAGATATCTATATATAGACCAATGGTGTCTGCATATAATTTTCTATCCTATGGTCAAGTGAATCTCTCTCAACAACAACAACGAGGAGGAGGAAAAGAGAGAGAGATTCTCTCTCAACAACAACAACGAGGAGGAGAAAGAGAGGAGATCGCTTGGGTTTATCATTTCAACCCATAATGATTTTCTCCTATTCTACAGATCGTTCGCGTATGTGTCATTTAAACCCATAGTGAATTCTATACCAACAAGGAACTTGCAGAGTGATAACAGATATTATAATAATATAACAACAGGCATATACATCAATATAAATAACAGATAATGGTGTTAGGTGTCATAGGTGAACAGATACAGATAATAGCATATATATAACAAGGTAAATAACTAACAGCAGCATATTTCAATTGTCGTTTCAATTGAAATCAAATTTAATAAATATAAGAACGTTAATTATAAGTGATTTCTCACCTTTCGAGGTTAGAGGATAGATAATGAAGTTGAGTTACAAAAAGCTAGCACGAATCCCAGAGCAAAGCAAGATTGGCACGAATTCGTCGAACACGGCTGATAAATAGGAATCGATGAAAACGAATCAGAGCCATCTTGATAAAACTGAAACAAAGAGTATATTATATTATTATTTTATTATCTCCTTCGTAAACTCAAAGTTAAATCAAAATACATGTATATATTATGATATAAAATCTATATCATATCTGTTGCATTTTCAATGACTGTTTATTGGGCAAAAGCTTTTGTCTTGCCTACTAAACTTTTGCATCATGTCAGAAGTGCAATGCTCAGATTCTTTTGGACTGGTTCCACCAAAAACAGGAAGCCATTGCCATGTTCTTTCAAACTTTTTGAGAAGAGTTTAAATGCTGGTGGGTTGGGGGTTATAAACATTGTAGACTGGAATATTGCTGCGTTCAGTACTCATCTAAATTCTATTATTGTCAAGGATAACTCTGGATGGGTTAATTGGGTTTGGGCAAATAGAATTGGTAGGGCAAGTTTCTGGACAGTTACCACTCCACAAATTTGCAGCTGGACTTGGAGAAAACTCCTGAGTTTACGTGATAGATTGCTTCCTATTATTGTTCATAGGTTGTCAAATTCATCTACTGTCAAATTTTGGTACGATCCATGGGTGGCCAAGGGAGTGATTTTGCATTCTTTGTTCACATATCAACAGCTCCAACAAACTGGTATACCTATTAATGCATATGCGGTGGATTATATTTTCCATGATAACTTGAATCTGCCATACTCATCAAATCAATACATCAGGACAGTGTGGAATGATATACAATGTAATAACTACCCTCTTGTTGATGTTGGTGATGTGTTTTGGAATGATAGACCTCATACTGTCAAGCTTGTGTACAAGCACCTGCACAATTTTAGTGATCTAGCTTTCAAGTGGAGCAAAGTTATTTGGACCACTGATTCAACCCCAGGGGATAATCTAATGCTTTGGAAAGCGCTGCAAAATGCAATGTTGACTAGAACCAAATTGATGGAGATGGGATATGATACGGGATTCAATTGTGTTTTCTGTGCAAATGACCCTGAGACTGTGCAACATTTGTTCATGCAATGTCCCTTCACTAAGATGCTATTTGACAATATGATGCTTGTTGCTGGGAGTAGATTGTTGGCTAATCAACCAACGCTGGATTTTGACATGATATACAAAGCTACAAGGTGGGAAACTTTGAAGGCGAGGCATTTAACTATATGCTTGAAGAAGTACATGACAATGGTGTGGTATGAACGAAATTTGATTTGCTTTGAAAAGAAGAGGAGAGATGGGAAAGTGTTATGGAAGGTTTTGAAGTATGAAATGTACAAAACGATGAAGATGCAATCTAATTTTCCAGCCATATACAAGGAAGCTTGGAGATAGTTGGTGTTTATTTTGGGTGTATCTTGTTTTGTTGATTTGCATTGTGTGTTTTTTGTTGTTTTTTTTCCTGCTGTGTATCTCCGTGTGTTTTGTTTTGTCTTTTCCTTTTTCATGCTTGCTGTTTTCTTTTGGGCGAGTATTGTATTTTATTGTTTTTTTGCAATAAAATCAGGTAGGGGCCCTGTTAACCCCGCTAGCTTTTGCTATAAAAAAAAATCTATAAATTTGTTTAAGTTTAACTCAAACATACATTTTCTATAAAGTTAATATTAAAATTTAAATAAATATATATATAATAAAACTTATACACATTCAGATGGCAAGTGCTTGCATCTTATGATTTAGCAGGACAATACACAATCTCTGCTTAATTTGAAACACATATATTTTAAGATTAACCCGTACAATGCTAGCAGCTAATAGATGTAAACAACCTTTAACTATACTTATATAATATAGTATAAAAAAATATGAAAGTTGCAAGCACTGTATACTTAAACAATATTACCTTTATATGACATGTATATATCTTTATGTATTATATGTATATTATAAGCAACTCACCTTGCAAATGTATAATGTAAAATAAAATAAAATAAATCCGTAGATTTTTTTTTGAAATCACAATGTCAGAAAAAAATTATAGGTAGACTTATATATATATATATATATATATATATATATATATATATATATATATATATATATATATATATATATATATATATAACTTAAACCCATATATCCATACCAAATGCAAACTAATCTAGCCTAAATATATACTATTTCATCTCATAAACAACAATTACGAGTGTAGGCTCCATTTATATACAATATATGTATAAGATAGACTTTAAACCCAATAGAATAAAATATATAGACAAATACCCAGAGTGTTAAGAACTGTTAGATATACAAAAGAATAAACTGTTATATGTTTAACTACTCAGTATATACATGAAAATAAGCTTACGTATATATACTTAAACCATAATTTTAGAGAACATACATACATATACTTTTAAAAATAAATATTTAGTAACACCTATATGTTAATTTCGGCCCAATATATATATACATAGTAAATATGAAATATAATATAGCATAAACAAACAAACTAATATAAACTTCTAAATTTAAGCAAATATAACTTACACTGTAAAACAAAACATACTTTGTTTACATAACCCAAAACAGAACTTGCCTATAAGTTTTATAAACTGGTAATATCCAAAAATATATAACAACAATTTTCTAAATACTTAAATAAACTATCATACTTTATAACTAGCCCACATATATACAATGGTATATAGCTTAAGATATCTATCCACACATAAACAACAACCAAATCACTAAAAAAATCCATTTCCATACACTTTGTAAATATATATAAAAGAAGGCACATACGTTTAAGATAGGAAGGGACGAACAAAAAGGAGGTAAGCGGCATCGATCGACAACAGCAAGCATGTGGGGGTGGACAGGGTGTTGATGGAGACTGCTGTTATCTCGGCTCGGAAGTGGAAGGGCGGAGGTGCAGTTTAGTGGACATGGAATGGTGGATGGGCCGGTGATGGCTGGTGGTGGTTACGGCTAGAGGGGAGAGGTGGTGCGGTTATAAAGGTAGGTGCGACCATGTGGAGTGGAGATCCGCTACTATTGTTGTAGAGGAGGTTGCGTACCGTTGTGAGATGCTGGCTTTATTGTTGCGGCCATGGAACAAGCACGGAGGAGGAGAATTGAAAGTGAAAGCACTATGAAGTTTGCAATATGAAGGAAATGAAGTGAAAAAAAAAGTTATAAAGCAAATAAAAAACCATTGCCAATTAAATGGATACGAAACGTATACAAATTTTTTCATTTTTTCTCATGTTTTTTTCCTTTTATTTCGAAACAAAGGCTGAATTTTTAGCAAATGATAAATGTTATAATGAATGCTAGTGGCTATTTATTCCAGCTGTTTGAATTTGAATGGACACAACTATCAAAAGTGTAAAAATGGTACCGATACAGTTAACCATTTTTATGGATTTGACCATGTACCGGACTCTGAATTGCACGAATGGATATACTGCGGAGATCAGCACGACGGGATGATCAAAATGATATACGGATATCAATGATAGGATCATCCTATCAAAAATCGAAAAGCGGTACCAAAAATTCTGCTAATTTGCCAAAAATAAGATAAACTGAGCAACAACGGTCCAAATTTGAAGAAATGAAATATGACGTCTCACTCAGAAGATGATTTACAAATTTATTGTATAAAAATATTCAGTTTTGGAAAATATTTTATTATCATCGAATATTAACTGATATAGATTTAAATAAAATTATACAATAAAATAAACTTTCATATTATCTGATGAAAATTCACCATTAGTTATGTTTAAATAGACGTATTCCAAATATTAAATTTTAAATTTTAAATTCAAAATTCAATTATTTAGAATTTCACAAAATTTCAATTAAATAAATAAACAAAACGACTAAAATTTAAGGATCGTTACGCTCTCCCCACTCAAAACTTTTCGTCCCCGAAAAGGAACGAGGTAAGAGAATAGAAACAACCAGAAAGAAAATCAGACTAGAAACAAAATAAAATCATTAATATAAACCATATAAATTTCATTTAAATAAAATAATAATCAATAATTGATTTCAAATTCAAGGTTTTTTCATTTTGTTGATTTAATTTCTAGTTATTAATTCTCTCAAAATAAACTTTATTTTATTTATCTCATTAATCATTCAATTAACTTAGTATTCTATTTATCTCAATTAATATTTTATAATTAAAATTTAAGTGTATAACATTTATTATAACCACTCAAATTTTATTTATAAAATCATTTTATATTGTAAATTATCCAATTACATATTCAACTTCTGAATAATTAAGGTAAGTTATATTAGAATGCAATGGAATATTATACAAATAACAAATTTCAATTCGATTATTTCAAATCTAAATATTCATTCAAATTTATTTTATTAAAATCATTCCTTAACAAAAATTTAAGAATTAAATTTCTGATTAACTTCAAACAATTAAGAGATAAATACATACATACATACATACATATATATATTATATATCAAAATAATCATATACCGATATATATATATATATCAAAACATACTTAAGAAATTTAAATCAAATTCATTTTCTAAAACAAAAGAGTAGAAAAGCTACTGAATGGTCTCTCCACTTCGAAACTCGAAAATGAATGTCGATGATGTGGCCGTCATCACCAAAATTATTTTCCAGCGACAAAAGAGGAGAGCACTGATTTGAACATTAAAGATTCTTTAAAAACAATTTATATTCTAAACTACTTTAAATACCATACACTTTAAAACTTAAAAGCCAAAGTTTGAGATCACTGGAACATAATTTTCAAATTCCTGATTTAAATTCATTCAAATTTCCAAATCAATTTATACACCATATTTATAAATTCATTTATTTATATATTGGTACAATCAATGGTTTATAAAATAATAAATGAAAATCAAATATTATCATTTTTTCTAACAATCAATTCATTAACAACTCAATTTCAGAAAATTATACTTATATATAATATAATCATACCAAATTATTCATTTACCAAATTTGAAAACAATATTGTGTCAGTTTGCTCTGTTCAAGTGTTTTGGAAATCCTATCGATAACGTTGATCAGACGAATCAATCGAAAATCCAAATCAACATTAACAACTCAAACAACACAACATATAAAATATTTTTAATATTAATTTACAAATACACTTCCTCCCTCGACAATACAGGAATGGATTTCAAAGCAAGGATAGAGATTCAAATTTGATGCACTCAAATCAAAGAGAATTTTGATTCGAAGATAGGTTTGAAACAAATATAAGATGATTAAATAATAAAATATGATGATGGATTAGTTTATATAAATTGCGGGCAACCTTAATCAGGTCGACCGACTTTAAGAATAAGATCGATGCAGAATTCTGTGGCAAATCAACATTCGATCTCAAGAGATGGAATTCGAGCATCGCAAGAGATAGCAGCATCTAAGTCGAGGATACAGAAATATTCGATAAATCAATGCCTATTGTAAAGGAGTTTCTCCCCTTTACAAATTATTCGAAGATTGGAAAAACCACCGAGTTATTATAGAGATCATTTGAAGTGGGGTTATTAGATACTCCAAAATCAAGCATGAATAGGGAGAGATAAGGATGGATTTTGGAACCGAAGGGAACATTCCAAAATTCAAAGAAAATTCGAATCAAAGAAGAAAATTTTCAAGCTCGAACGAAATTGATTTTGTAATTAAATCTACTACATATGTTGAGTTTTACCTAAAACCAAAGCTCTAATACCAAATGTAACAACCTGATATTTTCAACCATTCGCATACAACCATTCGCATCCACACATGTCGGAATTGAATTGTTCAAAATACCATATTGTTAATTTATATAGGCAAAACTCAGCATATACAGTGAATAAATAAATCACAGAACCACAGACACGGAGTAATATAACAATAATGCAGCGGAAAAAAGAGAATAGTAGTTCATGAAGCTACTATATATATATATATATATATATATATATAACAAAGTTAAATAAGATACAACAGAAGTTTCGAATACAATAGTCAAATAGAAGATCAGAATACATCACTAGAATCAACTGAATATCTACAAGCTGAAAGATGTAGATGGATCTCCAAACGAAGCTCCAACTCCAAAAGTGAGTCTCGAAAGCTGTATCACTTAGTCTGACTCGAGCGTAAAGCAAAACACTCGAGTCAGGATTAACATTCTTATATCAATAAATCCAACTCAAGTGAAATAACAACTGAAATACAAGTAACTCAAAGGATGTTTGGGATAATCAACCTCTAAGAATCCGTTAAGCTATCTATTATGTAGTAATATACACTATTATAATAATGTCTAAAGTAAAGTAAACTTACTTAAAAATAACGTTAAGGCTTTACATTTTCCACCTTAACACATATATAGTGCCAATAGTCTATACAGTACCATCGTACCTCCAGATCGGGACGCTGCCATAAATACTCCATAGGTACGACACAATTCAAACTCATAGTAAAGCACAATATGGTAGGTGACATGGCACAATTAGGCAACGCCAGGGTAGATATACCAATTACACTTCCGGACTAGTGGTAACGTATAACCGCAGCTACCACCCACCCCGAGCCACACTCGCAAAAATCAAAAGGTGCACCCAATCAATCACAAAGTAATAAAATGGCATCGAAAGAGTATGTCCGATCGGAGGAGCTACCTCATTAGCCCGTCAATTACTCCTGTTTTAGCCACCTTATTCCAACTCACGGGAGCTGGGTCTACGTATATACCTCATATAGGATCGTCGCCACCATCCTACTTCATTCTGGAATCTCCACCACATACACAGTCGGAGTTGGCAGAGAGTATGAAAACTTTCGATCCTGGTCTCTTTAACAACCAAACGTTATTATAACACCGCGGTCATTTCAAAATAGTTTATACTTCAAAACCAAAATATCATTTCCATTTTAAAACCATATCAATATGATATTATATCAAATTAAAAACCAAATACGATATCATTTCCATTTCAAATATATATTTTTTCAAAACCATAGCACTTTCAAAGTTATAACTTTCGAAACCAAACCCTTGAAATTATAATACTTTCAAAACATAATACTTTGAAATTCATAACCTGAAAACATAACCTCCACCACTTAAACAGTGTAGATATCAAAATAGTATATATAATACAATAGTTTATAAAGTAAAATAGTTTATATAAAAGAGATATAAATTAAAATAGTTTATATTAAAATGATTTATATTAAAATATAAAATAGTTTTAAATATAATTTAAAAATACTTTATATAATAATATAGTTTCCTCAAATTTCATGAATCGATTCCAAATCAACTTGAATTACAAAGTTCAAAGTTAAATCAAATCTCAATTCATAAGTTTCAACTCAATTCATTTCTCAATAAACCATTTAACATTATGTCGATTTCAAATATAGATTTGAACCACAAAATAACTATTTCAATTTCAATATATTTCAAAGCTTTAAATATTCAAACTATTCAAAACTAAATTTGGTAATTTCATACACACACATATATATATATCAAATTCAATCTACTATTATTTAGTTTTGAAATATTTACTTAATAAATCGAACATCATTTAAATACAACTTTCAAATCATAAATAACTGAATATTCCTTTAATTTATTTAAACTTGATATATTCATTTAAATCACCTTAAACCAAAATCAAGTTATAAAAAAATCATATCCTTTAAAATCTCAAATTTAATAAATTTCAAATCAAACTTATTTGAGTATAATTCTTAAATAAATTTAATTTGAAATCAATTTCAAATTTATCCTCCAACCTTAATTTATTAAAATCATTATAAACTCTGTATAAAAATATAATTTAAATAAATATTTAACCATACTATATTTTAATAAAATCAAACTTTATTATTAAACTTATTTTATATTAAAACAAAATTTATACATAGCCTAAAATCAAGAATTTAACTATATGTAAAATAATATTTATATAATATCTAAAATCAATATTATACAAAACAATAATTTCTTTTCCAAAACCATAGAAATCATTTTCAAAATATCTATATATAGACCAACGGTGTCTATATATAATTTTCTATCCTATGCTTAAATGATACGGATATTTATCATTTCAATCCGTAATTTAAATATATACGGATATATATCATTTCAACCCGCAATCCCAAATTCAATTCAATGAAAATTGCTTGGATTTATCATTTCAACCCATAATGATTTTCTCCTATTCTACAGACAGTTCAGATATGTATCGTTTCGATTCATAGTGAATTCTATACTAACAGGGAACTTGCAGAGTGATAACAGTATTATCATAATATAACAATTGGCATATATCATCAATATAAATAACAGATAATGGTGTCAGGTGTCATAGGTGAATCGATACAGATAATAGCATATATATAACAAGGTAAATTACCAGCAGCAGCATATTTCAATTGTCGTTTCAATTGAAATCAAATTTAATAAATATAAGAACGTTAATCGCGAGTGATTGCTCACCTTTCGAGGTTAGAGGATAGAAAATGAAGTTGAGTTACGGAAAACAAGCACACATCCTAAAGCAAATCAAGATTGGTACGAATTCGTCGAACACGGCTGATAAATAGGAAACGATGAAAACGAATCAGAACCATCTTGATAAAAATGAAACGAAGAGTATATTATATTATTATTATTATCTCTTTCGTAAACTCAAAGTTAAATCAAAATACATGTATATATTATGACATAAAATCTATACATTTATTTAAGTTTTACTCAAACATACATTTTCCATAAAGTTAATATTCGAATTTAAACATATATATATATATATATATATATATATATATAATAAAACTTATACATGATTCAGATGGCAAGTGCTTGCATCTTATGATTCAGTAAGATAATACACAATCTCTGCTAAATTTGAGACACATATATTTTAAGATTAACCTGTACAATACTAACAGCTAATATATGTAAACAACCTTTAACTATAGTTATATACTATATTATAAAGAAATATGAAAGCTTCAAATACTGTATACTTAAACAGTATTACCTTTATATGACATGTATATATCTTTATGTATTATATGTATATTATAAACAATTCACCTTGCAAAGGTATAATATAAAATAAAATAAAATAAAATAAATCCATAGTTTTTTTTTGAAATCACAATGTCAGAAAAAAATATAGGCAGGCTTATATATATAAAACTTAAACCCATATACCCATACCAAATGCAAACTAGTCTAGCCTAAATATATTCATCTCATAAACAACAATTATGAGTGTAGGCTCCATTTATATACAATATATTTATAAGCTAGACTTTAAATCCAATAGGATAAAATATATATACAAATACCCAGTGTGTTAAGAACTGTTAGATATACAAAAGAATAAACTGTTATATGTTTAACTACTCACTATATACATAAAAATAATCTTACATATATATATACTTAAACCGTAATATAAGAGAACATACATACATATAATTTTAAAGATAAATATTTAGTAGCACCTAAATATTACTTTCGGCTCGATATATATACACAGTAAATATAAAATATAATATAGCATAAACAAACAAACTAATATAAACTTCTAAATTTAAGCAAATATAACTTATACTATAAAACAAAACATACTTTGTTTACATAACCCAAAACAGAACTTGCCTATAAATTATATAAACTGGTAATATCCAAAAATATATAACAACAATTTTCCAAATATTTAAATAAACTATCATACTTTGTAACTAGCCTACATACATACAATGGTATATATCTTTAAATATCTATACGCACATAAACAAAAGCCAAATCACTAAACAAAATCCGTTTCCATGTACTTTGTAAATATATATATATAAGAAGGCACATATGTTTAAGATAGGAAGGGCCGAACAAAAAGGAGGTAAGCAACATCGATCGACAACAGCAAGCTTGTAAGGGTGGACGGGGTGTTGATGGAGACTGCTGTTGTCTCGGCTCGAAAGTGGAAGGGCGGAGGTGCAGTTCGATGGACATGGAATGGTGGATGGGCCGATGATGGCAAGTGGTGGTTACGGCTAGAGGGGAGAGGCGGTGCAGTTACAAAGGTAGGTGCGACCATGTGGAGTGGAGATTGGCTGCTATTGTTGTGGAGGAGGTTGCGTACGGTGGTGAGATGCTGGCTTCATTGTTGCGGCCATGGAACAAGCACAGAGGAGGAGAATTGAAAGTGATGGTACTATGAAGTTTTCAATATGAAGGAAATGAAGTGAAAAACAAAGTTTTAAAGGCAAATAAAAGAAAGAGAATCGTTGCCATTTAAATGGATATGAAACGTATACAAATTTATTCTTTTTTTTTTACTTCTTTTCCTTTTATTTGGAAACGAAGGCTGAATTTTTAGCAAATAATAAATGTTATAATGAATGCTAGTGGCTGTTTATTGTACGTGTTTGAATTTGAATGGACACAACTATCAAAAGTGTAAAAGTGGTACCGATACAGTTAACCTTTTTCATGGATTTGGCCATGTACCGGACTTCCAAATGAACGAATGAATATACTGTGGAGATCAGCACGACGGAACGATCAAAATGATACACAGATATCAGTAATATGATCATCCTATCAAAATTCAAAAATCGGTACCAAAAATGCTGCTAATTTGCCAAAAATAAGATAAACGGAACAACAACAGTCCAAATTTGAAGAAATGAAATATGACTCTCACTTAGAAGATAATTTACAAATTTACTGTATGAAAATATTCAGTTTTGGAAAACATTTTATTATCATCAAATATTAACTGATATAGATTTAAATGAAATTGCACCATAAAATAAACTTTCATATTATCTGATGAAAATTCACCATTACTTATGTTTAAATAGAAGTATTCCATATATTAAATTTTAAATTAAAAACTCAATTATTTAAAATTTCATAAAACTTCAATTAAATAAATAAACAAAACCACTAAAATTTACGGATCGTTAAAACCTTTAATGCAAAAACCACCGCTAGCAATTCCAAGTCATGGGTTACATACTTTGCTTCATGTTATTTGAGCTTCGGACTAGCATAAGCGATGATCCTTCCACGTTGCATCAATACAACATCTAAACCTATTCCACGTGCATTGGTATAAATAATTAAACCCCCACCTCCATGTGGAATAGTAGGAACAAGAGAACAGTTAACCTTACTTTTAGCTTTATGAATGCTTGCTCGTATTTATCAGTCCAAACAAATTTGATAACTTTCTTCGTCGGATTCGTTAAGCGAGAAGTAATCTTCAAGAAATCCTGAATGTTTCTCCTGTAATAACCCGCTAACCCCAATAAACTTCTAATCTCAATTGACTTTCTGGCCTCTTCCAGTCCTGAACAGCCATAACGTAGTTGGAGTAATGGAAATACCCAAAGCCAAGATAGCATGACCTAAGAATAAATTTCGAACACCAAAAGTGATACTTCAAGAACTTGGCCTTCGACACGTGCTCTCTTAGTATTTCTAATACAATCCTCAAATGGCATGTATGCTCTTCCTCGGTTTGGGAGTAGACCAAAATATCATTAATAAATACAAGGACAAACTTATTCAACACGTCTTGGAAAACTCGATTCATTAAATGCATGAAACACATCTCGGATCATTGGTCTCTCATAAAAACTTATCGGACCGAAAAACTGTCATGGGTAGACTCTCCTCGACTATCCTAAGCTGATGAAACCCCATAGCATGATCAAGGTGAGAAAACACATAACCACCATGAAGCTGATCAAACAAGTCGTCTATCCTAGTCAAATGATACTTGTTTCGAATAGCCCGCTTATTAAGCTTGTGGTAATCCATACATAGTCTTAAGGAACTATTCGCCTTCGTAGCAAAGATGACATACGCTCCACAATTCAAACGACTCGGTCAGATCAAGCCTTTCTACAATAAATCACTAACTTTGTTAGATAGTTCCAAATTCTCTTTAAGTGCTAGTCTATGAACATGCAACATGATAGGTTTTGCATCCTTAACAAAATCAATACGAAATTCTATCTCACAATGAGGTGGTAAACCTAACACCTCTTCACACATCAGCAAAATCCTACAAAACAAAGATCGAACCCAACTCTCCTTCTATGACATCAAGAGAAAAAAGAATACTACTTGTAAGAAAGGTAGGCCCTTCCCAATTCACTACCAGAATTCTCCATCCTCTACCTTAAATGATACAGTTCACTTAACACTATCTAAGACTGCATTATACTGAGATAACCAATCGATCCCAAGCGGAACATCAAACATAATAAAACCCAAAACGTTCATACCATAGGAAAGAGTTGGTTAAAAGTTGTAACCAGAACTCCCTACACAAACCATGCTAAGAATGACTGATACCCCCATAGTGTTCAATACAATAATAGATTCAGAAGCCATAACTGGATCCGGCCTCAATCAAGAAGCAACAGTATTAAATAAAACATGAACACGAATGCCATAAATAGATAGAATAATTTCCAAAACCCGCTTCCTCTTTGTAGTTGTGGAAGTAGAAAGTGCTGAAGCAAGTGAAAAAGCTCTAGGCTGTTATCTTTCTGAAGCAGTGGACACTCCCTAGCAATATGACCTGGCTAATGGCAGTTGTAACAACTTTTCCTTGGAACTATTTGTGCTTTGGCTGCATGTGGCTCTAACTTTGATACCTTAGCAATCAATTCCTTAACTATTGGCGCTTTCTCCACTTTCTCTCCCCAACTTGACCTATGTTTACCAATGAAGGGCCCCTTCTTTCCATCCTTATAACAAGCGAAACCAGAAATGTCCCTTGATGGTTGATACTTACACTTGTTGTTCCTAGCTGGTGTGGAAATAGATGCTTCGTAGCTAAACTCTCAAACCTCAAACCCATTCCTACCAGATTGACAAACGATCTCTGAATGTGATTAGTCATGTCCCTTTGGAACTCTGGATGCATACCCACAATGAACGTCTCATTTTTCTTCAACAGCGTGTCAACTAACCCCAACCTAAACTAAAATAACGCAATAAACCGGTTATCATGCTCCGCTTCAATCATGGCCCGTACTTCAGATTGAGGAAGCTCCTAAACAACAAAGTCTTTTTGACCTTTGATAAAAACTTCATCTCAAATAGCCCCTTAAATTGGGCCCAAGAGAAGGCTTTCTCCTAGACGTCAGCATAATTGATGCCCACCAATCGTTACAGCATCGATCTGATGTCGTGACGCCAAACGACACTTCATCGCAGCATCCAACTCCATATCCCCGGAAATCCTATCACATAATCAAAGCCAAGTCCGGACTTCGATGATGTTCTTTAAGCCACTAAACTTATTATCCCCAATCTCTCATAATCATGGCAAAGTGAAGCAAAACTCATCTAAGACCTAACCTGTACGACTTCCTCCATAATATGGACTTCGGTTCCTTCATGGGAACGACATTTCTCAGTTCTCAATTCCCACCATTAGTGACAGTACTACCCCGACCTCGTATACCTCCACCTCATCTAGCATTGGCAGCCATAGTACTCATAATTCTTACTACCTAATCATAGCAAAACAACTTTATGATACAAAAGGATAGTTTTATTTCAAATAAAGAGTTGTTCCTAAGGGAAAGCTGAAAAAGGGTGTAGGTTTATAGAAAATACAGATGTGCTCTCGTATTTTATTAAAAACTCAAATTATTCATGTGTGTAACTTACCCTATCTTTAATGATTCATGCCCAATCAAAGCCAGGGTATTTGCTAAACCTTCGCTCTAATACCAAATGCAACGACCCACCCTTTTTGGGTTGTGACTACAAATGGTAACCTCGTATTTGATTTTATGACCAGCCTCTCGACGACAAAACCGACGTGGAAATGGATGTGTAGGGGTAAGAGTCAAAGCATCGCCATAGTTCACCAATGCGAGAACCGCTATCATGCAAGCCATGCACACTTCAGAAATGATAACATATAATATCAAAAGGATAATACGAAGGGTTACTCCAAAATACAGGTAAGTTCAGAGTTACAAAAAACCTAAATGTTATTATCAACCTGGATAGTTATAACTGCATATCCTAACAGTGCTGATACATACATAATATAATGCAAAGGAAATACAAATAGATAGATAAGAAAGCCTCTAGCTAGTCTTTTGAACTCTGAAGCATCCAAAGTTGGACCTGCTTTACTCAACCTACTCGAAGAGTATACGAGGAATTCAGGAAAAACAAAAACCATGTGTCAGACATAAATCTAGTATGAGAATACTCCAGATACATGTATACATATAACATTAACTTTTGAACTGTATGAATCATCATAATAATTTTCAAGGACAACCATTTATTAAGTTAATATAGTTATATAATAGATAATGTCTAGGATACATAATGCAAATAAAAAAATTGTTGTACTGCTTGCATAGCACAATACAACAATATTAGAATTACACCTAAAACTGTCAGGGTATACTCGAATATGGATTTTCTGTTGAAGACATCCTTACATAAACTAAGGCCAGCCTCCTGACAAGGATCAAAAAGTACCTCCAAACGTCGTATATCTATAAATAAAATATACCATAAAATAAACGTAGCTGGCCCATGCATGAACCTGTAGAACCAAGTGGAACCAAATACCATCAACTCCCGGTGCTAACATCAATAAGCATACTCTAGATATGGAGTAGATATACACTGTCATGGGTTAGCTAACCACTTGTTGTGCATCCTACTTTGCTTTTATCCATTTATGATGTCGAGGTCATGTTCGACATCTCTCAAATGAGTCTTAATCACTCGAAATAAACACAAATCTTTTTCATGGATCCTAGCATAAGTCAATTGACAAATAATAATGCTAATCTCTCCCTTGGACTTAACCTTAGGATAGACAGTTCAACTCTAAAGTATTTTTCTGAAATGTCAACGCTGACATCTCCCTTGGACTTAACATTAGGATAGACAATTCAACTTTATAACATTCCACCTGACAATCACTTTTAAAACATAGACTTGTGTACTACTTTTGAAGTGGTATTTGGTAAGTAAAAAACTAACAATTTCGGACTCTTCAAAACTAAATCGAAGAATTTCTGGTAAACTCAATTTCAGTTCTTTTAGAAGTAAATGAACTATATAAAGAGGAGTCTTCCCTAGGGGATCTCGTATATTTAAGTTCTTAAAGCTGGAGACATTTCATTTGAATGTCCTCCCCAAGGGATCTCAAACGTATGAAACCGTAAAGCTTTTAGATACCTCCTAAGTTAATAATTGATCAAGTTCGATAGTTGACTAGTCAACTATTGAGTGGTAAAAACTATAGTTTTTTGAAATCAAGTTTCGTATACTTAACACGTTTTCGACCGTCTCAATTTACTACCCTTTAGTTAAGGGTGACTATGGTAGGTTAGAGCACTATTGCTTCTAAACCCTACTCGAACAACATTCTTAACTCTTATGGATAGGCAAGTTTACTTCGACAACTTTTTGTGTTAGGTACTATTAACTACAATTCATAAACAAGTAAGTAAACAACACGATTAACACCTTTACAATCTTCTCAGCTTACTATTCCTCAGTCAAAAGTGAAGCTGGTAGTTAGAGCACAATTGGTTCTAAACCTACTTGAACATCAATCTTAACTCTCATAAATAAATAAGTTTACTTTGTCGGCTTATAGTGTTAAGCATAGTTAATTACTTTTCTTGACAAGTAAGTAAAAAAACACAATTTAGCCACTAAGCAATTCCTAACCCATTCTCAAACCATTTGTTTATAATTTAAAAAACTTCTTAAAATTATATATATATATATATACGTGCTAGTTTATTTAAGATACTACAAGATTATTCAATATATTTAATAAAATAATTTAAAAGATTATACATTATACAAGATATTAATAAAATAACTACTAATTTTTTTCAAATGATATATACTTGAATATGCTCGTAAAATATTTGTGATAGATTTTAATACATTCCTTAAAAATATTACATATGTAATCATTTTATTATTTATTTAAAACTAGCAAAACTATGTTTTATATTTAAAAATAAACCTTTCTACTTTAAAATTTTGTAATTAAATATTAAAAATTTATAAAAATTACAAATCACTTTTAAAAATTCTAATATGAGTTAGAAAATTCTTATAAAAAGAATGTAACAAAATTCTTAAATTTAAAATCATTTTCAAACATTTAAAGTTCAAAAACAATGGCTAAACGGGGCAGAATTGCATATAGGAAAGTTTGACCACTTTTCGATATGTTACTTAACTTTTCATCATCCAATATTTTTATAGCAACTAACATTCACAATATACATCATATATAAGATCAGAAACCCTAAAAATATCTCTATAAAGTTCTTTAGAAATTGCTGAAAACAAGGCAATTCTTAAGTGCATCTGTAGCGACTATCGCTATAAGATCATTCGAGTTCAAGTCCAAGTCCAATTCAAATCAAAGTTTAACTACAAACTATATTCTTTATTTCAAGGCTATGCAAAAAGTCCAATCAAGTCCATACACATTATTACATATGCCATTTGCTTTCCAAAGCAAGAACCACAACCTGTCACAACATATAGCAATATAAATTCAGGCATATATAAGCAATCAAACATAAGCACTTATACACTTCAAATTCATTTCAATGGTGAGTTAGCTCATCCTTAAACAAGAAAACACTCAATTCTAAGCTTTCATTTTCTACCTCAATCTTGCAAACACCAAACTTCGTACTTTCACCTTACTTTGCACTTGCCTAGTCTTAAAAAGCCTATATATGGCTCGCGGCCTATGAAGATGTGGTGAGTTGTGCTTCAAATCTTCAATTTCAAGATGCTAGTTGGTGTTTTGCTGTCATTCTAAGGTATGTGGGAAAGTTTGGACTGATTTGAAGTTGATTTGAATTTATTTGCCTTAGGAAATTTTGTGGAGAGAAGAGAAGATATGAACTACTTTAACTTTGTGAGTATGCAAAAAAGATCAGGTGAGCTATGCACACTCTTATATAGACATCAAGTGGTGTTATTTAACCTTCCATTCACCTCCAATTTCTCGCGATGGCTCCCTCCTCATGCCTCTATGTGCTTATGGTTCCACCTCACTTTACATAGAAAATATCTCCTTTAAATATCATCATCCACGCAAACCTTCTATAACATTTCCTAAGCGATTTAGTGTTGATTATTATTTTTATACTAATTAATTATACCCTAGTGGTTTAGTGTATGTAGAAAAAGTTTGAACAACTAGTAGTGAATAATCTATTTATATATAAAATGATTTTCGGTAACATTATCGATATTTCTTCAAAATATTATATAATTATAAAAACAAGTTTATTATGATTATTCATTAATTAAAAGATGTTTAATAAGGTTGTAGAATCAAATTTATAAAACTTAACTATATTCCAAAAAGTTAAGATATTCAAAGATGAAGTGTTTGAAATTACTGGTCGCTATAGGGTTCGCCTTACTCATATATATATATATATATATAACATATAACAATCACCCAGATCAACCATACACAAAGTATAAATATAGCATCCCCTCGAGATAGGTACATGGTCCAACTTCATGCTCTCAACAACTCTAGTTATCCACAATAATGGTACAATCGATGCATATGGGGTTAAAAACTTCATAAACTCACGCTCTTGTGCATAATCCAAGAGATCGATAGTCGCATAATAATCAACTACACTTTCAACCTCATAGGAATTGACTTGGCTCTCAGCCAATGAAATAATCGCACGTCTCTCAGACCTCTACTAAACCACTCAACTCCCAGTATTATGGATAATCTTCGAGACTCTCGGTCCTATATGCTCTTATCATCGTAAAAAACTATTTCGTTATCACTCTCAACAAATGATCTGATTGGCTCTCAACTGTATATACAATGATCTCATTTTGGTGAATAAGTATGTGCCTATAATATCTCATTAATAATAAAAAGACAAAAGACTAATAACTCTTTGCCTACTTCGAAAGCCTTGCTTGCCACGCTCACAGCGCTACTTCTATAGTCTTAGTTACTGATAGAGTTAGAGGTATGTCCTATGGGCAATTATGTAATTTGTTACATAAATCTAACTCGATAACTAATCTTGTTCAAATATAAGGTCTTTCCTTTCTGTTATATACTTTCTATAATATGTTATAAATAGTTCAGTAATTAATTTAAGTATGCATGTCAGAAAGCCCAAAAATAATGTGTTTGAAATAGTATTTAAAAATAGGTGTAACCATGAGTATTACACCACAATATGATAAGCACGTTTTAAATATTCCTAGTTAAGATTTATTGAGACTGGACATCGATGCATTCATTGAGACTAGAGTATGTAACACTTCCAAATGTTAGGTATTGTATTACTCATGGTTGCTGGGGGCGCCAAGAGGTTACGTATTGATAGTTTGTAATGAGCCTAATTTTGACTAACATTATTTATAATATTTAATTGGATAAATAAAAAAATAACATAGACTGTTAGGAGATTGAGATTTGTTAATTAAGAAGTAGCCGTGCCTTAATGAATGTATTAGCAGAAGAGAACTAAAAATAAGAAAGTAGGACGAATATGGTACGTGTAAAATGAGGATAGCCTTTATTCCAATACCATAAACCCTTTTATTCTTCATTCCTCACTCATTTGAACTTTTACAAACAAAAATTAAGACCCTAAAGAACTCAACTGGCTACCATTAAGAGGATTTAAGGAGAAGAAAAGCTAGGATTCAAGTAGAAAGCTTAAGCAAATCAATCTAAAGGCAAATCTCAACCTTCTTAAAATAAAACCAAGATTAATAATTAATTTACATCTCGCTTTTGATAATGATTTCGGTTTCAGTTAGATCTGAACCATGCTTGCAAATAATATGCCATGTTATGTTTGTTAAAAGGGCAAATATATATATATATATATATATATATATATGTTTGTTTATGATTTATATGGTTTAATATATATTTTATGATATCTTTGGATTAGAAATCCTATCAGATAACATCTAAATAAGTTTCTTTTTAGGTATATTGTCAAAAACATTATATTAGAAGTGGGTTTCAAGTTTCATAATTTGTAAGTGATTGTGTGTTTATTATAAATTTTCTAGGAGGGAAAATAGTTAATTTTAGGTTAAAATTATTTAAGGCGACTAAATAATATTTTTGGGTTTGAAATTTATGCATGTTAGAAAACATATTTAAATCGATATATCGTGATTTTTAAGAATTTTTCCTAAGTGTTTCCAAAGACAAATAAATTAATTAAGCTAGAGGGCTTAATTGTTATTTAAGATTTTATTCTACTTTGTTAAGTATAAATGTTTCAAATAATTTAAATTAAGGTGTGTAGCGGTTTTTTTCAAAAGCGTATACGATAAAGATTTCATAGCCAATGAAATTTTGATAATTATTGATGGTTAGTAAAAAGGAATTACTTTAAAGGCAAAAATACAATTTTTAATTAAATTACAGCTTCACCACTTACCCTGCTTGCTTCCGTTACCATACAACACTTTTGACGCTGTCGAAATCTATACACATGATAACTAGGGTCTTGGTATGTTGTGTAGTGAGTTTGGATGGAAGGAAACTGGGTGGAGAAGGTATGCTTTTAGAAGGGGTGAAGTTTTTGATATCCCGAAATTTCAAACAATTTAAAATGTGATAATCTCCTTTATAAATTATTTTAAATTGGTAAAATTGTTGTTTTCAAAACAATAATAATGATGTGTTGTTTTTATGTATATAAATGGATTTTAAATAGAATTATTATTAACAAATTGAATCTGTGTTTGTTTAAATATATATATATATATATATATATATGAGTTGATTTTAAATTGGATTTTAAAATTGAATTTGAATTTGAATTTGGATTTTAAATTTGAAATTAAAACATATATATTTTAAATATATTTTGGAGTTAAATATATTATATATGATTTTATTTAGAATATAATTGGTTTTTATTTTATTTTCTTTAAAGGGTTTTGTTTATATAAATTTAGAAAGGTATTTATTAATTAGGAAATTTAATACTAAAGCTTTTTATTAAAATTTTAAAATAATTAAAAAAATGCATAACTACAAGTGTTAAATGGTGAGATCATGTTAGTAACATGTGTAATATGATTAAATGTGTAATTTCCAAATGTTAGTTGAATTAACAAGTGTCACTTATTTTATTCTATTTTCTTTAATTTTTAATAAATCCTAATTAACTCTATATAAACATCTATCTTCTTTCTTTACTTCTTTTTTCTATCTTCATTTTTAAAACTCAAGAATAAAACCTGTAACACAAATCTACAAAACATAAGCCTGTAAAAAAAATTCAAAACAGATCTAAAAAATATCCAAAATCAAACAAATCAAGAACTCTCTTTACAATTCAAAACAGTAAACAATTTGAAGTTCATCTCAGTTTCAAGCAACTCGGATCAGTAGGCAAATCAAGTCTAGAAGCAAGATCAATTTCAGCTTCAAGTTTCAAAGGATTAAGCAACATCCAGATTTCAAAAGTTTTTCCAGCTTCTCTGTTAATTCTGTGAGTAAACAAAATTGTTTTAAAAAGCTTTAAATCTATTAAAACGCTGATGCATGCAGAAAACTTGAGTTTGAATAGGTAATAATGGTTTGCATGTTGGATTTAATGATATATGTATATATGTATGTGGATATCTCTGTGTGCATGTCTGTATTCAAGGTTGTGCTCTGTTCTTAAATTACTGGATGCAAATAACATTCAAAATGATCAGTTGTTTTAATCTCTGATCAGTTTTATGTTATAATGTTTGAAGAATTTTTTTTTTAAAACAACAAGATTTAAATTTTAAAAATATTTAATACAAGAACTTAAGACAATATCAATCAGGATTTATTTATTACAATAAAGCCTTGATTTTATCAAAATTCCAAATTTGAATAAATTGAAGATTCTCGTGTATAATCTGATGTATCTTTGCAAACTAGGATTTTTAAAATGAAAATCATGATTTCTAGTTGAGTTTTGGATGAGAATTTTAAAGATGATCAGAAAATAGGTTTTGACCTTTCTTTGGCGATTGACGAACTTTTGGTGGTCGGGGTTTTTGTCTAAGCTAGAGTGGCGATCGGGGATGTTGGGAAAAATGTATGGAGGGAGCATAGTTCGTCATGGCATCGGCGGGCGAACTAGGGTTTTAAAACCCAAAATGGTCGAGATCGGAAATTTCATTGCCATGGCTTCTCTGGGTGATCGAGTTTCACCAGAGATTGGGAGATGGTAGCATGGAGGCTAGTGAGGGTGTGGCAAGAGTTTGGGAGGTCCTGGTGGTCCGGGCCTTCTGGCTAATTTCAGGCGAGGGTTGGTTTTCAGTTTGACTTGAGAAGTTCGTTTTTGATTTAGGGCTTGGGATGAATTCTGGGTATTCGGAAACGATAGTAGAGGTGATCGAAGTCTCGCCAAAGGTAGAGTGGGTTGCCAGAGTGCGGCCGTAGGACGGTGCACGTGCACGATGTCCCTACGTGTCAGTTTGTGTGTAAGGTGGTTTGCCTCGGGTCGATGCTCGGGGGAAAGGATGTTGGGCTCGGAGTGGGTTTCGGGTTCGTGATTGTTAACATATCAGTTTTAAGCAAATTAAAAAAAAAAGAAATCACGAGCTGGTCTAGGGTGGTTATGGGTTTAACCCAAAGCAAGATTTAAAACAAGTTCTAAAAGTTTTTAAAAAAAGGCAAAGGTTGAAATTTAAAACAAATGTAGTTTAAAATTTTCTTAAATAAATTTCTTATACATATAATAAATGCTTTCTTTAACATTTGATTAGGAAGTATATGATATGTTTTACTTAAAATTGTTAAGTAAATTTTTAGGTTATTTTAAAACTTAATTTTGTAAATATAATTAAGTTTTAATAAAAAGGATAATTGTTTTAAAAATAATGTGATTAGGAAATTAATAAAGGTAATGATTTATCTTAAATTAATTTAGGTTTAATAATAAATGAAGTAATTAAAGAGTAATTAATTTAAATAATTAATGATTAAGGATTAATAATTAAGAGTTAAGTTAAAATTTTAGATTAATGATAATTTAATTCAAAGTTTATTTAATAAGATTTTTAATGATAAGTAAGAACTTAATTAAGAGAAATAACTTATCTTTTAATTAATTAAGGTTTGGGTAATTAAGATTTATTAATTGATTAAGAATTAATTAATATAAGTAATTAAAGATTAATTAATTAACAATTAAAGATTAATTAATTAATAACTAAAGGATAATTAATAAGTGTGATTAATTAATGATTAATAAATTAAGGCTAATTAATCAGTGTAATTAGTTTACTTAAGTGTAATTAGTTAAAGTATGGATGAATTGAGGAAATTAATTAAAGGGTTAGTTAATTAACGAATGTGATTTATTAAAGTATAATTAATCAATGGAAGTGATTATATAATAATTAATTAGAGTAGTTAATTAAGGATCAATGTAATAATTATTGTTAATTACATTATGAGGCTAATTAAAGAATTATTCAATGTGAATGATTGAAGGTTAAATTAATTTGTGTAATTTATTAAAGGCTAATTACTTAATGTAATTAAAGAGGATAATTAAGGGATGATTAATAAATGATTTGTAATTAATTAATGATTTAGTGAGCAAGATTAAAAATAAGATGATTGAAGTAATTAATTTAATTTATTTGAATTAATTAGAAAGGGTGTGACTAATTAATCTTGCTTATGAATGATTGAATGATATTGAATGCCTTGGATTATTTGATATTTCTGATATGAAAAGTTTTGTGATATGATTGGGCTGAATAGTGATAATGTGGTTATCTATCGAGATGAATTGCTGTGTAAAGCAGCACATTGTATTTAAAGTTTGAATTGTATTTCACTTGAATAACTTGGTTAAGATCGCATGGGATTCGAAGAGACCGGGGTCGGGTATCAGTAAATAGCCGAAACCTCTTCAATTTGAAATCTACAATAATTCTTTATAGATTTGATATGTGTAATCAATAGGCTGGAACGGAATAATATGGACCATTGAAACTAAATAAGGGTACATAGAGATTGATTTGTGAAATGAGTGTTGACTATAATAAGTTATGAACTTGTAATAAAGTACGAGTTACCTCGGGTTTTAAATAAGTTTATGCATTAGTATTTAATGTTAGATGGGTTTACTCACGCTGGTTTCCAGCTTGACCCGGGTGTTACTTTAATGTAATGCTCGGGTCAGACCGAGTGTTACAGATTTCCAGGTTAGGACGTTCTGGAGCTCAGGAGGCGAGCTGGATGTAAGACATATGGAGCATTCCGCTGTGTATATTATTGTTTTTATTTCTAGAAAAAGTTAATTTTAACTGTCCAGTTTTGTATAATGGCTGTAACTCTGATGTTTGAATGTAATTTAACTGATATAGTTTTCTTGGTATAAAGGATATTATTTGATATTATATTTGATCCGCTGCGAATGTGAGATTCTGTTTGGTTTCTGTTTCTTCTTCTGCCACTTTTCTTCTTTACCCTAGCTATCAGTAATTTCCAGCGATCAGATATTTAGCATTTCTACAGTGAACGTATTAGTGTCGAATTTTCGGGGTCGAAAATTCTAGGTCGTTACAAAGTTGCCTTTCAAAGCTTTCGAACCTATAGACCGCCTTTGCCTAAAAATATGCTTTCGAAAGGGTTGAAGCCACTTTTATTAGATTTTGAGTCCATTAACTTGCCTTTGTTTTAAAAAGAAGCTTTAAAAGGGTTGCCTCTTTTGAGCCCCTTCGATACCCTAGATGTCGCATTTATACCTCTCGCCTTACTAAGAGGCCGCTTTTATAGCTCCTTAAATCAATGGGTTCGGAAGGTAGGGTTTCGAATCAATACCCTTCCACAACTATTAAAGGCAATTTTCTTTTAACTTATACATGCAAAAGGATGGGTGCTGCTCCCATACCTTTGGACATGGTTGAAGTTGCTTGTTTAAACCCAAGTATACGTGCGAAAGTATGTAATTGTCACCCTAAATGTTTCGAAAGAATAGCTTTCGCATATATCCCCTTAAGTGCTTTGTAGTTTGTTTTGTTTCAAACTATGGTTTCGAGCGGAATACCTTTAATTGGTTTCGAAGCTATACTTCCATATTTCTTTACTTGAACCCAATGCTTTCAAAATGTATGTTTTTAAGTGTTTCTAAAGGAATGTTCCCAATTCTTTCGAAAGATATATTTAATGATTTCGAAAGAGTATGTCTAAGATTTTAAGCAATGATTTCAAAAGGGATGCTTTCAATGATGTCGAAAGGGATTGTTTAAGGTTTTAAACAATGGTTTCGAAGGTGTTGTTTTGGCTTTCTAGCCTAAAGTTTTCTAAGTTAAAAAGGGGGCTTTAACTCATTTTGAAGGGATGGATAATCCCATTGATTTAGATTTCATCAACATTGTTTTGTGTAAAGCATATAGCATGGTATAGGTATTTTGAGTAAAGCAAAGAGTATATTTTCCTTGTTTAAGTATGATTTAAAAGGGTTAAATCAATTGGAAAGAAATGTTTTCAAGGAAAATGGAATAAGGTGGTTAAACCTAAGTATATGACTCAGATGTTAGATGACCAGATGGGACTGGTTTATGGTCGTGCCCTATACTTTAGCTAGGATCCCCTAACTAATATAAGTCTAAAATTTCAATGTGTAGGGCTTTGTCACAGTTGAGACCAAAATGAGGTTATACATACATAATGGAATATATATAGGTGAATATAGGTTATTCTTAAGCCCGCAAAAACATTAGGATCAGTTGACCCTAGAAGAATAAAGTTAAGTGTAGATAGTCCAACAATGTGTCTAACAGAATTTAGAATATTATTATGTCTGGTAAAAACGAGTCAGCCAATAGTTAATAGTTAGCAAGATAAAAATACAATCTTGGACATATAGTCCAAAGATTACCTAATTTATATGCATATATTCTTTTGCGATTGTTGTTATAATCAGTTTGATAGCAGGATTTTGATTTGCAAAAGATATAATTAAAATGATACTAGTGAGGGGAAGCCCATTCCGCTAAGCGGCGTGGTCTCACTTAATATCTGTAAATCAAGATGTAATGGAATTATTCACACCGGGCTTTATGTCTGACTCGGAGTTTATGTTTTCCCCTTAAACTCTCGGGTGCTCAAAGTTTAATTTGACTAGACTGAGAGTTAAGGACTTTTTAGGTTTAGTAGGTTGGACGAATAAGCATCCGAAGACGTGCAGGAGGCAAAGCTAGCTATGTAGGAGTTATTTAGTAGTATTTCCATTGTGATGTATTTATGACTGATATTTCTATCTATTTAGTCCCTAGATTATCCATGAGGGCATCTTCATATGTCACTCTTGATGTAATTTTTAGTAATTATATTTGATCAAAACTTGGTAATCATTTTGGGATTATGTAGTTGGGTATGAAATATTGATTTGAAATCTAATCAAAAAAGTTGTTTTGAAATCTGTGATTTCATTTCATATTCATGTGCTTATGATATTATGGATACCATTAACATTAACGTATTTTATTACTGGAAGTTAATACCATAGACGACTGCAACAACTATAGCGCTTAGCTTCAAGTCTCAAAATAGGAGATGTTACATAGTTATTGGAAACTATGGAATGACTCAGTTGACAATTTTCTATTGGTTACTATAACTAAGGTCAAACTGAAAATATTGAAGTTACAAATTTACATAGTTCTCTTAACTTGAAAATACTATTGATCTTTAATATGAAAGCTCCGCTTTTATTATAGTTAAATCGTGGTACGACATCCATCGAACGACTACAGTTGGATCAAGTGGAAGTATTGGAAGCGAAACACTATTCAAGAGAAGATTCGTCTCCTCAGTTATACGAGGCTAGTATCACAGACAATTGAAGTCAACTCAAAGTTAAAATATCTAGCTAGAATAGTTTGGTTAACAATAATTTCTTATTATTGAACCAAGAACTTTGTATTTGGACAATAAAGTTTAATATAAATGATATTAGAATTTTGACCATTACCAAATTCTATAAGTCTAAAGTGATATAGGTTTGACGAAGAGAATTGCTATAAATAATTATCACTACTGGGTAACGCTTATAATAAATAAATATGGATTTTACCAAAAGATGTGTAAGCGATAAATTCAACCAAAATGTCACACGACTAGCTAAGGTGAAGTGTAAATGTTAATATTTGAGTTGTTTAATAATAATCGCTGACTGAATTTACACATATGATCGTACAACCGAAATGATGAAGATTCCGAATGAACCACATGATTTAATTGATTTTTAATTGTTAAAAATTAGTTAAATTAATTAATATTTATGAAATATTAATTATTCAATTTTATTTAATTTATTTGAATGCTATTAGTATTTAGCATCATGCGTAAATAAAAGTTATAAATGTGTATATCAACGTATAACATCGGTAGAATATTAAAAATAATTTAAACAGAATATATACTAATAAGCGATTTAAATTAATATTTTTGAAATATTAACTTTTTTTACAATTATTTCATTTGTTTGATTTTCATTATTTTTAATAAAGTTCGTATATAATACTATAAGCACGCATATCGGCATGCAATGTCGATAGGAAATTTAAATGGCATTTAAATCGATATAATACTAATTGGGTTTTGGAACGTTTTGGAGCCTATATATCCCTTGTAATAGCAGGCCTTACTTTGGGGAATAAGAGTAGTCTTTTTTTTTTTGAAATGAAAAGAAAAACTTAGTAAAAGGAAAGGAATCAACGTATATTGAATGTCACATTTATTTCCTCTTTTGGTAAAATTATCTCTTTGTCATTTTTGAAATCTCTCATTCTTATCTTCTCTTCTCAAGGTCAAAATTTCCAAGGAGATAAGGTTCTAAAAATCTCAAAACAAAATTCAAACAAAACTAAATAGAAAAGGTGGTTGTCTATAGAAAATTGGGGTTCTGAAGATCGATTTGTAGAATCTAGGAATTCTTCTTCATTCAAGGTATATTCTCTAAGCTTTATCAGAAAGGTAATTTTGTTTTATTTATATGTAAATTAACATTTCACATGCCTGTAATTCTCTACATCTTCTATTTCTTCTCCTTGTTTGTTTTTGGGTTATGTATGATTATCAAAGTTCTACTTTTTGATCGTTTATCTTGTCATCATATTGAATTTGATTTCCCTTTTATCCAATACCCATGTGATATTAATAATATCAATCATAGATTCTCATCTGTTCTCTTTTGTTTGATCTCATCTGTTCTCTTTTGTTTGATCATTTAGTATATATGTAATTTAGATCGAGATCTGATTGTCACGAATTCATATATGCCTAATTCGTCTAATCCTTTTAATTCAGAAGACATTATTTGTAACGACCCAGCATTTTCGATCCCGAAAATTCCAGATAGTTAGGAAAAAGAAGAAAGAGATAGAAGAATAAGAAGAACAGAAACACCAACATCTCACATTCGCAGCGGATAAAATATAATAACAAATAATAATAGTTGTACAAAGGAAAACTGTAATTGTCAAATTTCACTTTAATACACCAGAGTTACACATATAAACATACACTAGATAGACACAATCATCATGTCTCAGATATACAACAATATAATACAACGGAAGTACTCCATACGTTCTTGCCATCCAGCTCGCCTCCTGAGCTCCAGAACGCCCTTACCTGAAAACCTATAATACTCGGTCTGACCTGAGCATTACGTCAAAGTAACACCCGGGTGAGGCTGAAAACCAGCGTGAGTAAACCCATCTAACATGGAATACAAAGCGTACAACTTATATGATACCCGGGGTAACTCGTATCAATTTACAAATTCACAATTTTTCATAGACATCACTTATTTCACACATTAATTTTCCAAATACCAAAATTTAGATTAAATAGTCCAATTCACTTAAATCATTTCATTCCAGCCTATTGATTTCACATATCAATCTATAAAAATTCAAAGTGGTTTCAGGTATTTTCTAATACCCGACCCCGGTCTCTTCGAGTCTCATGTCATCCTAACCCAAGTTATCTAAATGAACTACACTTCAAACTTTAAACACAGGATGTCCCTTTACACAACAATTCATCATTGATAGATAACCACAATAACCTGTCTGCCCAAACATATGATACTACAAACATTTTATATTAAAGATATCAACTCACCCAAGGCATCCAATACCATTCAATCATCCATAAGCAAACTTGATCGCTTCCAAAATTAATTTAATCACTTCTAATTGAATTACTAACCTCCATCACTTAAATTCCTTCACCTGACATTAATTAATTTCAAATCAATTAATTAATCATCCCTTAATTATCCATCTTAATTATTCACCCTGGATTAATTATCCTTCAATTACATTCAAGTAATTATCTTTAATTAATTACACAAATTAATTATTCTTAACCAAAAACAGTAATTAATCTTTAATTACTTCATAGATTAATTAACTAAAATTAATTACATTAATCCTTAATTATGTATATTAATTAAATTCTCATAAATCACTTATTATTGATTAATTAATCTTAATTAATCAGCCTTTAATTACATCATTAATTATATAAATTAATGATTTCTATTTACATTTTAATTTATCCTAATCTAAATTAATTACATTAAGTAATTAATCATTAATTAAACCATAAATATTAATCACTCTTGATTAATCTCAACCATTAATTAGCTGCCTTTTTATTTACTTCATTAAATAAATTAATTACTTGTGACGCCCTACCTCTATACCCACGCTAGCCAAGGACACTACAAAGTAATATCGTCAACTAACACGGAGAATAAGGCTGGTTGGGAGCGACCATCTATAGCCTTGCTCTAATTATCTATTGAATACATCGACAATAGTCATACCAAGCAGGTCGACATACCCAATGAATATTTAAAACAAAACCATAGGTGGTTGGATCTATCAGAACAGAATATAATAATTCAAATGTAATATACATCACAGAATAGTAGATCATCATATATACATATACTGGTACATAACAGAGTATACAGAATAATACACGTCAAGTGGTATTGCAAACCACATTATACAGATGAATCCAAAATAATACATATATATCAGAGTTACAACAAAATGGGACTACACAAAAGCTATGGCAAAAAGGAACAAGCTGAATAGTCCATGCGGAAGCAAAATAGGCTAAGTCCAAAGCACCTAACCTGAAACAACTCGGTCTGACCTGAGTATAAAATACACGGATCAGTCTAGCTAAACAAATCAGTTAGATAAACCAAACAACAATAAACCTGCAAGGTCACAAAGTATATCTAATATCTCTAAAAGAGATAACACAGTCATCTAACAAAAGATGAATCATATCATAACAAAACAAGCCTCACATCATTGGCAACTCATAGAAACAAAGGATAGGAATATCCCAAAAAAAGCCATAAAGGCAAACAACAAATACCGATAAATACGAGTTCCACAAGGTAAACGCTATATTTCGTGTGGCTCCAAAGAACCAATACAGAAAAGCAATACCTAGGGAATATACATATAAATGAAACATCATGAGCGGTGGTGAAGAAACCACTCCAATATCTCTTGAGCGGTGGTGAAGAAACCACTTCAATATCTCTTGAGCGGTGGTGAAGAAACCACTCCAATATCTCTTAAGCGGTGGTGAAGAAACCACTCCGAAAGCAATACTAAAGGTAACCGACAACCCCAAATATCTTTCGAGTCAGGGCAAAGGACCAACTCCAAAAGCGATATTAAAGGCAACAAGCCAGAGGAGACAGTCCGAAGACACTATCCCAAAGGCAGCATGTGTCACAAACTCCCAGAAAGGAATCCGAAAAGTGGTAACGTGAGTCCCATAACCACCCGTTCGCACTAAACGGTTTACTATCCATTAGTTAATTTCACACTCGAAGCAGTACAAAGTTCACCTCATATCCTCAGTAAACCAAACCCGAAGGTCAAAACGATCAATTGAATAGGTCGGGGATTAATCGGAAAGATAAACGCACAGATTCATGGTCCGTGTTTTGCCCAACCATTTAATCACCCTTCCACTTCGCTCGAAGTGCGAAATTGTGCGTGTGTTTAAATAGAATTTATAAATTGAAGAAACGAGCTTTTAATATGATTAGAAAGATTATTTTATAAAAACCCGTGGATGAAGTCAAAAATAAGTTATCAAAGTCAAAGGGCAATAATAACCACTAAGAACCAATCACGAATCGATAAAATCCGGAAAATCAATCAAAATAAGCATAAATAGGGAAAACAGGAATACATGAGCAGGTCAGTCGACTGAAATCCCTGTTCAGTCGATTGAACACTGTCTAGAAAAATTTCGGGCTTCAGCTCAGTCGACTAACAGAGGATCCATTCGACTGAACCCAATTTCCTGCATTTCCTACTTATAACAAATGAAGTGCAAACTCTCCCTACTTTCCACCGGACGAGCACGGACGCTAGGGTTTTACGCCTAGCGGCTACCCGGCCCTATAAGCACTTCAATGCATCACCAAAACATGATCAAAACATCAAAGTTAGGATCTCTAAAGAATTGAACCCAAAACACTAAAAATTTGGGTATTCACTAATTCAATCCAAACTAAAAGCAAGTGCATATGAACAAGTGCTAGGAATACCCAACATCAATGAAATCAAGAGAAGTAGATGTGAGTTCAAAACTCACCTTTAACCCAAAACAAAGAAGATGAAGGAGCTAAAACCCAAGAAGAAGACCAACAATCACTACTACAACCCAACAAGCTTCAATCTAAGATCAAACAAGCATTTTCCTAAGTTAGGTTTAGGAAAACTTTCTGAAATTGAAGAGAGAAAGAGATAGAGGAGATGAAGAGTAGATTACCTATGTCTTCTCTATGAATTTGGAGCAAGAACTCAAGTTGTAAGAGGAAATTAGGGCTTGCAAATTTCTATTTCTCTTTCCCTTCCACCATTTTCAGTTCTAGCTTAAGAAATGAAATGAAATGAGGATGAATGAAGAGAAGGGGTTGGGTTAGGGTATTAGTTAACTAGTGGGCTGAACCCAAACCCAAAACCCAATAGAATAAGGGTCAAATTTTCACAAACTCCAAACATATCAAAGATTATACTCAAAAAGATCGCAAACGCCATTTTGGAACCAATGGAAATGGTTTCGAGCTCCAATTCGGCTGTTTGCAAAAAGTAACATTTCGGACCCAAAATCCGACTAACGACGCTATATTCAAATAAAACATCTAATTATATAATCGTTAAATATGCGGGTTGTTACATTACTCGTTATATAAAAGAAGTTTAGAGGAATTTAAAATCAAATTCATTTTTAAATTCAATTCAATTTAAAAATGCACTTGAACATTCAAGTTGTTAAAGCGATTTAAATTTAAAAAATTTATTTGTTTAAAAACTGAGATTCGCTAACTTGAATTCCAGATTTAACTTTGATTTAAACTTCTTTTAAATCTCTACTTTACAATTTAACTTCAGTTTCTAAAAATCACTTCTATTTCTTTCCAATTCATTCTTATTTTTATTCTACAATTATTTCACTTCCAAAATTTACTCTTATATTTCTTCCCAAAAATCCAATTCTAAATATTTTGATGACCCAGTGTACCGAAAAATATTCAAGCGAACCACATTATTCAATATTTCAATTATCAATATAATTCATCACAGAATATCAAATATTCATAACACAAAATATTAAACAATCTAAATAATTTTGAGGAATCCCGTTGGATCCCTCCAACCTGTTTCCCTGCATCCACAGACGTTAGCACAACACGGAATACCAATTCCACTTCAAGGTGGAATATCGCGGTGTATGGGATTTATATAATATCATCCGCTATTATGCGGCGCATAAGGTCTCATCCGCTATATAATGCGGGAAATCAATCACTCCAATATATACTATATATTACTATATAATATACCACATCAAATCAATTCAATCATTCAACCAATTATTTAAATCTAACCATTTAAATTTAAATAAACCAGATGAGCGAGATTAACTCACCTTTGACTACGCATGCGACCCCTTTCCAATCCAGCTTGCTTCCCTTCAGATTTGTCCTTGTATAAACATTTATACGGTTATTAATATTTTAGTTGATCGAACAATTAATTCCCATAGCTTTCATTAACTAACTATTTAATTTAGAACTAATTTCCTTTAATAAATTAATTAGTTGACAATTCAATTTTATTAAATAACTATCTCCCTTTTTTTTTTAAGAATCTTTCAGTAGTTAAAATAAATTAGCTAATAAATTTTATTTTAATCAAGAATTCCCTTTTGAAACATTTTTGTAACTATAATAAATTAAATAAGTTTATTAATAAATCAATCACAAAGATACAATTTTTGTAATAAACTAGAAGATCTAAAAATATGTATATATATTTTCATTTTCACTTTGAATTTGCTTATATATAATTATATAGATTCCATAAAAATCTAAATTATATAAATCCTTTCAACCCTTAAAATTTCTATTTTCTAAATCTTATCAATGAATATATTATTTTCTGTTTAAGCCATATATAATATAAATCTGAATAAAAATATACTAGCAAGTTAAAATGACAAAGCCGAAGATGAAATACTTCATCGCCGACTAAGATAGACTAAGCCCTAGAACCAGACACCTCGACCCCAACATCCACGAACGACGTCACAACCCTGAGCTCGAGCGCCACCCTTACTGACATTGCATCGTGACAGCAAGCAAAAGAAATCCCAAGTCGAGAACTTCATTGCCAGACTCCCCATCTCAACCTCGACTGCCACTACTCTCGCAACTACCATACGCTTGTCGAACCTCCATCTCGTCGCAAATGCCCACGCGCCGCCTCATCAAATCGAAATCGAGTGCACCCCCCTCTTTTTTTGCCACGACACCTACACCAGCAACGACCTTGCCCTAATGCTTGCATGAAATCTAAACCCTACCGCGATTCCCCTTTGAAAATCGTTCGGCCACTTTGATATTTTAAATCAAATGAAATTCGATTTGCTGTGAAAGATTATGAGGGAGGCCGCGCCGAAATTTAAATAGAAGTACGCGATTTGATTTTGCACTCAATTTGAAATTTGGGGAAAGCTCGACTGTATATAAAAAGAAAAAGGGGAAGCGTGCTCTGGAATGTTGCGTGATGGAATAAGGGACACGATATTTTGAAAAAATGGAATAGTCGTGCAAAATTTTTAGGCTACAGTGCCTTGAAAAAAGAAAAAGCTGCTGAAGAAAAAGTTTGATGTAAATAAAATTTCAGCTGATGGTGATTAGTATTTAAAATTATATATATTATTAAATTCAAATTGTCTCGATTTACACAGCCTAAAATTTTCGAACTCCTAACGAGGTGTGCCGCCAGGCGTTTATAATGTTATACCCATATTCCGAACGTGATGGAAAAGTTTTCGAGTCCTAATTCGATCGTATGGAGAAGATAGCTTTTTGGACCTAGTTATTATATTAAATTCTCGATATAAATTTCAGCGCGGTCGTACGCTCACACAACAACTTCAAACACTCCGAAAATTGAAATCCAATAATAATATAATACTACGGATCCAATGGAACTGGTTTCGTCGAATTCCGAAACTGTGCCTCGAATGGCTTTTTTTTAAACGTCAATTTAAACGCTATATTTCTCAAACTGAACAATTCATTATTAAATTCAATTTTGAAAGTTCTATCACCTTCAGTATTATCAATATAAATTTTAAGCCTTCAAATTATTTTTAACAAGCTAGAAATCTCAGATTTCATATTTTACCCAATTTCCAATAGTTTAATTCAAAATTAAATTATCCGTTGAATGGTGATATTTGAAATTCTAGTTAAAAATTAACTTTTAAATATTTAAAATCAATTAAATATTCCGATTTCAAACATCCAAAAATTCCGGGTCCTCGCATTATTTGAGTAAAATTTTGAAATCTTTATATTAATGGATCATATTACATATTACAATTTTATGGATCGTAGAGTGTTTTATAAATATTTTGAAATATTTTGACTATTTTTTACATGTAAATTAATTAATTTAAATTTCATATGTTGTTTCCAATAGGGAAAAAAGGAAACCTTTAAATTTCTCTGGTTTTGTTTCTTAATTTAACGTTTAGACATATGACAAACTACTTGGTTTTGAAAGTACAGTTTTGAATTGTGAAATACTTAAGTAAAATTTTGTGTTGTTTTTTTTCAAAATATTAATTTAATTTGTATACATATAAATATATGTAAGTATGTGTGTGTATTAAAGTTTGTAAAATTAGCTTTAACAGCAGTGTAATTTGTAATGATGTTTGAACTACCTTTTTAATTAAAGCCAATTTTAAATTGCCTTCTATATCTTTTATACACATATATTTGCATTTATATACAGATGCACATTCTTCAGAAAAATTCTTTAGACCACAAAGGCATATATGGAGGGGATATGTGACCGTTATGATGTAAATCCCAACACCTAAAATGTTCATATTTGCTTTGCACACTTTCTATATGTGACACTTATACATTCACACAGAGCGTATGCGTCATCAAATAAATAAAATAATAATACAAACAATTTTGAAATTAAACCAATCTAATTTTTAATAAACATAACAATTTATTCAAAAGAAAATTTAGAGTAGTTCTAAATGAATTTAGAATGCATAGGCCCGATAAAGATCAAAACGATTTTTTTTAAATTTACCCGTTAACTCCACCACGGGCTGGCTCGGTTCAAAAGATAGTATCAGAGCCCAATAGTTTATACAGTCTAAAATAGTCATGTTGAGGCTAAGTAATTAATCTTTTCCATTTAGTACAATGTCTAAAAAGATAATGCATAGGTTTGTAATTGCGTAATCAAGTATTATGTCCTACATCATTACCGATCTGGCATGAGGATGAAGTGAGCCCAAAGATTTCCCTAATAGAAAAGGTCCAATTTAAATTGGGACTTGGGCTGATTTTCAAAATTGTTTTGAGAATTAAAGTAAAGATGTAAAATAAAATATGTTTATTATAAAAGTTATATTATAACATAAGTTTTCAAAATGTTTGAAAATATAATAAAATTTTCAAAGTGTTTAAAAATTTAAAATTTAAAATTTAATTTCGAAAACTAAGTTATTAATAAGATTAATAAAGTAAATTAATTAAATAGGTTAATTATGTATGCATATACATTCATGTATTATACATATTGATACATGTTATATTATCTTTAGATGTTTAAGATAGTATAAATATACATGTATGTATATATAAAATGACTTTTGAAATTAATGCAATTTAATTAGAAGTGATTAGTTAAATTAATTAATTAAAGCTTATTTACTTGAATTAAAGGCACATACATATATGCTATATATGTATTACTATAAAGGTTGTTGTATATACTGTAAAGGTTAAATTATATATATCCACTATAAAACTTTTTTTTAGCAAAGCTAGCTGACATTTATAGTGGGCCGTCCACATGTATAGAAGAATTTAAAATAGATGTTCAAGTACATGCATCGGAACGGCTAAAATAAAAAATAAAGCACAAGAGTTTGGTAAAAGTGCCAAACTACTAACCAACTAAAACCTAAACTAGTCTCCCTCGGAGGAGGAAGATCCACTACCCTCATCCGAAGATTCATGTCCAATAACATGATAAAAACCTATGACGACCCGGAATTTTGGACAATTTAAATTGGGATATTTAATTGATTTTAATATTTAAAAGTTAGTTTGTAACTTAAATTTCAAATATCACCATTATTTGGAAATATAATTATTGGATTTAATTACTAGAAATTGGGTCAAATGTTGAATCTAGAGTTTTAAGCCTGTTAAAAATAAATTAAGGGTTTATAAAATTTATATCGATTATACCGAGGATAGTAAGGGAGTTGAAATTGAATTTGGTAGTGTTTTGTTCAGTTTTGAATTTATATTGTTTAAATTGAATTTTAAAAAAATAGACTTCCGAGGCACAGTCTTGGATTTTGACGAAACCAATTCCATTGAATCCGTAATATTGAATTATTATCGGATTTCAATTTTCGTAGCAATTGGAGTTGTTGTGTGAGCATACGGTAGATGAACACCAGGCGGTACGCCTCGATAGGAGGTCAAAATTTCGTGTTGCATTTACCAAGACAATTTGAATTTTATTTTAGTTAATATATAAATTTAAATATCTAAGTCAACAGCAGGATTCTTTCCTCAGAATGTTTCCCTTCAACATCAACGCTTTTCCCCTTTTCTGTAGCAAGCATTTATCACGCAACCATCAGATCTTGTTCCCCCTCTTTTTTTTCTAAAAGCCAAACATTCTTTGATTTCAAACAAAATCTTAGAAATAAAATGGCCGAGCAAAATCAAAAGAACGAAATTATTTTCGTTCGAAATCAAGGAAGTAAAATGGCCGCTCCCTCGGTTTAAAGCAAATCGAAATAAAATAAATAAACGAACGAACGAGGCTCGTTCGAATCAGTTAGAAACCAAGCGAGGTTCTCGCTCAAATCATCAACAATTTAAGATTGGTATGTTTCAGTTAAAAGATTTAAAATCAGAACGAAAGAAAAATAATAATAAAGTCTATAATTAATGGGTTTTGAAATGAATTGAGTAAGTAAAGAAATTTATTTCAAAATGGAGTAAATTGGAAATCAATTTGAAATTGATTTAAGTGGTTGAAGTTGGAACTTTAAACGAGAAGTGGGACATTGGAATTTATAAACTGGGTTTATAAAAGTAAAGTAATATATCGGTGGATATTTGGAGAAATAAATCCACGATGGAAAGTTATTAAAGAGATGGAAAATTTGTTTAAAAATAAATAGTGATTTATTTTTAAAGGATTTAAAGAGAAGTATATTTCCTTTGATAGCCAAGTACGGTTTCAAAGTAAATTTTTAAATATAAGTTAAAAGGCTTTAATGTTGTTTTAAAAAGCATGTTTTAGAAAATTTATTATTTCTAAATATTAAAATTCTAAGGTAAGTATTTTTCAAATCTATTTATAATAATAGTTATTTAAAGGTGACTTGGTATTTTGTTTTAAAGGAGAAAAACTAGTTTAATATTTTATAAAGTAATCTCATTTTCAAATATTCTTGTAGTATGTATTTTTAATAAAGTATTGAAGTAGTTTCATTTTGAATATTTTTAAAGCATATATTTTGAACAAGTATTAAAGTAGTTTTTAATTTGAATTTTTTTAAAGGATAATTTATAATAAAGAGTTCTTAATTATTTTAAAAAATCTAAAGTTTTGTGCTTGGTTGTTTTCAGTGGAAATAAATATTTGAAAATTTATTTTATGAGAAGTGTACGGTTTGAAACTGTTTTCAAAGGATTGAAAGTGGAAATATATCTTGCGTAGATGTTTTGAAATAATAAATAATTTGGAGAAATTATTTATGTTGAGAATGTTGTGAATGTTAATTGATAGTTAAATAACCGACTATCAATATTGGACAATGCGCTGATCGTTTCGAAGAGACCGGGATCGAGATTAATTTCTCGAAAACCACTTCGATCCGGTTTGTACGTTTTCGTGGGAAAAACAAGTTCGGAGTCGAAGATGGAGCAATGAAGTGAAAGGGCTAGTCGCTACTAATCCTGAGGATAATTCCAAATTGGATGTAGTAGGAGTAGTGCCTTCGATTCCGTTTGAACCCGGGACGGACTTGTATGGATGAATGCTTTCAGAACATCGTAAGGTGGGCGATGAGCATTCTAAGTGAAACGATATAAAAAGGTAAAGCATAGCCTCCAGACTCATCAACTGGGACTGACTGAAAATCAGGGGTTATGCAGCAAGGTAGGTGGGTAGCACCCATTTCAGGGTGAGGTCATCCATGTCTACGTGTCCTTTTTAAATCGGCTTAATGGTGCGGTTGCTGATCACAACCGTGGGGAGATCTTACTCGGGATTATCCAGTAAAGGGTAGTCCCGGCCATGTGTTGTAGGGGATTGGGAGTAATCCTCGGTACGGTGATCTAGGCCATGTAGTTGACAGGTGGTACCCCAGTGCCTAGTCATTGGTTGGAAATCCATTCTCCCTACGCGTCTTTTACGAGTTTTGTTTGTATTACCCACTTTGTGGCTAGTAGATGGAATTTAATCATGTAACAATTTTGGCTATTTTAATAAGTATTTGTAAATAGACCCTATTATAATACCAGAGGATTTTAATAAAAAGTGTTTTAGCTATCGTAAGGTAAAAACCCGACATGTTTATTTGTGGCGCGGTCTTACGAGATGCTTTTGTTTTCAAAAGATTTTTGAAACTTTAATAATCAATTTGAGTGTGATTTCTCACGCTGGTATTCCAGACCGACTCGGGTGTTATTTAACTATAATGCTCGGGTCAGACCGAGTATTATAGAATACAGGATATGATGTTGTGGAACTCAGGGGGACGAGCTGGATGGCGATACGTATTTCCGTACTTGATTTATATTCCGTTGTGTATTCAGTTGTGTGAGGACAGGTCATAATTACTGTCCAATTGTGTGTTATGTGATTGATGTACTCTGATGATGTAATGTATAAATAGATATAGTTTTTCTTTCGTGTAAAGATCTGTTATTATCTATTATATTTTATTCCGCTGTGATGGTAAAATTCTGTTGTTGTTTTCTGTTTTATCTTCTTCTACCTCTTCTTCTTTAATCAAAATGGTTCGCATTTCTGTTCATCTTGAGTTGATTGATGTAGAATAGCGTTGACTCAAAAGGTACGGATTTGTGGGTCGTTACAGTTGGTATCAGAGCTTAGGTTGGTGATAACCTTGGCTCTGGTGGGAATTACTCAATGAAAATAGAGTCCGTAGTACTCTAGAATGAGTTTGAGCATATTAATAGATATGAGCGCGTATTTGTTAGTGGATATAAAAATGGTTTTATATTGTGTTGATTGATTTATTGAGTGGCATATGAACCTTCGTCGGCACAATTTGGACAACTGTATCGAAGGGGTTTCTAAACACTTGAATAGAACAATTGACGCTGTATTGTTTCAAAAGTGGGTGGATGAAATAATTTTACCCAAATTGTATTTTGATATAAAAGAAAAGTTTTTGAAAACTATTTTAGCTAATATATGGTTGCTTGGATGTTAGGAATGGTAGTATTAAATTATTATCACTGTTGTGTGAAAATTTAACTAGAAATTGAAAATATAACCAAAGGTTAAGGAAATAAGTTCAATTATAAAATGAAATTTATAAATGTGAATTATAAATGTGATTTATAAATTGAAATATAATCAAATGGGAATTTGTATGAGCATAAATTATACAAATGAATTATAGTTAAAATTTGATTTAAGACAGAAATAGAAAATTTGAAATCCCGGAGATTATGGAAGTGTTTTTCGAAATGTTTTGAAGATAAATAATAGCATTGTTATTTTAGCGGTATTTCTGAAAGAAAATTGTTTCAAATCAAATTTTTGGAAGGGATATAGCATTGAACTCACTTCAGTCGCTGGAAAATAATTTCAGTGATGACTGCGGCATCATCGATGTTCATTTTCGAGTTCTAAGTGACAGATTGCTGCCAAATTGATTTGTTCAGAAGAACCGGTTGTTTTTGAAATTTCAAAGGAAATTTGTTGGGAATAAAAACCAGGATTGGTTTAAATTTTGGGAAGTGTGATTTTGGGATAATGGTGATTTCAAATGATTTGAAACCAAAGGCCGGGTGTTTAAAATTCCCGATGAGATAGGTTATAAGCTTATAAATTGAGGTGATTTTTAAATCAGAAAGGAAATATGAGCTTTGAATGTTGGAATTTAAACTTAAGTGAAACGTTAAAAATGAAATTAACTTGGATCGAGGAAGAAAACTGAATCGAATTGAATTAAATAAGTTTGAGTTAAAATAAAATTGAATTGGAATAAAAACTCAGTTAAGTTGTGGGTGATATTGAATGGAATTAGATCCTTACTTGAATAAATGGAAATAAGTTGGATGAGAATTGGATTGGAATAAATAAATTAGAATAACTTATAAAAGAATTAAAAGTCCATGGAATAAAATATGCTTGGTCTATAAATTAGCGTAAATCTTGAGTTAAAAATAAAAGATGAATATATTCAAGCCTAGAGTTAATGGAAATGTGTAAAATAATAAGTTGTGACTTATAAAACTGGAAAGTGGAATAGAAAACCCAAAATAAATATTGTTTGATGTTCTAGAAAATGAAGCAAGATCCAAACTTGAATTATAAAAAAAAATTGAACTTAAGAAATTTAATGAAGTGATTTCTGAGATTAAAAATCAAGCATTGAATTATAAATAGGGAGAGGACTAATTAGATAATAAATTAGTTAACGAAATATGTAAATGGAACCTAATGTAGTTAAATAGAAGCTGAATTGTGAGTTAATAATGGAATTTGGGATTAAGTTGAAAATGGTCTTGTAATTAATTAAATGAATTGAGAATGAATTGAATCTGGAAATTTAAAATTTATACGAAACAGGTGAACTAATCCAATAAATTTGTAGTTTGAAATGAGATTGGATTGAAATAGAATCAAGTTAAATTGAAAGGGAAAATTTAATTGCAAAATGAAAATGAGCTTAAGTATGAAATTTGAATAATTTGAAATAAACTAATTTAAGTTTAAAATTAGTGGAAGCTTGGCTTCGAGTAAAGGTAAAAGTCCATTAAATAAAAGCTTGGGTAAATTTAAATTGGGAAATGGTTATTAATATATAAGCATGGAATGGTTCAAGCTTAATAAAATGGTCTCAAATGAAATAAAGGCAAATATGGAATGAAACGTAAACGAATGGATCGTGAATAAAATTGAAAAGGAATAAAATTGAAATAGAACGTGTCAAGCTAAATAAAATGGTTGTGAATGAATTAAAATAGAAGGAATTAAATAATAGATTGAGTTGGAATCAATTTAAAATTGTTATAAGCTTAAATAATTGTTATTTAAATGAATAACATCAAATTTGCACAGAAAATAAGTCATTTTATCGTAAACGAAAGTAAATGTATTAATAGAGGTGAATAGAATTGATTTTTAAATCAACTTGAATAATATGGGTTTGTTAAAAATTAAAAATGAATTGAATGTAAGCAAGTGGGTTGTAAACCATTCAAATTGAATGAAAATGGTATATGAATTAATTGAAAATAGTTGAATTAATATTAAAACTGTATAAATTGCTTTAGTGTGCATTGCTTTTAGAATTCATGTGTTTAACTATTGCAAATAAGTGAAATATTGTTAAACTTCATATATATGGCACTTACATGTTTAAATTGAGTAAGTACAGGTATCTGGAAGCCGTGTGGCTAGATTTGGTTGCGCTAATTGCTAAAATAATAAGCCGCTTGCTTAAAAATGCTAAATAGAGGTACGCCTACGCAATAAAAATAGAAAATATGAATTGTTTACGTTTTTCCGACCGGGTGGGTCGATGTATATGTATTTATATCTTTTGTCAAATTGCAAAAGCTCCTCCGTACAATGGAGACTCTGCCAAAAAAAATTGAAAATTTTGGAAGCTAGGAAATTTCTGAAATTTTTTGTTAGCGACAAAACGATTTCAAATTGGAAAATGAACTAAATTAACGGATGAAACTAATTTAAATAATGACATGAATCAGTTATAAATGGAAGATAAAATTCAATATTCAGAGTTGAAGATAAATTGAATTTATATGGAAATGGGAAAACTAATTTGGATAGAAGTAGATATGAAACTTCGGTAAGGAAATGTATAAAATGATTTTAAAAAGCTATGATTGGATATTATTGCTAAGCAGGATATGCATGTACTATAAAGTAAAAGGAAATCGGTTTTAATTTCATAAGATAAATTTGAATTGCTCGACAAAAATGTATGTGATTAAATTTCTGTATGAAATTTGATTAAATTTTTTATCTATCCACTTGGCGTTTTGTTTTCTTTTGAAATTTGGGAGACCGTAGAGGCAATTTGTAGTTGTATCGAGCTAGTCGCGCAAGGAGACGCTGGCAAATTTTTTTGGAAATTTAGCGAGATAGAAAAATTTTGAGAAATTTTGAAAATTTAAAACTTGGTTTTGAATTATAATTTGAATGGTTGAATAAGTAAAGTTATTTGGAAAATATAGAAGGTTTTGGAAAGTTGATTGAAGCAATAGTTGGTCGTTAATAAAGATATGTCATGGCAAGTTGATAAAACCGTTTGGTTTCCGGAACTAGTAATGGGTATTGGATTATTCCTAAACTACTAGCAATTTCGGGGACGAAATTCTTTTAAGGGGGAGGAATGTGACGACCCGGAATTTTGGACAATTAAAATTATGATATTTAATTGATTTTAATATTTAAAAGTTAGTTTGTAACTTAAATTTCAAATATCACCATTATTTGAAAATTTAATTATTGGATTTAATTACTGGAAATTGGGTCAAATGTTGAATCTGGAGTTTTAAGCCTGTTAAAAATAAATTAAGGGTTTGTAAAATTTATATCGATGGTTCTGAGAATAGTAAGGGTGTTGAAATTGAATTTGGTAGTGTTTTGTTCAGTTTTGAATTTATATCGTTTAAATTGAATTTAAAAAAATAGCCTTCCGAGGCACAGTCTCGGATTTTGACAAAACCACTTCCATTGGATCCGTAATATTGAATTATTATCAGATTTCAATTTTCGTAGCATTTGGAGTTGTTATGTGAGCATACGGTAGATGAATGTCGGGCGGCACGCCTCGATAGGAGGTCAAAATTTCTTGTTGCATTTACCAAGACAATCTAAATTTTATTTTAATTATTATATAAATTTAAATATCTAAATCTACAGCAGGATTCTTTCCTCGGACTGTTTCCCTTCAACATCAATGCTTTTTGCCTTTTTTGTAGCAAGCATTTATCACACAACCATCAGATTTTGTTCCCCCTCTTTTTTTTCTAAAAGCCAAACACTCTTTGATTTCAAACAAAAACCTAGAAATAAAATGGCCGAGCAAAATCAACAGAACGAAATTATTTTCGTTCGAAATCAAGGAAGAAAAATGGCCGCTCCCTCGGTTTAAAGCAAATCGAAATAAAATAAACAAACGAACAAACGAGGATTGTTCGAATCAGTTAGAAACCAAGCGAGGTTCTCGTTCGAATCATCAATGATTGAATCGAGTTCGACGAACTCGTCGAGGCCAGGGCATTCGAAATCGCTCGAGTTCGACGAACTCGTGAACCTAAGGCATGGCGTGAAGATGATAAGGAAGCGCGACAGTGTCGAGGCAATAGGTAGGATCGCGAGGTAATGGCGTGATATCGAGCAAGATCTGAAAGCGAGTCGCGATCCGTGGCAAGGTCGCGAGGGATTTCGTGGTTTCAGAAGCTCGACGATGTTCGATAGTGGTTGATTTCAGTAAGGTATTTTACTTTATTTTATTTTATCTTAGTATATTTCTGGAAATGAATGTGTATACATTTTTACTTACTGTAGAATTAAAATTATATATATATATATATATATATATATATATATATATATATAGTAAAACATAGAAGATTTATTACCGCAGAAAAAAAAGAATGTTAAGAATCAGTTTTATATACCGTAAACGAAATTACTGCCTTGATATTTACAGAAAGAAATTATTATAGGGAAGAATATATAGATAAATACAAATACACATATTTAAATTTTTTTTTATAGATTTGGAAAATATAAGGATTCATATATGAAAATTGATTTTTAATTTGTATAGGTTATTTTAAGTACATATGTAGTTTCAATAAGATAAATATACATAAACATATCTTAAATTGCTAGTCACTTTAAAATAATGTAGTGAGGTGATGAATTGGTTCAATGAATTTGTTTAATTAATCTTAGCTACTAAAAGATTTTTTTAAAAAAGGAAAATAATTAGTATAAAATAAATTACTAGTTAATTAAATTATAAAATGGCAATTGATCTGTTCGATTATTTCGAATATTAATAAACCGTACAAATGCTTATACAAGGTCTAAAGTCATCGTGAAACCAAGTCAACATGAAAGTGGATTGCTGTCGAAAATCAAAGGTGAGTTAATCTCACTCATCTGGGTTGTTTAGATTTAAATAGTTAAATTTAAATAATTGATTGAATGATTGAATTGTTTTGATGTGCAATATTATATACAGTAGTATATAATATATCTTGGAATGATTGATTTCCCGCATTATATAGCGGATGAGACCCTATGCACCGCATAATAGCGGATGATATTTTATAAATCCCATATACCGTGATATTCCACCTCGATGTGGAATTGGTATCTTATATTGTGCTAATCATCTGTGGATGCAGGGAAACAGGTTGGGGGGATCCAACTGGATTTCTCAAAATTATTTATATTGTGTAATATTCTTTGTTATGAATATTCGATATTCTGTGATGAATATTAATGATAATTGGAATATTGAATGCTATGGTTTACTTGAATATATTTCGGTACACTGAGTTATCAAAATATATAGAATTGGATTTTTGAAAATAAAAGGAAGAGAATTTGTAAGTGAAACAATTATAAAGAATTTAAATATATTAAGAATGAACTGGTTATGAATAATAGTGGTTTGAAAATTCTAATAACTAAATTCTGTATATGAAAAGTGGATTTTGAATAAACAGGAAGATAATGAATTTTAAACTTCAGTGTTATTATTAAAAAGAATAAAGCATTTATTTTAAATTTAAGATTTAAATTATTGAAAAGAATAAAGAAGAAATTTGGAACATGTGAAATTGGTATGTTTCAGTTAAAAGATTTAAAATCAAAATGAAAGAAAAATAATAATGAAGTCTATAATTAATGGATTTTGAAATGAATTGAGTAAGTAAAGAAATTTATTTCAAAATGGAGTAAATTGGAAATCAATTTGAAATTGATTTAAGTGGTTGAAGTTGGAACTATAAAGGAGAAGTAGGACTTTGGAATTTATAAACTGGGTTTATTAAAGTAAAGTAATAAATCAGTGGATATTTGGAGAAATAAATCCACGATGGAAAGTTATCAAAGAGATGGAAAATTTGTTTAAAAATAAATAGTGATTTATTTTTAAAGGATTTGAAGAGAAGTATATTTCATGGATAGCCAAGTATGGTTTCAAAGTAAATTTTTAAATATAAGTTAAAAGGCTTTAATGTTGTTTTAAAAAGTATGTTTTAGAAAATTTATTATTTCTAAATATTTAAATTCTAAAGTAAGCATTTTTCAAATCTATTTATAGTAGTAATTATTTAAAGGTGACTTGGTATTTTGTTTTAAAGGAGAAAATCTAGTTTAATATTTTATAAACTAACCTCATTTTCAAATATTCCTATAGTATGTATTCGGCTTAGTGGTGCGGTTGCTGATCACAACCGTGGGGTGATCTTACTCGGGATTATCCAGTGAGGGGTAGTCCCGGCCTTATGTTGCAGGGGATTGGCAGTAATCCTCGGTACGGTGATTTAGGCCACGTACTGTGACAGGTGGTACCCCAGTGTCTAGTCATTAGTTGGAAATCCATTCTCCCTACGTGCCTTTTACGAGTTTTGTTTGTATTACCCACTTTGTGGCTAGTAGCTGGAATTTAATCATGTAACAGTTTCAGCTATTTTAATAAGTATTTGTAAATAGACCCTATTATAATACCAAAGGATTTTAATAAAAAGTGTTTTAGCTATCGTAAGGTAAAAACCCGACATGTTTATTTGTGGCGTGGTCTTACGAGACGCTTTTGTTTTCAAAGGATTTTTGAAACTTTAATAATCAATTTGAGTGTGATTTCTCACGCTGGTATTCCAGACTGATTCGGGTGTTATTTAACTATAATGCTCGGGTTAGACCGAGTATTACATAATACAGGATATAATGCCGTGGAGCTCAGGAGACGAGCTGGATGGCGATATGTACTTCCGTACTTGATTTATATTCCGCTGTGTATTCAGTTGTGTGAGGACAGGTTATAATTACTGTCCAATTGTGTGTTCTGTGATTGATGTACTCTGATGATGTAATGTATAAACAGATATAGTTTTTCTTTTTTGTAAAGATCTATTATTATCATTATATTTTATTCCGCTGCGATGGTAAGATTCTGTTGTTGTTTTCTGTTTTCTCTTCTTCTACCTTTTCTTCTTTAATCAAAATGGTTCGCATTTCTTTTCATCTTGAGTTGATTGATGTAGAATAACATTGACTCAAGGGGTATGGATTTGCGGGTCGTTACAAAACCAGAGAAAAAAGCAGCTAACAATGAAACAAAATCTACAGAATCAAAGCCATAGAGGTATTTCCTATCCTAAGAGGAATCCAAGATAACAAAAGGAAGTAGCTCACCTAACTGCCTTATAACCAAAAGCATAAGTCCTTCACCCTCAACATGGTAATATAATCGTCTTTCTTCATCATCTCCACCAACATACTTAAAGAACCTACTACCCTTAGGTTCAAATCTCATTTCAAAAGGCTCATGAATTCAAGCTTGCTCGGACGAGGCCCAAAAGAAGTCAACCAGGGATGGTGCAGAATCCAAAATACCCATAACGTTGTCCACAACAACAACGTAGAAAACAACAATGATAGGAGGCACGAACTTAAGGGTCACAACATCATCAACAGAGAAAACATCAATACATCAAAAGAGGGAATATCAATGGCCAAAGGCACGACAGTAGGAGGCGAATGCACAGTAGCAAGGCAGACTTTCAGAACCCACTTCATAACAGGACGAGGAAGATAGATCCTAAGAGAAATAGGAATAGGCAAGTCATCAAATTGCAGATAACAAGCTTTACTAAGGTGACCAAAAGTGTGACAAAACGAACAAATTTCTGATTTACAACTATAACGCACACCAACAAGTAGTACATGGCTATGAGCAACACGAATAGATATCATGGAGGGAAGAGGCTTATTTGGAGTTACTTTAATGAGGGCCTTCGTATACACAAGCTTGCTATGAGCAACATTATTAGCATCGAAAAATTACGATATGGATATATCACAGTGTGTACCTACACACATCCCAACACGAGGCATCCCAAAGCACGGGGAATCAATATCATACTTCAATATAGTATATAAACATACATTTTTATTAGCATTTTATGCAAACTTCCCTGTTATTGTGTGAGTATAAGTGAGCTATCATAGCAAAACTTTCCAAATAGTCCTCTTGAACACCTACTCTTAACTCCATTTAAACATTAGTCACATAAAGAGAGAAGTATGGTAAGTATGCAACCATCTATTATAAAAGCGATATAATGTTCATATTTAAACTACTTTCCGGCAAACTTTTTGTAATATCCCGGAATTTTTAACAATATCAATTTAATAATCTGTAGTTAAAATTAAATTGATATTGATATTCTGATAATAATTATTCAAATAGATTTAATAATCTTCTTCAATAAATATTTAAATTGGTCATTTTATCTTTAAAATCATAATAAATTGATTTCTATTTATAATATAAATATTTGGTTTATATTTTAAATAGATTAGCATTTGTTTTAATTTTAATAAGTAAAGTATATTTTCTAATTTTAATATCTATAGTAAGTTGGAAAATTTGTTTTATTTAATATTTAAGCTTTTCAAAGTTAAATAAATGATTTGGTTTAAATTTAATAAATAAATCATGTTTTAAGATTCTAATATAAACATTTTGATTTGGAAAATTTTGTTTTATATTGGTATTGAATTTTAATATCGATTTCATAAATAAATATATGATTTAAAAAAATTGATAAGAAAAAATATTAAATGTTTTAAAATTAAATTAGATTGAGTTTTAAATTTAGAATAAATTCAACAAAATGATTTTTTTAATTTAATAAATAGAGATTTATAAAAGCAATATTAATATTGTATTGATTTTATAAATAAGTTTTGAATAAGATTTGTAATTTTTATTTCAAATTGAATTTTTATTTATAACTTAATTTGAAATTGTTTGGTTTTGAATTTAGTTTGAATTTAAATTCCAAAGTATAAATCTTAATTGTTTAATTATTTTAATTTTTAATATGTATAAGTTAATTTGTAAAACTTTGTTTGTTCTTATTTCTTTTGTGAATTCATACACATGTTCAAATATAAACTAACATATTAACTTAGGATTACACACACATTAATTTGTAATTATTACTAATCATTTTAAAGAAAACAAGTGTTCAAAATTAGCATTTACAAATAGACTGTCTAACTTTTGACAAGTGTTAAAATTTAGTTTTAAATTTTCTTTTCTTTTTTTAAAATCTGAAATACATTGGTTTAGTTGCATCTCCATTCATATTGCATTTTTCATTCTCCCAAATCAAAAGAGAAAAGATCAAACTCTTCTTTATATCTATCATTAAGGCCTGCATATGCACAATCAAAAATCTGCATATACAAATTCACCAAAACCATGTTCTAATCTTCATATTCAAATTCCAAATCTGCATTCACAAATTCATCAAAACCCTGCATATTCAATTCCTTCATCTGCATACATAAATTCATCTAAACCACATTCAAAATCATAAACTCCTCATATCTAAGCCCTTCAAATACCTGTACTAACCCACCTTCATCTGCAAAATTCAAATTTTAGTCTGCAAAAATCAATCAAGCCTGCACTATTTTCTTTTCTCTGCACTCTGTTTTGAACCTGGAAATGGAAGCATCTGCATGTATTTGAGGGATTAGCTACTGCATTTACTATCTTCATGAAAGAATGGTAGTCATGATCATGGGCAACTCAGATTTTAAACAACAGAGTCAAGCCTGCATTTTTGGTGTTTGCTGCAAAACTCAACTGAGCTTTGCATTTTTAAAAAAGTGAGTAACTTAAATTTTTAAATTTAAATAGGTTGCATGCTTATGTTAGATATAATTTAGTAATGTTTGTGTTTATAAAAGCCTGGTAATATGTTTGTGAATGCATGTTGGCTATGCTCTGCTGTGACTTTGAATTCATCTTCCTACTTAAAGGAATCCACCAAATATTGTTTAAATTTGTGTTAGTATCTGTTCTTAAAATAACTAAGATTTGTTTGCTTATTTAGATTAGAATCAAATACTTTTAGGTGAGTTGTTTTACTGCCTGAAGATAATTAACTTTAGCAAGTTAAAAATATAAGCAGTGTGGCCTCTGCATGTTAATTCAAAATACAATTTAATGAGTTAATCTTGTATTTCAGTATCACCAAACTATGTATTAATTAAAATTTGATTTTTAAATCAAGTGTTAGTATTTCTAGGTGTAGATTTCAGTAGCAGTTTGTTATTGAACAATAATATGAATTGGGGCAAATGCATGCAATCTGTAGTTTAAGGAAACTCAAATTTATTTTGAGTTATTAAGTAAGGATCATAGATCCTTGGAAAAATCAGAGATGTGGATATATTTGATTAGGATGATTGCAGTTTTGATTTTTCAGTATTGAACCCTAATTTTGAACAAGGGTTAAGATTGGGTCAGTGTGAAGTGATTGGATGGATCGAGTGATTTGGTTTTTGGTGAGTGGGTAGTTGGTGTGTAGAGTAGCTCGAGGCCGGAGGGGTTGAACGCCAAGAGGTCGGAGTGGCGAACTGTCGCCGTTGACAGGGTTATAGCTGAAATCTGATTGAAGTTTACAGGTTTGGATTTGGAAACTAAATTTTGAATTCCTGTATAATTGCTAGATCTGGGTTGATGTTTGAAGTTGTGGTGGGTTTCTGGTTGGTGTTGGATCATCTATGATGATGAGAAGGGGCGGTGATCGCCGTGCATATGCACGGCGACATGTTTTCTGGCAACTGTTTGGGGTGTTTGGATGTTACGGGGGGGGGGGGGGGTTTGTTTTGGCTCGAAGTAAGTTGTTAAACAACTCGAAGCAGGAAGCTTAAAATCGAAGTAAAAATCTTGGTTTCTCGGGTCACTGAAATGTTCAGGTTTCAGAACCTATTTTCTGTTTTTTTTTAAATCTAGGTTTTCAAATTTTAAAATCTGTAGTTTTAGGTTTTAAGCAAGGTTTAAGTTTAAAATTTAATTCAAGTTTGAATTTCTAATTTAAATTTAAATCCCAGTTTTTAAAATTAAATTAAATTTTTAGAAATTTAAACTTAATTAAACATTTGGTTTGATAAAATAGTTTAAACACTCTTAGAAATGAGATTTTAAAAATATGAGTGGATTTGAGGTTATTAAAATCTAGAAATTCAAAAGTTTAATTTGAATTTCAGGTTTAAATTTTAAAGAAGGTTTAAATTGAAGTTTTAAATGAAAGTGAAAATTTTTAAGTTATTAAAGATTTTGAAATGGATTTAACTTTAAAATTTTCATATAGTATTGTTTGATTTGTAATTTTAAAAGTTTTAAATTATTTAAAACTTTGATAAGTTTTAAATTATTCTATTTTATATTTGAATTCAAATTGAAATTTAATGGTAATTTCAAAAGTACTTAGTTTTGAATTAAATTGTTTTAAACGTAATTAAGTTATGTTTTCGAAATTAAAATTAAGATTTATGTTTTAGAATTAATTAAGATTTATTCGTTTAATTAATTAATTGAATTTGGAATTAAATATTGATTAATGATTAATCAATTAAGATCATTAATTTGATTATTAATTAATGATGAATGGTTATTAATTATATAATTAAGATTTAAATTAAGGTTAATTAATTTAATAATTAACTTTGATTAATAAATGATTAAAGATAATTTAAATGGTAATTAATTTAAGTTAATTACCTTATAAAATAATTAGATAATGGTTAATGAAGTCATTAACCATGATTATTTAACAATTAAATAATATGGTTAATTTTTATAATTAAATAGATTAATTAATTTAATAATAATCAATTATGAATGGTTTGAGTATAATTACTTAGTAAAGTAATTAAGAAATTAGTTACTTAATGTTATTTATTTATTTTAATGAGATTTTTTATTTTAATTAATCAAGTTTAATTAATTTTAAACACTTGGGTTTTTATAAATGATTACTGTATGCAATTAAGGATTGGAAAAAAAATTCTTAGTTAAGTAATTGATTAATAATTACAGAATGTAATTAAATGAAGATGTTAAGAATGAAGAAATTTGGATTAAATTACTTATTAATTAATCAAGGGATTAATTAAGAAATTAATTAAGGATAATTAATTTGGTTTAATAAAGTAATTAAGTTAGTTAATTACTAAATGTAATTAATCTGGGATGATTAATAATTACGAGTTAATTACTTAAGGTAATTAATTTAAGAAATAATTAAAGATCATTAATTATTTTAATTAATGATGTAACTAAAGTTGATTAATTATGATTAATTAATCAATAATAGATAATTAAGGTAATTAATTAATTTATTAATTAAGGATAAATGTAATTAATTATGATTAATTAATTAATTGAAGTAATTAAAGATTAATTACTGTTTTGTTTGAGGATAATTAATTTGTGAAATTAATTAAGTATAATTACATGAATGTAATTAAGGGTAATTAATCAAAGGTGATTAATTAAGGTAATTAATAATGAATCATTAACTGATTGTAATCAATTAAATGATTGATAAGCAAGATTTATATTGGTGAAGTAATTAATTTAATTTATTTTAAATTAATTATAGATAAAGTAATTAATTTAATTCACTTTAAATTAATTAGAGATAGAGATAGTTAATTTAATTCATTTTAAATTAATTATATTGTGATGAGTAAATCTTTGCTTATGTATGAATGGATGTCATTGTTTGACTTGGATGCTTTGTGATCTCAGTAATGAGATAAATGATATTGTGTGGTATGGATTTTTGACTGTATTGTGATGATAACATAGGTTATCTATTGTGATGGTGATATATGGAATATCTATTAGATATTGATAATGTGAATTACCCCTTATTTGATAATGCTGATTGTCAATTATTGTTCTGTGTGTTATCAATCTGTGTATATAGATACTATATTGAATTGTTTTAAACCTTTAAACAACTTGGACCTAAAAGACACCCTTTGGATTTCGATGAGACCGGGATCGGGTTTCCATATTTGGATATCCGAAAACCACATCGATTCCAAATAACGTTAGGTCGTGTATCAAAATGGAGCTTTGTGAAGACTCGAGGTGTAAGAGCTATACGTCAGTATAACTCTGTGGGTGATTCCGTAATGAGTTTGAGAGAATAGTACTTATAGATTCGAGATGGTGGTTTAGAGTGCAAGGGTTATTGTCGTTGACTCTGAGGGTGATTCCAAAACAAGTGTAACGAGATAATGCCTTCGGTTTCGTTCGAACCCGGAACGAACTTGTATGGATTGAATGCTTTCAGAACATCGTCAGGTGGACGATGAGCATTCTAAGATGATATGTCCTATAAAGGTAATTGTAGCCTCAAGCCTCATCAACCGGGAATGGCTAAAACAGGGGAGGTGCAGCAAGGCTTCGTGGGTAGCCCCCGCTTGAGAGTGAGATTTACCCCTGTCTAGAGGTCCCTTTCTATTTCGGTTGTACGGACGGTCTTTTGAGCTCTAACCGTCGGGGTTATCTTGTTCGAAACTATTCGGTAAGAAATGGGTCCGGCCTTGTGTTGCAGGGGAATTAGGGTGGCTCCTCGGTACGGTGATCTAGGCCACGTACTGTGACGGGCGGTACCCCAGTTGCCCTGCCATTGTATGAAATCCAAAATCCAATAAGTGCCAACGGTTTTGATTGTATTACCCACTTTTGTGGCTAGTACTGGAATCTAATCATGTAACATTTTCGGCTATTTCTTATTTATTTGAAAACCCTAGACACTATTATAATATCATCGGATTTCCTATCAAATGTTTTGGTTTGCGTAAGGTAAAAACTTTTTCATGTTTATGTGTAGGAAGTCTTACGTGATACCTTTCTTTTCAAAAGGTTTTTGAAAGTTAAGCAACTTTAACCTGTTACTCACACCAGACCCATGTCTGACCCGAATTTATTTTTGTTTTTCATAAACTCTTGGGTACTCAAATTTTTATGAGTAGTCAAGAGAATTCAGGTTAGGATTCATGTTAGCTTTGACGAATTATGGAGCAGCAAATGGAGCAGGAGGCTTCTGTGTTAGATATATAGTATTCCGCTGTGTGATATGTTGTTGTCTCTGGATTGTATTGAGTTGTATAACTAGACAGGTGTTTATAACTATCTAGTGTGTGTTGATTATGCTGTGTAACTCTGATGTATATGATACTATGTAATATATTATGTTATTAATATAATTTATTCGTTCCACTGTTATATTCTGATGTTGTTTCTTTCTTTTCTCTTTTCTATCCCTTTCTTTCTTAAAAATGATGTGATTTTCTGTGGTAAGAAAGTCGGGTCGTTTCACTTTTAAAGGTCGAAAACATCAGATCAATTTGTGGTTTCAAAGAAAGAATTGTTGCTTAGTATATTATCTTTTCGAAATAAATTTTAGATTGAAAATTGTCGACTACAACTTGAGTTATGAGAGTGTTTGTATAGGTGGTAAAATCTGAAGTTAAATTATAAGTGCAGGCCCACTTTATAGATCCACGTTTTTAGCATAGAAAACGTCAAAACTTTGCAAAAATCCTAAAAAAGGTTGTTTCATATATTCTTATCTTTCCATAATGGATAAGATCGTCGAAATTGGATAAAGTATTTGAGAGTTATAATCGAATGAATTCAATGTTGTTATGTGGAGTCTGCATTTTCAGGACAACAATATACATCCATTTTAATTCATGTTTAAACCACAGTTGACATCAAAAATTTACATTGCATTTAAAACAAAAATGGTTTTCTAATGACATAGCTTTCTAATAAAATTAAAATTGTTGTAAACGCTTCACTAGTTTGAGATTTAAGATTAAAACTAATCCTAGTATTTCAAAAATACTATAAAATGACTTCACTTCCAAAATATTTCCCAAACCAATTAAAAACAATCATTTAAATTCGGAAATATTTTTTGATAATATTCTATATCACTTCTAAATATATCCCCATTATTTCAAAAAATTCAAATATTTTAAAACCAAATTTTTGAAACATTCATCAAACCTTTCTAAATCACTTGAAATTACTTATACATACCAAACTTATCCACCATTTTGTTTTTCTTAAACATCCCACTTTCCAAATTTTTCACAAAACATTTGGTACAGTATTTCCAAAGCCATCTAAAATCACTTTATTTGTTAATTTTCTCAAATTCTTAATAAAGTACAAATTTTCAAAAACTTCACAAATTCTCAGCTTATAACACTTATTATAATAAGCAAGAACTTCATTTGACAAATCATACAAATTATATACATACATACATATATATGAATATATATATACATATATTCTCTTGCTTATTCAATTACACAAATTCTCTTTAAAGGTTTCACTATATCATGCTTATATTTATAAACATATAAGCTTTTACTTTATCCTCGAAAACCTTTCTCAAAATAGTTGTAAAAAAAACTCTCAAAACAATCAATCCTTTAAGTTTTATAACTCCATATTAGTTTCAAAAAAATTATTTTCATTTGAAAACTTGTTTATACACAATTTTTTTATCACAACGCATCATATCACAAAAATATATTCGCAACACTCATCCACGTCACAATCATACATACAACAGGGCAGACATACAATCACAACACTAAAAACTATATAATTTCAAATTCGAATATTTCTCCAAATATAGCGACGATGCCTCACCATGAATTTCTAGTGGCTTACTTCGTCGATTAGCCGCAGTGTTGATCGTGTGATCAACATTGCCTCACCATCGACTTCAGCTATCAACTTGGCTCGATAGCCACAATCATCATATCAATTATCTAAATAGAGAAAAATTTCTTTATTATTTAAAACAATTCATTCCATACCGTATTATTACTCATACTCATATTCACACACACATAGATGCTCAGGTCAAAACAATTCCTAAAACTTCAAAATATTAACCATATTCTCAAATCACATGCTTTACTAAATCACCATCTTAGAATAATATTTCTCTTATCCATTTTTTTTATTTCCTAAATCTCCATCTATATTCTTTTCAAAACAAAGCTCTAATTGTTTCTTTAAAATGGTGTTTTCTTTTCAAAACACCATTCTGAAAAATACTATTTATTTGTTTTTTCCTTTTAAATTATCTACCTCTTTCCAAACAATAATCCTTCATTTCTAAAACATTATGCCGATCTCAAAAATATTTTTCATATCATTTAATCTATTCAAAATAATGAATATAACTTTCTTCAAAATACTATTGCAAAACATTAATTTCTATATAGCTTATATTATTTTACTTCTCTTCAAAATGTACATCACCTTTTCAAAACTTTGTGTCCATATTTCTCGTCCAAGTATTTACAAATCATTATCGATAACATTGACCAGACACATCGACCGAAATTCCTAAATTAGTCAATGGACAGATTAACATGATATTAGTTTCAAAAACTCCTTTAAATATTTGCTTGTAGACATACTTTAAATAATTTGATCTTTATAAAAACAATTGCTTACTTATAATAAAACTTGATTTCAAAAGTATGTATATTCCAATAAACTTGCTTCATAAAAGAATTCTTAATTATATTAAAGCATCATCTAATATCACACTTATGTATATACCCCTATATGCTACTAAAAATATTTTTAATCCCACATATATTGCTTTTTTGTATATAGAAAAAATATATAAATAACCTTTATAACGAAAATCAAATAATAACTCATATACGCAATCTAAATAACAATCCATCAACTATTCATGCACACAAACAAGCAAAAAATTTAATTCTGTTATTATTCTTAGCATATTCGATTATATATATTTATATACTACTTTATAAGTAAAGCGATTTCTCGGTTTTCCCTTACGATTACTTCTCTATCGAAGACATCGCAAGGTTCAAATCATCAAAACTCATATTGAATACTAACCTTGAGTGATAAGTCAAACTAATCACTTCACTCAAGACCGGTCCAACAAAGATTAACCTGTCAAAGAATCCACAAAGTAAAATCAAAACATTAATCATCCAGTCAAAAAAACCAAGATGCTCGGCAAAAAGCAATCTATATACTTCTGTTGCGCCACTCTGATCACTACCAGATCCTCCTACTCATCTTGCCTCATCATAGTTTGAAATTGTAAAGTATCAATATGAGATTCGAATTAGGGTCTTTTATAGTTTCCCTATCCGAACTAGCTCATTCTCATTCAAGCCACATATAGGTTTATTCACCATCATCAATGCTGACACTTCTCGTCATGCGAACCACTCCTTACTCACTACCTCCCTCAACAACTTCTACATCACATGAAGACGATTACACACAAGGTAGAAGAAATATATTATATAGTAAGAAAAATTCAAATACGACCCAAGATGATTACCACTGTAATCATCGTATCCTCCTACTATCACTTAGGTACATACAGTAATCTACCACACACTCAAAGGGATAGGGCCTCTAAGTCTCCTCTAAGGCCAAGACTGGTGTCTTTTATACTCTGTATAATTCTTAACATGCTCTGATACCAATTGTAACACACTACCTCCATTCTCATACCACCAAAGAATACTACTAAGAAATGTTGTCTGATAATACGAAGAATGAGGTGATATTGGGTTGTTATGCGTGAATATTCCCTTGGGATAATATGTTGAATATGCGCTTACATGATTTTTGTTTGGTGATAATAAACATATATACATTCGTTTAAATGTATTTGTTAATGTACTATTTTATTTTTTCATAGATTAAATAAATATTTGCTGAATAAAATTAAATGACACAGAATTTGAATTCAAACAGAAATTTTATTCAAACAAATATTTATTACAATTTTGAATAGTACAAATTCAAGCTCTCAATATACATATACAAGTTTGATTACAAATACATGACAATTTCATATTTACATTTAACCTCACTACACATCACTCATTCACTCAACTCGTATTTTATCTTCAACTTCGTTCCAGTTAGAATCCAGCATCTAAGCAATCTGCAAATATATTCACTAACGCAGTAAAATTGAAAAGAAAATATTTTTGCAATATAAAATAAAATATAGATTTTGAAAATATTATTTGCCTCAGTTATTTGGGTTGTTCGTCATCATTTAAATTTGAATTCATCATACACAAACAGCTTGTGACATACACAGTGTATCACTGTATATGCCACAAGGCCGTGTACACCGAAATATACACTTGATCGATTTACAGGGACAAGTGAACACAGGTCAAACCCAAATACGGGATTCAATTCAAGTGCAATAAAACAATGTCACAAGGTCAAATCGATTTACAGGGACAAGTGAGCACAAGGTCAAATCCAAGCCGGATTCAACTCGGGTGAAAATTATAAAAATAAACAAAATGCAAAGGTCAAGTCACTACTCAACTCAATGCATCAACAAAAGTCAAGGCCGCAACAAAATGCAACAAAAGCAAGCCGAAGCTCAGTGGTGAACCAACAACAAAACTACATTGCAAACAAGTACCAGATATAACATGAAACAACCCAATATATATATGCAAATTCGACAAGCAACTGAAGGCAATAGGTCTAGTTACAACAAAGACCAAGTGCAGCATCAGGTCGGGCACGAAGGAATGTGAAAGATCAGAATTACTCACATATATGCAACATCTTTTTACGTACCAATAAACTATGCAGTGAAGACAACTACTATCACAATGAACCAGTGACAACAAAGTGACTCAAGACTGCAACAAACATCAGCAGGTACAAGATGCCCAACTTAAATGAATATCAATGCAAATCAGCAGGTACAAATGCATGCATAGGAACCATGGTCAAGTCAACATAAACAATGCACTAAGCCACAAAAAAAAGAACAGCTAAAGAGAGCAGCCAAAGAAGTTAGACCAGGTTGCATAATATCAAAGTTCAGGTCTACAGAATGGAAATGAACTCGACCAAGTACACAAGTGCAACAAGCAATGCTCAAGACCACATAGTGCACATATGTAAAGTATAGACTGGCATCAAAACCAGTTCAACAATTGAGTACAGTATGCAAGAAGCTGACAATAAGGATTAGAATGCATCAGTGTGCAAAGAGCTCGAGCAAAAGATATGGCAACTCAACAATAAAAAAACTACAACAATCAAATGAAGACAGCATCTTGTACAACTGAAATGCAAGTAGATCAAATGATGTGTTAAAAGCAAATTTCAACAGTGCAGTGATTACCAAGTCATAAATCAAGTTTAAATGCAGTGATATGCAGCAAGGTAATCAACACTTTGAATAGAATCGAGCATGTGTACAGTTCGAACAATATCCAAAAGAGCAGTTTAAAAAATTCAAAATGGCCGAAGTAAACACTCAGTGTCAAGGCCGAAGTCATCAGGTAAAAGAAGTTGAATTCACGATTCAAAGTCAGAGCCTTGGCAATAAAGGAATTAAACCAAGTCAAGATCAACAACATGATGACCAAGGAGTTGAAATCAATGCCGTGGGATTCAAGCAACCAAAAATATACGCATATGAATAAGTCAGTGAAATCATAAACATCCATACAAAAATCAACGATCAAAGCAATATCAGTTGACAAATTCAAATAGAGAATATACGACGCAAATCTAGGGTTACAAACCCTATATAGGAAAAACATCATCGGCAATTTCAGATTATCCGAGTTCGAATACGAAAATCGAAAGGTAACAAAGCATAAATTCTTACCAGAAGGAAGAATCGAACTCATCGAAGTAGCCAGAGAGAGCAACGAGAAATTGATCGAGCAAGGCAACTCTCGTACAATCACGGATTCGATCGAAGTAGTAACGGCATCTTCGATTCTTTAAAAGCCTTAATTTATTGAAGGAAGAGGAACGAACTAGAGCCGAAGCCCTAATTTCAGAAAGAAGAACAAACCGACATTATCACAATGAAAATAAAAGAGAATCGGGTTAAAGAAAAAAATTGGGCCGGCGTGTTTTATAAAAGGGGCCTTGTTTGTTAAATAAGGCTTTAGTTTTAAAATAAGGGTTTTATCTTATTATTTATTTTGAATTTGTTTTTAATTTTTAAATCTCTTTTCAAACCGTTGTATTTGCTAGTCGTGTGACTAGGGGACAAGCTACGTGGCGTAGCTTGAGAATTCTCAACTCAGTGGTTGAGTTGTGGCAGGGTTTTGAGCGTAGAGTTAGGTTAGTCAGTAGCGGGTGTCGCGAGTTTACGTGTGTAAGCGTGCGCCTATCTAATTTATAGTAGAAACCTTGGGGGCAGCACGTAGGCAGGTTTTTGCCGAAGCTGGGTAAATTCTGCGTCAATCTATTTCTGCATTTATTATTCTGCTTTTATCTGTGCTGCTACTATTCTGTGATCTGTGTTGAAATTATTTTATAAGCTTTCGCAATTAATTTTTATAATTTATACTATCACCCTATTCACCCCCCCTCTAGGGTGAAATCGATCCTACAAGTGGTATCAGAGCTAGGAACAAAAGCCATTTTTGTTTTAAAAATTTGATTTTACAAAAACCAATTTTTATTTTTAAAAGTTGAATTTTTAAAATGGCTTCTTTTAATACTGCTTTTGCTGAGGGTCAATCCATAGTTAGACCACCAATGTTCAATGGCGAATATGCTTATTGGAAAAATAGGATGGAAATTTTTCTGAAAACCATTGACGCATGGAATATTGTTGAGACAGGTTATAGAGTACCAACTATAACTGTAGATAATCAAGAAATAGAGAAACCAAAGGAACAATGGACAGAACTAGAAAATAAATTACAAAATACCAATGCTAAAGCTGTGAATTACATTATCTGTTCATTGGATCAATATGAATTGTATCGTGTCTCACATTGTCTAACTGCGCAGGAAATATGGCATACTCTAGAAGTGACTCATGAAGGAACATCTCAAGTCAAAGAATCTCGCCTTGCCATGCTAAGCAGCGAATACGAGAACTTCACAATGGCGAAGGAAGAAAATGTCAAAGAGATGCATGGACGACTTTCCAATATCGTATATAAATCAAAAGCTCTTGGAAAATCATATACAGAGTTGGAGATAGTCCGAAAAATCCTCAAAGTCCTTCCACGAAGTTTTGAAGCCAAAGTGACTGCCATTCAAGAATCAAAAGATTTGAAACAAATGAAAGTCGAAGAACTCATCGGAAATCTCACCACTTATGAGCTAGAAATGAAATTCAAGGAAGAGCGTGAAGGAGGAGATACTCGAAAGAAATCAATAGCTCTCAAAGGAACAACTGAAAGTGATGACGATGACAATGATGATGCAGCAGCAGAATTGGAGCTATTAATAATGAAATTCAAAAAGTGGAATTACAAATATGGAAATTCAGCTCGAATTCAAAAAGCGAAAAGCAGAATAGCCAAAGCACTAGACTACTCTGAAGAACAGAAGATCATCTGTCACAAGTGCAACCAACCCGGACAGATCAAGCCCAATTGTCCTCAAAATCAACGCGACTTTAAAAAAGAAATCAAAAAGGAAAAGTTTTGCAGCCACGTGGAATACAAGTGATGAAGATAATCAAAGTTCTAGCAGTGAGAGTGAGAAAGCAGATATGTGCCTTCAAGGGAATATAACTGATAGCGACGATGACGAGCCAAGCGAGGTATCAAAACTTACTCACTCTGAATTACTTATTTATTTCCATGAAGTAAATGGTTGTTTTGAACGACTTAGGGAAAAATACGCTAAACTTGAATCACAAAAAGACACTTTGATAGATTTAAATTAACAACTTGACCAACTAGTTAAAACCTATCAAAGTAGGATCCCTAAGTGTGATAAGTGTCCAACATTCGATGAAGAAATTAAAAAATCAGAAATCAATATAAAATCACTTGAAAATGAAATTCTGATTTTAAAAGACAATGAAAATACTAGGAGAGATAATTCTATCAAAAAGTGCACACAGTTGTTAAACGAAAATGAATCTCTCAAAACACAAGTCCAACAATTGTCAAGGACTTTAGATAAATTTTCAAAAAGTGAAAAATCGTTGAATATGCTATTAGGAAAGCAAACTGTTAATACGGTTAGACAAGGACTTGGATATAATAACTCGAAAATTGTTGAAAGCAATATTAATCAAGTTAATTCTATGTGCACAATTTGTAAAAAAATTGGACACGATCACAATAATTGTTGGTATAGACCCAAACATGTGAAAACTATACCGATTTGGGTTCCAAAAGGCACAAATATAAAATCTCTCAAAGTTAAACAAATTTGGGTGCCGAAGGGAACAATTATAAACAGTTTTGGGTCTACACAAAATTATTTTTCAAAATATTCTGCCACTAACAATCATGGACCTATAAAAACAAATAGGTCACATAATCTTTCATCGCGTAGGTGTGGTGGCAGGCTAAGGAACAACAATAGTGTTCTCTGGATTTTTGGCTGTTCTAGAAACACAACGGGCGACAAAACAAAGTTCCTTAGCCTAGTTCAAAGGTGACAGAATCACAATAGACAACCATGAAAAATATCGTAAAGGTAAAACAGGTAAAGGTATATTAATTTGAGCGATATATTAAATGTGATAATGTGCACCATATTCTGAATTAAAATCAGCCAATATTGAGATGATGAAAAGATGATGATTTTGACTCTGACTTATTCAACATAAGTTGGCCAAGTATATTCTTATGCCAAAAACACTATAATAATCTCTAGATTCTTTGAATTACTTCATATATATCAGTTTGGATTAAAAATAGTATTTTGTTGGATAATACAATTGGTTATAATACGGCAAACTCTATATTCACGGTTTTTGATTATTAACTGGCTTCATTTCAAATTCAAGAGAATAACATTTAAATTGCTGTTAAAATTGAGTTTGAAATTTTTGGTGCACACTTCATGGTTTGGTCAATCAAATTCAATTAATGATGATTTTGAGTGAAAGAGAAATTCAGATGCAGATTACACTGGTAATCTAGTTGATAGAAAAATTACTAGTTGAACGTGATTTTTGAGACATTTAATAACTGCATCGTTTTTCAGAGAAAATATCTGCATATTCTTCATTTCAAATAATTTTCAAATAGCAGAAAATTTTCTTTTAAAACCCCCTGGAGAAAATCATTTTTGACCATATTTCCAGATTAGTCATTTTTGAAAAATTAATTTTATAATTATTTTTGAATTTGATTTTAAATGACTATTTTGACTAATCTGACTCCCTAATGTTTATCGAAAAGAAAAATAGTGATTGAAAAAGTGATGAGTGTTGATATTGGTCATATACTATAACTCGAGAAAGTATAATTAGAAAATTTCTTTAGAGTTATAAAACTTTTTGTTGGTAAAAATTCCATGACCATCTCTATATCTATCATATTTCTAACGACCATCACTCATCAAAATTCTATATAGTTTGTCGATATGTGGTACTTTAAACAGGAATCGTTCGTTTTTCATTTTCACATTTTTTTTTAAAATAAAAGGGGGTAATAATAATACTAATAAATACCAAAGTATTCACTCTCATTTAAAAGTCCTCACGGTTATGCATGGGTGAATTACTTGGAATTTGTTATGTGCTTCCATGCTCATTTAAAAGTCCTCACGATTATGCATGTATGGAACGCATATCAAAAGTTGATTTTTAAAATAAACAAGTTGATTCTAATCCTATTTAAAAGTCCTCACGGTTATCCGTGGTTAGAAGATACTTGAATTCATTTTTTTAAAATAAAATTGGAATACTACTAATCTCATTTAAAAGTCCTAACGGTTATGCATGGTTAGTAGATATTCAAATTCCTGATATAAATATACCACAAATAGACATAACTGTATGGTTTTATATGATGACATCATTCCCATCATTCTAAAAGTGGAATATGCGCCTAACAAAATATTTATGATTTTTGTTTGATTTTTTATTGAAATTTAATATTTATATTCAATTGAGTTTTAATCTTGGATTAATATCGATCACTTTATCTTATTTTCTCTAACACTATTATTCTTTTGCTGATAACAAAAGGGAAGAGAAAAGTTAAGATTTTTTCAAATAAAATCAAGCAAAGGTCAAATATTTTCCATTTGCATCTAGGCTCATTTGCATATTTCTATTTGTATGCATATATGTATGGGGAGTATTGTGTAGAGAGGGAGCATTCAAATAGGGGGAGCAAATTTAACGATCAAATACATTTAACATATTCAAAATCTTAAATATATGTTTGTTATCATCAAAAGGGGGAGATTGTTGAATATGCGCTTACATGATTTTTGTTTGATGATAATAAACATATATACATTCGTTAAAATGTATTTGTTAATGTACTATTTTATTTTTTCATAGATTAAATAAATATTTGTTGAATAAAATTAAATGACACAGAATTTGAATTCAAACAGAAATTTTATTCAAACAAATGTTTATTACAATTTTGAATAGTACAAATTCAAGCTCTCACTATACATATACAAGTTTGATTACAAATACATCACAATTTCATATTTACATTTAACCACACTACACATCACTCATTCACTCAACTCGTATTTTATCTTCAACTTCGTTCCAGTTAGAATCCAGCATCTGAGCAATCTGCAAAAATATTCACTAACGCAGTAAAATTGAAAAGAAAATATTTTTGCAATATAAAATAAAATATAGATTTTGAAAATATTATTTGCCTCAGTTATTTGGGTTGTTCGTCATCATTTAAATTTGAATTCATCATACACGAACAGCTTGTGACATACACAGTGTATCACTGTATATGCCACAAGGCCGTGCACACCGAAATATACACTTGATCGATTTACAGGGACAAGTGAGCACAGGTCAAACCCAAATACGGGATTCAACTCAAGTGCAATAAAACAATGTCATTCAGCACAAGGTTAAATCCAAGCCGGATTCAACTCAGGTGAAAATTAGAAAAATAAACAAAATGCAAAGGTCAAGTCACTACTCAACTCAATGCATCAACAAAAGTCAAGGCCGCAACAAAATGCAACAAAAGCAAGCCGAAGCTCAGTGGTGAACCAACAACAAAACTACATTGCAAACAAGTAGCAGATATAACATGAAACAACCCAATATATACATGCAAATTCGACAAGCAACTGAAGGCAATAGGTCCAGTTACAACAAAGACCAAGTGCAGCATCAGGTCGGGCACGAAGGAATGTGAACGAACAGAATTACTCACATATATGCAACATCTTTTTATGTAGCAATAAACTATGCAGTGAAGACAGCTACTATCACAATGAACCAGTGACAACAAAGTGACTCAAGACTGCAACAAACATCAGCAGGTACAAGATGCCCAACTCAAATGAATATCAATGCAAATCAGCAGGTACAATTGCATGCACAGGAACCATGGTCAAGTCAACATAAACAATGCACTAAGCCACAAAAACAAGAACAGCTAAAGAGAGCAGCCAAAGAAGTTAGACCAGGTTGCATAATATCAAAGTTCAGGTCTACAGAATGGAAATGAACTCGACCAAGTACACAAGTGCAACAAGCAATGCTCAAGACCACACAGTGCACATATGTAAAGTATAGACTGGCATCAAAACCAGTTCAACAATTGAGTACAGTATGCAAGAAGCTGACAGCAAGGATTAGAATGCATTAGTGTGCAAAGAGCTCGGGCAAAAGATATGGAAACTCAACAATACAAAAACTACAACAATCAAATGAAGACAGCATCTTGTACAACTGAAATGCAAGTAGAATGTGTTAAAAGCAAATTTCAACAGTGCAGTGATTACCAAGTCATAAATCAAGTTTAAATGCAGTGATATGCAGCAAGGTAATCAACACTTTGAATAGAATCGAGCATGTGTACAGTTCGAACAATATCCAGAAGAGCAGTTTAAAAAATTCAAAATGGCCGAAGTAAACACTCAGTGTCAAGGCCGAAGTCATCAGGTAAAAGAAGTTGAACTCACGATTCAAAGTCAGAGCCTTGGCAATAAAGGAATTAAACCAAGTCAATATCAACAACGTGATGACCAAGGAGTTGAAATCAATGTCGTGGGATTCAAGCAACAAAAAATATACGCATTTGAATAAGTCAGTGAAATCATAAACATCTATACGAAAATCAACGATCAAAGCAATATCAGTTGACAAATTCAAATAGAGAATATACGACGCAAATCTAGGGTTACAAACCCTATATAAGAAAAACATCATTGGCAATTTTAGATTATCCGAGTTCGAATACGAAAATCGAAAGGTAACAAAGCATAAATTCTTACCAGAAGGAAGAATCGAACTCATCGAAGTAGCCAGAGATAGCAACGAGAAATCGATCGAGCAAGGCAACTCTCGTACAATCACGGATTCGATTGAAGTAGTAACGGCATCTTCGATTCTTTAAAAGCCCTAATTTATTGAAGGAAGAGGAACGAACAAGAGCCGAAGCCCTAATTTCAGAAAGAAGAACAAGCCGACATTATCACAAAGAAAATAAAAGAGAACCGGGTTAAAGAAAACAATTGGGCCGGCATGTTTTATAAAAGGGGCCTTGTTTGTTAAATGAGGCTTTAGTTTTAAAATAAGGGTTTTATCTTATTATTTGCTTTGAATTTGTTTTTAATTTTTAAATCTCTTTTCAAACCGTTGTATTTGCTAGTCGTGTGACTAGGGGACAAGCTACGTGGCTTAGCTTGAGAATTCGCAACTCAGTGGCTGAGTTGTGGCAGGGTTTTGAGCGTAGAGTTAGGTTAGTCAGCAGTGGGTGTCGCGAGTTTACGTGTGTAAGCGTGTGACTATTTAATTTCTAGTAGAAACCTTGAGGGCAGCACGTAGGCAGGTTTTTTCCGAAGCTGGGTAAATTCTGTGTCGTTCTATTTCTGCATTTATTATTCTGCTTTTATCTGTGCTGCTACTATTCTGTGATCTGTGTTGAAATTATTTTATAAGCTTCCACAATTAATTTTTATAATTTATACTATCACCCTATTCACCCCCCCTCTAGGGTGAAATCGATCCTACATAATACTAGTACATATTGAAAAATCATATACTACTCACCTATACGTACTGAGTATCGGCACGAAGTAATAAACACGTGCATTTTCAGGATAGAACAATACATAACATAAAATAAATCACAAAGAACTCATAGTCATCTATGCAACGATAACATATCATAATAAATATATACAAGTCTAAGTGGGTGTACAAAAATAGTCAAACGCCCACTATCATTGAAAATATACATAACATGTCTAATATATACATCTCTACAATACATGAAAACATGTAGCTATAAATATACAAATACCCTAACCTCCATCCACGCCCAACATCCATGAACTATTGTCCCTGAACTTAAAATCGGTGCCCTTAGGGAAAAAGACCTCTGAAACCCAAACTGGCCGGATTATTATACGAATAACACATGGGTCAGACTGTCTAGAATGTAGATGTCAATACAAAATAACAACTGGCATGGTATAAATAAGTGTAACACGAGTAGCACATATATGTCTCAAAACCATGAACATAAAAGATAGCCCATCTCTAAGTAAAGTCGATTAACGCATCAAAATGGCTCATAATCATGTAGATGAAACTACAACACATTTAACTATCAACATGTATAAAAGGTCATCAGGCATCATGTAGCATGCTCACAACAATGTCAGGATTATCTCTTGATAGTCGTATAGTAGACATACCCGGGGTCCATTTTACTATATACACACACACACTCACACAAATAACACATAACAATTGACCAAATCAAACATACACGAAAGATAAATTTGGCATACACTCCGTAGCCAGGGTCTCAAATAACCATATAAAAATAGGTACATGGTCCAACTTCATGCTCTTAGCACCTATAGTTATCCTCGATAATGGTATAGTCGATGTGTATAGGGTTACACAACTTCATAGACTCATTATCTCATGAATAATCAAGGAGATCGACAATCACATAATAATCAATTGGATTTTCAACCTCGTAGTAATTGACTTCACTCTCAGCCAATGAAATAATCGCACGATCTCTCAGACCTCTACTAAACCACTCAACTCCCAGTATTATGGATAATGTTCAAGACTCTTAGTCCTATATGCTCTCATTATCATAAACATCTTTTCCAGCATCGGTCCCAATAAATGATCTGATCGTCTCTATGTTGTATATACAATGACCTTATTTAGGTGAATAAGCATATGTCTATAACATCTAATCAATAATAACCAGACGAGAGACTAACAGCTCTTAGTCTTTTCCAAGAGCCTTCCTCGCATGCTCTAAGTGCTACTCCTGCATTCTTAGTTACCTCTATGGCCATCTTGACCCAAAATCCATCAATTTCAAGACTACGCTATGCGGTGGTCATGACCCTACAAGTGCACTTAATGGTAACATATTGCTGGCCTATGTGACATAGTGACACTAGCTCTTAGCGTTGGCTCTCAACCATACACATCATAAAGGTGTGTCATGGATTCAGGGAGCGACCTCAAAATAAGGCCGCTAGGATGGATACTAGCCAATCTAGCTTACTCCACATTGAATAATAGGAGTACACACACGATTGATAGACACACTCATAGCTCTCAGCATGCCCACTCTCAATTCACATCACTATAAATATAATACCCCATATATTCGATCCTTCTTGAATGATGTCTCCTCAGAAAAGGTAACGAAATAAATATCAGCTCAGGCATTCCATACCACCTAGTGTTATTTGCTCGTTTACTCAATGCTCGTAAATTATGCTCAATAATATTCTATACCATGATTCAAAAGAATAATCAAGAAAATATTACTAGATGCCCCATACCAAATGGTATTACTAATTTATTTACTCAAATTCCCCACAATCTAGAATTCACATAATATTATTTTACGTAACGAGTCCAAGGAATAATTTAAGAAATAATACCGAAAGTCCCATACCATATGATATTATAACTCCGTTTATTTAAATTCCTTATTATAAAGAAATATAAATCAGTCTAAATGCACATTACAACTATTTATTGATTTGGAAGGGATTTTATCATAAAATACACTTTTCTCAAAACCTTCAATATAAATTCTAAATATCAATATTCAATTTAAAGAAGATTAAATTATAAAATTCACATTCTTTTCATAATAATTTTATTCAAACACTTATATACATGTACAGTATATTTCTAAAAGCTTTTAAATAATTTCCCTTTATTTAGAAATATTCAAATACTATACACACACACACATATATCTTCCAAGATTATTCTTAAGATGATACATTATAAATTTATTAGCACTAATTTTATACCATAAACAAATCAAACTCATCTTATTATAGTTTCAAAATATCATTTTCTAAATTTCCTTTACAACTAAATAGATTGCATTGAATTTTCTATTACTTCAAAAAATTATTTCTCAAATTTCCAATTTATTAAATCCAAATCAAATTGACTAATCACTTTAAAATATAAATTTAATATATAAAAATCCTTCAAATATATTTTATAACGATGGATGAATAAATAAATATACAAATATATATCCAAAGATTCACTTATTTAGTTAAACACCGAAAATCATCACTTTCCAAATAATTTCTATTCTCGTAATTCTTAAAATTATCACACTTTTATATTTTATAATTAAAAACATTTTAAATAGTAAATCATAATTCATATTCAAAATAATTTATTTTATTCAAAGTTTCAAACTTTAATTCATTATCCCCTTCAGATCAATTTCTAGTGTCGTGTCTAACTTTTGCAAACATCAATCCAATTTGCACAAAATCTAATATTAGCATGTTCAACAAGCAATCAATGTATCTTTACATCAACCAAAAATCAGAATTATGCAGCTCAATGTCATCCAATAAAATCATAATGACCAACTATTAATGAACCAAAGAAAATCATAGCATATGGATTCTAGACAATAGATGTGACTTATAGAGATAACTCACCTTATCGATGCTTCCGCCTCTCAAGAAAGCATCCCCACATTCAGTCGCAAGACTCTGCCTGACGTAGTTTATCCCCAATAGCACGCATAACCATGGTGACCTCATGTTCATCAATGTATGTTAGCCAAGATCGTGTGCGACCTAAGCGCCACCATCTTGACTAGACGCGCATGCACGAAAGCTTGGTCATGGTTGCCAAGCCCCCTCCTCCTGCATCTGTGCCACCAAATTCTACACGACGTTGATTATTTTTCTCTATGATTTTTATTTGGTTTCACAAATTCTAGAGTGTGGATCAATAGGGCAAAATGGGGTACAATTTGAGATTTTAGTGAATGAAAGTGTGGGCTTGAGCTAGTTGAAGTAAAATAAACGGAAGGGGAAAAAAAGAGGATGTACTAGCTTTGGTTTTGGGACTTCAAATTCTCATTTAATCCCGTTTTTAATTTAGTTTCTTTCCATTCAAATTTAAATTTTGATCTCTGATATCTATTTATAAATATATTTTAATTCAATTTTAATATATTATTTGAAAAGAATTTATTAATTTGATTCAGTTTATTAAAACTAAATCTTTTACCTATTAGACTTCAAATAAATAAGGATTTATTTTCAAAATAATAATTATCAAAAATTAAATTCGAATATTTTTATTCAATTAAATTCACTTATTATTACAACGAAGAAATAAAGGTTGTTATAATGCACACACAGACACAGGTAATTATGATCTTTATTTTATTTAAATTTTATTAGACATCTTATTTTTAAGGTTTTTTTCCGAAGTTTGAATTATATTAATGATGTCGAATTTCTTTTCAAATAATCCTGACTTTTATTGAAAAACTTGAAACTTTTTATCTCCTTACTAAATTTTACCTTTCCTTTTAAAAAAAAGGAAGGTTTAGATTTTTTATCTACAGAGAAAATAGTTTTTTTTCAAAAAAATTATGAAGTTATTCTAGATAACTTGACTCTTCATTCAAAATTTCTTATAATCAATTTAAAAATAATAATTTATTTAAAGAAAAATAGAATTTCTCAATATTTTGTTAAATTTAGAACTTTCAAAAAAAAATCTTTTTATAGCTAAAATTTAAATGTTTTACAAAAATATCATATTTTGGGAAAATTTTAATTTTTTGACCATTTAGAAATTTTATGAAATGATCAAACTTCTCTTGAACTTCTATTTATTTGAAAACGCTCCACTTTTTTTTAGTAAGAGTGGTACTTTATTAAAGTAGACCACTCATTTGGATATTTAAGAGGTTCGAACCCATGACCTCTAGAATTTATGTCTAAAGCATCATACCACTAACCAATTAAGCTACTGGTTCTTGATAAAAAAAAATTCCGTCTTTTATTTTGAAAAATCTTCGATATTTTAAATGTTTATGAGAAATGTTTATAAGTTTTAGTGGAAAATTTGAAAAATAGTACCTAGCCATTGTTCTAAAAAAGAATAATTATCAGTGAACATTCTTCTGCGCTTTTTTAGAAAAGAAAATTGGTACTTTCTTGTAAGTTCTTTTAAAAAATGATTTCATTTAATTCTTTTCAATTTTATTATGATTTTTGTGTTTTTTTAACTTGCCACACCTATTTGAGTTTTCTCTAGAAATTTGTTTCTTTTCCATTTCTTTTATGACTTTCTTGTGAAATTAAATTGTTTAATCCTAATTAAAACAGACTTATCAAATTTAAAAAAAAAAAACCAATCAATCAAAATTTGTAATGTTTTCAAGGGAATTTTGTTGAAAGTACACATTTGTGTCCATTTTTTGTTACATGAATGGTGTAGATTAGTGAGAATGATAAAACAAAGCATATATTTCCCTTTTTCAAAATACAACATCCTCACCCCCATAATCCCTCACGATCCCACTACGCCTCCTTCCTACACTACTTTTGCCATCACTTCACCTTACCATTGCTACATGAGCCTCAACCATCTCTTCAGTTGCCGCATTAAACAACATCTAAACCCTAGATGTAAAGGCCCGCTATTTTGGACCATTCACATCAACAATAAAACAACATATGTCTAACTTGAATAATTCAAAATACCGAATTATTAATTTAAATTTAGCAAAACTCAGCATATATAGTAAATAAATCAATCACAGAATCACAGACACAGAGTAATACAATAATACGCAGCGGAATAAATAAATAGTAGTTCATGAAGCTACTATATAAACATCAGAGTTAGGAATAAAATACAACAGAATATCACAAATACTGAAGTCTCCAGTACGAACAGATGACTTCTCTGAACCAATCAACTGGAAATGCTGAAAGCTGAATCGATAGTTGGATCTCCAAACGAAGCTCCAAACTCCAAAGGTGAGTCTCGAATGCTGTATCACTCAGTCTGGCCCGAGCGTAAAGCAAAACACAAAACACAAAACACTCGAGCCAGGATTAACATTCTTATATCAATAAATCCAACTCAAGTGAAATAACAACTGAAATACAGGAAACTAAAAGGATGTTTGGGATAACCATCCTATAAGGATCCGTGAAACTATCAATAATGTAGAAATATACATTACACACCGTGGTCATTTCAAATTAATTTATACTTCAAAACCAGAGTATCATTTCCATTTCATATATATATATTTCCAAATTTTGTCGTTTTCAAAGTTACGATTCAAATCAACTCATTTTCCAAATTCAAAATTAACTAAATTTCAATTCAAAAAATTTCAGTTCAATTCAGTTTCTAATAAACAATAGCAAATTATATCGATTTCCAACGCAGATATAAATCACAAATTAAACCATTCAAATCCCAATATATTTCAAAGCTTTAATATTCATATTTTCAAAGCTAAATTTAATAATTTCATATATCTTGAGTTAACTTCATTATTATTTAGTCTTGAAATATTTCCTCATTAAAATTCAATATCATTTAACTAACCTTAAATTACATCTTACTAAGTATTTCCTTTAATTTATCTTAACATGGAATATTCATTAAGTCACTTAAATCCAAAAATCCAGTTAAAATCATATCTTTAAATTTCAATTTTAATAGTCCCAAATCGATGTTTTTTTGCTAAAATTCTTAATTACATACAATTTCAAGTACATTTAAATTTACCTTTCCAGCATTAACTTATTCAAATTTTTACCAAAATCTATAAATTTAAATAAGTACTTGAGCATATTATATGTATTAAATCAATCTCCGTTTAATTAAATATTATTATTAAATCTATGTATTACATTTCCATTTATATATAATATTTAAGAATCAATATTTATTAAAACCTTGTATTTCTTTCCAAAACCATAGAAATTTTTTTCAAAATATTTATATATGGACCAACGGTGTCTGTATATAATTCCTTATCCTATGGTCAAGTGATACGAATATTTATCATTTCAATCCGTAATTTAAAATATATATATATATATGGGTAGATATCATTTCTACCCGTAATCCTAAATTCAATTCAATGAAAATCGCTTGGGTCTATCATTTCAACCCATAACGATTTTCTCCTATTCTAAAGTCCGTTCGGGTATGTATCATTTCAACCCATAGTGGTTTCTATGCTAATAGGGAACTTGCAGAGTGATAACAGATAATATAATAATAACAGGCATATATCATCAATAACAATATAATACAAACAACAGGATATGGGGTCATATCCGATAGGTGAACAGTTAAAGATAATAGCATATATAACAATTTAAATAACTATAGCAGCATATTTCAATTGTTGTTTAATAACTAATAACTAATATATTATAACAACTGCTTAAAACTTGCAATATAAAATACTTTCATGCTGTAATATTGTAAACCAGTGTAATATATATCTTATATACACTACAAACTGATATGACTAACATATTGCTACTAACAGATTATAAAGCCAACATATTAAAACTACAAACCTATATAAACTATTGGAACGAAAGTTATAAAATAATGTATAGAACAACTTAAAAGAAAGAATAATATATAACCACACATATAATACAAATATGTTTATTTGCAAATACAAACTGTGATATACGTATGACTAACATATATTAGCTTTATTGTAAAATTCAAAAATCTGGGCATAGTATATATATATAGATAAAATACTCTTGACACACATACGTATAAACTTATACTATAATTCACTATAAGATAAAATGTAAAACAAATAATAATAATAATAATATAGTATACATAATAGACCCAAAGGAGGTTCGACTGTATTCCAATATAGATGCGCACGTACATATAACTGACACATAAACAACAATTCTATACATATATACTTATGTACACATACTCACAGCTACAACGGAGGAGAAGGCTGAGGCCGAGCGGGTGACGTGGCGGCGGCGAGGTCGGTTTTCGAGTTGCTTTCGGGTGCAGCTGTGGAGGTGGGTTTGCTCGCGTGGCGGTTGATGGACGGAAGTGGATGGGGCGATAGCTTGGCGGAGGGAGGTGGGCAAGATTTTTGTGGAAGAAAGGAATTGCAGAGGAGGAGGAAGATATAATGCATTTGATATAAAATATATAGCTTAAAGTTGGATTCAAAAAGGTCATTAAGCTGTCACAATAAATGCTTCAGGTAAGATAACAAAGAGAGAAATGGAAACGCATGCGAAAATTAAGCAGGTGGAATAATACACAATGAAGGCAACGTATATTTCTTCCGAATGCAACAAAGAACTTGAAATATAAACAAAATAATGGTAACGGTTCAATCCCCTTGATTTCAGCTGAAAGGCTATTTAATGCACTTTATAATTTGCTTGTAAAGAAGAGGAGAAGACAAAGAAAAGACATAGGTAAGGTAAGGAATATATATATAAATTTCGTACTGAATATGATACGTTTGTTGAAGCCAATAGCACCAAAAATCAAGTAATGAAAAAGGCAACAGGGAAAAGAATGGAACAAATAGAAATGAAACGTATCAAATTAAATATGAGCAGTTTTAGAAGCAATGGTCACCCATTGATTTAGCTGACAAATATTAAAGCAATTGATTGTTTAAATTTTGAAACACAAAAGAAATCAAATGGTCACGGATCCGATACCGATTCGGTTACCGGTTTCGTGGATTTCGTTGTGTACCGGACTTCAAAACACCTAAATAAATATACCGTAGAGATCCGCTCGACGAGACGATCAAATATTCAGGTTTGGAAAATATTTTATTATCAACAATTATTAACTGACTTGAATTTAATTGAATTTCACAATGAAACAAACTTTCATATTATTAATTGAAAATTTACTATCTGCTATGTTTAATTGGACGTAATCCAAATATTAAATTTTTATTTGCGAATTAAATTATTTAAAATTTCACTAAAATTCAATTAAATACGTTTAAATAAAACCATTAAAAATTATTAAAGATTCACGGGTCATTACACTCTCCCCCACTCAAAACTTTTCGTCCCCGAAAAGGATGGAGGTATGAGAATAGAAGAACCAGAAATAAAAGTAGATTGAAAGTTAAAATTAACAATTAATTTGAAACTATATAAATTTTACGTGAAATATTCATACTTTTCAAAACCCATTTGTAAAATTTTCTGCTTCCTCTACAATATCATTTATATTTTTAAATAATACCTTTATAAATATATGAAAACTATTTGAAAACATTAATCCATAATTTTGTAAATTTAATCTCAATATACTTTTCAAATATTATTAATAAATCAATAATCATTTACTTTAAATATGTTTTATTTAATTAATAACTTCTAAAATACTTATAACACTAAAATTTTCTATTAAACAATGTAGTATATAAATAAACAATATTTTAAAAGGATATAGTCAACAATGAAAAGAAGATAGATTCGGAAAAACAGAATATAGGTGAATAAATAAACTGACCAGAAAAGGTAGATTCAAAAGAATAGTATCTGGCACGAATAGTTAATTCAATACAAAATTTTATTGGAAATACCTTTATATTAAAATACCTTTATATCGAAACAAATTTTCCTTTCGAAAATACTTCTATAACTCGATATTTCAACAAATTTATCCTCGTTCTTGCAGACTCTGGCCATGCGTTGATCAGGCGTAAATCTAGAATTCTTCAAGTACTTAGTAGACTTGTTTCAACACCCAGTGAAAACACTTGAAAAACCTTCAAAACCGATATGGAAAGTGCAATCCAAACAAATCACCTTGATCGTAGGAAACATAACAGTGGTTACGCCTGGATCCCCCAGGAAACATCTATAACCTTTAAGCAAACGCTGCCTTGCGAATTTCGCCATGATAACCAAAACTGTGGATCGTAGAATACATAACAATGGTTAAGCCTGGATCCCCCATGAAACATCCATATCCTTAAAGAAATCTCTGCCTTGCGGATTATGCCACCACAACAAAACTGTAGACCGCAGGATACATAACAATGATTACGCCTGGATCCCCTAGGAAACATCCATATCCTTTAAGCAATCTCTGCCTTGCGGATTACGCTACCAAAAAAATGACCACGAATTATGCCATGGTAGGACACTCGAGTATCACATCCGGAAAACCAAATCAGAGAGAATAATATCGATAGAATGAATCCACAATGTGGCCATAAAGCGGATATCAAGCAAAAGACACTTTCCATATCATTACTTCGAAAATATATATCATATAGTACCTTTCAAATCCATTTCAAATATCGTTCTTATATAAAGTCCATTATATATAAGGCTTCATTTCCAAATCAAATACTTTCCAAAATCAATAGTATATCAAATCACACTTATATAGACTTCGGTAATATAAGATTTCACTTTTCAAATTGAATATCTTTCCAAATCAATAATTTTCAAATCAACTTCATACTTATACAAATAAATTTTATATAAGTTCGATAACTCCCAAATCAAATATTTAGCAAAACAAGGTTCTCAATTTCAATTCGTTTCAATATCAGTTCAGTTTCAAAATCATATACGATTTCACCAAATTTTCTTCCAAATTAAATATCTTCAGTTTCAAAGTTCCAAGTTAATAGGTTTAAAAAGTCATCCTCGTTTCCAAATAACTTAATTTATGTCAAACAAATTCATTTTCAAAATCATCATCCAAATACTGGGTTTTAAATTCCAATCTATTTTCGAAATCAAATATTTCCTCAAAATCAATTATACCGAAAAATGATTTCCAAGTTTATAACCATCCCTTCGAAACCTTTAAACTATTTATAAAACATTCAAAACCAGATTTCATATTAGTATAATTCAAATTAGTCCTATCCATTTACTTAACAAAGTAGTTTCAAACTTATATACTTTATCCATTAATTTATACTTTTCTAAATTGCTTAGCTTTGAAAAATTAACCCTTGGTTTGGAAGTGTTCGAACATTCAAAATAGTTGGTAAAATCAAATTTCAAATCCAAGAGTTGGAAATCAGCAACAAATCAGTAAATCAATTTAATAGATAGGGTTATACCAAATCAAATTCGAAATCCAAGGACTGAACACCGGCTTACTTTAAATAATTTCAAATATATATATATATATATACCTATATCTTTAATATAAAACCATACTTCGAAATCTGAAATCAAAATTGGTTTCACAAATTCACTCGCGTAGAAAAGCTACTAAAGTGGCCTCTCTCCCACTCTGAAACTTGAAAATTTATGTTGATGATGTGGTGCACTCATCACCGAAATTATTCTCCAACGACATAAGTGAGTTCTGGACTTCTATTTTCTTGATAACTTCTTTGAAATTTCTTCGAAATCATTGGAATTCATTCGGATCCATTTGAAACATTTCTTATCTGGAGAATACTTTTAAATCCTATTATAATTATATGTTTTCCAAAATCTTAAAACCAACTTCAAAACATTGGAGTTCAATCTCTCAAATTTCAAATTAAAACCCTTCAATTATAAATTATTTTTATATAAATCCATTTCTTATATAATCTTCAAAATTTCAAATCCTTTCGAAACTTTTATATATAGAATAAAATCATAGTTATCAAAATAATAATTTCAGTATATAAAACAATTTCTAAAATGCAAACAAACCCGATTTTCAAAGGATGATTCCAGAATGGATTTCAAAACAAACATAGAGATTCAAATTAGAGGAACTCTAAAAATATAATTCTGAATCGAAGCTAGGTGCAAACGAATATGAGATAATTAAATTTCAAAATAGAAGAGGGATATAAATCGCGGGCGATCTTAACCGGATCAACTGTGACTTCAGGAATATGATCGATGCGGAATTCCAAGGCAAATCGACATTCGATCGCAAGATATAGAATTCGGCACAACTAGAGATAGCAGCATCTAAACCGAGGATATATAAATCTTCGGTGAATCGATGCTATTGTAAAGGGGTTTCACCCCTTTATAATTCATTCAGTGAAGCTATGGGATACTCCAAATTTAGAAAACACGAATAAGGAAAGACAAGAATGGATTTGGAACCGAGGGGAATGTTCCAAAATTCAAAGGAAACCGAATCAAATAGGAAGAGATTCAAGCTCGAACGAAAGTGATTCTGTAAATAAATTTACCATATATGCTAAGTTTGCCTAGAGCCAAAGCTCTGATACCAACTATAACGGCCCGCTATTTTGGACCGGTCAAATCGACAATAAAACCATACATGTCTAACTTGAATAATTCAAAATACCGAATTGTTAATTTAAATTTAGCAAAACTCAGCATATACAGTAAATAAATCAATCACAGAATCACAGACACGGAGTAATACAATAATATGCAACGGAATAAATAAATAAATAGTAGTTCATGAAGCTAGTAAATAAACATCAGACTTAGGAATAAAATACAACAGAATATCACAGATACAGTGAAGTCTCCAGTACGAACAGATGACTTCTCTGAACCAATCAACTGGAAATGTTGAAAGCTGAATCGATAATTGGATTTACAAACGAAGCTCCAAATTCCAAAGGCGAGTCTCAAATGCTGTATCACTCAGTCTAACCCAAGCGTAAAGCAAAACACAAACACTATAGCAAGGATTAACATTCTTATATCAATAAATCCAACTCAAGTGAAATAACAACTGAAATGCAGGTAACTCAAAGGATGTTTGGGATAACCATCCTATAAGGATCCGTGGAACTATCGACAATTTAGAAATATATACTATACACCGTGGTCATTTCAAATTAATTTATACTTCAAAACCAGTGTATCATTTCCATTTCATATATATATATATATATATATATATATATTTTCAAATTTTATCATTTTCAAAGTTACAATAAAAATCAACTCAATTTCCAAATTCAAATTTAACTAAATCTCAATTCAACAAATTTCAATTCAATTCAGTTTCTAATAAACAATTGCAAATTATATCGATTTCCAATGCAGATATAAATCACAAACTAAACCGTTTAAATTCCAATATATTTCAAAGCTTTAATATTCACATTTTCAAAGCTAAATTTAATAGTTTCATATACCTTGATTTAACTTCATTATTATTTAGTCTTGAAATATTTCCTCATTAAAATTCAATATCATTTAAGCAAACTTAAATTACATCTTACTAAGTATTTCCTTTAATTTATCTTAACATGGAATATTCATTAAGTCACTAAAATCTAAAAATCCAGTTAAAATCGTATCTTTAAATTTCAATTTTAATAGTCCCAAATCGATGTTTATTTGCTAAAATTCTTAATTACGTACAATTTCAAATACATTAAAATTTATCTTCCCAGCATTAACTTATTCAAATTATTACCAAATATATAAATTTAAATAAGTACTTGAGCATATTATATGTATTAAATCAATCTCCATTTAATTAAATATTATTATTAAATCTATATATTATGTTTCCATTTATATATAATATTTAAGAATCAATATTTATTAAAACCTTATATTTCTTTCCAAAAACATAGAATTTTTTTCAAAATATTTATATATGGACCAACGGTGTCTGTATATAACTCCTCATCCTATGGTCAAGTGATACGAATATTTATCATTTCAATCTGTAACTTAAAAAATATATATATATATATGGGTAGATATCATTTCTACCCGTAATCCCAAATTCAATTCAATGAAAATCGCTTGGGTCTATCATTTCAACCCATAACGATTTTCTCCTATTCTAAAGTCCGTTCGGGTATGTATCATTTCAACCATAGTGGTTTCTATGCTAACAGGGAACTTGCAGAGTGATAACAGATAATATAATAATAGCAGGCATATATCATCAATAACAATATAATACAAACAACAGGATATGGTGTCATATCCGACAGGTGAACAGTTAAAGATAATAGCATATATAACAATTTAAACAACTATAGCAGCATATTTCAATTGTTATTTCAATTGAAATCAAATTTAATAAATAAAAGAACGTTAATCGTGAGTGATTGCTCACCTTTCAAGGCTAGAGAGGATTTGAAAAAGAATGAGCTATGAATTCCAAAGCAACGCTAGGTTGACACGATTCGATGAAGAAACAGGCACGACGGATAAAGCTGATAGATTAAGGAATTGACGAAATCAAATCAAAATTGGATCGATGAGGATAAATGGTATAAGTGCACATATATGAGTATACATATCTATGTATATAACGTCATATTCTAAATTTAAACACATATTAAATTAAATATATATGTATTTCCAAAAAACATTGTTTTCATATTAAACACATATATTAAAATAAAATCTATATACATAATATAATTTGAAATATATACTCATATACATATATTTATTTAAAAATACAAAATACCCACATATACATTATGTATATTCATTGAGAATATTAAGATATGTATCCAAATTACTAAAATAAACCAAATACCATTTAACTGTTTATCCAAAACACATATAGAAACTGGTAAGTTATACACTTTATTTAAACTAATATATAACTTAGATAACTTTCGTACTTTTTAATATATATAATAGCTTAATATGAGTAAACTCTACCGCTTTATACTTTACAAAATTATATACATACACCCATATTTAAAAATCAATCCTTTATTATAAAACTCAACATAACTTGCATCACTTTGATATATATATATACCAATTGCAAACTCTGAATAGAACAAAAATATGAAAATTATAAATATATATATAAAAGCAAGACATCCAAACAACGTTTCGAAACACACACACACACAAATATATATAACATACTTATATAGTATATTTTATATAAAAGTATCTCAAGTTTATAAACTTTTATATGTAAACGGATGCACATTTTATAAAAGTACCTTTATGTATGTATATAACAACAGATCAAGATATGCGTATACTTTTATATATAAGGCTATATATCATTCTGGATGTTAATAAATATATGGGCGAATGAACGTATATGTATTTTTATATAAATCTATATATAACAACATACAAATACCAATACACATACGCATAAAATCATTGTTTAATAACTAATATATTATAACAACTGCTTAAAACTTGCAATATAAAATACTTTCATGCTGTAATATTGTAAACCAGTGTAATATATATCTTATATACACTACAAACAGATATGACTAACATATTGCTACTAACAGATTATAAAGCCAACATATTAAAACTACAAACCTATATAAACTATTGGAACGAAAGTTATAAAATAATGTATAAAACAACTTAAAAGAAAGAATAATATATAACCACACATATAATACAAATATGTTTATTTGCAAATACAAACTGTGATATACGTATGACTAACATATATTAGCTTTATTGTAACATTCAAAAATTTGGGCATAGTATATATATAGATAAAATACTCTTGACACACATACGTATAAACTTATACTATAATTCACTATAAGATAAAATGTAAAACAAATAATAATAATATAGTATACATAATAGACCCAAAGGAGGTTCGGCTGTATTCCAATATAGATGCGCGCATACATATAACCAACACATAAACAACTATTCTATACATATATACTCATATACACATACTCACACCTACAATGGAGGAGAAGGCTGAGGCCGAGCAGGTAATGTGGCGGCGGCGAGGTCGGTTGTTGGAGTTGCTTCAGTGTGCGGCTGTGGAGGTGGGTTTGCTCGCGTGGAGGTTGATGGACGAAAGTGGATGGGCCGATAACTTGGCGGAGGGAGGTGGGCAAGATTTTTGTGGAAGAAAGGAATTGCAGAGGAGGAGGAAGATATAATGCATTTGATATAAAATATATAGCTTAAAGTTGGATTCAAAAAGGTCATTAAGCTGTCAAAATAAATGCTTCAGGTAAGATAACAAAGAGAGAAATAGAAACGCATGCGAAAAATAAGCAGGTGGAATAATACACAATGAAGGCAACGTATATTTCTTTCCGAAAGCAACAGAGAACTTGAAATATAAACAAAATAATGGTAACGTTTCAATCGCCTTGATTTCAGCTGAAAGGCTATTTAATGCACTTTATAATTTGCTTGTAAAGAAGAGGAGCAGACAAAGAAAAGACACAGGTAAGGTAAGGAATATATGTATAAATTTCGTACTGAATATGATACGTTTGTTGAAGCCAATAGCACCAAAAATCAAGTAATGAAAAAGGCAACAGGGAAAAGAATGGAACAAATAGAAATGAAATGTATCAAATTAAATATGATCAGTTTTAGAAGCAACGGTCACCCATTGATTTAGCTGACAAATATTAAAGCAATTGATTGATGCGTGTTTAAATTTTGAAACACAAAAGAAATCAAATGGTCACGGATCTGATACCGATTCGGTTACCGGTTTCGTGGATTTCGTTGTGTACCGGACTTCAAAACACCGAAACAAATATACAGTAGAGATCCGCTCGACGAAACGATCAAAACGGTATACAGATATTGGTGGCACGATTGAATCATAAAAATTCGAATTTTCTACTAGCAGAAAATGCAGCAAAAACGCAGAAAAATAAGATCGACGGAGCTAAAGAATTCCGAATTTAAACCAACGGTGTCTGTATATAATTCTTTATCCTATGGTCAAGTGATACAGATATTTATCATTTCAATCCATAATTTATACACACACACACGGGTAGATATCATTTCTAACCGTAGTCCCAAATTCAATTCAATGAAAATCGCTTGGGTCTATCATTTCAACCCATAACGATTTTCTTCTATTCTAAAGTCCGTTCGAGTATGTATCATTTCAACCCATAGTGATTTCTATGCTAATAGGGAACTTGCTGAGTGATAACAGATAATATAATAATAACAGGCATATATCATCAATAACAATATAATACAAACAACAGGATATGGTGTCATATCCCATAGGTGAACAGTTAAAGATAATAGCATATATAACAATTTAAACAACTGTAGCAGCATATATCAATTGTTGTTTCAATTAAAATCAAATTTAATAAATAAAAGAACGTTAATCGTGAGTGATTGCTCACCTTTCGAGGCTAGAGAGGATTTGACAAAGAATGAGCTACAAATTTCAAAGCAATGCTAGGTTGATACGATTCGATGAAGAAACAGGCACGACGGATAAAGCTGATAGGTTAAGGAATTGACGAAATCAAATCAGAATTGGATCGATGGTGATAAATGGTATAAGTGCACATATACGACTATACATATCTATATATAACGTCATATTCTAAATTTAAACACGTATTAAATTAAATATATATGTACTTCCAAAAATCATTGTTTTCAAATTAAACACATATATTAAAATAAAATCTATATACATAATATAATTTGAAATAAATACTTATATACATATACTTATTTAAAAATACAAAATACCCACACATATATTGTGTATATTCATTGAGAATATTAAGATATGTATCCAAATTACTAAAATAATCCAAATACCATTTAACTGTTTATCCAAAACACATATAGAAACTGGTAAGTTACACACTTTATTTAAACTAATATATAACTTAGATAACTTTCATACTTTTAAATATATATAATAGCTTAATATGAGTAAACTGTACCCCTTTTTACCTTACGAACTTATATACATACCCCCATATTTAAAAATCAATCCTTTATTATAAAAATCAACATAACTTGCTTAATTTTGATATATATATATATATTTGTGTGTGTGTGTGTATGTATATATACTAATTGCAAACTCTGAATAGAACAAAAATATGAAAATTATAAATATATATATATAAAAGTAAGACAACCAAACAAAGTTTCGAAACACACACATATATATATAACATACTTATATAATATATTCTATATAAAAGTATCTCAAGTTTATAAACTTTTATATGTAAACGAATATATATTTTACAAAAGTACCTTTATGTATGTATATGACAACAAATCAAGATATGTGTGTACTCTTATATATATAAGGCTATATATCATGCTGACTGTAAATAAATATATGGGCGAATGAACGTATATGTATTTTTATATAAATCTATATATAACAACATAAAAATACCAATACACATACACATAAAATCAATGTTTAATAACTAATATATTATAACAACTGCTTAAAACTTGCAATATAAAATACTTTCATACTGTAATATTGTAAACCAGTATAATATATATCTTATATACACTACAAACTGATATGACTAACATATTGCTACTAACAGATTATAAAGCCAACATATTAAAACTACAAACCTATATAAACTATTGGAACGAAAGTTATAAAATAATGTATAGAACAACTTAAAAGAAAGAATAATATATAACCACACATATAATACAAATATGTTTATTTGCAAATACAAACTGTGATATACGTATGACTAACATATATTAGCTTTATTGTAAAATTCAAAAATCTGGGCATAGTATATATATATAGATAAAATACTCTTGACACACATACGTATAAACTTATACTATAATTCACTATAAGATAAAATGTAAAACAAATAATAATAATAATATAGTATACATAATAGACCCAAAGGAGGTTCGGCTGTATTCCAATATAGATGCGCACGTACATATAACTGACACATAAACAACAATTCTATACATATATACTTATGTACACATACTCACAGCTACAACGGAGGAGAAGGCTGAGGCCGAGCGGGTGACGTGGCGGCGGCGAGGTCGGTTTTGGAGTTGCTTTCGGGTGCAGCTGTGGAGGTGGGTTTGCTCGCGTGGCGGTTGATGGACGGAAGTGGATGGGGCGATAGCTTGGCGGAGGGAGGTGGGCAAGATTTTTGTGGAAGAAAGGAATTGCAGAGGAGGAGGAAGATATAATGCATTTGATATAAAATATATAGCTTAAAGTTGGATTCAAAAAGGTCATTAAGCTGTCACAATAAATGCTTCAGGTAAGATAACAAAGAGAGAAATAGAAACGCATGCGAAAATTAAGCAGGTGGAATAATACACAATGAAGGCAACGTATATTTCTTTCCGAATGCAACAAAGAACTTGAAATATAAACAAAATAATGGTAACGGTTCAATCCCCTTGATTTCAGCTGAAAGGCTATTTAATGCACTTTATAATTTGCTTGTAAAGAAGAGGAGAAGACAAAGAAAAGACACAGGTAAGGTAAGGAATATATATATAAATTTCGTACTGAATATGATACGTTTGTTGAAGCCACACATATAATGTATAGAACAACTTAAAAGAAAGAATAATATATAACCACACATATAATACAAATATGTTTATTTGCAAATACAAACTGTGATATACGTATGACTAACATATATTAGCTTTACGGTAAAATTCAAAAATCTAGGCATATTATATATATATAGATAAAATACTCTTGTCACACATACGTATAAACTTATATGATAATTCACTATAAGATAAAATGTAAAACAAATAATAATAATAATAATAATAATAATAATAATAATAATAATAATAATAATAATATTGTATACATAATAGACCCAAAGGAGGTTCGGCTGTATTCCAATATAGATGCGCACAGTACATATAACTGACACATAAACAACTATTCTATACATATATACTTATATACACATACTCACAACTACAACGGAGGAGAAGGATGAGGCCGAGCGGTTGACGTGGCGGTGATGAGGTCGGTTGTTGGAGTTGCTTCAGGGTGCGGCTGTGGAGGTGGGTTTGCTTGCGTGGCGGTTGATGGACGGAAGTGGATTGGGCGATAGCTTGGCGGAGGGAGGTGGGAGAGATTTTTGTGGAAGAAAGTAATTGCAGAGGATGAGGAAGATATAGTGCATTTGATATAAAATATATAGCATAAAGTTGGATTCAAAAAGGTCATTAAGCTGTCAAAATAAATGCTTCAGGTAAGATAACAAAGAGAGAAATAGAAATGCATACGAAAATTAAGTAGGTGGAATAATACATAATGAAGGCAACATATATTTCTTTCCGAAAGCAACAGAGAACATGAAATATAAACAAAATAATGGTAACGGTTCAATCCCCTTGATTTCAGCTGAAAAACTATTTAATGCACTTAATAATTTGCTTGTAAAGAAGAGGAGCAGACAAAGAAAAGACACAGGTAAGGTAAGGAATATATAATAAATTTCGTACTGAATATGATAGGTTTGTTGAAGCCAATAGCACCAAAAATCAAGGAATGAAAAAGGCAACAGGGGAAAGAACGGAACAAATAGAAATGAAACGTATCAAATTAAATATGAGCAGTTTTAGAAGCAACAGTCACCATTGATTTAGCTAACAAAAAATAAAGCAATTGATTGATGCGTGTTTAAATTTTGAAACGCAAAAGAAATCAAATGGTCATGGATCCAGTACCAATGCGGTTACCGTTTCGTGGATTTCGCTGTGTACCGGACTTCAAAACACAGATATAAATATACCGTAGAGATCCGCTCGACAAGATGATCAAAATAGTATACAGATATTGGTGGTACGATTGAATCATAAAAATTCGAATTTTCTACTAGCGGAAAATGCAGCAAAAACGCAGAAAAATAAGATCGACGGAGCTAAAGAAGTGCGAATTTGAAAAAACAAAAGATGACGTCTCAGTCAGAAGATGATTTAGAATTTTTCTATGTAAAAGTATTCAAGTTTGGAAAATATTTTATTATCAACAATTATTAACTGACTTAAATTTAATAGAATTTCACAATGAAATAAACTTTCATATTATTAATTGAAAATTTACTATCTGCTATGTTTAATTGGACGTAATCCAAATATTAAATTTTTATTTGCGAATTAAATTATTTAAAATTTCATCAAAATTCAATTAAATATGTTTAAATAAAACTATTAAAAATTATTAAAGATTCACGGGTCATTACACTAGATGTTGTAAATTTTTGCAAATTTATGCACGTTACATTTACCAGGTTTCGCCACCTTACCATGGCACTACTTTTAACTTCCTCTTACCGCACTTCTTTAGCATTAACCGCTTCTAACAAAAAAGTAGTTAGTAACATCTTGGAAAATAATTACGTAACATTCCTGTTTTCAAATCAAATTTAAATTGGTAATTAATTTAATTTTATGGAAGTTATATTTAGAATTAAAATATAATAATTTATAAAAAAGATACTTAAAAGGTTAAACTCTAATGTATATATATACACATGTTATTTATTAATCTATATATATCTTTTGGAAAACTAATAAGATAAACATTTGTAAGATATAAATATAATAACTAAGTTGAAAATGAATTTGATAAAAAGATTTAAGACACATTTTCTTTTAAAATGAAGGAATATAGTTGTATATTTATAAATTAAAAATGTAAAACATATTTTGTAAATTAAAAATAAAGCAAGGGTTTAAACCATAATTCATAAATTAATATAACAAAGGGGTTAAACATAAATATACTTGAATTTAACATGCGTAAGGATTTTTAAATACAATTAACAAGTGTAAGAAGAAAAATAAATGCATATTGCAAGTGTTAACAAAATAAAACAAGAAAGTAACAAGTGTCAAAAAAATAGATTTTCCTTTTTAATTTGAATTTTATATAAAAGTATATTTAAGAAGAAACCAGGCTTCTCAAAAACTTTAGCATTCATTTTCAAAGAAACAAAAAAAATCAAACTACAAACCTGAGATAACGAACAAAAGAGATCAAATGAAAATAAACAGATAGGGTTCAAATTGATTTCTAGTTTCAAGAGCAAAACAAAGTAAAGGTTTAATTCAAATACGAAGCATACAAGTTAATTCAAATCTTATCAAAACTTCAACCTGTGTTCAAGTGCAATCTGGAAGCAAAGCATGGATTCTACAAAGATCGCTTTCAATTTTCAAAACCTGGTAGCAGAAAACAATTTTTTTTAAAATCAAGTCTAAAACAACCAAATCCAAGTATTCAAAGATCAGAATAGATTCAATTCAAATATATCAAGTTCAGAATCAATGCAAGCTAGCAGATTCATCTCAACTTCAAAGTTCAGCATCAAAAATAACTTCCGGTTTAAAAGAAAACCTCTTTGCTTTTACACACAGGTGAGCAAACTAGCCTTTTTAAATCCTTAAGTCTGTTATATCTGGGTAATGTATGGAAATCTTTGAAGATATGAAGTGAAATAGGCTTGTATAATTGTGTAAATGTGCCTGCATATATGTATACTTTGTGTACATATCTGGAAAATATGCAGATAAGCCTCTGTTCAACGTTTACAGGTTTTAAACATGTTTAAAAAAAATCATAATCTCATCCTATAATCATCTGTAGGCTTTGATGTCTAAATAAATTAATTTTGTAAGATCGAGATTAGGTCCTAAAAATATTGCTGAGAAGAATTAATTTGAAATTGTCTGGAAATATAAATAAATAGTGAAAATTTTGGAACTATGTTGAAATTCAAAAATCATGTTCTCTTTTTTCAAGTATATCATCCAAAACGTTTTTGAAAATGATGAATTTTAGCGGTGGAATCATGATTTTTAAGTGAGTAATCATAGAGAACGCTCGAGTTGAACGAAATTTGAACTTTGGTCAATTCCGGTTGATCGGGCAGAATGCTAGTGGTCGTAATTAAGGATGAAGGTAGTGGAGAGGTTGGCGATGCTACGGAAAATACTAGATAAATTTTTACATTGTCGTGGCGGCGACACCACATTGATCTAGGGTTCAACAATCGTTTTTGGCTGATGGGGTTCTTGGGAAAATTGCGACGTCGCCGAGGGTTTTTGGTCGATCGCGCCCAGGGGAACAGGTGCCGGGGACTTAGGTGAAGGTCGTGGTGGAGTAGAGAGGGTTCTGGCACATGGTGGCATCGAATCGAGGTGGTTGTTTCTTTCGAGAATGGTTCCAGATATTCATCGCTTAGCAAAAATTCGAATTCATCGTTGTTAAAGGGAGTTGGGTGGTCGGAGCAATAGTAGGGATCGTCAATGGCTTGTCGACGATTAGAGACTTGGTCGGAGATGGCCAGTTTGGCCGTGCACGTGCACCTGTGCATGCCTATATCACGGTGATGGTTTCTGATGATGGTTGGTTGGAGAAGAAGATGTTGAACTCGAAGTCGTGCTCGTGAAATCATGGTGTTGGCTCGAAGAAAACATCGGGTTGGTGCATGAATATGTTAACAGATTTTAAAGATTTAAATTAAAAACAGAAAAAGAAAGAAAAGCAGAAGAAAGGGAAGTGACTCGGGGGGAAACATGGATTTGACTCGATGATGGCTCGGGTTTTTTATTCAATTGTCTCGGGTTTGTTTTTTTAGTAACTAAACACACTTTAAAATAATCCAGGTTTTAAAATACAATTATGTTTTAAAGTTATAAAGTAAATTTTATTTAGTTTTTAAGAAAATAAATACCTTATTTAAATTTAAGATTAAATAAAGATTTTTAAATGATTTATTTTAATTAATTAAGTTTAAAGCGTTTTAATGTTCATATATATTCTTTATTTTAAATGAACTCTTTATTTTATTTAATGAGATTTAAATGTTGGAATAAAATGATCGGTAGAATAGAATTTATCTTGATTAATCAAGGACCTAATTAAGGGATCATTATTGAGGTGTTAATAACAATTAAATTATGTGATTAATCAAGGTAATTAATTTGGAGATAATTAATTAATTTAAAGATTAATTAATTAATGGGAATGATTAAAGGAAAATTAATCAATCAACATTAATTTATGTAAGTAATTAAAGGTGTTTAATTACTTAAAGATAATGACTTAATTAAAAGTAATTAATTAATGATTTAAATTGATTAATCAAGTAATTAAAGGATAATATTCAAAGTAATTAGTTTGTGATTGATTAATATAAGTGATTAGGAGAATCACTTATTGTAATTAATTAAGGATAAATAATTAAATGGTATTAATTAAGGTAATTTAATTTTAGGATAATTAATTAATTAATTAATTAAAGGCTAATTAATTAAAGTGATTAATTAAAAGATAATTAATCAAGGTGATTTATTAATTAATGATTATTAATTAAGGGTAAATTAATGTAATTAATTAAGGATAATTAATTAAAGGATAACTAGATAATTAAAGGTTAATTATTTAATGTTTAAAGGTTAATTGATTTATTAATTAAGATTGATTATTTGATAATTAATGGTGAATCTATGAATGAAGATAAGCGTTATAAGATTATACCGCTTATCGATATTGATGTGCTTGATTCTGTGATGATTGATGATTTTGCACTATTGTGTAAAACCCTTGGACTACACCATACACACACAAATATGGATTGCACGAGGAAATTATTTAAGTGATAGATATTTGAATTTGGTTAAATGGTTTTAAAAGTTGAATTTTGAATCCAAATGGTTTTGGAAATGGAATTGGTTAAATATGAAAAGTTTTGAAAAGGAGTTTTAAAGATAAAAGTTATTTTGAATAACTTGACAAAGTTTTGAAATTTAAATGGTTTGATTTGAATTTGAATTCAAGATTTGAATTATGGTTTAACAAGTTATATAATGTATTTATATGGGTTTTAAACCATTTTAAAAGTATTATATTGGGTTATATTTCACCCAAGTTTATACTTTAAAGGATATGACTTATGTATATTTGATTGGATTTTTCCAAAACGAAAAGTATTTGTTTTCAAATGATAATGGCTTTCATATAACGGAAAGATTTCCAGTTTTTGTTGAAAGGATTTCAAAATGTGTGAATTTGAATTGTTAATAGTTTTGAAAGCTATAAATGAATCTTTGTAAAAGATTGGTGAACTTTGTGAAGTGAATCTTTTTTTTAAAAGGTTTAAAATGGTAATTTGTTTAAACCATTTGAAAGAAAGATTTTGGAAAATGTGTGGTGACTTAACTAAGATCCCAATATCTATATGCTTTTTAAATTAAGCGCTCACAATTCGGTTTAGCCTGGAGAGGACTTTATGTCATATAACCCACTCTGAATGGTGATACGACGTAATGGATAGCATTTGAAAACCGGTGATGAAGATCGGGTATTTTCGAGAATGAAAGGGTTGTGAGAAATGCGGATTAAGGATCTTAAGGCTAAGGATAAACACTAGAGGGGGTGAATAGTGTTTCAGAGAATTGTGAAATCTTTTTGAGTTTTTGTTAACTTAAACACAAATGTGTGCAATATTCATATACAGAAATGATCACAGAATCAAACACAAATGCAAATATAAAGTAAAAGCAGCAAAGGAAAGAACATACCGGATTTTATACTGGTTTGGAGTTACCCTACATGAAGTCCCGCACACTAGTACGGATTTCCTTTCAAAAAAAATCTTTACAATTACACCCTCGATTTCATGGCTACGAGGTACAACCTCCAGAATTACAATCCTTTGGGTAGAGGTACTTGATTTCCCGGGCAACAAGTTCATCCAATTGATTTCCCAAGGCTACAATCACACCTTATCTCGCTTGATTGATTTTCATGGCTACAATCACACCTTTTCTCACTATGTTGATTACAAAAATCCTATAACTCTGAATAGCACTGAGAATCTTGTTGAGATAGTGATAGAGAATCAAAACAGAGATAATCTATTTAGATTCAATGTTGATTTAGGCAGAGTAATGATAAGAATTTGTATATAGAAATGTGGAAGAAGAAGAGAAGTGAAAAATCAGAAAACTGAATTAAAATTTGTTGAAACTAACCCCTATTTATAGAAGAACAACAGCCATGTCCATTCATGAAGAGTTATGACGAATAGACACTTCTTTTGAAATTTAAATTTTGAACTCAACTGACACCATGTCGACATGGGTTACTTGAGTATGTCGACATCCCAAAGGGGATTTGGTGTTTTGATTTTTTTGAAAATAACCTTTATTTTATATTAAACTCTATAAATATACTTGACTATAATTAAAATACATAAGTAAATATAGAGAATAATATATACAAAATTTTACTATAATTTTATATTTAAAATCTAAGTATAAATATTTGAAAGTTAAATATATTATATTTAAAAGATAGCTTAAAAACAAGAATAATTTGATTTTGAAATTAAAGATTATTTTGAGGCTAAAAGTATTTGAAATCAGGATAGATGTTTTTTTATACTTTTAAAAGGAAGGTTTTGAAATCATTTTGAAAACAAGATATAATTTTGAAAAATCATTTTGAATAAAAAGTTAGCAGATACAAAATAATGTTCCACTAGATTTTTTGTAGGTTCCGTCCTACTTAGGGTTCCATCCCTTTAACAGGCTCGAAGTAGATTCCATTCCATGAATAAATTGAATTTTAAGATGCTAGTGCTTTTCTATGAGTTTTAAAAAAAATTCTATATAAAAAATAATAAATTACTTAATTCTTGAACTCTTGATAATCTTGATATTCATGAGCATTCAATCTTGATATCTTGAATCTCTATATTGCACAGTCTTCATTCTTGTTACCTGCATGGTTAAATCCTGCATATACGTATATATCTAAACTTATACTGTTAGTATTTATATTTTATAATCTATTCTAAGGTTGTTGTCATCAAAACCATCATCTCACAGACTAACAATCTCCCCCTTTTTGATGATGACAACCTTTATTTATAAAATATTACTTCTATCCTAATAACTCCCCCTTAATCTATGCCTAACTGCCCTATTTTATACTATTCCCCTTTGTCATCAACAAAAACTAACTCTAAACTATATAACACCAAACTATAAAACTCCCCCTAAATCTAATACTCTATGATATGTGATTATAATGATAGTGTTATCATAAATAATCAACACTTAGATCTAATAAACCTAACCCTAAACTACTAACTATTCTAAGTACATGATAACCATATAGTTATATTTATTAAATACGAAGAACACATATAAGAACACAACTTATTTATTAATCATATAGTTATATTTACATTTTCGTTGTAAACGTAAGAAGGAATAAACAACAAAGGTAAAGAAAGAGAAGAAACTAATGTGTGTTTTTGAACATAGGAGATCTATGGATCGAACAGTTTGGGTAGTGGAAATAGAAATTTCCACTTGTTCGACAAGTTCCCATCTTTGCCAAAACACACTTCTACAACGCACACAACTTTGTCGTCATCTTCCGCACGTGCTTCTTCCATGGGTTCTTCTTCTACTTCTTCTTCTTCTTCGCTGGCCTCATGTTCTTGATCTCCTGAAGGATCTTTGTCAATCAAGATTGGCTTAGCATGATTGTCCATTAGAAATTTTTGCAAATTCCTAAGGATTTTGTCTTGCCTCTCTTGTTCCTTGGCCATTCGAATTTGCATTACTTGAATTTCAGTCATTAACTGAAGTGCATCCTTTAGAGAATCCTCCATTTTAGTCACACAGGAGGGAGTAGTACGTTGAAATGGACCAGATGTAGGAGAGGGGAACGAAAAGGTTGATTTTATGTTTGATTTGGAACAGGAGGCCATTGATTATTTGATTTCAGAGAAAAGAACAGAGAGATAACAGAAAGAATGAATAAAATTTTGAAAATGCGAAGAATATATAACCAATTATTTGAATTTTGGCAGGAAAAATTTCAAAAATTTAAAAACGTTATATGTCGACGTAAGGTAGAGGAGTATGTCGACATGTTTCTTGAATTTTTGCCTATTTAATTTATTTTGAATTAATTTTTAGTTAGACCTTGTTTATTTATATTTTATATTTCAGTTATTGAACAAATACCTAATTCTCTTCTTAATTTAGTAAATATAGATTCATTTAATGGTTTTGTTAAGATATCAGCAATTTGATTCTTGGAATTGATATAATCTAGAGTGATTACTTCCTTACTTATATTATCTCTGAGAAAATAATGTCTGATATCAATATGTTTAGTTCGAGCATGTTGAGTAGTATTTTTGGATAAATTTATCGCACTCGTATTATCACAATAAATTGGTGATTTTAAAAAATTTAAACCACTATCTTTTAAAGTTTGCATATATATTACTTGACAACAAGCCAAAGCAGCAGAAATATATTCTGCTTCGGTTATTGATAAAGAAACTGCGTTTTGCTTTTTACTAAACCAGGAAATCAGAGAATGCCCCAAAAAGTGACAACTTCCACTTGTACTCTTTCGGTCTGATTTACAACCAGCATAATCAATATGACAGTAAGATATTAAGTCAAAGGAATCATTTTTAGGGTAAAATAAGCCATAATCAGAGGTGTGTTTAACATATCTTATGATACGTTTTACGGCTTTTAAGTGGGTCTCTTTAGGTTGGAATTGATATCTTGCACAGAGACAAACACTATGCATGATATCAGTTCTACTAGCAGTAATATAGAGTAGTGATCCAATCATTTCTCCATATAACTTTTGATCTACATCTTTCGAGAGATCTTCTTTACTAAGGTACTCACTGGTTGTCGTGGGAGTGGGTTTTCTACTTGCAGTAGTCAAACCAAATTTATTAATTAGGTCTTTAGCATATTTTTCTTGACTAATAAAGATACCATTATCTAATTGTTTTATTTGCAATCCTAAAAAGAAATTTAATTCACCCATATGACTCATCTCAAACTCTTTTGTCGTTATTTCAGAAATTTCTTTATTCTTTTCAAAATTAGTTGATCCAAAAAATGATAGCATCTACATAGACTTGTACTAGTTGAATATCATTTTTATTTCTTTTAATAAAAAGAGTATTATCTACTTTACCAATTTCAAAATTTGATTGTAATAGATAAGAACTTAGTCTATCATACCAGACTCTAGGATCTTGTTTTAGACCATATAAAGCTTTCTTAAGTTTGTAAATATGATTGGTAATTTATCATTTTCAAAAAGCGGTGGTTGTTCAACATACACTTCTTCTTTTACAAATCCATTTAAAAAAGGCACTTTTAACATCCATTTGAAAAAATATGAATTTATTATGATTTGCGAAAGCAAGTAGAATCCTAATGGCTTCTAATCTTGCTACGGGAGCAAACGTTTCATCAAAATCTATTCCTTCTTCTTGACAAAAACCTTGATCGACTAAACGTGCTTTATTTCTAACTACCACTCATTGTTCATTCATTTTATTTTTATAAACCCATTTAGTTCCAATTATGGTTTTATTTTTAGGTCTAGGAACAAGTTCCCAAACTTCATTTCTAGTAAGTTGATTTAGTTCTTCTTGCATAGCCAAAATCCATGAATCATCAGTTGATGCTTCTTTTGGATTTTTTGGTTCAATAGTTGATATAAAAGATACATTACTCATTTGACTTAGTTGATTTCTAGTTTTAACTACATATTGCATATCTCCTAGTATATTTTCAATAGGACGATCTTTTGAAAGTTTAGTCCTTTTATTAGGATGATTAATTTCATTATTAGTTTCAGTTGACTCTTGATTTTGAGTAATTAAATCATCTTCATCATTTGTATCTTCAAAATTTTGAAATTTTCATCGAATGACACATGCATTGTTTATCGAATGACACATGCATTGTTTCTTCGATGGTGTTAGTTCTTAAATTAAATGCACAGTATGCTTTACTTCTATTAGAATATCCGATAAAGATACCTTCGTCGGATTTAGGATCAAATTTGTCTAAGTTATCTTTAGTATTTAAAATAAAACATTTACTTTCAAAAATTCTAAAATAAGATACTTTAGGTTTCTTTGAGTGAAGAAGTTCATAAGAAGCCTTATTAGTTAAAGGTCTAATTAAAATTCTATTTAAAATATAACACGCGGTAGCAACTGCTTCTGCCCAAAAATTCTTTAGTAATTTACTGTCTGAAAGCATAGTTCTCGCACACTCTTGAATCGTCCTATTTTTACGTTCTACTACTCCATTTTGTTGTGGAGTTCTTGGAAATGAAAAACTGTGAGTTATTTCCTTTTTATTGCAGAATTCCTCAAACTTTTCATTTTCAAATTCACCACCGTGATCACTACGAATGGTTATAATTTTTAGAGAAAGTTGATTTTGAATCCTTTTTGAAAAGTTCTTAAAACATTCAAAAGTATCACTTTTATGTTTCAAAAATATAGTCCATGTAATTCTAGAATAATCATCTACAATTACAAAAACATATTTACTATGATTTATTGACAGAATTTGAGATGGACCAAATAAATCAAAGTGAAGTAATTCAAGATGTTTTGAAGTTGAAATCATATCTTTTAATTTAAAGGAACTTTTTCTAAGTTTTCCTAATTGACATGCATCACATAGACTATCGACTTTAAAATTCATTTTAGGGAGACCTCTTACTTGATCATGTTTTGACGGTCTAGATAAGAGTTTGAAATTCAAATGCCCAAATCTCTTATGCCAAATCTAAGGGTCACTTGTATTTGCCAAAAGACATAAGTTTTCATTTGAAACTTTCATACTAAGAATATAAATATTTTTTTCCTAACTCCCTCAAATATTATAGTTGAATTATTATCTTCAATGTGACATTTATATTTTTCAAATTTAATTTTATATCCTTTATCGCAAAGTTGACTTATACTTAGCAGATTATGTTTCAGATTTTTAACTAGCAAAACATTAGTAATAATAGGAATTTCAGAGTTACCGACTTTGCTGATGCCAATCACATATCCTTTTGAATCGTCTCCAAAGTTAACCAGTCCTCCGTCTTTGAAAATTATATCATTTAACATATCTGGATTGCCAGTCATGTGTCTAGAACATCCACTATCGAGTATCCATTTATCCTTTCTGATCTGCATAATTTGTCAGTTGTGTATTGATTCCTCAATAGTCATAAAGCATGATTCCTGTACATTAAACAATTTTGGCAGACAACTTGAACTTGAACATTGATTATATGCACACTCAAAAGATAATAATGATCTAAATATTTCTAAACTAGCATTAACAAACACAGCCATTTAAACACTTTTTCAAAAATCAGATTATGAAACTTTGAAAACCTTACTCTGATACCAAATGTGAGAAATGCGGATTAAGGATCTTAAGGCTAAGGATAAACACTAGAGGGGGTGAATAGTGTTTTAGAGAATTGTTAAATCTTTTTGAGTTTTTGTTAATTTAAACATAAATGTATGCAATATTCATACATAGAAATGATCACAGAATCAAACACAAATGAAAATATAAAGTAAAAGCAGTAAAGAAAAGAACACACCTGATTTTATACTGGTTCGGAGTTACCCTACATCCAGTCCCGCACATGAGTACAGATTTCCTTTCAAAAACAATCTTTACAAGTACACCCTCGATTTCAAGGCTACGAGGTACACCTGCCAGAATTACAATCCTCTGGGTAGAGATACTTGATTTCCCGAGCAACAAGTTCACCCAATTGATTTCCCAAGGCTACAATCACACCTTATCTCGCTTGATTGATTTTCAAGGCTACAATCATACCTTTTCTCGCTATGTTGATTACAAAAAGCCTATAACTATGGATAGCACTGAGGATCCTGTTGAGATAGTGATAGAGAATCAAACCAGAGATAATCTAGTTAGATTTAATGTTGATTTCGGCAGAGTAATGATAAAAAATTTTATATAGAAATGTGGAAGAAGAAGAGAAGTGAAAAACCAGAAAACTGAATTAAAATTCGTTGAAACTAACACCTATTTATAGAAGAACAACAGCCATGTCCATTCGTGAAGAGTTATGACGAATAGACACTTCTTTTGAAATTTAAATTTTGAACTCAACTGACACCATGTCGACATGGGATACTTGAGTATGTGACATCCCAAAGGGATTTTTGGTGTTTTGATTTTCTTTGAAAATAACCTTTATTTTATATTAAAACTATTTTAAACTTTATAAATATACTTGACTATAATTAAAATACATAAGTAAATATAGAGAATTATATATACAAAATTTTACTATAATTTTATATTTAAATCTAAGTATAAATATTTAAAAGTTAAATATATTATATTTAAAAGATAGTTTAAAAACAAGAATAATTTGATTTTGAAATTAAAGATTATTTTGAGGCTAAAAGTATTTGAAACCAGGATAGATGTTTTTTGATGCTTTTAAAAGGAAGGTTTTGAAATCATTTTGAAAACAAGATATAATTTTGAAAAATCATTTTGAATAAAAATTTAGCGGATAAAAAACAATGTTCCGCTAGATTTCTCGTACGTTCCATCCTACTTAGGGTTCCATCCCTTTAACAGGCTCGAAGTGGATTCCATTCCACGAATAAATTAGATTTTGAGATGTCAGTGCTTTTCTATTAGTTTTAACAAAATTTCTAATTAAAAAATAATAAATTACTTGAACTCTTGAGGAAGAAGAAGAGGAGTGAAAACCAGAAAAAAGTGATTAAAAATTCGTTGAAACTGTCCTCTATTTATAGAAGAACAACAGCCATGACCATTCATGAAGAGTTATGGCGAATAGACACTTCTTTTGAAATTTGAAATTTGAAATTTTAACCAAACTGTCACCATGTCGACATGGTCATGCAAGGCATGTCGACATCCCAAAGGATTTTTTGGCGTTTTGATTTTCTTTGAAAATAACCTTCATCTTATATAAAAACTATTTTAAACTTTATAAATTTACTTGACTATAGTTAGAATTCATAAGCAAATATAGAGAATAATATATATAGATTTTAACTATAATTTTATATTTAAATTTTAGTATAAATATTTAAAAGTTAAATATATTATTTATAAAGATAGTTTAAAATCAGGAGTAATTTGGCTTTGAAAATAAAGATGTTTTTTAGGCTAAAATTATTTAAAATCAGGATCGAGGGTGCTGAATCTTTTTAAAAGGAAAGTTTTGAAATCATTTTGAAAACAAGATAATTTTGTAAAATCTTCTGAATTAAAATTAGTGGATACAAAAGAATGTCCCACTAGATTTCATACGTTCCATCCTACTTAGGGTTCCATCCCTTTAACGGGCTCGAAGTGGATTCCATTCCACGAATAAATTGGATTTTAAGATGCCAATGCTTTTCTACGAGTTTTAACAAAAATTCCTAATAATAATAAAAAATACTTGTCCTTGAAATCTTGAACTCTTGGTAGTCTCGATACTCATGAGTCTTCTATCTTGATATTTTATCTTGATATCTTGAATCTCTATACTGTACAGTCTTCATTCTAAGTACCTGCATGGTTGTAGGATCGATTTCACCCTAGAGGGGGGTGAATAGGGTGATAGTATAAATTATAAAAATTAATTGCGGTAGCTTATAAAATTATTTCAACACAGATCACAGAATAATAGCAGCACAGACAAATAGCAGAATAATAAGCAGAAATAGAATGACACAGAATTTACCCAGCTTCGGCAAAACCCTGCCTACGTGCTGCCCCTAAGGTTTCTACTAGAAATTAGATAGTCATACGCTTACACACGTAAACTCGCGACACCCTCTATCGACTAAACCTAACTCTACGCTCAAAACCCTGCCACAACTCAGCCACTCAGTTGCGAATTCTCAAGCTACGCCATGTAGCTTGTCCCCTAGTTACACAACTAGAAAATATAACGGTTTAAAATTTAAAAATAAATTTAAAAAGAAAATTAAAAAATAAGACACGTAAAAAACCCTAAAAACAAAATATAAAGCCCTTTTAAAAATAGTCGGCCCCTTTTGTTTCGGCCCGTTCTCTTTTAATCTATGTTCCTTTTCGTGAATAATGATGGCCGTTCCTCTTGCAAATTTAGGGCTTGTTCTCTTCGATCCAAACTAGGGTTTCGTGAAGTTGCCGATTCTTTGTTCAATCTGGTTGTAAATTGAGAGAATACTTGTTCGTCTTTTCGGCTGCTTCTGGAGTTCGACTTCAATTTGGTATGTGGTTTTCTTTTGTGCTTTTCAATTACGCTCAATTGAACTCCGATGATCAATTTGCCAGTGATGATTCTGGGTTAAATATGCATTCGATCTCCTTTGTTTTCGTTCGTATAAACTTATCTGAATTTGTCAAATAACTTGTTCGGCCGTTCGATTTCACTTTGATGCTGATGATTTCACTGACTTTTTCAATTTCGTATAAACTTGTGTTACTTGGTTGACACGGTGTTGATTCAATTTCGTGATGACCACGGCATCAATTTGTGACATTTGACTATGTCATATTCGTATATTTTTATGACTTGTTCGTTTGTCACGGTTTTGAACAGTTTGATTCCTTGACTTTACTCTCTGATTTCTTTTTTACTTCAGCATTGACTGGTTTGCCTTGGCTTTGATTTTGTGGCCCTCATATATGTGTATGCATACTGGTTACATTCTTGGTTATGTATCACCATATATCTGTAGTACTTCAGCATTGACTGGTTTGCCTTGGCTTTGATTTTGTGGCCCTGTACTTGTATACTGCTGTTATTGTTGTACTTCATTTGTATAACATGTTGGAATCTGACCTTATTGTGATTTTTGTGTCACTGCAATTTGCACTTTACTTTGAAGTCTCTGTCCATTTGGCTGCACTTGTTTCACTGGCACTTTGTCGCTTGATTATGGTCTCTGACTTTGTTCATCATATTGTTTGATCATTTGTATACATACATTCATGTATGTATATAGATGTATGTTGTTTTGAACTATGTTCGCTATGGCATTGCATTGCTGTGCATTTGTTTTCAGTTGCATATATTATCTAATGTTGTCACTTATGTTTGCACTGCTATACATCTTGTAGTTTGCTTTGGTCTTGAGTATTGCTGTGTCATTGAGCATTGTTGTTCCCATATTGTATTCGATACTGTTGCATTGCTACTGTGTTATGTAGTAATCTAGTTTCTGGCCACTGGTTCGTTTCTTTGGTTGGGTCTGCACATTCACCTGTTGTTGTATTCATGTATACTGCTGTGTGGTCTTGTGGCAGTTGCTTTGTCTCCATGTATTTCATGTAGTACGGGCATTTGGTTCATCGTATATGCTGCACTTGGTCCCTGACCTTTGTTGCCTCTGAGTTTGAGCATTTGCACATTTGTAGCCTTGGTCTTTGTTGGTTTTTTTTTGTGGCATCTGGTTCTGTCATTTTCTTAGTGCATTGTGCATTTGTTTTGGACTTGCAGTTTGAATTGCATTGAGTTGAGTCGAGTTTGCAGTGATGGCTTGACCTTTGCACTTTGTTTGTTATTTAATGTCTTCTTGAATTTGTGTAGACTGTGTATTACACTTGAGTTGAATCCAGTTTTACAACTCGGGTTTGACCTTGTGCAGAAGTCGAGATTTTATTTATGTTGCACCTGAGTTGAAACCGTCTTTTTATTTGGGTTTGACCTTGTGCTCACCTGTCTCTGTAGCATTATCAAGTGTATATTGGTGTGCATGGCCTTATGGCATGTACAGTGATACACTGTGCACGTCACATTGTTCGTGTGTGATGGATTCAAATATAAATCATGACGAACAACCCAAATAACTGAGGCAAATAATATTTTCAAAAACCATATTTTATTTTATATTGCAAAAATATTTCTTTTTCAATTTTACTGCGTTAGTGAATATTTTTGCAGATTTCTCAGATACTGGATCCTAACTGGAATGAAGTTGAAGATAAAATACGAATTGAGTGAATGAGTGATGTGTAGTGAGGTTAAATGTAAATATGAAATTGTGATGTATTTGTAATCAAACTTGCATATGTATAGTGAGAGCTTGAATTTGTACTATTCAAAATTGTAATAAATATTTGAATAAAATTTCTGTTTAAATTCAAATTCTGTGTATTTAATTTTATTCAGAAAATATTTATTTAATCTATGAAAAATAAAATAGTACATTAACAAATACATTTAAATGAATGTATATATATGCTTATTATCATCAAACAAAAATCATATAAGTGCATATTCAACAATCTCCCCCTTTTGATGATAACAAACATATATTTAAGATTTTGAATATGTTAAATGTAACAACCCTAGATTTTGACTATATATTTAAATTTGACTTTATTTCATTTTGAAATTAATTTAAATTTGTTTATTTGTGTGATATCATTTCTAAACATTTTTAAAATGATAATGTAATTTTTCCAAAATTTACTGTATTTATTTCCTATTTTTAAAGGCTGTTTTCCAATTTTCTGCCATTTTCTTCATTTTATTTTAAATTTGTTTTATTTGTGAAATTTCACCTCTAAATATTTTAAAAATAATAATAGAATTTTTCCAAAATTTACTGTATTGATTTCCTATTTTTAAGGGCTGTTTTCCCCTTTTTTTGCTATTTTCTGCATTAAAAATTAAATTTAAATTAAATTTTAAATATTTATTTTGTGAATAATTTTTTTTTATGTTATTACTTATGTTTAAAAATACCTTACAAGATCATATGAATTTTTATTTATTTATTTCATTTACTTTCAAATTTTCTTGTCTAGTTCACTGTTTTAACTATTTTTTCTTAATTTTTCTCTATATAATTAATAAATGGTATATATATTTTTATATTTTGTTAAAGTTTCGAAATTTTATCTGATAATACTGTCATTTCAGAATATATAAACTTTTATAAATAATTAAAGGTAAATTGAAAGGGTTTGTGACCTTTTATTTCCAATGGCTTTTGATTTCCCCACCTCTTCATTTTCCTAAACTCTTGCCATCAGTTAGCCATAACTCTCCATATCTTCAGCCAACCACTTCATTCTTCATTCACGTACATCATTTCTCACCTAATTTCTGGAAAAAAATTCGGCCATCACTTGTTTGAGAAGTTGGTAAAATTCTATTTTCTTTTATCTCCTTTTCTTCACTTATGTTGATTTTTTCGTTTGATTTGCACTTGATTTTCTTTATCATAGGATCGGTCATGCCCCTCTCCAGCCCCTGCCGCCACCACCACCACCTGAGCATGCCACCAGCACCTCCTTCTTACTGACCATCCCCATCCGTACCATCCTAGGTGGTAGTTCCTTCACCAAGTTCACCAAACTCCAACATCTTGACCTAACCAAGCACAAGCCTTCACATCCACCACTTCCACCACCCATGGCCGCCACCTACATGACCACCACCACCTCCAGCACCTCCAGCACCCTCTGCCACGTCACCACAGTGGACCCTACGCCTCTAGCCGTGACCACAGCAGCCTTGGCCGAGCTTTGTTTGCTTGAAACTTGTGATGTTGTTAGTAGTTATGCCTTGTTGTGTTGTTGTTCCATCTCCATAATTTGTGCCATCAACAAAATCAGGTTAGGCCGACCTTAGCAGCCCAGACCTGGCCCAAAACCATTGCCTTAGACCTGTACTCCACCTCTGGCCGAGCCTATGGGATGTCGGAAGCAAATGCAAAGCATTTCAGCTTTGTTTTATGAAGTTATTTCTAGCATAGTTTATCGAATTTTTGGTCTGAAACCTTATAATTGTTATATTGTTTTGTTTGATTGGTATTCAAGGGAATTAATCCTTGGCTCATCCATTCGTATCTGTGTCTGCTTTTGTGCTTGTGTAGATCCCGTTTGTTCAATTCATCGTTGTGTCATCAACTCAAAACAGTGAGTTATTCTCACCAGACAGTTTTATACTTATATGAATAGTAAATTGATCACTTGTGAATATGTAAACTGCATCACTATATTATTATTTGCTATGTCACCATTATATGATATTCACCCATGCTTAAACACCTATTATGACATTTGTTACTGTTATATTATGCTGTTCTGTTATTTTATCCGTTTATCACACTGCAAGTTCCCTTTAGATTAGAATCACTATGGGTTGAAATGATACATACCCGAACGGACTTTAGAATAAGGGAGAATCATTATGGGCTGAAATGATAGGCCTGAATGATTTTCAAATTTATTTCATTTACTTGGGACTGCGGGTTTGAAATGATAAAACCCGTATTTTTCTTTGTAAATTACGGGTTGAAATGATATATTACCCGTATCACTTTTCCTAGTGTAGAAAATTATATACAGACCCGTAGTTAATATATTTTTCTAAAATTTTTAAAATTATTTTAGAAATGTAAATATTAAAATATTTTGATTTAAGCCTAATTAAAAATGATTTTTGGTAAAATATTATTGATTTTCTGAATAATTACAAGTGAAATAAATTAACGAAAAGGTAGAAAACTTTGAATGTAAGCTATTTTGGGAAATTTGATTTAATTATAATTTGAAATTAAATAGAATATGAAAGCATGATAAATTTATGATAATTTGAATTTAAAGGAATTTAAAGTGATTTTATATCATATTAATGATTTTAATAAAGTTGAAATGTGAAATGAATGAATATTTAAGTTGAAATTTTAAATTGTAACTAAAATTGGAACTTTTGGAATTGACTTAAAAGTGAATTTTTAATTAAGTAAATAAAAATATAAACTAAGTTATATTTGAGAATTTTAACTTAAGTGTTAGGTTGAAATTTAAACGTAATGAATTTAAAATTGGACACTGCAATTTAATAAGTGAATTAGTGTTAAATATGAATTTTTAAATGGAAATTTAACTTTATGAAATCATGAAATTAAAGAAAATTAAATGATGGTTATAAAAGTAAAATTATGTGATTTTATAAGTTAAAAGTGAATTATAGAAAATGTAATTGTTGGATTAAACTAAGTTTTTTTTTCTTTGAAACTAATGTAACACTATTACAGCATTTTAAACGCTGTCTTCGTTAAATTTAACTGTTTTGAATATAACTTTCTGTAGCAATTTCCAAATGCTGCGAAAGTTGAATTTTCACTGTTTTGATAAAATTAAGCGAATGAATGAACTTTGAAAGTTGAAAATTTTGGAAGTTTAATAATTTAATTATTAAATGTAATAACTTCACTTTTAAAGGATTTAAATGAAGTAATTTGTTGGAATTGAACTATCTTGAAATGTGAATGGTATTTTTAAATTGAATAAAAATGAATATGTTTTTCAAATGAAATGATAAGTTGATATTTTGAAATGGATTTGAAATGATATTGGATTTTGAGAAATAAATACCATTTTTGAAATTATAACTACGGGTTATAATAACGATTGGTTGTTAAAGAGACCGGGATCGGATATGGACATACTCTCTGTCGATACCGAAAACCACTTTAACAACTGTGTGCGCGGTGGAGATTCCAGAATGAAGTAGGATGGTGACGACGTTCCTAAGGTACATTTCGTGAACCTAACTCCCGTGAGTTAGCATAAGGTGGCTAAAACAGGAGCGATCTCGGGCCAAAGGAGGTAGCACCTCTGGCTGAACACACTTCTTCGATACCATTCTATTACTGTTGTGATCGATTGTGTGCACCCCTTGATTTTTTGGAGTGTTGTTCAAGGTGGGCGTATGTGGCTACTGCGTTACCACCAGCCCGTGTGCGTAATTAGTATATCTACCCTGGCATTGCCTTGTGTGCCGTGTCACCTACCATACCGAGCCTTTACTACGAGTTTGTCTTTCTCCCGTAGCCCGTGTGGTATGCTCTGACAGTCACCCGGAGTGGAGATGGCATGATATTGGAAGGACTACTGGGACTATTATGTGTGAAGGGTGATATGGGTAGCCCGTAACGCTATTTAAAAGTATGTTTATTTTACTGTAGACATTAGTATAATAGCGAAATATTACTATATAGTAAATAGTTTAACGGATCCTTAGAGGATGGCCGGTCCCAGGCATCCTTTAAGTTACTTGTATCTTTATTACAGTTCACTTGAGTTGGTTTACATTATATAAGTATATATTGTCCTGACTCGAGTGTTTTGTGTTTTGCTTTACGCTCGGGTCAGCCTGAGTATTCACAGCTTTGGATTCTCTTCCTAGAGCTGGTCTTTCACTGGAGTTTCTACTTATCTACATATTTATCTACTTCTGTTTCAGCTGTATTAGTTTATCTCATGTATTAGTGAACTTCTATGTATTTGGGATTTCTATTCTGTTGTTTTTCAGACTATATTATGTAATTGGTTTGAGACTCTGTTATAGTAGCTTCATGAACTACTATGTTATTTTATATTCCGCTGCGAGTTATTCTATTTGTTCTGTGTCTGTGATTCTGTATATTTGATTTCATTTGCTCCAAATTTATTTACAATCTGTTATTTCGCATCATTCAAGTCTGACATGTGTGGATTATTGTCGATTTGAATGGTACGAAATTGGGGGTTGTTACAGTTGGTATCAGAGCTTTGGTTTTGGCAACCATTGCCTCTGCGGAGCAAAAACTCATTAGAGATAGGGTATTTCCACCCTAGAATGAGTGAAATCAATCTCAGAATCATATCTTTGTGAGAGACGTATTTTCAAAGTATAAAATGATTTTTCAAAATGTTTTCAAAGGATTTTCAAAGATTATTTTGATATATAAATTTTTCTTGCTTTTAAAGGATTTTCAAAATGTTTTCTAACTTTCCTTTCTTTCGTATCTATCTTGTTAGGATCTTTTCTTTCTTTAAGATATTCGTCCAAGTGTATTATTTTGCCTTATCTTAATTTGTCTTCGGCTTGTCTTTATTCTTATCCTAAATTCATTCTTGATATTTTTCAGGATGAATGGGGAAATGCCAGAGTTAGGGGTCGCGGTATTGCCCCAGCTCCTTAACCTGTTGCTCCAGTCAGGTTCACTGTTCTTTGTAAGGAATTCTCTCAACTTGGTGGAACCCCATTCACCGGTTCAGAGACTATCATTGAGGCTCAGCAGTGGTTGCGGAGTCTTGAGAGGATATTTACTGGTCTTGACATTACTGATGCTCAGAAGCGTCAGCTTGCAGCCTGGCAGTTGCATGATTCTGCTTTAGATTGGTGGGAGTCCGTTACGGCTAACGCCGTCGAGGCTGATCTCACTTGGGAGCAGTTTAGGTATCCTTTGGGTTATCTTAATTTTGTTCCTATTTTTCCTTTCTTTGAATCTATCTTAAGCTTGTTTTCTAGTATCTCTTTTCTAGGGAGGCTTTTGTGGCAAAATGGATGCCAGAAGCCGGGAAATCTCAGCTTTATCGTGAGTTTATGGATCTGAAGCAGGGTACTATGTCTTTTGCTGAGTATGAGAGGAAATTCAATGAACTTTCCAAGTTCGGTCCTGGCCTTATTGATACTCCTCTTAAGAAGAATGAGAAATTTATTGCTGGTGCTCGGCCAGAGTATTATAGTCGCCTTATTTCTCATGTTCATGGTTCTTTCACCCAGCTTATGGATATGGCTATTCGCTATGAGAATCCCACATCCAAAAGTCCTGCTGTTTCTGGTGCTCAGTCTTCCTCTGCAGTATCCAAGAAGCGTAAGCCAAATTTCCAGCAGCAGAAGAAGAATTGGCAGAAGCGTCCTGGTTTGGGATCTTCATCATCCGCCCCTGCTCAGAGGCAACCAGTTGATCTCTCCTCCATCACTTGCTTTAGGTGTGATCAGAGAGGGCACTATGCCAATAGCTGTCCCACATTATCTGGTGCTGCAGTTCCTCCACCTGCTCAGTCGGCTAGACGTGATCTCTGCCATATCTATCTCCAGCCAGGTCAATTTAAGAAGGATTGCCCTACCCAGCAGAGGGGTACTCCTTCTGGTATATTTGCTGTCACTTCTGCCTCATCTCCAGTTCCTCCACCTGCCCTGGCTCCTAGTGATGACCAAGGTACACTCCAGGGTTCATTTACTTTATTTCATCATCCTGTCCGTGTGTTGTTTGATACTGGTGCTTCACACAGTTTTATTTCTGTTGATTTGTGTGATAAGTTTGAACATCTCCTTTCTCCTGAGTATACTTCTGTTCCATTATGTGTTTCAAATCCTATTGGGGGTCCTGCTAACCTTAATCGGATTTGTCGAGAGGTGAAACTTCTCCATTCTGATCATCGCTTTAGTGGTGATTTTTATATTCTGGGCTTCGATGCTTTTGATTTATTGCTTGGTCAGGATTGGTTAGTGAATCATAATGCTCATATCTCTTGTAAAGCCCGGTCTGTTCAGCTTGTTGACGATCAAGGGAATTCCTTGATTATTCAGTGCCGCATGCCTCAGGATTTTGCTGGCAACTTTATTTATTCTTTGGATTCTTCTTCCAGTGACCTTGATTCAACTCCTGTGGTTAGATTATATCCCGATGTATTTGGAGAAGTCATTTCTTTACCTCCGAAGCGGGAAATTGATTTTCGGATTGATCTTATTCCTGGTGCTCGACCTATTGTTCTTCCTCCTAGAAGAATGGCACCCCGCGAGAAGGTTGAGATGGGAAAGCAAATTGAAGACTTATCTTCCAAAGGTCTGATTAGGCCCAGTTTTTTCTGAATGGGGAGCTGCGGTAGTTTTTGTCACCAAATCTGATGGTTCACTTCGGATGTGTGTTGATTATAGGGAGCTGAACAAGCTCACTATGAAAAACAGATATCCTATGCCTCGTATCAATGATATGTTTGATCAACTTCATGGTGCCACTATTTTCTCTCAGCTTGACCTTGCCACAGGTTTTCATCAGCTCAGGGTTGCTGAGGATAGCATTCCCAAGACTGCCTTCCGCACTGAGAATGGATTTTATGAATGGTTAGTCATGCCTTTTGGTTTGACTAATGCTCCTTCTTTCTTTGTTGATTTGATGAATCGTGTTTTTCGTGATGTGCTTAATAAATTTGTGCTAGTCTTTGTTGATGATATCCTTGTCTTCTCTAAGACTAAGGATGAGCATAAGTCGCATTTGAAATATGTTCTTGAGACTCTCAGAAATCATCAGTTAAAGGCTAAATTTTCTAAATGCCATTTCTGGAAGGATGAAGTCCGTTATCTCGGGCATATTGTTTCTAGTAATGGAGTCTCTGTTGATCCAGTTAAGATTGTTGCGATCAATGTAAGTCTTTCTTTTTTCTCTTTCTCTATCATTTTAATAATTCTATTTTTTCCTATTGTTTTATTTTCCCCCGATTTTTCCAGGATTAGGAAACTCCAAAGACTCCATCTGATATTCATAGTTTTCTGGGCCTCGCCGGCTACTACCGGAGATTCATTGAGAATTTTGCTCGGATTGCTGCACCTCTCACAGCTTTAACTCGGAAGAATGCCAGATTTGTCTTGAGTGATAAGTGTAAGGCTGCATTCAGTGAGTTGAAGAGCAAGCTAACTTCCGCACCAGTTCTTACTGTTCCGAATGGGAGTGAGGGATTTACAGTTTATACTGATGCTAGTCGTGAGGGTTTGGATGCTGTTCTCATGCAGGATGGTAGGGTTATTGCCTGTGCCAGCCGTCAGTTGAAGACCCACGAAGAAAATTATGCTGCTCATGATTTAGAGTTACTTGCTGTTGTCTTTGCTTTGAAACTTTGGAGGCATCATCTTCTTGGAACCAAGTTTGAGCTTTTCACAGATCATCAGTCTCTGAGATATATCTTTACCCAGAAGGATCTGAATCAGAGGCAAGTTCGTTGGCTTGAGTTTCTGGCTTCTTACGACCTCGACATTAACTATACTCCCGGTAAATCTAATGTTGTGGCCGATGCTCTGAGTCGGAAGAAGGCTTTGTTGTGTCAGCTTGTTGTTTCTTTTTCTCCTCTTATGGATCAGATTATGGCTAAGTAAGATGAGGATGAGATGCTTAGATTGATGAAGGAGAGTGTTCGTAGCAGAGTTGGTGGTAGTAGAGGTAGTAGTGGAGCTCAGATTGATGACAAAGGGATTTTGCGGATTAATGGCAGGATTTGTGTTCCGAAGGTTGATAGTTTGAGACAGGAGTTGCTTCAGGAAAATCATAGATTCAGACTTTCTATTCATCCTGGTGTGTCGAAATTGTATCAGGATATGAAGAGGCTTTATTGGTGGAACGGGATGAAGAAGGATATCTCTATCTTTGTTAGTCGGTGTGCGACTTGTCAGCAAGTCAAAGCCGATCACCAGAAGACCCCTGGTTTGTTGAAGCCCCTCGAGATTCCTAATTGGAAGTGGGAACAGGTTTCCATGGATTTCATCGATGGTTTACCGAGGACTCGGAAAGGCAATGAGAGTATCTGGGTTATTGTTGATAGACTGACCAAGTCCGCTCATTTTATTCTGGTCAAGTCTACTCGTTCTGCTTCTAGTTTATCTGAGATTTACATGAGAGAGATCGTTCATCTCCATGGTGTTCCTCTCAGTATTGTTTGTGATCGTGACCCTATCTTTACTAGCCAGTTCTGGAAGCTTTTTAGGAATCTTTAGGTACTCGTTTGAATCTGAGCACTGCTTATCATCCTCGGACCGACGGTCAGACGGAAAGAGTAAATCAGATTCTCGGGGATCTTCTTCATGCTTGTGTGCTTGATTTTGGAGGATCTTGGGAAGATTATCTCCATCTTGCCGAATTTACCTACAATAATAGCTATCAGGTATTATCTTATCTTCTGTTTTCAGTCTATTCTTGATCTTTTTATCTATCTCATTCCATCTTTGCATTCAGGCCAGTCTCAAAATGTCTCCGTTTGCTGCTTTATACAGACGACCTTGTAGATCTCCATCTTGCTGGATTGAATCCGGTAATCGTTTGGTTCTTGGTCCTGAAGTGATTTTGAAAGCTTCTGAGAAAGTTGAGTAGATTAAGAAGAGGCTGAGAGTCGCTCAGGATAGACAAAAGAATTATGCTGATAGGCGTAGGCGGAATTTGGAATTTATTGTTGGTGATCAGGTGTTCCTTAAGGTTTCTCCCTTGAGGAATGTCATTCGCTTTGGTCGTAGAGGGAAGCTTTCTCCCAGGTTCATTGGTCCTTTCCGCATCATGGAAAGAGTTGGTTCTTTGGCTTATCGTCTGGATTTGCCGAGAAGCTTTCTGGAGTGCATGATGTATTCCATGTCTCACATCTTCGCCGTCATCTCCATGATCCATCTCTTATTGTCCAGCCTTCTGCTCTTGATAGTTTGGATATTGAACCTAACCTGACTGTTGAGAGGAGGCCACTTCGTATTGTCGATAGAGATACGAAGCAGCTCAGAAGAAAATCTGTTAATCTGGTCAAAGTACAGTGGAGTACTGACGATCGAGATTGTACTTGGGAAACGGAGGAGAGCATTCGTGCTTCGAATCCGGAATTGTTCGTTTCAGGTACTATTTTGTTTCTCTATCTTGTTTCTCTTTATTTTTCCTTTCCCTTCTTTTCGAGGACGAAAAGATTTGAATGAGGGGAGTGTAACAACCCTAGATTTTGACTATATATTTAAATTTGACTTTATTTCATTTTGAAATTAATTTAAATTTGTTTATTTGTGTGATATCATTTCTAAACATTTTTAAAATGATAATGTAATTTTTCCAAAATTTACTGTATTTATTTCCTATTTTTAAAGGCTGTTTTCCAATTTTCTGCCATTTTCTTCATTTTAAATTTCTTTATTTTATTTTAAATTTGTTTTATTTGTGAAATTTCACCTCTAAATATTTTAAAAATAATAATAGAATTTTTCCAAAATTTACTGTATTGATTTCCTATTTTTAAGGGCTGTTTTCCCATTTTTTTCACTATTTTCTGCATTAAAAATTATATTTAAATTAAATTTTAAATATTTATTTTATGAATAAAATTTTGTTTTATGTTATTATTTATGTTTAAAAATACCTTACAAGCTCATATGAATTTTTTTTTTATTTCATTTACTTTCAAATTTTCTTGTCTATTCACTGTTTTAACTATTTTTTCTTAATTTTTCTCTATATAATTAATAAATGGTATATATATTTTTATATTTTGTTAAAGTTTCGAAATTTTATCTGATAATATTGTCATTTCAGAATATATAAACTTTTATAAATAATTAAAGGTAAATTGAAAGGGTTTGTGACCTTTTATTTCCAATGGCTTTTGATTTTCCCACCTCTTCATTTTCCTAAACTCTTGCCATCACTTAGCCATAACTCTCCACATCTTCAGCCAACCACTTCATTCTTCATTCACGTACATCATTTCTCACCTAATTTCTGGAAAAAAATTCGGCCATCGCTTGTTTGATAAGTTGGTAAAATTCTATTTTCTTTTACCTCCTTTTGTTCACTTATGTTGATTTTTTCGTTTGATTTGCACTTGATTTTCTTTATCATAGGATCGGCCATGCCCCTCTCCAGCCCCTGCCGCCGCCACCACCACTTGAGCACGCCACCAGCACCTCCTCCTTACTGACCATTCCCATCCGTACCACCCTAGGTGGTAGTTCCTTCACCAAGTTCACCAAATTCCAACATCTTGACCTATCCGAGCACAAGCCTTCACATCCACCACTTCCACCACCCATGGCCGCCACCTACATGACCACCACCACCTCCAGCACCTCTAGCACCCTCTGACACATCACCACAGTGGACCCTACGCCTCTGGCCATGACCACAGCAGCCTTGGCCGAGCTTTGTTTGCTTGAAACTTGTGATGTTGTTAGTAGTTATGCCTTGTTGTGTTGTTGTTCCATCTCCATAATTTGTGCCATCAACAAACTAATGTTAGGCCGACCTTAGCAACCCAGACCTGACCCAAAACCATTGCCTTAGACCTGTACTCCACCTCTGGCCGAGCCTATGGGATGTCGGATGCAAGTGCAAAGCATTTCAGCTTTGTTTTATGAAGTTATTTCTAGCATAGTTTATCGAATTTTTGGTCTGAAACCTTATAATTGTTATATTGTTTTGTTTGATTGGTATTCAAGGGAATTAATCCTTGGCTCCTCCATTCTGTCTGTGTCGTGCTTTTGTGCTTGTGTAGATCCCGTTTGTGCAATTCGTCGTTGTGTCATCAACTCAAAACAGTGAGTTATTCTCACCAGACAGTTTTATACTTATATGAATAGTAAATTGATCACTTGTGAATATGTAAACTGCATCACTATATTATTATTTGCTATGTCACTATTATGTGATGTTCACCCATGCTTAAACACCTATTATGACATTTGTTACTGTTATATTATGTTGTTCTGTTATTTTATCCGTTTATCACACTGCAAGTTCCCTTTAGATTAGAATCACTATGGGTTGAAATGATACATACCCGAACGGACTTTAGAATAAGGGAGAATCATTATGGGCTGAAATGATAGGCCTGAATGATTTTCAAATTTATTTCAATTACTTGGGACTGCGGGTTTGAAATGATAAAACCCGGATTTTTCTTTGTAAATTACGGGTTGAAATGATATATTACCCGTATCACTTTTCCTAGTGTAGAAAATTATATACAGACCCGTAGTTAATATATTTTTCTAAAATTTTTAAAATTATTTTAGAAATGTAAATATTAAAATATTTTGATTTAAACCTAATTAAAAATGATTTTTGGTAAAATATTATTGATTTTCTGAATAATTACAAGTGAAATAAATTAACGAAAAGGTAGAAAATTTTGAATGTAAGCTATTTTGGGAAATTTGATTTAATTATAATTTGAAATTAAATAGAATATGAAAGCATGATAAATTTATGATAATTTGAATTTAAAGGAATTTAAAGTGATTTTATATCATATTAATGATTTTAATAAAGTTGAAATGTGAAATGAATGAATATTTAAGTTGAAATTTTAGATTGTAACTAAAATTGGAACTTTTGGAATTGACTTAAAAGTGAATTTTTAATTAAGTAAATAAAAATATAAACTAAGTTATATTTGAGAATTTTAACTTAAGTGTTAGGTTGAAATTTAAATGTAATGAATTTAAAATTGGACACTGCAATTTAATAAGTGAATTAGTGTTAAATATGAATTTTTAAATGGAAATTTAACTTTATGAAATCATGAAATTAAAGAAAATTAAATGATGGTTATAAAAGTAAAATTATGTGATTTTATAAGTTAAAAGTGAATTATAGAAAATATAATTGTTGGATTAAACTAAGTTTTTTTTTTCTTTGAAACTAATGTAACATTATTACAACATTTTAGACGCTATCTTTGTTAAATTTAACTGTTTTGAATATAACTTTCTGTAGCAATTTCCAAATGCTGCAAAAGTTGAATTTTCACTGTTTTGATAAAATTAAGTGAATGAATGAACTTTGAAAGTTGAAAATTTTGGAAGTTTAATAATTTAATTATTAAATGTAATAACTTCAGTTTTAAAGGATTTAAATGAAGTAATTTGTTGGAATTGAACTATTTTGAAATGTGAATGGTATTTTTAAATTGAATAAAAATGAATATGTTTTTCAAATGAACTGATAAGTTGATATTTTGAAATGGATTTGAAATGATATTAGATTTTGAGAAATAAATACCATTTTTGAAATTATAACTACGGGTTATAATAACGATTGGTTGTTAAAGAGACCGGGATCGGATATGGACATACTCTCTGTCGATACCGAAAACCACATTAACAACTGTGTGCGCGGTGGAGATTCCAGAATGAAGTAGGATGTTGACGACGTTCCTAAGGTACATTTCGTGAACCTAACTCCCGTGAGTTAGCATAAGGTGGCTAAAACAGGAGCGATCTCGGGCCAAAGGAGGTAGCACCTCTGGCTGAACACACTTCTTCGATACCATTCTATTACTGTTGTGATCGATTGTGTGCACCCCTTGATTTTTTGGAGTGTTGTTCAAGGTGGGCGTATGTGGCTGCTGCGTTACCACCAGCCCGTGTGCGTAATTGGTATATCTACCCTGGCATTTCCTTGTGTGCCGTGTTACCTACCATACCGAGCCTTTACTACGAGTTTGTCTTTCTCCCGTGGCCCGTGTGGTATCCTCTGACAGTCACCCAGAGTGGAGATGGCATGATATTGGATGGACTACTGGGACTATTATGTGTGAAGGGTGATATGGGTAGCCCGGAACGCTATTTAAAAGTATGTTTATTTTACTGTAGACATTAGTATAATAGCGAAATATTACTATATAGTAAATAGTTCAACGGATCCTTAGAGGATGGGCGGTCCCGGGCATCCTTTAAGTTACTTGTATCTTTATTACAGTTCACTTGAGTTGGTTTACATTATATAAGTATATATTGTCCTGACTTGAGTGTTTTGTGTTTTGCTTTACGCTCGGGTCTGCCTGAGTATTCACAGCTTTGGATTCTCTTCCTGGAGCTGGTCTTTCACTGGAGTTTCTACTTATCTACATATTTATCTACTTCTGTTTCAGCTGTATTAGTTTATCTCATGTATTAGTGAACTTCTATGTATTTGGGATTTCTATTCTGTTGTTTTTCAGACTATATTATGTATTTGGTTTGAGACTCTGTTATAGTAGCTTCATGAACTGCTATGTTATTTTATATTCCGCTGCGATTTATTATGTTTGTTCTGTGTCTGTGATTCTGTATATTTGATTTCATTTGCTCCAAATTTATTTACAATCTGTTATTTCGCATCATTCAAGTCTGACATGCGTGGATTATTGTCGATTTGAATGGTACGAAATTGGGGGTTGTTACATTAAATGTATTTGATCATTGATATGCTTTAATTTGCTCCCCCTATTTAAATGCTTCCTCTCTACACAATACTCCTCTACATGTATGCATACAAATAAAAATATGCAAATGAGCCTAGATGCAAATAGAAAATTATTTGACCTTTGCTTGATTTTATTTGACAAAATCTTAACTTTTCTCTCCCCCTTTTGTTATCAGCAAAAGAATAATAGTGTTAGAGAAAATAGAGATAAAGTGATCGATATTAATTCAACATTAAAACTCAACTCGAATAAAAAATAAATTTTAAAAAAAAGTCAAACAAAAATCATAAATATTTTGTTAGGCGCATATTCCACTTTTAGAATGATGGGAACGATGTCATCATATAAAACCATACAGTTGTGTCTATTTGTGGTATATTTATATCAGGAATTTGAATATCTACTAACCATGCAAAACCGTTAGGACTTTTAAATGAGATTAGTAGTATTCCAATTTTATTTTAAAAAAATGAATTCAAGTATCTTCTAACCACGCTTAACCGTGAGGACTTTTAAATGGGATTAGAATCATCTTGTTTATTTTAAAAATCAACTTTTGATATGCGTTCCATACATGCATAACCGTGAGGACTTTTAAATGAGCATGGAAGCACATAACAAATTCCAAGTAATTCACCCATGCATAACCGTGAGGACTTTTAAATGAGAGTGAATACTTTGGTATTTATTATTTATTTATTTTACTATGTAACTTTTTTTTTATTATTATTATTTTCTAAAATGTAAAAATGAATAACGAACAATTCCTGTTTAAAGTACCACATATCGACAAACTATATAGAATTTTGATGAGTGATGGTCGTTAGAAATATGATAGAAATAGAGATGGTCATGTAATTTTTGCCAACAAAAGTTTTATAACTCTTGTTTAAATTGATTTTTTTTTTTACTAATTATACCTTCTCGAGTAATAATGTGTGATAAATATCAATACTCGTCACTTTTTCAATCACTATTTATCTTTTCGACAATTAGTAGGGGAAAAAATGTTAAATATTCAGCAAATTAAATTTCTAACACACCTAAGCTGAAACGTAGTTTACAAAAACTATTTTTTGGTAGAGGTTTTGTAAAAATGTCTACCAATTGAAAATCAGTTGAAATAAAATTTATGTAGATATTTTTTTTGGAAATATGATCTCTAATAAAATGATGTCTAACATCTATATGTTTTGTTCGTGAGTGGTGTACAGGATTATTTGTGAGATCAATTGCACTTTTGCGATCACACATTAGTGGTACACGTTTAAAATTTAGACTATAGTCTTGCAAAGTTTGCATCATCCATAAAATTTGAGCGGAGCAACCACTCAAAGCAATATACTCTGCTTCTGTTGTAGATAATGCAATACAATTCTGTTTCCTATTTGACCATGCAACTAATGAATGTCCTAACATAAAACATGCTCCACCAGTACTTTTTCTATCAACTAAATTTCCAGCATAATCAGCATCTGAAAAACCTTTTAATTCAAAGTTATCGTTTGTTGGATACCAAAGACCAAACTGTGAGGTGTGCAACAAATATCTTATAATTCTTTTAACTGCTTTTAAATGAGATTCTTTTGGGTTAGATTTAAATCGTGCACACAAGCAGACAGAAAACATGATGTCAGGCCTAGAAGCGGTAAGATAAAGGAGTGATCCAATCATACCTCTATATTGCTTTTGGTCAACTGCCTTACCTTTTTCATCACTGTCAAGTTTAATTGTTGTGCTCATGGGGGTTCTAGCTGGTTTAGCATCTTTTAACCCAAATTTGTTGATAAGTTCCTTAATATATTTTGTTTGAGAAATGAATGCTTTGTTTGACTTGGAATCCTAAAAAGAATTTCAATTCTCCAACCAAGCTCATTTCGAACTTTTCCTGCATAACTTTTTCAAATTTCTCATACAACAAATTGTTAGTAGCACCATAAATAATGTCATCAACATATATTTGAACAATTAGAATATCATTGTTTTCATGCAACAGAAATAGTGTGGTGTCTACACAACCCTTTTTGAACCCATTTTCAAGAAGATAAGTACTGAGGCATTCGTACCAAGCTCTAGGAGCTTGTTTTAACCCATATAATGCTTTTTTAAGTTTATATACATGGTTAGGATATTCATGACTTTCAAAACCTTCTGGTTGTTCGACAAATACATCTTCTTTTAAAATTCCGTTAAGAAATGCACTTTTAATATCCATTTGTCTTAACTTAAAACCTTTGTAGCAAGCAAAAGCTAGCAATATCCTAATTGATTCTAGTCTAGCTACAGGTGCAAAAGTTTCATCAAAGTCAACTCCTTCAATTTGATTATATCCTTTAGCGACTAGTCTAGCTTTATTTCTAATCACATTTCCAGATTCATCATATTTATTTTTGAAAATCCATTTTGTTCCTATGACTGGATAGTCCTTAGGTCTAGGTGCTAAACTCCAAACATCATTTCGCTCAAATTGATTTAGCTCTTCTTGCATATCCATAAACCAACTTTCATCATTAAGAGTTGTATCTATGTCTTTGGGTTCTATTTCTGAGAAAATCCACTATATAGACACAGATCACGCAAATTTCTAAAAGAGGAACGAGTTTGAACACCTGTGATAGGACCTATTATCAATTCTGGAGGATGATCTGCTTTGAATTTCAATTTTTTTGGATCTAGATTTCTTCGGTCTTCGTTTGTTGTTGCGGTTTCTTTTGGTTTTTCATTCTCATATTTTCCATTCTCCTCTTCAACATTTCTTTTGACCATTTCCTGTTCATTAATGCCTTCATCAAAATTCACATTGATTGACTCCACGATTGTTTTATTTTATTCCTTTTGTTGTAGACTCTATAAGCTTTACTTCTAGAAGAGTATCCCATGAATATGCCTTCATCAGCTTTTGCTTCGAATTTTCCCAATTGATCACCTGTATTGAGAATATAGCACGGACACCCAAATACTTTGAAATAGTCAATGTTTGGTTTATTTTTGAACCATAGCTCATAAGGTGTTTTGTCAAGAATTGGTCTAATCATAACTCTATTCATTACATAACAAGCAGTATTTACTGCTTCTGCCCAAAAATGCAAAGGTAGCTTATACTCATTTATCATAGACCTAGCTAACTCTTGCAATTTTCGATTCTTTCTTTCAACTACTCCATTTTGTTGTGGAGTACGTGGTGTAGAAAATTCTTGTTTAAAACCGTTTTCATCACAGAAGTTTTCGAATTCATAATTTTCAAATTCTCTACCATGATCACTTCTTAACGTAACAATAGAGACTCCCTTTTCATTTTGCACTAATTTTGCGAATTTTGTGAAGTATGAAAAAGTTTCTGATTTTTTAGCCAAGAAATATACCCATGTATATCTTGAGTAATCATCAACTAACACAAAACAATATTTCTTACCTCCTAAACTAGCAATGTCGTTAGGTCCGAACAGATCCATATGAACTAGTTCAAGAACTCTAGAAGTGCTTACATTGTTTTTGGCATTAAATAATGATTTTTTAAGTTTTCCCAAGGTACATGCTTTACAAATGTTTTCCGTTTCAAACTCATGTAATGGCAACCCTCTTACCAAACTTTTCTTTTTTAATTTGTTTAACAAGTTCATACTAGCATGTCCTAAACGTCTATGCCATAAATTCACTTCTATATTCTTAGCAACCAAACATTTAGAGAGGGTGAGATCATCAAAAGATAGAGAATATATATTACCATTCCTTTTACCTGAAAATAAGATTTCATTTGATGATTTGTCAACAATTTTGCACAAGTCAGAATCAAAGATAACATTCATACCTTTATCACATAGCTGGCTGATTGATATCAAATTGTGGTGCAGATTTTCAACATATAGTACGTCATTCAAGATAAATGTATTATTACCTACTTTACCTTTACCGACAATTTTACACTTGTCATTGTTGCCCATTGTGACTCTGCCACCTTTGTACTTTTCTAAGCTAAGGAACTTTGATTTATCGCCTGTCATGTGCCTGGAACAGCCAGAATCCAAGTACCATTGCTGTTGTTCCTTAGCCTGCCAGCATACCTACACGAGAAGAGAGTTTAGTGACCTATTTGTTTTTATAGGTCCATGATTGTTAGTGGCAGAATATTTAGAAAGATAATTTTGTGGGGACCAAAACTATTTACATATGTTCCCTTTGGCACCCAAATTTGTTTAACTTTGAGAGATTTTATATTTGTGCCTTTTGGAACCCAAATCGGTATAGCTTTCACATGTTTGGGTTTATACCAACAATTATTGTGATTGTGTCCATATTTTCTACAAACTATGCACATAGAATTAACTTGATTAATATTGCTTTTAACACTTTTAGATTGATTATATCCAAGTCCTTGTCTAACCGTATTAACAGTTTGCTTTCCTAATAGCATATTCAACGATTTTTCACTTTTTGAAAATTTATCTAAAGTTGTTGACAATTGTTGGACTTGTGTTTTGAGAGATTCATTTTCGTTTAATAATTGTGTGCATTTTTTGATAGAATTTTCTCTCCTAGTATTTTCACTTTCTTTTAAAATCAGAATTTCATTTTCAAGTGATTTTATATTAATTTTCGATTTTTTAATTTCTTCTTCAAATGCTGGACACTTATCGCACTTAGGGATCCTACTTTGATAGTTTTTAACTAATTGGTCAAGTTGTTCATTCAATTCTATCAAAGTATTTTTTGTGATTCTAGTTTGGCATACTTCTCCCTAAGTCGTTCAAAACATCCATTTACTTCGTGAAAATGTATGAGTAATTCTGAATGAGTAAGTCTTGATACCTCACTTGGTTCGTCATCGTCACTGTCAGTTATTTCACCATGAAGACACAAATTTGCTTTTTCACTTTCACTGCCAGTGCTATCACTTCCATCTTCGTCGCTTTCATCCCAAGTAGGTGCAAAACTTCTCATTTTCTATTTCTTTCTTGACTGAGTCGATTTTGGGGACAATTTGGCTTGATATGACCGGGTTTGTTGCATTTATGATCAATGATTTTCTGTTCTTATGGGTTGTCTATTGCTTTGTTTAATCTGCTCTTTGCTTGTTGTTTTCTAACTGGATTGCCATATTTGCGGCTCCACCTTTTGAATTTTCTTATTAATAGTGCTAGTTCTGCTTCACAATCATCATCATTATCATCATCATCTTCACTTTCAATTATCCCTTTAAGAGCCATTTATTTTCTTCGAGTGTCTCCTCCTTCACGTTCTTCCTTGAATTTCATTTCTAGCTCATAGGTGGTGAGATTTCCGATGAGTTCTTCAACTTTCATTTGTTTTAAATATTTCGATTCTTGTATGGCAGTCACTTTTGCTTCAAATTTTCGTGGAAGGACTCTGAGGATTTTTCGAACTATCTCCAACTCTGTGTATGATTTTCCAAGAGCTTTTGACTTGTATACAATATTGGAAAGTCGTCCATGCATTTCTTTGACATTTTCTTCTTTCGTCATAGTGAAGTTTTCGTATTCGCTGCTTAGCATGGCAAGGCGAGATTCTTTGACTTGAGATGTTCCTTCGTGAGTCACTTCTAGTGTATGCCATATTTCCTGCGCAGTTAGACAATGTGAGAGACGATTAAATTCTGATTGATCTAAAGAACAGATAATAGAATTCATGGCTTTAGCATTAGCATTTTTTAATTTATTTTCTAGTTCTGTCCATTGATCCTTTGGTTTTTTTTATTTCTTGATTATTTTCAATTATAGTTGGTGCTTTATACCCCATCTCAACAATATACCAAGCGTCAATGGTTTTTAGAAAATTTCCATCCTATTTTTCCAGTAAGCATATTCACCATTGAACATTGGTGGTCTAACTGTGGACTGACCCTCAGCAAAAGCATTATTAAAAGAAGCCATTTTAAAAATTCAAATTTTCTTAAAAATTGGTTTTTGTAAAATCAAGTTTTTTTTTAAAACAAAAAAAACGGCTTTTGTTCCTAGCTTTGATAGCACTTGTAGGATCGATTTCACCCTAGAGGGGGTGAATAGGGTGATAGTATAAATTATAAAAATTAATAGCGATAGCTTATAAAATTATTTCAACACAGATCACAGAATAATAGCAGCACAGACAAATAGCAGAATAATAAGCAGAAATAGAACGACACAGAATTTACCCAGCTTCAGCAAAACCCTGCCTATGTGCTGCCCCCAAGGTTTCTACTAGAAATTAGATAGTCAGACGCTTACACACGTAAACTCGCGACACCCGCTATCGACTAAACCTAACTCTACGCTCAAAACCCTGCCACAACTCAGCCATTGAGTTGCGAATTCTCAAGCTACGCCACGTAGCTTGTCCCCTAGTTACATGACTAGAAAATATAACGGTTTAAAATTTAAAAATAAATTTAAAAAGCAAATTAAAAAATAAGACACGTAAAAAACCCTAAAAACAAAATATAAACCCTTTTAAAAATAGCCGGCCCCTTTTGTTTCGGCCCGTTCTCTTTTAATCTCTATTCCTTTTCGTGAATAATGACGGCCGTTCCTCTTGCAAATTTAGGGCTTGTTCTCTTCGATCCAAACTAGGGTTTCGTAAAGTTGCCGGTTCTTTGTTCAATCTGGTTGTAAATTGAGAGAATACTTGTTCGTCTTTTCGGCTGCTTCTGGAGTTCGACTTCAATTTGGTATGTGGTTTTCTTTTGTGCTTTTCAATTACGCTCAATTGAACTCCGATGATCAATTTGCCAGTGATGATTCTGGGTTAAATATGCGCTCGATCTCCTTTATTTTCGTTCGTATAAACTTATTTGAATTTGTCAAATAACTTGTTCGGCCGTTCGATTTCACTTTGATGCTGATGATTTCACTGACTTTTTCAATTTCGTATAAACTTGTGTTACTTGGTTGACACGGTGTTGATTCAATTTCGTGATGACCACGGCTTCAATTTGTGACATTTGACTTTGTCATATTCGTATATTTTTATGACTTGTTCGTTTATCACGGTTTTTAACAGTTTGATTCCTTGACTTTACTCTTTGATTTCGTTTTTACTTCAGCATTGACTGGTTTGCCTTGGCTTTGATTTTGTGGCCCTCATATATGTGTATGCATACTGGTTACATTCTTGGTTATGTATCACCATATATCTGTAGTACTTCGGCATTGACTAGTTTGCCTTGGCTTTGATTTTGTGGCCCTGTACTTGTATACTGCTGTTATTGTTGTACTTCATTTGTATAACATGTTGGAATCTGACCTTATTGTGATTTTTGTGTCACTGCAATTTGCACTTTACTTTGAAGTCTCTGTCCATTTGGTTGCACTTGTTTCACTGGCACTTTGTTGCTTGATTATGATCTCTGACTTTGTTCATCATATTGTTTGATCATTTGTATACATACATTCATGTATGTATATAGATGTATGTCGTTTTGAACTATGTTCGTTGTGGCATTGCATTGCTGTGCATTTGTTTTCAGTTGCATATATTATCTAATGTTGTCACTTATGTTTGCACTGTTGTACATCTTGTAGTTTTCTTTGGTCTTGAGCATTGTTGTGTCATTGAGCATTGTTGTGCCCATATTGTATTCGATATTGTTGCATTGCTACTGTGTTATGTAGTAATCTAGTTTCTGGCCACTGGTTCGTTTCTTTGGTTGGGTCTGCACATTCACCTGTTGTTTTATTCATGTATACTGCTGTGTGGTCTTGTGGCAGTTGCTTTGTCTCCATGTATTTCATGTAGTATGGGCATTTGGTTCATCGTATCTGTTGCACTTGGTCCCTGACCTTTGTTGCCTCTGAGTTTGAGCATTTGCACATTTGTAGCCTTGGTCTTTGTTGGTTTTTTTTTGTGGCATCTGGTTCTGTCATTTGCTTAGAGCATTGTGCATTTGTTTTGGACTTGCAGTTTGAATTGCATTGAGTTGAGTCGAGTTTGCAGTGATGGCTTGACCTTTGCACTTTGTTTGTTATTTAGTGCCTTCTTGAATTTGTGTAGACTGTGTATTACACTTGAGTTGAATCCAGTTTTACAACTCGGGTTTGACCTTGTGCAGAAGTCGAGATTTTATTTATGTTGCACCTGAGTTGAAAACGTCTTTTTATTTGGGTTTGACCTTGTGCTCACCTGTCCCTGTAGCATTATCAAGTGTATATTGGTGTGCATGGCCTTGTGGCATGTACAGTGATACACTGTGCATGTCACATTGTTCGTGTGTGATGAATTCAAATATAAATCATGACGAACAACCCAAATAACTGAGGCAAATAATATTTTCAAAAACCATATTTTATTTTATGTTGCAAAAATATTTCTTTTTCAATTTTACTGCGTTAGTGAATATTTTTGCAGATTGCTCAGATGCTGGATCCTAACTGGAATGAAGTTGAAGATAAAATACGAATTGAGTGAATGAGTGATGTGTAGTGAGGTTAAATGTAAATATGAAATTGTGATGTATTTGTAATCAAACTTGCATATGTATAGTGAGAGCTTGAATTTGTACTATTCAAAATTGTAATAAATTTTGTTTGAATAAAATTTCTATTTGAATTCAAATTCTGTGTAATAATTTTATTCAGCAAATATTTATTTAATCTATGAGAAATAAAATAATACATTAACAAATACATTTAAACGAATGTATATATGTTTATTATCATCAAACAAAAATCATATAAGCGCATATTCAACAATGGTTAAATCCTGCATATACATATATACCTAAACTTATAATGTTAGTATTTATATTTTATAATCTATTCTAAGGTTGTTGTCATCAAAACCATCATCTCACGGACTAACAACCTCCCTCTTTTTGACGATGACAACCTTTGTTTATAAAATATTCTTTCTATCCTAATATCTCCCCTTAAAACTAACAACCGCCCTTTAATCTATACCTAACTATCCTATTTTATATTTCTCCCCCTCTGTCATCAACAAAAACTTACTCTCCCTCATTCTTGGACTTCAGTGTCTGCATTGATAAACTATACAACGGAATATATAGAGTAGGGAATAATTATAGTTCTAAGCATGATAACTAATTTAAAGATTATATATATTTCAATGTATATATATATATATATGTTTTACACACCAATCTTCAAATCAATAAGAAATCAATCCACACAAAGTATCAATTCAAACCAAATCAAACAACGTAAATCAGACGTTACGTGGAACTTCCACCCATCCTTCTTCTCCAAAGATTGGGTCTTCCTTAACAGCATCCCAATTATCATTGTCATTGGTGAGAGAGACAGGAGCGGAGAGGAGATCATCCATCGTATCGCATCGAAGTGCCTTTCTTGTTTCTTTATCATCTGCATTTGACTTAATTCTAAATGACGCTGGTTTCGTAGAATAAATGAAAGAATATTCTTGAACGAATTAAGAATTTCTTCAAGATTTTTAGGTAAATTGTGAATAGGATTAGCCATAGTTGAATTTGTGAAAGAGATGGAGGATATATATGATAAGTAATAAATTTCAGTGAAGAATTCTGGAAGAAACAGGTATATATAGGTGTAGAAATTCATTTGAATTGAATAGACATGTGGTAGTTATTCAAATTTCAAATTCAAAATCAACTTCCATTTCTGACCAGTATATGTCGACATGGTCACATAGGGGATGTCGATATGGGTTAGTGAAATGTTATGACTAATTTGATTTTGTGAATAATTGTGTGTGTGTGTATATATATATATATATATATTTATATAATATACTAACATTTATTCTAGAGATAAGATAAGGTAGATAACAGAAAGAAAATTTCATTTCATTGCATACTACGATAATACAATGATTAAGCACACAACAAACTACATGAACATTCGAATAAAGCAAACTAAAACAAATACAACAAGATACGAAAAGATAAAACTAGTTAGAGGATGAAGATGATGAAGATAGTCTAACTTTCTTGCTGACTTTGGAAAAGAACTTGTTCATCTTCGAAGAAATGTTATCCAACTTTTTATTAACGGATCGTTTTAGAATCCGTCGATTCTCCACAATTATCTTTTGGTTTTTGAGAAGGGTTTTGTTGGATGGATTGGAAGGATATTCAATGCTTTCCAAAGACGTTTCACCTTCTTCTTCTTCTTCAATTTCCATTTCATCCCCTTCTTCTTCTTCTTCTTCAAATTCCTCTTCTTCCATTTCCTCATGAGCCAAACGCTCTTCCTTTTGGTAAGTGTCTCATAAGGTTGAAAAACAAATGGAATTTTCATAAGCGAAATGTTGGAATGATTGAAAACTTTTCTAGAAGCAAATTCTTCGCCTTTGAAATCCACTCCAAAATAGATAAAAATCCAAGTGAGATAAATTCGATGGTATAAAGTATTCTCACCCATTTCATGATTTTTAGGACAAAGTTCATCCAAAATAAATTGCGTCCAATTTATGTCATAATTTCCTAAAATAGCAAAAAGTGCTTTGCAAACTTTTGAAGTAGGATTGTTAAAATTTCCCGATCTTGGGGTCAAAGTATATTGCAAAATAAGATTAACAATTCTTGCTTTTGGTCGAAAATTTCTATTTTTAAAATCAAAATCATCATCTCTTTCGAAAATGTAATGAAATGTCTCACGATCATGTTCATCGATTTTGATGTTAGAAAGATCCATTCCTGAATTCTTACAAACGAGATTAATACCCAAAAATTCACAATTCAAAACAATTCTAATGCCTTTGACACTACTCCAAATTTCATTCTCATTACCATCCTATAATCCACGATTTAAATTTGCATAGAAAACTTTGACAAGATTAGGATAGCAAACAAAATTATTTTGAGAAGCATCAATAAGACTAAGAACACCATTGTTAGCAAAAAGAGAATCAATTTCATAAGAAGCAAAATCTTGAAAAATAGCAAATTTTCCGGGATGGACTTTGGCATAATTAGCATAATTGATGTATGCTTTAATTGCCTCCGGATCATTGAATAATTGCTCTTTGATTTTTCTTGAAATTCTCATGGTGGAGGGGTTGCTTGAAGAAGTCATTAGAGTAGAGAGTAGAGAGCTTGAAGTTATGAAGAGAGAGTTTGAATTTGAAAATGAAAGTGAAAAGATATGATAAAAGAGAGTGAACAAATAGATTCTCAAAGGATATATTCTCTGGTCAAAAGGTATTTTTTCAGAGAATTGAATGAAATGAAAAGGTGGAGGGAAATCCAAACATTTGAATTCAAATATTGAAATTCAAATTCAGGTAGCCATGTCGACATAATGGTAGGGACCATGTCGACATGTGCTTTAGAATTTTCATGAATTGATCTTCCTAAGATTTCTAATGTATATATTATTATTAATGTCTATTATATATTTCTGAAAATATTATTATACTTATAATATATTTTAGAAAGTATTAAAAATAATAAAAATAACAATAAAAACAATGAAAATAATAAAAATAATAGAAAATAGAAAATAAATTTTAAATTCAAACAACACAACAATTAAAAAATCAATCAATCAAACAATCAAGCAACTAATTTTAAACAAGCAATTTCAACCAATTGTATTGTAAACGTGTACCTTTTCCTAAGTCTGTTTCTCTGAATTCGTCGGAGTCGTGAACAGCTGTGAAACACAAATTCGAATTATCCGACTTCTGATCATCATCACTAGAGGACGAGTCTGAGTCATCTAGAGTAGCAGTAAATGCACGCTTCTGTTTCTTTGCTGGTTCATTGTTCATAGGAGGATTCTGTCTTTCTGGATACGGACAGTACCCTTTGAAGTGGCCTGCTTTATCATAGTTATAACATTTGTCATTATTTGGCACTATATTCTGATTTCCAGAATTCTTATAGTTGTTTCTCTTGAGATTATTCATCTTTCTGCATTCAGGAATCTTCTAAAATTTCTGGTCGTAAAGGCTGTCTCTTCATCATTATCGTTGTTTGAGTCTGATCCATCGGTCAATGCATTAAATTCCATTGATTTCTTTTCAGATGCTTTACTTTCTCTTCTCACGATCATTTGAACTTCATACGACATTAGATTTCCAATTAATTCTTTTATCTTCAAAATACTGATGTCATTTGCCTCTTCGATCGCAAGTGTCTTTTGATCACATTCTGGAGTAAGAGAAGTTAAAAAATTTCTAACTTGATCATCTTCAGAAAATTCCTTTCCCAAAGGTATTAGAGAATGCACAATATCCTGAAATCTACTATACATATCTGAAATAGACTCATTAGCATTCATTTTAAATAATTGAAACTGATTTGTGAGCATGGAAATTTTGGTCTGTTTAACTTTGCTTGTTCCTTCGTGAGTAACTTGCAAAGTTTTCCATATTTCATATGCAGACTTACAAACTGACACTCTATTGAATTCATTTCTATCTAGTGAACAAAACAGAATATTCATTGCCTTAGAATTATTTTGTGCAATGGTCTTTTGCTCAGAAGTCCACTATGAAAAATCAATTGTGGATTCAGAATATACAGTTTGTGTGATATTCCAAGCGTCTAATCCTATAGATTGTAAATATATTTTCATCCTACATGCCCAATATGCATAGTTACTGCCATTAAAAAGTGGTGGTCTGACAGTAGACTGACCCTTTACAAATGAACTAGTGATAGGGATACTAGTGTTAATAACAGTACCAATGTTGGTAGCCACTTTGAAAACTTTTCAAAAATCAGATTATGAAACTTTGAAAACCTTGCTCTGATACTAATTATGAGAAATCCGGATAACGGATCTTAAGGCTAAGTTTAACACTAGAAGGGGAGGGTGAATAGTGTTAATAAAGAATTACTAAATCTTTTTGAATTTATGTTAATTTAAACACAAGAGTATACAATATACAGAAACATGAATAATCACATAAACAAACACAGATGTAGAAATAAAATAAAATCAGTAAAGGAAAGAACATGCCGGATTTTATACTGGTTCGGAGTTACCCTACATCCAGTCCCGCAACACAAATACGGATTTCTTTTCAATAGCAAACGTACAATTACACCCTCGGTTTCAAGGCTACGAGGTACACCCTCCTGAATTTCGATCCTCTGGGTAGAGATACTTGATTTCCGGGCTACAAGTTTACCCAATTGATTTACTAAGGCTACAATCACACGTTTTCCCTTTTGATAGATTTCCAAGGCTACAATCACACCTTTTCTCGCTTAATAGATTACAAAGAAGTTTATAACTCAGAATAGCGCTAAGAACCTTGTAGAGATAGTGATAGAGAATCAAACTAGAAGTAATCAATATGATTCAATGTTGATTTCGGCAGAGTAATGATAAGAATATGTATTAAGAAATGAGGAAGAAGAAGAGGAGTGAAAACCAGAGAAAAGTGATTAAAAATTCGTTGAAACTGACCCCTATTTATAGAAGAACAACAGCCATGACCATTCATGAAGAGTTATGGCGAATAGACACTTCTTTTGAAATTTGAATTTTTGAACCAAACTGTCACCATGTCGACGTGGTCATGCCAGGCATGTCGACATCCCAAAGGATTTTTTAGTGTTTTGATTTTCTTTGAAAATAACCTTTATCTTATATAAAAACTATTTTAAACTTTATAAATATACTTGACTATAGTTAAAATTCATAAGAAAATATTGAGAATAGTATATATAGATTTTAACTATAATTTTATATTTAAATTTAAGTATAAATATTTAAAATTTAAATATATTATTTAAAAAGATAGTTTAAAATCAAGAGTAGTTTGACTTTGAAAATAAAGATGTTTTGAGGCTAAAATTAATTAAAATCAGGATCGAGGGTTTTGAATCTTTTTAAATGGAAAGTTTTGAAATCATTTTGAAAACAAGATAATTTTGTAAAGTCTTTTGAATTAAAATTAGCAGATACAAAACAATGTCCCACTAGATTTCGTAGGTTCCATCCTACTTAGGGTTCCATCCCTTTAACGGGCTCGAAGTGGATTCCATTCCATGAATAAATTGGATTTTAAGATGTCAGTGCTTTTCTATCAGTTTTAACAAAAATTCCTAATAATAATAAAAAATACTTATCCTTGAAATCTTGAACTCTTGATAGTCTCGATACTCATGAGTCTTATATTTTGATATTTTATCTTGATATCTTGAATCTCTATACTGTACAGTCTTCATTCTTAGTACCTGCATTGTTAAATCATGCACATACATATATATCTAAACTTATAATGTTAGTATTTATATTTTATAATCTATTCTAAGGTTGTTGTCATCAAAACCATCATCTCACGGACTAACAATCTCCCCTTTTTTGATGATGACAACCTTTGTTTGTAAAATATTATTTCTATCCTAATATCTCCCCCTAAAACTAACAACTCCCCCTTAATCTATACCTAACTATCCTATTTTATATTTCTCCCCCTTTGTCATCAACAAAAATTTACTCCCCCTCATTTTTGGACTTCAGTACCTGCATTGATAAACTATACAACGGAATATATAGAGTAAGAATAATTATACTTCTAAGCATGATAACTAATTTAAAGATTATATACATTTCAATGTGTGTGTGTATATTTATATATATGTTTTACACACCAATCTTCAAATCAATAAGAAATCAATCCACACAAAAATATCTATTCAAACCAAATCAAACAACGTAAATCAGACGTTACGTGGAACTTCCATCCATCCTTCTTCTCCAAAGATTGGGTCTTCCTTAATAGCATCCCAATTATCATTGCCATTGGTGAGAGAGACAGGAGGATGTGCTTCGTTATCATCCTTGTGCAGAGAGGAGATCATCCATCGTATCGCATCGAAGTGCCTTTCTTATTCCTTTATCATCTGCATTTGACTTAATTCTAAATGACGCTGGTTTCGTAGAATAAATGAGAGAATATTCTTGAACGAATTAAGAGTTTCTTCAAGATTTTTAGATAAATTGTGAATAGGATTAGCCATAGTTGAATTTGTGAAAGAGATGGAGGATATAGATGATAAGAAATAAATTTCAGTGAAGAATTTTGGAAGAAACGGGTATATATAGGTGTAGACATGTGGTAGTTATTCAAATTTCAAATTCAAAATCAACTTCCATTTCTGACCAGTATATGTCGACATGGTCACATAGGGGATGTCGACATGGGTTAGTGAAATGTTATGACTAGTTTGATTTTGTGAATAATTGTGTATATATATAAATTTTTATAATATACTAACATTTATTCTAGAGATAAGACAAGGTAGATAACAGAAAGGAAATTTCATTTCATTGCATACTACGATAATACAATGATTAAGCACACAACAAACTACATGAACATTCGAAATAAAGCAACCTAAAACAAATACAACAAGATACGAAAAGATAACACTAGTTAGAGGATGAAGATGATGAAGATAGTCCAAGTTTCTTGCTGACTTTCGAAAAGAACTTGTTCATCTTCGAAGAAATGTTATCCAAATTTTACTAACGGATCGTTTTAGAATCCGTTGATTCTCCATAATTATCTTTTGGCTTTTGAGAAGGGTTTTGTTGGATGGATTGGAAGGATATTCAATGCTTTCCAAAGACGTTTCACCTTCTTCTTCTTCTTCAACTTCCATTTCATCCCCTTCTTCTTCTTTTTCAACTTCCTCTTCTTCCATTTCCTCATGAGCCAAACGCTCTTCCTTTCGGAAAGTGTCTCATAAGGTTGAAAAACAAATGGAATTTTCATATGCGGAATGTTGGAATGATTGAAAACTTTTCTAGAAACAAATTCTTCGCCTTCGAAATACACTCCAAAATAGTTAAAAATCCAAGTGAGATAAATTCCATTGTATAAAGTATTCTCACCCATTTCAAGATTTTTAGGACGAAGTTCATCCAAAATAACTTGCGTCCAATTAGTGTCATAGTTTCCGAAAATAGCAAAAAGTACTTTGCAAACTCTTGAAGTAGGATTGTTAAAATTTCCTGATCTTGGGGTCAAAGTATATTGCAAAAGAAGATTAACAATTCTGCTTTTGGTCGAAAATTTCTATTTTTAAAATCAAAATCATCATCTCTTTCGAAAATGTGATGAAATGTCTCACGATCATGTTCATCGATTTTAAAGTTAGAATGATCCATTCCCGAATTCTTACAATTGAGAATAATACCCAAAAGTTCACAATTCAAAACAATTCTATTGCCTTTTACCCTACTCCAAATTTCATTCTCATTACCATCATAAAATCCACGATTTAAATTTGCATAAAAAACTTTGACAAGATTAGGATAGCAAACAAAATTATTTTGAGAAGCATCAATAAGACTAAGAACACCATTGTTTGCAAAAAGAGAATCAATTTCATAAGAAGAAAAATCATGAAAAATAGCAAATTTTCTGGGATGGACTTTGACATAATTAGCATAATTGATGTATGCTTTAATTGCCTCCGGATCATTGAATAATTGCTCTTTGATTTTGCTGGAAATTCTCATGGTGGAGGGGTTGCTTGAAGAAGCCATTAGAGTAGAGAGTAGAGAGCTTGAAGTTATGAAGAGAGAGTTTGAATTTGAAAATGAAAGTGAAAAGATATGATAAAATATAGTGAATAAATAGATTCTCAAAGGATATATTCTCTGGTCAAAAGGTATCTTTCAATAGAATTGAATGAAGTGAAAAGCTGGAGGGAAATTCAAATATTTGAATTCAAATTTTGAAACTCAAATTAAGGTAGCCATGTCGACATCATGGTAGGGACCATGTCGACATGTGCTTTTGAATTTTCATGAATTGATCTTTCCTAAGATTTCTAATGTATATATTATTATTAATGTCTATTATATATTTCTGAAATATTATTATACTTATAATATATTTCAGAAAGTATTAAAAATAATAATAAAAACAATGAAAATAATAAAATAATAGAAAATAGAAACTAAATTTTAAAATTCGAACAACACACCAATTCAAAAATCAATCAATCAAACTATCAAGCAACTAATTTTAAGCAAGCAATTTCAACCAATTGCATTGTAAACGTGTAGCTTTTTCTAAGTCCGTTTCTCTGAATTCGTCGGAGTCGTGAACAGCTGTGAAACACAAATTCAAATTATCTGTCTTCTGATCATCATCACTTAAGGATGAGTCTGAGTCATCTAGAGTAGTAGTAAATGCACGTTTCCGTTTCTTTGCTGGTTCATTGTTCATCGGAGGATTCTGTCTTTCTGGATACAGACAGTCTCTTTTGAAGTGGCCTGGTTTATCACAGTTATAACACTTGTCATTATTTGGCACTATATTCTGATTTCCAAGATTCTTATAGTTGTTTCTCTTGAGATTATTCATCTTTCTGTATTTCATGAATCTCCTAAAATTTCTGGTCATAAAGGCTATCTCTTCATCATTATCGTTGTTTGAATCTGATCCATCGGTCAATGCATTGAATGCCATTGATTTTTTTTCAGATGCTTTACTTTCTCTTCTCCCGATCATTTGAACTTCATACGACATTAGATTTCCAATTAATTCTTCTATCTTCAAAATACTGATGTCATTTGCCTCTTCGATCGCAAGTGTCTTTTGATCCCATTCTGGAGTTAGAGAATTTAAAAAAATTCTGACTAGATCTTCTTCAGAAAATTCCTTTCCCAAAGATATTAGAGAATGCACAATATCCTGAAATCTACTATACATATCTGAAATAGACTCATTAGCGTTCATTTCAAATAATTGAAACTGATTTGTGAGCATGGAAATTTTAGTCTGTTTAACTTTGCTTATTCCTTCGTGAGTAACTTGCAAAGTTTTCCAGATTTCATATGCAGACCTACAAACTGACACTCTATTGAATTCATTTCTATCTAGTGAACAAAATAGAATATTCATTGCCTTAGAATTATTTTGTGCAACAGTCTTTTGCTCAGTAGTCCACTATGCAAAATCAATTGTAGGTTCAGAATATTCAGTTTATGTGATATTCCAAGTGTTTAATCCTATAGATTGTAAATATATTTTCATCCTACATGCCCAATATGCATAGTTACTGCCATTAAAAAGTGGTGGTCCGACAGTAGACTGACCATCTACAAATGAACTAGTGACAGGGATACTAGTGTTAATAACAGTACCAGTGTTGGTAGCCATTTTGAAAACTTTTAAAAAATCAGATTATGAAACTTTGAAAATTTTGCTCCGATACCAATTGTGAGAAATGCGGATTACGGATCTTAAGGCTAAGATTAACACTAGAGGGGTTGAATAGTATTAATCAATAGTTACTAAATCATTTTGAATTTATGTTAATATAAACACAAGAGTATGCAATATACAGAAACGGGAATAATCATGGAAACAAACACAGATGCAGAAATAAAATAAAAGCAGCAAAGGAAAGAACATACCGGATTTTATACTGGTTCAGAGTTACCCTACATCCAGTCCCGCAACACAAATACAGATTTTCTTTCAACAGCAATCGTACAATTATACCCTCGGTTTCAAGGCTACGAGGTACACCCTTCTAAATTTCAATCCTCTGGGTAGAGATACTTGATTTCCGGGCTACAAGTTTACCCAATTGATTTACCAAGGCTACAATCACACCTTTTCCCTTTTGATAGATTTCTAAGGCTACAATCACACCTTTTCTCGCTTAATAGATTACAAAGAAGTTTATAACTCTGAATAGCACTGAGAACCTTGTAGAGATAGTGATAGAGAATCAAACTAGAAGTAATCAAGTATGATTCAATGTTGATTTCGGCAGAGTAATGATAAGAATATGTATTAAGAAATAAGGAAGAAGAAGAGGAGTGAAAACCATAAAAAAGTGATTAAAAATTCGTTGAAACTGACCCTTATTTATAGAAGAACAATAGCCATGACCATTCATGAAGAGTTATGGCGAATAGACACTTCTTTTGAAATTTGTATTTTTGAACCAAACTGTCACCATGTCGACATGGTCATGCTAGGCATGTCGACATCCCAAAGGATTTTTTGGTGTTTTGATTTTCTTTGAAAATAACCTTTATCTTATATAAAAACTATTTTACACTTTAAAATATACTTGACTATAATTAAAATTCATAAGCAAATATAGAGAATAATATATATATATTTTAACTATAATTTTATATTTAAATTTAAGTATAAATATTTAAAAGTTAAATATATTATTTAAAAAGATAGTTTAAAATCAGGAGTAATTTGACTTTGAAAATAAAGATGTTTTTGAGGCTAAAATTATTTAAAATCAGGATCGAGGGTTTTGAATCTTTTTAAAAGGAAAGTTTTGAAATCATTTTGAAAACAAGATAATTTTGTAAAATCTTTTTAATTAAAATTAGTGGATTCAAAACAATGTCCCACTAGATTTTCGTAGGTTCCATCCTACTTAGGGTTCCATCCATTTAACGGGCTCGAAGTGGATTCCATTCCACGAATAAATTGGATTTTAAGATGCCAGTGCTTTTCTACCAGTTTTAACAAAAATTCCTAATAATAATATAAAATACTTATCCTTGAAATCTTGAACTCTTGATACTCTCGATACTCATGAGTCTTATATCTTGATATTTTATCTTGATATCTTGAATCTCTATATTGTACAGTCTTCATTCTTAGTACCTGCATGGTTAAATCTTACATATACATATATATCTAAACTTATAATGTTAGTATTTATATTTTATAATCTATTCTAAGGTTGTTGTCATCAAAACCATCATCTCACGGACTAACAGGGGAGTCCGATCGGGATTGGGAATACCCGGATTGCAAGGGCTTCTTTGAAGTGCCTTCGGTTCTGTTCGAACCCGGAACAGACTTGTATGGATGTGTGTCTGGCATTACACTTTGAGACGTAAAATTGGTTTCTATCAAATACATTTCTGTTTGGTGGAGGATAATTTATTCTCTTAGCTTAACACCCTTCTCCGAGACGTACGAGCTCAGAGGTTATGTAGTTGATGGTTACTTGTGATACATTCCCAATTTGGTAATGTGGCATACGAAGTACTGCTGATCATGTGTTGATCGAAGCATGGCTTTTGTGAAAAACTTAGCTTTGTGGACATGACCTCGTCGGACCTTACAAACCGAAATGGTCGAAACAGGGAAGATGCGACAAGGTTATTTAGGGTAGCGCCCCCTGAGGGTATGTCCATTTCCTTCTGGATAGAGGTGGTATCATGGTATGGAGCCCGGATATTTAACCTATGTGGTTAATGCAAATTTATTACTTTGTGGTTTTTGGTGTCGAGCGCTCGGATAAAGGTTGGTTACGACCGGGGGATGGCATACTAGTGTCAGTAGTTACCTAGTTACAGAGGTAACCCGGCCTTGTGTTGGCAAAGAGCTTGGTAAGTTCTCAGGGTGTCCCTCTAGAGGCGTACACATGTGGCCCAGGAAGTTCCTTAGCCTGACGATCTGTTGGAAATCCAATCATCAATACGAGAGCTTTACGATTGCAGTTGTAGAGCCTTCCATTCTTAAATGGTAGCTATAGTAGGCATGGTATAATGGTACCTATGCTGGCTAAGATTAATATTATACTTTCGAAATGTTTTTCACGCTATGCACTAATAATAATATCAAAAGATTTTACATATCAAGCATGTTTGACTATCATAAGAAGAAATCTCCTTCAATTGTGCGCTTGCATTGTGTGTGTGCGGGGAGGCCTTATGGTAGTTTCATTTTCCAAAAAGCATTACAAATTTATTTTACATTCTTTTGTTTTGCTTTTGATAAAGATAAACTGTATTTGTTTGCTCACTCCAGTCGTATGACTGACTTGGAGTTTATTGTTCCCTATCTAAACTCTGGGTGCCCACAATTTTCCACACGGGCAGCCTAGAGTTAGATTTTCAGATAATCATCTAGTAGATGTAGTTTCGATATCTGGAAAGTCTTTGAATTTTGGCAATCGCATTTGGATCAAGGTTGCTTAGTTCATCGTAGTGGTGGTTCGAGCTTTTGCATTGGAGTCCTTGGAGCTTTAGCAATGGAGATACATTCTATTGGATCCTCGCTTCCTCACTTGGAAATTCTATTGGAGTTATCTTTCCGCTGTCGATGGTTGCAAAGTCTAGATCATCCAGTTGTGTTATTTCTTCCGATGTTATCTTGTATCTCTGATATTGATATCATTTGTATCGTTGTTGTATCGAATGTTGTATATCAATGATATATATTCATTTTTCTTCCGTTGTGTTATTATACTTACTGTGTTATAAGCTCCGGCACGAATCAGATTTCAATGGTTGAATCTTCGGCATTCGAGTACAATGAAGTGCGGGTGTCGATTTTCGAATGCTGAAATTCGGGTCGTGACATTTTGGTATCAGAGCAGAAGGTTTAACTTTAGCTCAGGAGTATTACACATTAGGTGACTCATTAGAGATAGGGTAAACTCCCTAGAATGAGTATATCCCTAAGATATCCATCCGCCATGCCTCGGTAAATTCTCTTACTATCCACTGGTAGTAAGTATGAGTGCAAGGAGAGGACGAGATAGGGGATAGGGGACTACGACTACAAATGGTCGATATCCTGCAACAACAAGGAAACAATCCTTTCTCTATCGATCTCTTTGATCATTATCTGATTTCAATTCTTTGATGGTTTTGTGGCAACTACAAGGAGAAGCTTCGGTGTGGTGCTGGCCCTACGAATCGTGTAGATAAGTTCCTATTTCGTATTCTGATTATCAATTTCTCTATCAGCTTTTTGTTTATAACCTTAATGAATTTGAATTTTGAAATTGAAATAAAATGGTTAAGAAAATATTAAGATAGATTAATTTGTATCGATAAAACAATTTCGGTTAAAACCAAACTTTGGAAAATTTTGTTATGATTTCTTGTGTAAATCCAAGTCCGAAGAGGGACAAGCTGGTGTATATTTTGGGATATTCCAACCTGAATAGAGTATCCATTGTCTATTCTTTGGGTCCAGATATATTCTACGAATGGTTACTTATCCTTCGAACAAACCAACACCCTTGTATATTTCGTAGACTGGATGATCCGAGTACTTCATGAAATATTGAATGAGTAATTATTGGTGATATTCTGATTTGGTGAGCCAAATGCAGAATGGATATTTAGTTTGATCTGGAAAACTGTTTCTCTATCTTTGTGTGTCCATCTGTTCTTTGTTGCCTCCCTTCTAGCAAATTTCGAGGAAGAAATTTTCTTAAGGGGGAATTTGTAACATTCCTATTTTTAAATCAAATTTAAATTTGTAGTTAATTTAATTTTTGAAATTAAATTGTGAAAATTAGGTGAAAACATTTGTTTGTTTATTAATTTGTAAATACAAATTGATTATATATTAATTTTTGAATTTGAAATTTAAAAATAAATGTTTTGAATAACATATTGGATTTGAAAACTTTATATTTTAAAATTAACAATTTTTTTCCTAATTATAATATATATTTATAGGCATATATATTTAGGAAGTTATATTTTGAATTAAAATATAATAATTTTAAAAAAGGGTTAAACTCTAATGTGTGTGTATATATACACACACATGTTATTTATTAATGTATATATACCGTTGGGAAAACTAATAAGATAAACATTTGTAAGATATAAATATAATAGCTAAGTTGAATATGAATTTGATAAAAAGATTTAAGTCACATTTTCTTTTAAAATGAAGGAATATAGTTGTAAAATTATAAATTAAAAAGGTAAAACATAATTTCTAAATTAAAAATAAAGCAAGGGTTTAAACCATAATTCATAAATTAATATAGCTAAGGAGTTAAACATAAATATACTTGTATTTAACAAGTGCAAGGATTTTTAAATACAATTAACAAGTGTAAGAAGAAAAATAAATGCATATAACAAGTGTTAACAAAATAAAACAAGAAAGTAACAAGTGTCAAAAAAATAAATTTTCCTTTTTAATTTGAAATTTATATAAAAGTATATTTGAGAAGAGAGCGGGCTTCTCGAAAAATTTAGCATTCATTTTCAAAGAAATAAAAAAATCAAACTGCAAACTTGAGACAACAAACAAAAGAGATCAAATGAAAATAAACAGATCAGGTTCAAATTGATTCCAGTTTCAAAAGCAAATCAAAGTAAAGGTTTAACTCAAATATGAAGCATACAAGTTAATTCAAATCTTATCAAAACTTCAACCCGTTTTCAAGTGCAATCTGGAAGCAAAGCATGGATTCAACAAAGATCACATTCAGTTTTCAAAACCTGGTAGCAGAAAACAATTTTTTTTAAAATCAAGTCTGAAACAACCAAAGCCAAGTATTCAAAGATCAGAAAAGATTCAATTCGAATATATCAAGTTCAGAATCAATGCAAGCTAGCAGATTCATTTCAACTACAAAGTTCAACATCAAAAATAACTTCCAGTTTAAAAGAAAACCTCTCTACTTTTACACACAGGTGAGTGAACTACCCTTTTTAAATTCTTAAGTCTGTTATATCTGGGTAGTGTATGGAAATCTTTGAAGTTGTGAAGTGAAATAGGCTTGTATAATTGTGTAAATGTGCCTGCATATATGTATACTTTGTGTACATATCTGAAAAATATGCAGATAAGCCTCTGTTCAACATTTACAGGTTTTAAACCTGTTTAAAAAAATCATTTCTCATCCTATAATCTTCTATAGGCTTTGATGTCTAAATAAATTAATTTTGTAAGATCAAGATTTAGGTCCTAAAAATATTGCTGAGAAGAATTAATTTGAAATTGTCTGGAAATATAAATAAACAACGAAAATTTTGGAACTATGTTGAAATTCAAAATTCATGTTTTCTTGTTTCAAGTATATCATCCAAAACGTTATCGAAAATGACAAATTTTAGCGGTGGAATCATGATTTTTAAGTGGGTAATCATAGAGAACGCTCGAGTTAAACGAAATTTGAACTTTGGTCAATTCCGGTTGATCGGCGGAATGCTAGTGGTCGTAATTAAGGATGAAGGTAGTGGAGAGGTTGGCGAGGCTGCGAAAAATACTAGATGAATTTTTACATTGTCGTGGCGGCGACACAACGTCAATTTAGGGTTCGACAATCGTTTTTGCCTGATGGGGTTCTCGGGGAAATTGCGACTTCGTCGAGGGTTTTTGGTCGATCGCGCCCAGGGGAATAGGTGTCGGGGACTTGGGTGGATGTCGCGGTGGAGTAGCAAGGGTTCTGGAGTGAGGTGGCGTCGAAGCGAGGTGGTTGTTTCGTTCGAGAATGGTCCCAGATATGCATCGCTTAGCAAAAATTCGAATTCGTCGCTGTTAAAGGGAGTTGGGTGGTCAGAGCAATAGTAGGGATTGTCAATTGTCGACGATCAGAGACTTGGTCGGAGATGGCCAGTTTGGCCGTGCACGTGCACCTGTGCATGCCTATATCTAGGTGATGGTTTCTAATGATGGTTGGTTGGAGAAGAAGATGTTGAACTCGAAGTCGTGCTCATGAAATCGTGGTGTTGGCTCGAATAAAACATCGGGTTGGTGCGTGAATATGTTAACAGATTTTAAAGATTTAAATTAAAAACAGAAAAAGAAAGAAAAGCAGAAGAAAGGGAAGTGACTCGGGGGGGAACACGGATTTGACTCGATGATGGCTCGGGTTTTTTATTCAATTGTCTCAGGTTTGTTTTTTCTGGTAATTAACCAGACTTTAAAATGATCCAGGTTTTAAAATACAATTATGTTTTAAAGTTATAAAGTAAATTTTATTTAGTTTTTAAGAAAATAAATACCTTATTTAAATTTAAGATTAAATAAAGATTTTAAAATGATTTATTTCAATTAATTAAGTTTAAAGTGTTGTGATGTTTATATACATTCTTTATTTTAAATGAACTCTTTATTTTATTTAATGAGATTTAAATGTTGGAATAAAATGATCGATTAAGATAAGAATTTATCTTTATTAATCAAGGACTTAATTAAAGGATCATTGTTGAGGTGTTAATAACAATTAAATTATGTGATTAATCAAGATAATTAATTTGGAGATAATTAATTAATTTAAAGATTAATTAATTAATGGGAATGATTAAAGGAAAATTAATTAATCAAGATTAATTTATGTAAGTAAATAAAGGTATTTAATTACTTAAAGATAATTACTTAATTAAAAGTAATTAATTACTGATTTAAATTGATTAATCAAGTAATTAAAGGATAATTACTCAAAGTAATTAATTTGTGATTGATTAATATAAGTGATTAGGATAATCACTTATTGTAATTAATTAAGGATAATTAATTAAATGGTAATTAATTAAGGTAATTTAATTTGAGGATAATTAATTAATTAAATGCTAATTAATTAAAGTGGTTAATTAAAGGATAATTAATCAAGGTGATTTATTAATTAATGATAGTTAATTAAGGTAAATTAATTAATGTAATTAATTAAGGATAATTAATTAAAGGATAATTAGATAATTAAAGGTTAATTATTTAGTGATTAAAGGTTAATTGATTTATTAATTAAGATTGATTATTTAATAATTAAAGGTTAATTAATCAATGTTCATTAACCAGGATTAGTAGTTTATTCACAAGTAATTAATCTGATTTAAATTAATTGATCTTACTTATGGATTTTTGGATTCTATTGAATGTTGAATTGTTTGATATCCTGATGTGTGATGCTCTGTTTTAATTTGAGCTGTGATGAATGTAATTTATTTATCTGTGATAAATGTAATTTATTTATCTGTGATGAATTTATATTATTTATCGGTGAATCTATGAATGAAGATAAGCGTTATAAGATTATACCGCTTATCGATATTGATGTGCTTGATTCTGTGATGATTGATGATTTTGCACTACTGTGTAAAACCCTTGGACTACACCATACACACACAAATATGGATTGCACGAGAAAATTGGTTAAGTCACAGATATTTGAATTTAATGAAATGGTTTTAAAAGTTGAATTTTGAATCCAAATGGTTTTGGAAATGGAATTGGGTTAAATATGAAAATTTTGAAAAGGATTGGGAATACCCATATTGCAAGGGCTTCTTTGAAGTTACCTAGTTACAGAGATAACCCGGCCTTGTGTTGGCAAAGAGCTGGTTAAGTTCTCGAGGCATCCCTCCAGAGACGTATCCATGTGGCCCAAGAAGTTCCTTAGCTTGACCATTTGTTGGAAATCCAATCACCAATACGTGCCCTTTTGCGATTGCAGTTGCAGAGCCTGTCATGCTTAAATGGCAGTTATAGTAGGCATAATATAATGGTACTATGTTGGCTAAGATTAATATTATACTTTCGAAATATTTTCCACACTATGCACTAATAATAATATCAAAAGGATTTTGCGTATCAAGCATGTTTGACTATCATAAGGAGAAATCTCCTCCAATTGTGCGCTTGCATTGTGTGTGTGCGGGGAGACCTTATGGTAGTTTCATTTTCGAAAAAGCATTACGAATTTCTTTTAAATTCTTTTGTTTTGCTTTTAATAAAGATACTCACACCAGTCTCATGACTGACCTGAAGTTTATTGTTCCCTATCTAAACTCTGGGTACCCATAATTTTCCACACGGGCAGCCTAGAGTTAGATTTTCAGATAATCAGCTAGTAGATGTAAAATCGATATCTTGGTAGTCTCTGGATTTTGGCAATCGCATTTGGATCGAAGTTACTTAGTTCATCGTAGTGGTGGTTCGAGCTTTTGGATTGGAGTCCTTGGAGCTTTAGTAATGGAGATGCATTCTATTGGATCATCGCTTCCTTACTTGGAAATTCTATTGGAGTTATCTTTTCGCTCTCGATGGTTGCAAAGTCTATACCATCCAGTTGTGTTATTTCTTCCGCTGTTATCTTGTATCTCTGATGTTGATATCATTTGTATCGTTGTTGTATCGAATGTTGTATATTAATAATATGTATTCATTTTTCTTCCGCTGTGTTGTTATACTTAATGTGTTATAAGCTCCGGCGCAAATCGGATTTCAACGATTGAATCTGCGGTATCCGAGTACAAGTGAAGTGCGGGTGTCGATTTTCGAACGCTGAAATTCGGGTCGTGACAAATTAATACCATGCAATAGCATTATTATAAATAAATTATTTTTCTAAAACAACAATAGGAAAAAAAAAGGCTACTCTACATTACTTATATAGGAAAATATTTCAATTATGTTCTCAGGTAACAGAATCAAAATGCTACTATACATTAGAATTGTAAGAAATTATTTTAGCAAAATTAAGATAATGATATTCAATGCTCGATAGAAAAACATGCAATTTTAGAACAATGTGATAAACATGTAAAATACATAAAATGAAGCCAAATAATATGAAAATATAGCGTTAAATCATTGAAAATAAATATACATATATTATGAAGAATGAAATGATACCATACAGTAGCATTATAAGATCAATTTCTCGATACGATTCCAAATCACATAATGTTATTATAAAAGACATTGCAATAGGACCATTAACTCAAGTTGTAAGATCTTTAGATTGTGTTTCATGGGAGGTATTGGGTTTAATCCTCTAAAAAACCAAAATGAGTGCTCTGCTAATTTAAGCATCACTATTGTCATTACAATAAAAAAAATTACTGCAAGACACCATTGTAAAATTAAATATTATTTTCGTCCTTTTATTATATAAATGCTGCTAAAATTGATGAAACGTTGTTGCAACTCATTAAATGCTATTAAAATCCATTAGATCTGTCAATGAATACTTTTAAATATGGTTTGCATTATATCTACATTTGAATTCATTCGGAAATCGAATATCCCCATTCGAGATGGTTTACGTATGTTAGATTTATCCGCATTTTGCATAATTAATACATGTCGAGGCTTAAATAGATAATTATGATTCAACATAAAAAAAAATCTATTACTAATTCTTATACAACAAAAAATGATGAATGAAAGTTGGTTTTGAACATGGAATAAATAGTTATTTTTTAGAATAAGTTTCAGAAGGCTTTACTGCAAAACACAAATATATACAACAAACTGGATAGAAATATTGCAAACTAATGTTCTGCAGCCCAAACCGAAATGTAAAACCCAGCTCATCTAGAAAAGGCTCTAGATAAGTTATGCCATTTCGTTCACTTATCTCAACATTCAGTAAACTTGTTCAACGCTCTTCTTTCTGAAAATACCTTTAACTCCATAAAATGCGAAAACCAAATCATCAACTTGAAAATTCTATGTAATTTTTGTTTAGATTTCACTGAGAATAAATTATCAAAAGTAGAGTTTTTTTTAAATGGTGTTTTGTATACAACATGTCGCTGGGACAACATATCACATGTCAATAAACAATCGAATCATACTAGCAAGTTTCAAACTTATAACCTCTCACACCAAAGCCGAATCACTTAATCATTGAATCATGGTGCTTGTCTATCAAAAGTAGATTAGCTCCCATGTTATTGAATCTCGAGTCGAGACACGATAAAGCAAACAACAAGCGCAGATCTGCAACTCTCTTAAAGCATCTCCAACAGCTCCAACATTCTCAAATCTGCACTCTCCAAACTCTCCAACGGGTTTCAGAATTTGTGATAGTGCAGAAAGGGAGACTTTGATGTGAGAATGAAGGATTTGATGAGGCACCTGTTAAACAGTTGCATGGATATCAGGCGCCTGTTGAATAGGCGCCTCAGTGTGAGGCGTCTGTTCAGACGCCTGATATCCAGACGTCAGTCAACATGGTCAACAGACGTCTGTTGAACAGCCTTCTGGTTTTCAGACGCATGTTCAACAGGCGCGTAGCCTACATTTCGGAGTGCGGAAAATCCAATTTTCGTACTCCAAACTGTTGAAGATGATCTTGGTTCGTACCATAAAAATAAGAATGCTTTAGTATCTGCGCACTTTGAATCAATGGTTTCTGGCCTTATATTTTTGTGCTTTGCAAGCTAGACAAGAGACGCGTAAGAGGTTCTTTAGATCCATTATGATGAAAGCGCCCGTAATTATTTATGTAATTATCGGTGTAAAAATAATCCAGAGGCATACCATTCCAAAAGCAAATGATGTTCTCAAAGATGATAGTTCAAGAGACGATTTGAGTGCCACCTTACCGTGGATGGTGAGCACTTTCTTCTTCTTCTTTTTTCAAATTTTCAAAGTCTGGATGATTTATGCTATGCGAAAATTTGGATTCAGATAGTATTATTTTTTTTTGAAAACCCAGGAGAACCCGGCGAACCGGTAAAATTCTGAGAAGGTTATGGTAAAGTCGTTCGCTGATCCAAGCCCCAATACCACCGGTTAAATTTATATAGGATAGGGAAGCGCATGGTAGGAATCGAACCTGGGTCTTTTTAGCATAATCCAGCCCTACTTTCCACTACGCCGCACCACTACGCCGCACCCGGATACTATTATTTTGACATAGCTTTGAATTAACGTTTGAAGGTTGTGTTCTGATTTGAATTAATTAGCAAAACCCCTTTGATTTCTTTCCTGCCATTGGCACCAAACAGTGGTTGAGAAGGCAACTTTAAGTTATATCTAAACTTCTGCATTTAACATCAAATCTATTTTTAATTCCTTCTATTTCAGATAGAATTATAAGTGGGTTTGTATTAGCGCATGGCCAATTAAGCTTTTCTCTGCACCAACACCATATGCTCATTGAAAATTTGCATTCAAAAAATAGGTGATCGATATCTTCATCATACTCAAGATACAAAACACTAGGAGCAATGGAGAAACATTTTTAAATTAGGCTAATTTTGGTTGGTAAAAACTTGTTGATCTCAGGATAAAGGCAAATTGCAAATTTGGGTATGTGGGCCTTATTCCAAAAAAAATTGGCCACCGCTTGTCCACTTGATCAAACCGACCGTTAGAGAGGTTTGCATCGGTAGAGAGGTTTGCTTACTGTCACTGATCAAAATCAATTTTTTTAAAACCAAAAAAACGTGAATCTTGTCTAATCGCGGTTTTCCTAAAAACGTGGATCTTGTCTCATCGCGGTTTACCTAAACTTTCTTATTTTATTTCGCGCATCAAAGATTTCAAAATCAAATCTATTATGATTTTCAAATTCTAAAATTTTAATTTCAAATCGACAATTTTGAATACTTTAATTGATATTTAAATTTGAAATTCATATTTTCAGATTCAAATCTCAATTTATTCTTTTCCAACATATTATCACTTAATGTTTAAGTAATATTAACAAAAGTTTTAAATGTATATTTTTTATCAAAGTTATACAATCGAACGGTCGGTTTCTCCACCGTTTTACGGTTATACTAGTTAACTCTTATCGTCTCCTCAATACTTTTGAATTTTCTTCCTACCTTGTTTTGAGCAGGACCATTCCTAAAAATCAGCACTTCTATTGTAAACAATAATGTTTTCTTGTTCGATTCCTGGGTGTAACCGACGAAGAAAACTCACATTTAATTGATGCGCATTGACCTTAAGGAATGATATCGCTAACCATCATGTTTGCTACTTCTTGTTCTTTTAATGGTTTCTATACCTAATCTGTGAACTAAACACCCTCCTTGAAGCAATGGTTCGAACCATAGCGATGTGGATATATCATCAACAAATCTTATCTTCATACATCTAATGGCATGAGGACGTAACTTCAGCAAAAACTTCGGCACTCTTGAAAAACCATTTCTTCTAGAAATTTCCCGAAATGAGTTGCCTCTAATATATTTATATTGAATCAAGTCACAAATTAATTTAATTCCTGTAGCCATATTCAGATCCTCTAATATACATAACCCTAAGTCATCTTCTGCTTTTTGCAAACAAACAATATCCTACAGCACATTACTTACTTTTCCTTTCCATAGAAAATTGAGACAAGTGTGTTAAATTTTATTAAGCATAGCCATGGTAACGTGAAACATTGCATCCAGCAATTTACCAGTGGGTAGATTGTGTTGGAATTCCTAAAACAAACAAAGTGAATGATGACAAACATAAGTCGCACATCACCTAATATACTAAGAAAGCCAAGTATATTAATAGCTTTCTCAAGTGGAGGTTCGGGGCATGTGGCTTCCAAATGTATGCTTCGTTGTGAGGAGGATGATCATGCATCACCACCACGTGTGCCGCCGCCGTCCGACCGAATCAGGACCACCATTCTTTTTACTAGGCCACTGTTTAACGATTTTGGGCTTCGTCTGAAACTGGACTGGGCTTGAAATTTGAAGAGAAGACGGACGCGGGGTTTTTGCCTGAGGAAATGCGACTGTTCATAAGCGGACGCGAACAGTAGCGGGTGCGACCCGAAACAGTAGCGAGCGGTACGAGCGGGTGCGAAATAGTAGCGGGCGGGCGCGACCCGTTATCGAACAGCAGCGACCAAAAGGCAACGGGCGCGACCCGTCAAGCGGACGCAACTGTTTGAAGGGATGCGGACGAAATTATAAATAGAAGAGAATACTGATCACATTTTCATCCGATTCCAATCTAATTTCTTCTGCTTCTTTGCTCTACTGCTAAATATTCCATATATATCACAAAGTTGACATACTCATTACAATCTCGTGCAGATTACGTTTGTTGTATCTTGGGAGAGTTTGAAATAAAATGCTTAAGGAAATTGTTACGACAAGCCTTATACGGAATTTCCTTTATATACTGGTTACATTCAGTGTAATCTTTCTCGTTTATAAGTTGTACTATTTCTTACAATAGTATAACGTTGTTGTTGTAATTTATTTACAACGTAACTTATTGTTACACTTATTAATACAGAATTCCAGCGTGGTGGAATTCTAATTAATAAACTTGTGCGACGAGTTTATTGTAGCGTGTTATCTGTTTTAGTACACTAGCCAACTAACAGATTGTCGATTTGATTAGCTCTAACCTCCCTGTAATGCTAAGCAGTTTTGACTCCCAAGCATCAATTTTTGTTTAATTTTGTCAACAAACACAACACACTCTCTATCTTTTAGATTGACGCTAGATAGAGAATGCCCAAATATTTTATTGGGAGATGAATCCTTTTAATGTTCAAGATTACCTTGATTTCATCCTTATTTCTCACCCCTTCACCAAAGAAGATGCTTGATTTTTCACCTCTACCAATTGCTTTTGAAAATATCAAAATATCATCAGTAAAAGTAACGTGCGTAAATTTGACCTTGCCTTCATGAGTATATCTAATTTGCTCTATAACAACTATATCTTCCATCAATAACATAAAAAATTCCGTAATAATCGTAAAAACTAATGGAAACAGCAGATCATCTCGACGAAGTCCATTAGAACTACAAAAATAGCTGCAAGCTCCACCTTGATTGCTTATTGAGAATTTTGTTGTCTCGGTGACTTCTTTCATAATGTTGATCCACTTCACTAGAAATTTCATACTCTATAACATGTGCACGCACTATGAATTTCCTATTTATCGAGTCATAAGCTTTACACAAGTCTATTTTGATATACATGTTGGTAGTGTTCTTTCTATTCAATCCGCTAACAACTTCACGAGCGTAAAGAATACTAGCCGATGCTTCTTTTAGGAATGTAAGCACATTCACTTTCAGAAATTAAATTGCACAACAGAACTTTAAGTTTGGCAAACGCTTTCGCATTTTTGCCTTTAGGAACGAAGTGACTAAATGTATGATTTAATTGTTCTAACATTTTGCCTTGTTGAAATGTACCATCAGTAGCCTCGTGTGATAAATTCTAAATGAACTCCCAATGAACCTTGAAATTTTTGCAATAAACCCATTTGGCCCTGGCACTACATCATCTTTCACCCCAAAGACAGCATCTTTGACTTCATATAAATCCACTTTGTCATTTAGAAAATCTCTGCCATGGTCTGAGATAAACTTTTTACAAGTAATGCTGAGAAAAACAGTATATTTTGATTAATTGAATAACTCTTCTTAAAATGATATAGCTTTCTTCACAAATTCATCTTGATTGGAACTGCTTTCTCCATTAATCGGTATTTCATGAATTCTGTTTCTAACGCTTCTCTTGTTTAACATTTTTGCTTAAAAGAAAGTTGTAGCATCATCGCCTAACAACAGCTAGTCATATTTGGATTTTTGCTTTGTGTCTATCATTTCTTGATGAATTGCTCATTCAGTTTCTCCTTAACCCGCTTAAACTCTGTTCTGATAAGATCATTTCTACTATGCTCCAATTGTCTTTGAAGAGTTCACACATACTTTGGGCCTATTCCATCTCTCTTCTCGTGCTGTTTTTGTTTTTGGACCAGGGTTTCAAAGTCTGCTTAACATTTTTCATCTTCATCACTAATTGATACATAGGTCTTCTGCTAACTTCTGTTTGCCACCCTGCAGTCTAGATAATCTTCAAATAGATGCCATTTGTTCATGTATCTGAAACTTCTGCTAATGTAAACATTTAATTCAACTAATGACACAAGAATATGGGAGTGATCACTCACTCCTGAGTCTAAGTATCTAGCAGTAGTGTCTTTGAAAGCTTTCATCCATAGATTGTAGGTAAACACACTATCAATTTTCAATAGTATATTTCTTTCCGGACCCAACCACCATGAAAAATTGAAACCAAGAATATTAAGCTTATTAATGCATAGCCTGTTAATCCATGGATCCATTTCCTGAAGTTTGTGGAACAAAACAGGATTACCACCTTTTTTCTCCTTAGCAAACCTAATACAACTGAAATCCCCAATAATCATCAAAGGTCTGAAAATATTAAATGCATCAGATTCTAGATTTTCCCATAACTTAGCTCTAAGACTTTCAAAGTTTTGGCCATACACGAACGAAATATTGAATTTAGCCCCTTCGAAGTTTGACATATCAAGCGTGATGTGTTGGTCATTTATGTTAATCACGTTATACTTTCAAACTTCCTTGTTAATAATAATCAGAATTCTACGTTTATAGTAGCAAGCTACGTTGTTGCTAATTACTTCCATTCAGCACCTAGTCTACTCTGTAAATGCATTATTTTATTGAAATAAAGCTTTTTCTCTAAAACACCAAAATAACTCATTTTGAATTTGTTAGTGATTCTACAAACTTCATTAAGTCTGTTAGGCTTATGAAGGCCTTTCCAACAAACTATAGACATTATTTGTTTTTAGAAGCACTTCTTAGAACACTGTCTTGCATAGCAACACCACTCTCTTCTTGATTCATCTTTCTTTTCTTTTTCCAATCAGGGTTTGTGACAACAAGTTGCTCGACGTTGACCGTTGCAATTTTTGTGCTTTAACTGGAGTGGCTCTTAGGCACCACATCGCTTTGGGAATATCGTTAGCATTTCAATCTCTTAAACTTTCGTTAACCCCTGAAGAACTTTCCTTGTGCCGTCCTGGAGACAAATTTACATCTTGTATTAAAGAAAACGTTTTAAATACACGTTATATCTTTATTTGGCAAATCAAAATTAATAGAAATAGAGGGATTGGAACAGGATTTTAGACTATTTAATTATGGGTGGCTGCGCTTGAGAATGGTAACAGAGGTAATAGCTGACTATTTCTCCTGTTGTACCGAGTTACTGGCTCCTCCTAAAGTAGGGGTTGAAGTAACATGATCCGGTATTTCAGGTTTGATGGTAGCTCCATCCAGGCACTTATCTGAGGATACTTCCGTTGATAAGCCCTTGATGTCCTCCCTCTTTGGCCTCTTTCGCAACATGCTAGATTTCTAACACTGGTTCTTTTTTACTTTCCTCTTTTTGAGACTCCTACTACTATTCTCCAATATAACCGCTTCTCTGGCTTATCTCAGTTGATCGATGGCATCATTGATTTCTCTTATGGTTTTGCTAATTCTTTCGCTTTGATTACTATGATTCTCATTCAACTTGTTTTCTGACTTTGTTCTTGGCTCGACATCTCCAACTTCTGGTACTACCTGTTTTGTATAGGGCACATTTTTGTCATTTACCTTTCATGCTTTCTCCTTATACTTAGGTACCGGTATCTTACTCGTAGGGCACTGATTAAGAAGATGCCCAAAGCATAAACAATTATCACACTTAGGAGGTAGATTTTCGTAGATAACTTCTAGTTTGATAACACCTCCATTCTCATCGACGGCTTCAATGATATTGGGAAGATCCTTGTCAGCGCTAATTTTCACAAGTACTCAAGCAAAGGAAATCCTCAATTATTTTCTCGTAGCTTCATCTATCTTAATAGGAACTCTGATAGTGCTAACAAAAGCACTAATAGATTTGGTACTCTAAAGTCTAAATCTAAGGCTTGAAAGTCTAATCCATACAGGTATCGTGGTTGAAATATCTCTATCAGTGCGCATTGTCGTGGTCAACCTTTTCATGATTATCAGTTTTTTGCCAAAGAACCAAGGTCCCGATTCAATGATTTTCTGACCATTTGACTCCTTTTCAAATCTTATGACAAAGATACCGTTATCTTTCGGTTGAACACCGAAATTCCCTTCTGTTTTCGAAACTCTTCTAGCATAGGCTTCAAATGTTTTAAAGAATGGTTTGTTACTAACTATATGTGATAGAATGCAGTTTTTCCACCCATCTTCCAGCTCTGAAATAGCATCTTTCGATAGGAAAATTTTCCTTTTCTTATTCTCTATAAATGGTTAGACGTTATCTAGCTCTAATGACTTCGTATTTGCAATGGAACCCTAGCTGACTGCATCAAAGTATGGAGTTTTTTGTTGTCAACCTTGGCGATTGTGAATCTAATCTGGTTACTTTTGATGTCGTTAGCTGCAGGCTTGAAGCTATTTCCACCCTTCAGATCCGCACCACCAAAGCTTTTAGGAGCAACACCACTTGTATATCCACTTTCTGCCCCTTTCATCTTTAAGTCGATATTAGGTTTAGCTTCCGCACCGTTCACTAAACCGCCTCCTCCCATCGGTTTCTTACCCTTCTTTTTAGACACCTCCTCTTATCCCTCCTCATCTGATTCAGATTGCATTCGAGTGAAATCGATAAAATGAAGTAGAAAAGATAAATAGAAAATGGAAATAAGATAGAAATAGGAGAACAGATTTGCTGGAATTAGAGAGAGGAGAAGAGAAAAGTTGGGAAGATGAAGTTTTTGCTTCGACGGTGGAACCATTAGCATTTTTTGTTAAGAATCACACGTTATTAAACGCTTTCATTATATTGGTAAAAGAGTAACTATCCACTGTTTTACGTAGTAAAATAAATGTAATATAAACTATTATAATTATAAAAGTTGAATGGAGTCAGGAGCCAGTCGTGGCATTACTTGGTGAATATGACGAAAACAATTGACCAGTCGTCGAATTAAGGTCCCAACTTCAGTTGAATGTTCAGAATTCTGAAGTGGGGGCGCTCATTTAATGAGCGTCGGACTTTTGGCGCTTGTTAAATGGGCATCCAAGCCTCTCAATTGTGGAGGCTTCAAGCTCCCATTAAATGGACGTCTGGAGTCGATAATACAGAGTCTGATTTAGCGCTGAATATTCAGAACTCTACATGGACTGGAGATGCCCTAACCATTAACTCAAATGATAATTGAAATAATGCCGATTAAGACTGCGATTTCGAACCCTTGAAATATAAAATGGGTTCTGCTTGAATTAAGTACAAATATTGCTATGTAAAAAGTCGAGTTGCTTAATTTCGAATGTGACAACCATTATACCTGCAGTCGTATCATATTTAAGATATTTTTCATTTTACACGATAAGAACGTGGATGAATTTTGGATTTTTCGATATCAACTGACGGTCTTACTTTCATAAAATGCTAATACAAAATAACATTATAAATACATACATACACACTTACACACACACACACATAACTTTTTTAGCACATTACGTGAAATATACATATATGTGTACAAAATAATCTTATACATACATACGTATGTATGTATTTATTTATACGTGCATGTGTCTATAGCTTTTTTATTAGAAAAATACTTAAAATACTACTAAATAGTTTATCCATCTCCAATTTGAACCTATTATTCCATAACCGCCACCGTCGCATTCTCAAAAAAATTAACCGACCACTTTAAAGTTATCATGAGCAATCGTCGCCATGTCTATTCTTCAACTTCGAAACTACTGTCGCATATCAAACTTCAAAACCCTAACCAATATGTTGCTACAAACATAGACGTTGCCGATGTCTTTTTAATGGTTGATCCAAACACCTTGAGCACACTCTCCAGGTTCTACACGTGAAAGGAAGAAAACTTTAATTATGGTATGTTGGAAATGAATGAGCATTTCATTGGGCAACATGAGGCATTAAATGCCTTGAAATATGAATAGTCCCACATGGTAGAATAAAATAAACATTATGTGTTTATATACTAAGATGCAGACACTATTATTGTTACTATGAGACAAAGAGAAATACGAAAGCATGACTGTCTTAGTGGATGGTGCAATACACCACGCCGCACGCATACTCTCATGCCCGCACCCAATCCCGAGCCATCACCCGCACCCACGACATAGGAGAATGGGCATTTGAGGTGTATTAGAGGCACTTAGCTCTTTTCAGTTAGTACTTGGCTTGGCTTGGCTGTTTGGACTAGTCATTTTCTCTTTTGTCCGTTCAAACTCATTTCCACAACGGTAATCAAACGGTCATGTGTATTGATAAAGGGTTGCAAACTTTCCAAAATGTCACAACTGTTTTACCGAGCATGCACATATTCAAACCAAATAGACACCTTCTCGTGCCTATATATAGGTAGAAGTAGAACAGGAAATTCACTACTTTTCCTGCACTTCTTATTTCCACAACTGTGTTCTTAATAAAACTCTCTTGAGTTCGTCGTTGCCCTATGATTATTGCTCACATCGTAGAGAAATGTCCGTTCCATCTTGAAAAACAATTGTTTGATACCCTTAAGCGCCATAAAGGGAGTAATATTATTTCAAGAAAACAGTTTCGACTGGACTCGGACAATCAAAAACCTATTAGTGAATCATCAGAAAGTGTACTTTATCACATAATATGTTCACTCTAACTTCATTATTGTGATAATTTTGAAACAATATTGATTATTGGCTATCTCTGTAGGCAGCGATGTCTCAGAATAGCAACAACTCCACGCCAACACACACTATGACTAACAATCGACTTGGAACTATAGTTCTAATAATGGCACTATTTCATGAAGAAAGCAAAAAAAGTTCATGGGGATGGACTCAAACGTTGGCAGCAAAAGATGCTATTTTATCCGACAACATTGGGCCTTGCAAAGTTTCTTACTGAAGATGCTCTCATGGTCGCAAAACTAAACCCGATGCAACTAAAGTAGAAGCCCTAAATGTTTGAAATAGTTTTGATTCCATGTGCAAGAACTACATCCTCAATGGACTTGAAAATAGTCTACATAATGTATATTGCACTGCTCAAACTTTCATGGAACTCTGGATGGAATTAGATATGAAATACAAGACTGAAGATGTAGGCATGAAGAAATTCATAGCGGGAAAGTTTCTCAACTTCAGAATAATTGATGCGAAGACCGTGATCAACCAGATTCAAGAGCTACAAGTCATTATTCATGAATTTCATAATGAAGGAATGACTCTAAGCGAATCCTTTCAGGTTGTCGGTGCCATTGAAAATGTTCCTCTATCATGGAAATATTTCAAAAACTAACTTAAGCACAAGCGCAAGGAGACTAACAAAACAGTGCTGCTTATTGATTGTTGGCACAACCTGAAATTGATTATATTCGCATAAATACCATCATTGAGTTGAGAAATGCTAGATCTTTCGAACGTATATGTCCTTTAAAACAGAGTATTAAATTTTTTTGCTGAAAAGAGGCCAAGGGAAACCGAAGTCTCTAATTCACTTGAGGATACCAAAACATTGAGAATGTTCAACAAAAACAATGTTAATCAACAAGTGAAGAAACCCAGGAGAAGCAAAAGGTCAAGGATCTCAAAAACCTTTGGATTAGATTTCTACACATTTATGTCAGAAAACTATCCACCAACATACAAACAAGTTATGTCCTCCGCCGATGCCCTTTACTGGAAGGAGGCAGTTAACAATGAGATCGAATTCATTATGTCAAACCATATATGGAAGTTGGTTGATTTACCTTAAGCAAGCAAGACCTTAGGCAATAAATGGATATTTAAGAAGAAATTGAAATCTGATGGTTCAATAGACAAGTATAAAGCTCGACTTGTGGTTCAAGACTTGAGGTAAAAGAAAGACCTAGATTATTTTGACACATACTTCCAATAACTAGAAAAACATCAATAAAAATGCTAATAACAATTGCATCCACACTTGATTTAGAAATATATCAAATGGATGTAAAGACAACATTTTTGAATGGAGAACTAGAAGAAAAAATGTACATGAAACGACATGAAGGTTTCCTAAAATCTGGAAATGAAAGTAAGATTTGTAAATTAAGAAAATAACTATATGAGCTTAAACAAGCGTCTATACAATGACATAAAAAATTTGATGAAACTATAATATCAAATGAATTTCATATAAATGAGTGACAAATGTGTCTATCCTAAACATACAAATATAGGATATGTCATCGTGTGTCTATATATACCCGACTTACTAATATTCCGAAGTAGCAAGGAGATAATAAAATCTACAAAAGATATGCACTCTGTCATGTTTGACATGAAAGATTTAGGAATCGCTGATGTAATACTTGGTGTAAAAATACATAAAACTGACCAAGGATATGTGTTGTTTCAATCACACTATATTGAAAAAATCTTGAAAATTTTAAACAACACAATATAATATTAGAAAAATCACTCGTAGATTTGAAACGAAACTAGGTTAAAAATAACGATGATAAATTTACCAACTTGAGTACTCTCGTATACTAGGAAACATTATCTACGTCGTGAACTGCACTAGATCTGATATAGTTTATGTTGTAAGTAAACTTAGCAGGTATACTAGCAACCTAGGAAAGAATCATTGGAAAGCTATAAATCGAGCACTAGGATGCCTAAGGTATACACCAAATCATGAATACATTACGTTAAGTACCCATCTGTAATAGAATGGTATTGTGATGTAAACTAGATAACTTGTTCATCAGATACAAAATCCACTAGTGGATATGTGGTTACCTTAGCTAATGGGGCAATATCTTGGAGATCCTATAAACAAACTTATATAGAAAGATATAGCATCGAATCAGAGTTTATTGCTTTAGACAAAGTCGCAGCAGAAGCATATTGGCTTCGAGGTTTCTTAGAAGGTATTCCTAATTCGGAAAACCTATACCTATAATAAGCATATATTGCGATAACTAATCGGCTATTGGAAGTGTTAAATAGTAAGCTTTACATGGCAAGTCTAGACATATTTGTCATAGACATAAAACTGTTAGACAATTTCTTTCCAATGGGGTTATCACAATTGACTATGGAAGATCAAATAACAACATTATGTATCCACTAACAAAAAGTTTACCTGGAGAGAATTTTTTTATTTTATTGATGGGAATGGGATTAAGGTCCATAAACTAAAAGTTTCACTAAACAGCAATCTCATCTAATTGACTGGAGATTCCAAATATAGGTTCAAAGTAACAGCTAAGTTTAAGGTAAGCTTGATGGCACTGGTATACATTCAAACCATTTCTATGATAAGTCGGTGCACTACTCGTTGAAGAACACTTTTTATAGAATCACTTACGTGAGTGCAATATGCCGCTTCAAGTAGAATTGTAAGGCCAAATTCTCCAAGCATACATGAGACTAAGTTGGTGTTCACGAAAAAACCGAACACAAACAGATGACCAAGGAAGATAAAAAATACTTATCGTGTGTTTTTTATTTTTAAATTTATATAAAAGACTTTCAGTTCAAAGCCAACCAAAGTCCGCTGATTTGTTCGGTAAATCAAAAGGATAAACACTAGGAAAGTTCAAGACCAGTATGCTAATTTAACCGATATGATAGACTTCGTGAAATTTAAGAACAAATTGATCATTCATGTGCGGGATTGTTAAAAATGAATGAGCATTTCATTGGAAAACGTGAGACACTAAATGCCTTGGAATATGAATAGTCTCGCAGATTAGAATAAAATAAATATCATGTGTTTATATACTAAGATGTGGACCATATTATAATTATTATGTGACAAAGACATGAAAGTACGATCATCTTAATTGTTGATGCAATATACCACCGCGCACATGCGCCTCCACGTTCGAGCCCGAGTCCGCACTTGCATCTGCGGCTTGAGCGAATGGACGTTTGAGGCGTATTATAGACATTTAGCACTTAAGAAGCAGTTGTTGTGCATCATCATAGAAAAAGATTTATTTCGTTTTGAAAACAATTGCTTTACATCCTTGAACATTATAGAGGAAACAATAGTGTTTCAAAGAAACAGTTTCGAGTGGACTCGAACTATTGAAAATCTATTGGCGAATCTTCAAAAACGTTACTTTTGCTTTATAACATAACCCGTTCACAGAAACTTCATTTTTGTAACATGACATTCCGTCATTCGTTTATAATTGTTGGAGTTTTTTATGTATCTGCACTAAAACTTTGTTTTCGAGATAAAAAAAGAAAAAAAAAGTTCTTTCGAGGTTTCTGTCAATATTTTGCAGCAGATATTAAGAAAATCAAATTTAATACCGAAAATAAGAGGATTGCCTTCTATATATTGGTTCGTATATAATTCCTCCTTTGCGGCGAGGTTAAAACATTGAATGCGCGATTTAACATGCAAGGTAAATACTGAATGTCTTCTATACACTTTTGTGCCAGGCTACATTCCTGTGATAAGCCATAGGGTTGTCCGGTTGGGTTATGCTCTGGTTTGACCGACACATTAAAGGTTGGATCTACCATTTTGGCCCGTTTAGGGTGAAATAACAACATTTTTTAGCCACATATTTCAAAAACAAATAAGTAATACATATCTTGTTTCATATAATTTTTTGATCGTACAAAAGCGCATTTTTTTCTCTACTTTCGTTATTTCTTACCCCTTTTCTTTCCTTTTCTGAGTCTTTTTTATATACAAAAGAAACATTTAACTGTCAGAAGAACGCATCCATAATTTCGATCAACTGTTACACGTTTAACGTTACGGGATGAGCACAAGTAGCTGGGTCCTATTTGGCCAAGGTTGTAAAACCATGTCTGCGCACGTTGTTTTGATGATTGATTTAGCATGCAGCATCACTGTCACATGAATCAGTTGTACAAGCAACAGTTATCTCCATGTCACCTCCTCTGTTTTTCCATATTAAAGATCGTACAATTATTCTCTCACTTCTCCTTTTCATTTCGTTTGATCATTTTGCAAAAGGGTGCATTGGCTCACTGAACTGTTGTTTCCAATAATGCTGCCAGCTTTGTAAACTAACTTTAATGTGCTGAAGGAATGTTAAAGTAAAAAGAAATACTTCAAAAGTGCAAATATTTTTTTTAAATGTTTTTGTGTATTAGTTAATTAACAGGATTACTCCATATTCGTAGTTATTTGTAGCGTTTTAAAGACCCGACCCAACCTCAATTCGACCACGGTTAACTTTTGATCTTAAAACGTTAAGGTTTTAAAATTACATAACGTTGCACGTGCATATCAACGGTCTAACCTTAAGACTCCGAAGAAAACCTATAACCAATCTCTTTGAACCATTTGATTTTTTGAACTCGAGAAAAAGACTGTCGTCCATTCTTCACAATTTTACATATTTAATTTAGCAAATAATTTCATAATCTTAAGCACTCGATTATTGGATTATCTTATCAATTTTGGACGATATGATATATTATTAGGGTATATTTTATGAACTTTTGTTGAACTGGATCTTTTTATATTAAAAAATTAGAAAATTTGCACTTTTGCATTAAAAATCCAGTTATAGAATTTTTAATTAATATTTATCATCAAATGTTCAGAAATTATTATTTTTAAAAGTCAATATATTACTTATAATTAGTTAATTTTTTGTATTAATCGAAATAATTTTACATCTAAATTAGAAAAATAAGAAATAACAATCAACGCGACTAAGCCAATCAACGGATACTTTCGAAATGCAGATAGTGTCATTTCCGTATCTGTATCCGAAATTATTTTCGGATATCGAATATCCGTATCCGCGATACAGACAGACATCAAATAATTATTATGTCTTCTAACGACCAATAAATCAAAAAACATAAATGACAAATTTTAGTTTCACATAAACTTTTTTCAATCCCATCTATTATTAAAGTGTTAAAAATAAAAAAAGAACGATGACAATAAATATTTTTGGGCTGGTTAGGACATGCAGCGCTCATCTTAAAGGTCGAGGGTTCAATCCCCATAAACTATATATTCTTGTGATTTATGTAAAGTATGTGTTGTTGGTTCGGTACATACTTACTTAGAGTTTACAAACAAAGTTTGATTCTCTGGGTCATTAAAAAAAAGAAAAAAAAAATTGAGCATTTATTATGCATATAGGGTGTATAATATTAACTTATAACTTAATTTAATAATAAAAGAATATATTCATTATACTAATATACACATAATTTAAACTTTAATCTTGAGAAAAATCGGAGATAATTTTCGAATGTACATGTTTACGTATCTGCATCCACATCCATTTTTTCAGATATCGAATGTTTATCCGTTTTTCGAATATAGATGCAGACGAATTTTAGATTTTTCGAATATTCATTGACAGCTCTAAACATGACTTTCACGGTCTGCCGGTTGAACAATCGAAACACCCGACCTTACAATATCACGGTACGGCTGCCGGTTCGGTATTCAAAGCTATGATTATTTGTCTTAAACTAGTGGGTGCAATGTTCAAAATTTAATATTGCACTTGAGTATATTTAGTAAAAAATTTGACATATCAACCTAACATTTTAATTAACATGTTATGGTGACCACCTTTTGAATTGTAAAATTTATTCCGAAGACAATCGTACTTTACGCAATGTTACTATCATGAGATACTTTACACTTGCAAAAAACTAAAGTAGACGTGCTTTTAAAGTACATGACCATCATATATTTTATAATTAAAACGCACATATTCTGGTAAAATATACCAAATGCGACGTCCATGTACAGAGTATCCATACCTCGATCATGTACCTTGATATTAATTTCATTGACCAAGCCAAAACCGCCAAACCCCCCACCCACACAAACGTTAAAGGCTAATGCATATTTATTTACGTGGGTAACTGCGTACATGCATACGTACAGACCTATCAATTGTGGGAGTTTTGATCCAAACTTGTCTGAACCCGCCCCGTACATACACAAAGAGTGTTTGAAAAAAGTCTCATTTAGTTTTTCGTTGTACCAAAATGTGATTGTATATGTTATTTGTTTACATTTTATTTGGTTATTATACGTGTATATGTTTTTGCTACTTTTATTGTTAACTTGACTTTATCACAATCCAATTGTATGTTAAGATTGTTTATGTATATTTTTTTGAAAAAACTTAAGAGTTACATAATGGTTCGGACATAATTATTATGAGTCAGATATACGGATGTTATCCAGTGGACTTAAAAAGCCGGACGAGTCAAGTTTGAGTATTGAATTTAAAATACCCAACGAGTACGGACCAAGCTCGAGTTTTGATATTGTAACCGGACTTGGGTTCTGGTTTAAAGATATCCTGATCGAACCCAATTCGTTGACAGATCTACACACACGTATAAAGAGAAAGAGAGGAAAACACACAAACACAAATAATATGAAAGATATCAACATACATAAAATAACATTTCAAATCACGGTCAAAATAATTGTTTTAGCCCTTCAAATTCATTTAATATATTTAACATGCTATAATTTCTAAATGATCTAGTTTTTGTGAACGTGACGTTCATAATGTAGAGTGAACCACTCAAAATTTCATTTGTTCCCAAGCTATATAGCTTCAGAAATCAAAAGGGTGTAGATGTGGTGTATCGAAAGTCGAGTGTAGTGGATTCTTGCTTATAGACACACGAACGAACGAGAGATCCATAACTATGTAGCCCACCATTAGCCTATTTCAACTTTTGTGCCAAAATATTTCAAAACAAAACAAGTTTTCCTACATATAATCTTAGTTGGATCATTCAAAACCTGGAAATCCTTTGAAATTATAAATTAGTACGAGCCACTATGAAAATGCATTAGTCGTTTTTTAAACGGTACTTTATTTACAATTATAACAAAGTATAGAAGAATATTACTATAGTCCTAAACAAATGTGTTAAAATAATAACTATGCTGCTCATTTTTCTTCCAAGGAAATAAACAAGTCGGTTCGCTAGTTTCTCAGTGCTCTGCTCTCTCCCGTATGGCCTAGGTTTCATCACGCCCGTCACATGATCTTCATAAATGTCCAACGCGGTTCACAAAAGACTACAACATCAATGCGATTAGAGAATTCAAACAATGACCCGACCAATCAACGTTCGTAGTAGAGAGCTTCCCCCTCTAAGAGTACCACCTGCATGATAGAGGCCACTCTCCAGCTCTCCTCTCCGGGCCCATAATTCCACAATATCCCCTAACCTATTCAGAGGCCTACTCACTTCGTATTCCTATCTGCCTCTACTTAAAGCGTCTAACTGCCTCTACAAAATGAAGCCATAACTTTACATTGTTCTACTAAAAAGATTAGCATATACATTAATGTTCATCTAACAAAAATGATATTGTGCGTCAACCACTTCATGTCCTTCACTATCCATATGCTATGAAACTACTATTCAACAACTCCTTATCTCCATGTCATCCAATATGACAACAACATTTAGTACGACTTGCCAGTTGGCCATCATCTGTAACATTTAGACTAATTGTCATCCTAGCCGGTTCGCATTGGAATCGTTCGATACGATCAATGGCTAAGAGGAAACTTAGTGATTGACGTATCAATTTAAGTCGTCTGAACCGTATTTCTACTGATATAAATACAACATTGAATGCACTTGTACAAGGATTAAATTTTCGTTTATTGCTCTCATTGTTGTCTCTTATAATCAAGCAATTGCAACTCAAAACTCAAAGCTATAAAAATTATTACCATAGCGAATGTAGATTATTCTTGTTCGAACTACTCTACACCGTGTGTTTTTTTTGCTTACTTGGCTTGCACCATCTCACATTTTCTCTCCTTTTAAATTTTTTAATCATGATTCTCATGTAACTTTTGCTAATATCAATCTAACCACAATTCTGAAGTTGATTAAATTTATGTCAACATTTCAGAGCTAGAAGGAGGTCCTCCCTATATAAGCTCTCAATTTTTTTTCAATTTTCTTCTTCTCAAACCAGTCTACTTAAATGACCATGTTAATTAACGATAATAATGAGGCAAATAACTCAAACGACCACAACACCAACAACTTTATTGAAGCCAGCGTCGTCTGTCTCATCTTAGGCTTAAGCTATAACATACGACCGAGCATGGTTAACAACCAAGTAGCATTGGGTAGATTGATCAACTAAGGGTCTGGATGGACGCTTAAGATGATAGAGTTAGGGGTGTGTCGTAAGTGCAATTGTGTAATTAACTGTAAATTATTAATTCTATAATAAAATATCGTTCAAAATAAAGTTGTTTCTCTTCTGATTTATAATGAGTTATATTAATTAATCATTTTAAGTTAAGTATATTTAGTAGAAAATCCATATGACGTGTTTTGTAATAGTAATTACAATGTGTTGTAATCATGAGCAATTTATCACAATATAATAAACACATCGTTTTAAATATTCCTTGTCAATATATATTGAAACTAGATATAGATACATCCATTGAAATTAGAGTACATAACGTTCTTCAAATTACCCATGGTTGCTCAAAGTACCAAGGGGTTACATACTGATAGTTATTGGATAAGTATGGAATGACTCATTCAACGGTTGTTGGTTAACATAACTAAGGTTAAACGAAAAATATTGATGTAAAAATATTACACAATTCTCTTGAGTTGAGAATACTTTTGAGCTTCAATGTTGAAACTCCACTTTGATTATAGTTAAATCGTGGCACGATGTCCATTGAACAGATACAGTTGGGTCGAGTGTAAGCATTGGACGTGAAACATTATTCAATAGAGGATTCATCTTCTCAGTCATATGAGATTAATATTATAGTCAACTAAAGTCAAATTAAAGTCAAAGTCTTTGGGCAGAGCAGGTCGGTTAATAATAACTATTATTATTAGAACAAGGTGTAACGACCTAGAATTTCAGTCACTCGAATTTGGAATATTTAATTGATTTTAAATATTAAAAAGTTAATTTTTATAAGTTAAATAACTTATATTTCAAATATAGTAAATTATTTGATAATTAAATTGTTAAATTTGATATTTGGAATTGTTTAAATAATTGAATCTTAAATTTAATATGATTGAAAACGATTTCTAAAGTTGATTTAATTCTATTTAAATTAGAATGGAGTTAGTAGATTTTAAATTGGATTTAAAAGTGATTAAATTTATTTTGGGAATTACTCATTTTAATTAGTATAAAAATAATTTTTTTGGGGCAATATCTTGGATTTCGACAAAACCAGTTTCATTGGATCTGTAATAGCGAATTATTATATGCCGTTGAATTTTGTGGCGATTGGACGTATCGTTTGGTCGTGCGCGTTCGAAATGCGTAGAATTTAATCAAAGGAATTTTAGTTAATATAATTTGATTAAGCTAACTTCTATATATGATGGAATTGGCTCCCAAACATATTCCATTGTGTTCGGCATAGGGGTATAACATATACAACGCCACGTGACATGCTTCGTTTGGAGATTGAAATTTTCACGAATGAATAGTGCCATGAAAATTTTCTATATAAAGGCCTTAACTTTCTTGCATTTCTAAAACCCTACCTTCTAAATTTCAGCTGCCATTAAAAATTAAACGATCCAATGATCAATAATGATCGGAGCCTCCAGAGCTGAATTGCAAAATGGCTTCAACTAGAAAAATGTAAAGAGCATCGATACGAAGCTATTCAACGGGTGGATCGTCAAATCGTCGACCGAGGCGATGGAAATTAACTCGCGTTTAACTGTAGTTTTAGGCTCGACAGTTTCATGGCGTTCACGCGCGCATGTTGGCACGTGGAGGAGAAGGGTCGCAGGCGAGGTGGCACGGCTGTGAGGCATAGTCGGCGTTTGTGGGGGAGCGATGCGTTCGATTTATGGAAATAAAAAAATGCCTGGAGTTGCAAACGAGAAGGGGAAGAAAGGTTATAGTTTAAATGTTAATTATAAAATTTAATTATCTCGTATGTTCATAAATTCGTAACTTTCTCGTACGAGGTCGGTTTTGAGCGCAACAAGTTGTGTTGCATTCGTATCAGCGAATTCTACGCTGTGGAGTTGTACTGGACGAATTCGATGCTAGTAGAAATTTTAGGTTAAATTGAACGACCGTTTAATTTTAATTCAAACCGGAGCGCTTTGCCGTTTTCTGTAATTTTTGTGAGTAAACTCACCTTTCTGGCCTGCTTATATTTTTATATAAGTGGAAGTAATTTCGTTTACGCTATTTTCTGCTTGTTTGGATGATACACTATATTTTTAGTTGGTTTGGATATATATTCCCGTCTATTTAGAGCGGATGAGACCCTATTACGTTTCCATGTAAGAGTGGATGACCATTTGTTAACTAATCCCGCCTCGAAGCGGTTGATTAATATTTTTATGATTATATTATGTATTTGATGCAGTAGGACATGTTGGAGGGATCCAACAGGATTCCTTACACCGTTGATTTTATTTTTCATATATTTGATATATGACGTGTTGGATGCTATATTTGATGACTTGGATTGTTTTTGTTTATTTAGTGCTTTAGTAGCACTGGGCCTTACTTTTTGGTATTTTGAAATACTAAAATTGATGATTTTGATTTGATTCGAATTTCGAAGTAATTTTGGAAGTAAGTATATGTTTTAATAATTTTTAAATTATTAGAAGGAATGAATTTATTTTTAAATAAACAAAAAGTTATGAATTTTGTTGTTATAAAAGTATATTTTTGAGAAGTATTTTGATTTGGGATTTCTGAATAAGTTTATAAAAAGGATTTATAGAAATGATATTTTATAAATAAAGAAATAGAACTTATGAATATTTTTAAATGGATTTTATAAATAAATTTGACTTATAAAGAAATGGATTTATAAGTGGATTTTTTATAGTAAAATTAGTTTTATAAAAGAACGGATTTATAAATAAAATTTTATAAATAAAGAAATTTTATAAGTAGAAGATTTATAAAATAGAAGTGAAATTTATAAACGTAGTTTATAAATATGGAAATGATTTATGTTGAGATTTAAACATAGATTTTTATTTAAAGAAATGTCTGAAAGCGATATTTTTTTTGGAGTTGATGGTTTAAAAAAATAATTTACCTTTTCAAAGTAGAGGTTTTGAAAGCAATAATTCCAAATGGAATTTAATAGTTTGAAAATGATTTTAAATGAGATAAGTATCGAAGATCTAGATTTCAACATTTATTGTGGTAATAGACGTTTTTGGAAAGTGAGGAAGGCATAGACTATAACACTATTGTTATAGTAAATAATTTCTGAAATGAAATGTTTGATATAATATATGAGATTATATATATATATATATAATTCATTAAATCCCTATGCTAATGTTTTTGGGTTGTTTTAACGATATTTTATGCAACATTCGTTTTGACCCAATAAATTATGGTTTGACCTTCCAACGCGAAATACACGAATCAGTTCTTATGATCGTACTATTGGCTTAGTGGTGCAGGAGCATTGCTTTCTATACTTAACACCCTTTCGAGGTGTACGAAATCTGGAGCTGTACGGTTATAGAAATCTATTTGGCGTGTCTCCAAATGGCAGTGCTATTAAATATACTGATACCATTGATATAAGTATACGGAAATATTTTTCCAAATATTGAAAATGAAATGATTTATGAATATGTTTATATCTTCAGTATAAATATATGGATATGTTTTCCATTATCAAATTTGAAATGGTTTTGTGAATATATCTTTTTCAAAGATAATTTGATGTAATCAATTGATTTAAGTGATAAAAGATTTACTAAATGAGCCTAGTGACTGCTTATGTGTTAGATATTGTTCTTTTCTTTGATAGTTAAATAAGCGACTATCAAATTTGGCCGCTTTATCGTTGTTGATTCTGAGAGACCAGGATTGGATTTATCAGAAAACCACTTCGGACCAACGTATATGCTTTGAATGTGCAGGTGTTGGAAGACACTGATATTTGAGATTTTCGTAATGAAGGACCGCTTGTTGATCATTTGGGGATAAACTCTCAATATACATATAGTAACAGTGGTCTCTTCATTATGAAATATCCAATGCAAGGACTAATCGCTACTGATCCTTGGGGTGAATCCCGACAGGATGTGGTAGGAGAAGTGCTTTCGGTTTGTTCTATTCCTGGTCAACTTGTATGAACGAATGTCTGACATTACATTTCTAATTACATTGATTGATCTCTATGAACGTATTATCTTCTTGGTGGCAGAGAAGACAACTTCTCTTAGCTTAACACCCTTTCCTGAGATGTACAAACTTAAGAGTTATATGTTTGTAGAAATCAGTTGTGTGATGATGGAATGACAATGTTCATTCAAAGAGGAAAATGATACGTGCTATGTGAAAGGTAATCGTTACCTCAGGTCTCACACCTAGAAATGACCAAAACATCGTAGATACGCCATGGTTATATGGTTCACAAACATTAGGATATGATCTTCCCCTTCTAGATATATTTATTCCCGCTGTGACGTTCGAGTTTTAAATTATTGTGGATGTATGCAATGAAGGCCTTCGGATAGGTCGGTAATGAAATATTCAGTACTATCTAGGAAGACGCAGGCCAGTCTTATGTTGGTAGAGGTGCAGATGTTCTGTTGCCTCGGTACATTCCTCTAGAGATGTATTATCATAAGGTAGTCCCTTTACCTAGTCATTTATATGGAAATCCATTCTCCACTAGGTGCCTGCCATTTTGTTTGTAGAACCCACTATGTGGCTAGTATGTTTGAGTTTAATCAGTGTAACAATTTTGGCTATGATTAATGTAATTGGTATACTAGACACTAGTATAATATAACAGGATTTGATACACTTGTAGTATTTCTGTGATGAGTTCATAAAATATGAACTGGAAGTAAATAAAATAATTTCCAATAGAATGATCGAATTGGTGTGTATATTGGAAAGAGTTCCGAATGCACCTAAAAATGGAAAATCTTAAAAGTCATTCCCCCATGATACATGATGATGTATCAATGAATACCAATCAAACTTTGTTAAACAAAGTGCGATTAATGATGAGTGAAGTTAAGTTAACTTCAATATTTATGTTCGTGTACTTAAAAGTAGTACTCAAGGTTAAAATTAATTTTGTCTAAAGAATAGTTTACAAAATCATACAAGATAGAGGTACATAAGAAGCCCCAACATATCATAGGTCAAGGAGTTGGCTGGTTGTGTGAGTCAAAAGGCTACATAATAATTGTACGTGAGAGATCTTGCATGGATCACCCCAAAAGGAGTCTGGAAACGACCTTCATTGAATGACCGATTTATGATTTGAACACAAGCGTTATAAACTTAAACTAAACTAGTTTTATATATAAGGCAAATTCATAGTGTTTATGAGTACTTATTCCGTTGCATTGAGAAACAATTGTTGTTTGAAGAAATACCAACTTCGCAGCGAATGAATTTCTTTTAGAAATTATTGGTAGTGAAATGGATTTAGATATGACCCATAGATGAAATTGATTACGTGGGATGAAATGAAATTAACCAAATCCAAAACGAACATAGCGCATTACAATGTTTAATAAGTATTCTCTCACGTTAAAGAGAAAAAATGAGTTTCTTATCAATGTCGAAAGTAGAAAATCCTTAGTTATCAATAAAACCATTAAGAGCATGGAATCTACCATATAGTATGATGAGAAACTTTAAGAGGATTCCAAATATGCTATCAAAATATGATTTTAATAGCTGTACCCATACGGATATGATCCATTGACTATAAATGTGTCTTTAAGAGAAAGACTAATGTAATTGGAATATAGTGAGCAATATTGATAAGAATAATATCGTCAATTTCAATTATTGAAATTAGCAAAACAGATTCACCATTCAATATGAATAATCAATTTGGATTTTACTCACAAATTTATTGCCTGGTGTGGATTTGTATTTCAGCACATATGAGTTGAAATAGAATGTTCTAAATAATAATTTAGAGCGTACTATTTTCACATAACAACAAAGGTGTCTAGAAGTCCATAGAAGCGATATTTTGGTGACAAGTTTTTAGATATGATACAAGAGTAAATATGGAAGTATCGTTCGATAAGCATTAGAATTGACCAAATGTTTTATAAAAATACTGAATAGATTGACTTTCTGCCAAAATGCATAGGAAGCGTGTGTCTGCAAGAAAGAATATTAAAAGGTACATAGGTATTTCCAAATAAACAACATACTGATGATTATTAATGATGTACTTATGTTAAATATATTTCGGTTTAGTTGTTTAATACTCGATGTTGGATCTGTAAATTATATCTTTTATAATAAGTATAAAGGAAGTTGGAATGCCCTAAATGATATGCATAAATACCACATTAAAATGTTTAATATGGAGCATGTAAGAAGGATTCCTTATACATTAGCAATAGAAATCATAATACATGATGTATTTTGTACAATTTCATAATTAGCTAATGTATTTGATACATGAAGCGAGTATCAAATCCAAAATAAAATCACTTAATGGTAGTTTAGAGTATTCTCTAGTATTTATGAAATACTAGAGAACTGTTTATAGATTAACAAACTCCTTGTAAAGGAGCATTTGGCCTCAAACTTCATAAGTGATATTGAGTATAATATGTCAATATTAGATTCAATTCCAAATCATAAATAAGGAGTTTAATTTGGAAATATTCCAAATGAAAGGTTGTCGGTGATTCAACGAAAAGTCTAAGTACATCGCTTTTGAATAGCACCACAATAAAAGAAATGTATAAATATAAATGCATAAAATTTATAACTTTAAGCAAGGAATGATTCCAAGTATTGGGAATACTACATCATTTTCGTATGATAACAATGTAATGATGAGAGCTCACCAGAAGTCTTGAACATACCTCGAGTAATTCCACATGTTAAAGGGAGTTTATCTTTCTTGGATAGAGTTGATTGGCATAGTAGATTATTAAACAACATGGAAGGTACATTCATGAAGGGACTGGCTCGATCAATTCTCATTAAACCGATCGAAAGCCTATGATAGAGATTCCATAATTATCCCTAAGTGCAAGTGGAAATCGATTATGCTAGGGGGTATGACCTAAGGGAAATTATGTAATCTACTATAAATTATTAACTCTATAATAAAATATCATACAAAATAAATGGTGTTTCTGTTTCTATTATACATTTGACATAATATGTTAGATTGATTATTAATTTAGTTTGAATATATTTAATAGACAATCCATAAACGGTGTGTTTTGTGATAGTAATTACAATGTGTTGTAATTATGAGCAATTTATCATAATATAATAAACACATCATTTTTAATATTCCTAGTCAATATGTATTGAAACTGGACATCATGTGTCACAATCCAAATCCAGCGTTCGAAAATCGACATCCGTACTCCACTTGTACCTGAATGCCGCAGATCCAAACGTTGAAATTCGAATCGTGCCAGAGCTTATAACACATTAAGCACAACACAGCGGAAGAAATGAATATCAATATACAACATTGATACAATATCATATACAATAAGATACAATAGATGATATAATGGATATCAATATACATCAGAGATATGAGAAATAGCAGCGGAAAGAAAAGATAACACAAACATCGAAACAATATCTCCAATAGAGGACGTAGTCTTCAAGAAGGACTCCAAAACTGCAACTCCATCTCCAACCAATCCGGAAATAGCTCGAACTCCTAATAAAGATGAAGTGAAGCAACTCGATCCAATGCGATTGCCAAATCCTAAGGCTGAAAGCTATTGAATCTACACCTACTATTCGATTATCTGAAAAATCCAACTCTAGACTGCCCGTGTGGGAAAATAGTGGACACCCAGAGTTTAGGAAAGGAACAATAAACTCCAGGTCAGTCATGGGACTGGTATGAGCAAACAAAAGTATTTGGTCTTTTAAAACAAGCAAGGAATTTAAATTTGAAAATCCACAATGCTTTTTAGAAAATGAAACTACCATAAGGCCTCCCGCCACACACACAATGCAAACACAGACTTGGAGGAGATTTCTCCTTATGATAGTCAAATATGCTTAATACGAGCAAAAAATTCTTTGATATTATTACTAGTGCATAGTGGAAAACTTTTCGAAAGTATAATATTAATCCTAACCAGCATAGGTACCATGATATTATGCCAGCTATAGCTACCACCTGAGGTGGCAGGTAATTCAATTGCAATCGTAAAGGGCTCGTATTGTTTTGTTTGGATTTCCAATAAATGGTCAGGCTAAGGAACTTCCTACTGCCACATGGGATCGCCTCTGGGGGACGTCCCGAGAACCTAACCAGATCTCTGCCAACACAAGGTCGGGTTACCTCTATAACTAGGTAACTACAGCTCGAGCATGCCATCCCCCGGTCCTTTGGGACCTTTATCCGAGGTACCTCTAATCTAACAACCATAAAGCAATCACAAAGTAATAGATCTGCAGTATCCACATGAGTAAGTATCCGGGCTCCATACAATGATACCACCCATTTTCAGAAGGGAATGACAAACCCTAAAGGGTACGACCCTCATAACCTTGCCGCATCTTTCCTATTTCGACCATTTACGGGGTGTGAGGTCTTGATGCAGTCTCGTCCACAAAGCTACGCTTTATACAAAAGCCATGCTTTGATCACAAATGATCAACAAATGATCATCAACACACAGCAGCACTTAACATGTCACACTACCAAATTGAGAGTATATTACTGATAAATATCAACTACATAACCTCTGAGCTCGTACGTCTCAGAGAAGGGTGTTAAGCTAAGAGAATAAATTCTCCTCCACCAAACAGAAATGTATTTGATAGAGTTCCGTTTAATATCTCAAAGTGTAATGTCGGACATACAACCATATAAGTCTGTTCTGGGTTCGAACAGAACCGAAGGCACTTCATCCAATAAAGGAAGAAGCCCTTACAAATGTGGGCATCCACAATCCTGATCGGACTTCCCATCACATATGGAGAACTCTATACCGGAGCAACTCAGTGCAGAGTCAATCGACAGGTTATCCTATCGTTCTTGAAGACACCCGGTCTTCAACATCGGTCTTCGCATGCAATCCATAACGTCGTATCACTATCCGAAATGGGTTATATGACACAAGGTCCTCTCCCGGCTAAATTGAATAGTGAGCGCAATATTTTAAAAAAAATATGGATATGGGGTTTCGGTTAAGTAACAACTTAAAAATCCAAAGCTTTTCTTGAAATGGTTTACAAGTTACCATTTCAAATCTTTAAACAAAAAGATTTATTCCACCAAGTTCACCCAGTTTCACAAAGATCTATTCATAGATTTCAAAACAATTTCCATTCCAAATGGATTAACTCATTTAAATCTTTAAATTAAAGATTTAACTTATAGCTTTCAAAACATGTTTTCAAAATTTATTCCTAACTTGGAAAACTATTTCCATTATAAACTTGAAGTCCTTTTAACACAAATTGGAAGTTCATTTCTTATGTGAAAGCTTTTACTATTTTAAAACAAATAGTTTTCGTTTCAGGAAAAATCCAATTTTATTTATACAAGATAAAATCTTGGGTTAAATTCAAATTCCCAAAACGACACTTTTAAAATGGTTTAAAAACCCATGTAAACCCATTTATAAGTTGAATAACCTTTTTAAACCATAGTTTCCAAATCATAGAATTCAATTTCAAATATTGAATTCGAATTTAAAACAAATTATTTCAGTTTCAAAATTCAATCAAGTTATTCAGAATAACTTTAATTTTTGAAATTCATTTTCAAAAGCTTTCAATTCCAAAACTATTATGGATTCAAAAATTCAATTTTTTAAAAAACTATTTTCAAAATCTGTGACTTAACCCATTTGCACGTGCAATCCATATTTGTGTGCGTATAAGTGTGATCCACGGGTTTTACACAATAAAAGTGCCACATCATTAATCAACACAGATTCAAATAAAGCAACATATATGATAAGCGGTATAAACTATAATGCCTACAATTGATAAGCGGTATGAACTATAACGCTTATCTTTTATACACAGATCACAGGTTTATATATCACAGATAATAAATTACATCAAACATAGCTCAAATCAGAACATATCGGGGTGTCAACAATTCAATCATCCAATAGAATCCAACATATACAGGTAAGGTCGGTTAATTATTTGATTAATTCAAACTACTCATGAATTACTAATCCTGGTTATTTAATATTAATAAATTACAATTCATCTTGATTAATTATTCTTTAATCATTGATCAATTAACCATTAATAATTAATTAACCTTTAATTATAATTAATCAACCTTTAATTATTAAAAAATTAACCTTTTAATTATACCATTTCATTAATTATCTTTAATTAATAAATTAGCCCTAAATTGATTAATTACCATTGAATTGATTATCCTTAAATAATTACGATATGTAACTATTCCTATTCTTAAATCAATGTTAATCATTTGATTAACCCACATTTAATTATTAATTTATTTCTTTTAATTAAGTAATTATCTTTAAGCAATTTATTACCTTTAATTGTTTTCATTAATTTAATCTTCATTTATTACTTATATTAATTAATAAACCCTATTTATAAATAAATCAACTTTAATTAATAATTTATCAATCCCTAATCATTAATAATTAACCCCTAATTATTGCTCTTAATTAATTAATGAACCTTTGATTAATTGCCATCTAATTAACTATTATTACTTAATTCAATTAATTAATCACTCCTTAACTAATTATCATTCCTTAATCACCTTTATTAATTAATTAACCTTTAATCAATAATTAATCAACCTTGATTTAAAACAACCTTTTATCATTTAAATAATTAACCTTAAATTATTTAATTATCCTCTAATTAATTAATTAATTAATCCTTAATTTATTACTTTGATTAATAAATCCTAATTATAAATTAATTAACCTTCTAATTAATAACTAATTAGTTAATTATCATTGACAATATAAATTAACTTAACCTTTAAGTTAATAATTAAAAATATTTGATTGACTCCTTAATTACATTGTTAAGTTTTATCTAAAACAAACTCTTCTAAAATATAAGTTTAAATAATTTAAACTTAACTAATTTTAAAATATTTTATTCAAAACCTTTAAATACCATTTAGCTTTAATTTTAAACATTTAAACCTTCTTTAAAACTTGTTTAAAATTTTGAAAGACTTGTTCATATTTTCTTTGAAACCTTATTTAGTTTAAATCTGCTTCGAAACCTTGTTTTAAATAAAAATTTACTTTTAACTAAAAAAACTATTTATTTTAAAGCCTGCAACCATCTTCTTCTTTCTTTAAATTTTGAAATCATGTAACGGATCAACACCGAACCCTTCTTATTTCACTCGAGCAATCTTTCAGTTTCCCCGAGCCAAATGCGAGAAATCGCAAGCTAACCCCGAGCATCACCCACACCACTTCAACTTTGAGTCGCCCCGCCTTTGAACTCGAGCAACGTCCCGCGCTACCCACTTCTTCCCCAACCCAACAAAAAAAATTGACACAGGAAAATGCACGTATACGTGCACACACGCCGCAACTAGTACCGATCGACGACGAAGCCACCCCATCATCCACGATGACCTCTAGAATTGATTCGAACAACTTAACCAACGAAATCGCTATAAAATTGAAATCAAGCAAAATTTCGAAACCCATGCTGCTTCCTGTAACCCACACAATCACCATAATCCCCTTCGCTTCGCCGCGACAAGCCACCAGAAGCTACGCCGTCATAGCAGATGATCCTTCGACCATCGCCTAACCCATTCCCCCAAGTGCGATCGACCAGATTGCCGTGACGACGATGAAATTTGCTCGTGAACATCATCAACCCCAAACGAAGCCAGAACCCTAAATCAACATCAATCTACCACTACAGCACACACAAAAAATTACGAGTAATTTTCCATGATTCCACCATACTTAATCCACCTCCATCATAAATCACGACTCATATTTCACTGTTGATTCCCAAGAATTGACAAAAATCCCAGTTCCAGTCAACTCAAAAATTTTCCATAAGTACTAGATTAAAAATTCTAAGATGAACATCAAAAATCGTGGATTCGAAGTACGAATTCGTCCCTATAATCAAAAATCGAAACCCTGACATTCGAATTTTTGTTTAAAATTTGGTCATCTCTGTTATTTTTATTTTTAAAAATAACTATAAAACAACTGTTCATGAAATTATTTTCAAAATTAGCCTTTCATGGTTATAAATATCTTTTGTTAAGAAAATGAGTGCTGAAATCATCCAGATAGGATGATTTTGAATTTTTATAACAGGTTCCATAAACCTGTAACAATGAACAAGTACAGATGGCTGTATACAAACACATATACACAAGCAAAATCACAACCATGTAAACATACTGACATAGTTATCAACCAAACACATATATTTCAAACATCAACTCAAATATCAAAACATATGAACGGGTTCGAGTGTGTTTGCTCACTTTGGAGTTGTACAGGAAGAAACAGAGAACAGAAAGCAAAGCCTGTATTCTTTTTTTAACTTTATTTCTTTGATCTGCAAAAGTTTATTAATACAAAACTTTGTTTAAATTTCCTATTGTATTTGTTACTTACTTCATTAATAACAAACAAAAGAATCGATTTACTTACAGTTTTGAATTTGTTTAAAGCTTCAAACTTGTTTTATTTTTCCAGGTTGAACTTTTGCTTGCTCAGGAATTTCAGAGTCGAAGCTTTGAATTTCCTTCTGTAACTGATTAAACATGTTTGTTTAAATCTTTGTTTATATTACTGATTACTAACATCAAATTCAAATTTACAAAAAAAATTTACTTGCCATCATTCTTTTTTTCCAAAGAAACTTGTTTCTTCCAGGTTTTGATTTCCAGATTTAATTTTTTCTCCTTTACTTTGGCTTGAACTTTGAAACATTTAAATCTGAAGCTTGTTGAAGCTTGATCTTGCATGAACTACAGATTAAACTATAGGCTTGATTTTCTTTGAGTTTTTGAGAAGAGGATGGCATTTTCTTTTTTGATTTTTTTTCTTCAATCTGGTTTCTGTTTCAGGCTTTGTAAATTTGATTTTTTTCTTTGACATTGAGATGTGTGATTCTCAATCTATTGTTACTGTATATACAGATTTTGTGAGATGTTAAAAGATTTGAACATGGGGAGATGAAGAGTTTTCTACACTTTTATAATCCTATTATTTAATTCAAGCAATTGTATTGGGTGCCATTTGTAAAAAGAAATGATGATGAGATCTAATGTAATGTTTACTTGTTTACTCTATCTCCTTTATGTATGTTCACATTTGTAATTTTCAAAGATAAAAGAAATTTCCATATAAATTTTTATATCATACTCATTCTATAAATAAATGTACTTTTTTATATTTATATTTACACAAACAAAATTCTATTCCAATTAATCTCTTACATTTAATTTTTGTTCAACATGTTTATACACTAATATATTTTTGCACTTTACATTCATACATTTTTTTTCTTATTGTACAATTTTATAAAAAAGAAAAGAATGAATTTAAATACTTTGATTTCATATTAACAATTAGTTACATTTATTTATATAAGAGAATTTAACTCAAAATTAATATTTTGAAAATTAATACATCTTCCAAATATATTTAATATTTTAGAAAACAACTATCATTATCTTTTTATTAATCTCAAGCTTTTAATTTTCTATTTTTATTTTTAATACATTTATTTTGAAACCCAATATTTGTTTATAAATCACTTATTCTCATATTTTAAATCAAGTTTCTATTTATTCCCAATACATTTATTTTTCCTAAATCCAATATTTATTTGTAAGATACTTATACTTAAATTTCAAGTTAGATTTCTATTTATAATCGAAATTATTTATTTATTCTAGAAACCTCAAATAAATTCACAATTTATTTTCAGAAATAAACTTAATTGCCAAATTAAACTTGATAAATTTCTGGAATGTTACAGATTCCCCCCCTTAAAAAAAAATTCATCCTCGAAATTTGCTAGGGAGACGAGAAGGAATAAATGATAGATAAAGAAATATCTTTTCGAATCAAACTGGATATCAATTCTGTATTTGGCTTACCAAATTAGAATATCAACAATATGAAAATAAACTCATACATTTATTTCACAAGATACTTGGGTCCATCGGTCTACGAATATGCAAGGGCATTGATTAGTTCGAAGGGATAACTAATCGTTCGTAGAATATGTCGTATCCTAGAGAATAGATAGATGGATTTAATTTTCCATAATTCTCAAACACTAGATATAGATTTCAAATTCAAGTCGGAATACCCCAAAGTATGTACCAACTTGTTCCTCTTCGGACTTGGATCTACACAAGAAATTACAATAGAATTTCAAATTTGATTTTAACCGATATCGTTTTATTGATTCAATTCAAATTTGGCTTTATATTTGTTAGCCAATTTAACTTAATTTAAAATTTCCAATTTATTTAGAATTTACAATTTCAAATTCAAATTCAAATTCATTAGAGTTTAAAACGAAAAGCTGATAAGAAACCGATGAAGATACGAAGTAAGAATCTTCTACAACGATTCGTAGGGCCACCATCACACCGAAACTTCTTTTTGGAGCTGTCACGAAGCAATCAAAAGAATTTGAAATCAAATCAAAGGAGATTGATAAAGAAAGTTATTTCCGCTATTGCAGGGTATTGACCATTTGTAATGGTACTCCCCTGTCCCATATCGAGTCCACTTCTCGCACTCATACTTACTATCAGTGGATAGTAAGAGAATTTGCTGAGGCTTTCGAACGGATATCTTAGGGATATATTCATTCCAGGGTATACGTAACCCTATCTCTAATGAGCTACTTAACGTGTTATACTCCTGAGCTAAAGTTTTAACCCTCAGCTCTGATACCAAAATGTAACAATCCAAATCCCAACGTTCGAAAATCGAAATCCGTACTCCACTTGTACCGGAATGCCGCAGATCCAAACGTTGAAATTCGACTCGTGCTAGAGCTTATAACACATTAAGTACAACACAACGGAAGAAATGAATATCATATATCAATATACAACATTGATACAATATCAGATACAATAAGATACAACAAATGATACAATAGATATCAATATACATCAGAGATATGAGAAATAGCAGCGGAAAGAAAAGATAACATAAACAGCGAAACAATATCTCCAAGTGAGGAAGTAGTCTTCAAAATGGACTCCAGAACTGCAACTCCATCTCCAAAGTACCAATCCGGAAATAGCTCGAACTCCCAATAAAGATGAAGTGAAGCAACTCGATCCAATGCGATTGCCAAATCCTAGGGCTGAAAGCTATCGAATCTACACCTACTATTCGATTATCTGAAAAACCCAACTCTAGACTAACCGTGTGGGAAAATAGTGGACACCCAGAGTTTAGGAAAGGAACAATAAACTCCAGGTCAGTCGTGGGACTGGTATGAGCAAACAAAAGTATTTGGTCTTTTAAAACAAGCAAGGAATTTAAATTTGAAAATCCACAATGCTTTTTAGAAGATGAAACTATCATAAGGCCTCCCGCCACACACACATTGAAAATGCAGACTTGGAGGAGATTTCTCCTTATCATAGTCAAATATGCTTAATAAGAGCAAAAAATTCTTCGATATTATTACTAGTGCATAGTGGAAAACCTTTCGAAAGTATAATATTAATCCTAACCAGCATAGGTACCATGATATTATGCCAGCTATAGCTACCACCTGAGGTGGCAGGTAATACAATTGCAATCGTAAAGGGCTCGTATTGTTTTTTTGGATTTCCAACAAATGGTCAGGCTAAGGAACTTCCTACCGCCACATGGGATCGCCTCTGGGGGACGTCCCAAGAACCTAACCAAATCTCTGCAAACACAAGGCCGGGTTACCTCTGTAACTAGGTAACTACTGCTCGAGCATGCCATCCCCGGTCCTTTGGGACCTTTATCCGAGGTACCTCTAATCTAACAACCATAAAGCAATCACAAATTAATAGATCTGCAGTATCCACATGAGTAAGTATCCGGGCTCCATACCATGATACCACCCTTTTCCAGAAGGGAATGACAAACCCTAAAGGGCGCGACCCTCATAACCTTGCCGTATCTTTCCTGTTTCGACCATTTCCGGGGTGTGAGGTCCTGATGCAGTCTCGTCCACAAAGCTACGCTTTATACAAAAGCCATGCTTTGATCACAAATGATCAACAAATGATCATCAACACACAGCAGCACTTAGCATGTCACACTACTAAATTGGGAGTATATCACTGATAAATATCAACTACATAACCTCTGAGCTCGTACGTCTCAAAGAAGGGTGTTAAGCTAAGAGAATAAATTCTCCGCCACCAAACAGAAATGTATTTGATAAAGATCAGTTTAATATCTCAAAGTGTAATGTCGGACATACAACCATACAAGTCTGTTCCGGGTTCGAACAGAACCGAATGCACTTCATCCAATAAAGGAAGAAGCCCTTGCAAATCTGGGCATCCACAATCCCGATCGGACTTCCCATCACATATGGAGAACTCTGTACCAGAGCAACTCAGTGCAGAGTCAATCGACATGTTATTCTATCGTTCTTAAAGACACCCGGTCTTCAACGCCGGTCTTCACATGCAATCCATGACATCGTATCACTATCCAGAATGTGTTATATGACATAAGGTCCTCTCCCGACTAAACCGAATAGTGAGTGCAATATTTTTAAAAACATATGGATACGGGGTTTCGGTTAAGCCACAACTTAAAAATCCAAAGCTTTTCTTTAAATGGTTAACAAGTTACCATTTCAAATCTTTAAACAAAAAGATTTATCCCACCAAGTTCACCCAGTTTCATAAAGATCTATTCATAGATTTCAAACAATTTCCATTCCAAATGGATTAACTCATTTAAATCTTTAAATTAAAGATTTAACTTATAGCTTTCAAAACACATTTTCAAAGATTTATTCCTAACTTGGAAAACTATTTCCATTTTAAACTTGAAGTCCTTTTAACACAAAGTGGAAGTTCATTTCTTATGTGAAAGCTTTTACTATTTTAAAACAAATAGTTTTCGTTTCGGAAAAAATCCAATTTTATTTGTACAAGTTAAAATCTTGGGTTAAATTCAAATTCCTAAAACGACACTTTTAAAATGGTTTAAAAACCCATGTAAACCTATTTATAAGTTGAATAACCTTTTTAAACCATAGTTTCCAAATCATAGAATTCAATTTCAAATCATAGAATTCAATTTCAAATATCGAATTCAAATTTAAAACCAATTATTTAAATTTCAAAATTCAATCAAGTTATTCAAAATAACTTTAATTTTTGAAATTCATTTTCAAAAGCTTTCAATTCCAAAACTATATTGGATTCAAAAATTCAATTTTTTAAAAAACTATTTTCAAAATCTGTGACTTAACCCATTTCCACGTGCAATCCATATTTGTGTGTGTATAAGTGTGGTCCAGGGGTTTTACACAATAAAAGTGCCACATCATCAGTCAGCACAGATTCAAATACAGCAACATATATGATAAGCGGTATAAACTATAATGCTTATATTTGATAAACGGTATGAACTATAACGCTTATCTTTTATTCACAGATCACATGTGTATATATATCACAGATAATAAATTACATCAAACATAGTCCAAATCAGAACATATCGGGGTGTCAACAATTCAATCATCCAATTGAATCCAACATACACAAGTAAGCTCGGTTAATTATCTGATTAATTCAAATCAGATTAACTACTCATGAATTACTAATCCTCGTTATTTAATATTAATAAATTACAATTCATCTTGATTAATTATTCTTTAATCATTGATTAATTAACCATTAATAATTAATTAACCATTAATTATAATTAATCAACCTTTAATTATTAAAAAATTAACCTTTTAGCTATACCACTTCATTAATTATCTTTAATTAATAAATTAGCCCTAAATTGATTAATTACCATTGAATTAATTATCCTTAAATAATTACGATATAACTATCCCTATTCTTAAATCAATGTTAATCACTTGATTAACCCACCTTTAATTATTAATTTATTTCTTTTAATTAAGTAATTATCTTTAAGCTATTTATTACCTTTAATTGTTTTCATTAATTTAATCTTCATTTATTACTTATATTAATTAATAAACCCTTATTTATAAATAAATCAACTTTAATTAAAAATTTATCAATCCCTAATCATTAATAATTAACCCCTAATTATTTCTCTTAATTAATTAATGAACCTTTGATTAATTACCATCTAATTAACTATTATTACTTATTTCAATTAATTAATTACTCCTTAACTAATTATCATTCCTTAATCACCTTTATCAATTAATTAACCTTTAATCAATAATTAATCAACCTTGATTTAAAACAACCTTTTATCATTTAAATAATTAACCTTAAATTATTCAATTATCCTCTAATTAATTAATTAATTAATTAATTAATCCTTAATTTATTACTTTGATTAATAAATCCTAATTATAAATTAATTAACCTTTTAATTAATAATTAATTAGTTAATTATCATTGACAATATAAATTAACTTAACCTTTAAGTTAATAATTAAAAATATTTGATTGACTCCTTCATTACATTGTTAAGTTTTATCTAAAACAAACTTTTCTGAAATATAAGTTTAAGACAATTTAAACTTAACTAATTTTAAAATATTTTATTCCAAAACCTTCAAATACCATTTAACTTTAATTTTAAACCTTTAAACCTTCTTTAAAACTTGTTTAAAATTTTGAAAGACTTGTTCATATTTTCTTTGAAACCTTATTTAGTTTAACTGCTTTGAAACCTTGTTTTAAATAAAAAATTAGTTCTAACTAAAAAAACTATTTATTTTAAAGCCTGCAACCTATCTTCTTCTTTCTTTAAATTTTGAAATCTGGTAACGGATCAACACTGAACCCTTTCTTATTTCACTCAAACAATCTTTCAGTTTCCCCGAGCCAAATGTGAGAAATCGCGAGCTAACCCTTGAGCATCACCCACACCACTTCAACTTTGAGTCGCCCCACATTTGAACTCGAGCAATGTCCCGCGCTACCCCTTTCTTCCCCAACCCAACAAAAAAACTGACACAGGAAACACGTATACGTGCACACACGCCGTAACTAGTACCGATCAACGACGAAGCCACCCCATCATCCACGATGACCTCCAGAATTGATTCGAACAACTTAACCAACGAAATCGCCATAAAATTGAAATCGAGCAAAATTTCGAAACCCATGCTATAAAAGCGGGTTCAGAACCGAAATCGTCATCAAAAACAGATGAACGCGCAGTAAACCAACCTTGCCTTCATTCTTTTTTTTTCCAGAGAAACTTGTTTCTTCCAGGTTTTGATTTCCAGATTTAATTTTTTCTCCTTTACTTTGGCTTGAACTTTGAAACTTTTAAATCTGAAGCTTGTTGAAGCTTGATCTTGCATGAATTATAGATTATACTACAGGCTTGATTTGCTTTGAGTTTTTGAGAAGAGGATGGCATTTTCTTTTCTGATTTTTTTTCTTCAATCTGGTTTCTGTTTTCAAGCTTTGTAAATTTGATATTTTTATTTGACATTGAGATGTCTGATTCTCAATCTATTGTCACTGTATATACAGATTTTGTACGATGTTAAAAGATTTGAACAAGGGGAGATGGAGAGTTTTCTATACTTTTTTAATCCTATTATTTAATTCAAGCAATTGTATTGGGTGCCATTTGTAAAAAGAAATGATGATGAGATCTAATGTTATGTTTACTTGTTTACTCTATCTCCTTTATGTATGTTCACGTTTGTAATTTTCAAAGATAAAAGAAATTTCCATATAAATTTTTATATCATACTCATTCTACAAATAAATGTACTTTTTTTATATTTATAGTTACACAAACAAAATTCTATTCCAATTAATCTCTTACATTTAATTTTTGTTTAACATGTTTATACACAAATATATTTATGCACTTTACATTCATACATTTTTTTTTATTTCTCATTGTACAATTTTATAAAAAGAAAAGAATGAATTTAAATACTTTGATTTCATATTAACAATTAGTTACATTTATTTATATAAGAGAATTTAACTTAAAATTAATATTTTGAAAATTAATGCATCTTCCAAATATATTTAATATTTTAGAAAACAATTATCATTATCTTTTTATTAATCTCAAGCTTTTAATCTTCTATTTTTATTTTTAATACATTTATTTTGAAACCCAATATTTGTTTATAAATCACTTATTCTCATATTTTAAATCAAGTTTCTATTTATTCCCAATACATTTATTTTTCCTAAATCCAATATTTATTTGTAAGATACTTATACTTAAATTTTAAACTAGATTTCTACTTATAATCAAAATTATTTATTTATTCTAGAAACCTCAAATAAATTCACAATTTATTTTTAGAAATAAACTTATTGACAAATTAAACTTGATAAATTTCAGGAATGTTACATCATGCATCCGTTTAGACTAGAGTGTGTAACGCTCTCTAAATGTTGGGTAATGTATTACTCATGACTGCTAGGGGCACCAAGAGGTTATACAATGCTAGTTATTGGATAAGTATGAAATGATCCATTTAATATTTTTCTATTATTTAATATAAATTAGGTCAAATGAAAAATATTAATGTGATAATATTGCATATTTCTCTCGGCTTGAGAATATTATCGAGCTTTAATATGGAAACACCCCTTTTATTATAGTTAAATAGCGGCACGACGTCCACCAAATGACTATAATTGGGTTGAGTGGAAGCATTGGGAGTGAAATACTATTAAATAAAGCATTCATCACTTCAGTTATATGAGGTTTGTATCACGGTCAACTAAAGTCAACTCAAAGTCAAAGTCTTCGGCGAGAGCAGTTTGATTAATAATAATTGTTATTATTAGAATAAGGACTTTGTATTCGGACTATACAAGTTAAGTGTGGATGATATTGGAATTTTTACCATTACTTACTTCCATAAGTCCTAATGTGATATAGTTTTGACGAAGAGAATTGGTGTAAATAATTATCACCACTAGGGACTGCTTAAAATAAGTTATTGCTTAATTTTCTCGTAAGTAATTAGCAGGCCAATTAGGGACAATTTGGTCCAATCAAAGCTTGCCCAACTACTTCACAATTGGCCTGCGTAAGCCGGCCAAAGCCCATGTTGGTCTCAACCAACCCTTCTACTCAGCAAGGCACTAAGATGAGACACATTCACCTTTTCCCTAAGCACCTTTCACATTTAAGAAAGATCTAGGCCCAGCCTCTCTTAGTCTAGACTGGCCCATCATAATGACGACCTACTTCTATGTCAATCTACTTGCAAAACAACTCTAAGTCAACACGTTCAACTGGCATCATTCCAACTGACGGCCGACACCTCTCAAAGCCCGCCTCAATTGGCGGCACATCTAGCAAGATTGGCTCAATCGTGACCTATCATCGGTTCGGCTTCAGTAAAGCCGCCCCTGATCAATCTCAAGTAGCCCTCTCGGCCATCTTACACCCAGCTATACATTGCCCTCCCAACTTGGTCCTTTGCAAGATTCTTAGTTTCTTTCCTATCGTCGATAGTTGGTCGACCAGCTTAGTAAATCTCGCCATGTATGCACTTAAATGATATGCTGTCCATCCACCTACCCAAAGCACTGTGGCTGTGCATATGAACTAATGTGGCTTACCATCAGCTTAAATTAGCATTAGTGTGAAATTCATGCATTAAGTGTGAAGCCCATGCCTAGTGTAAAGGAGCAGTAAGTATATTTTTATCCATCGCACATTTTCTTACACTTATTACAACTATTGTCCATCTGCCATTGGAGTTAGATCAATGATCTAGCAATTTTCCTACTAGTTTCACTATTCGATCTCAACTGTCCATTATCCACTTCAGCAATTATAAATATCTCCTACATTGCAACTACATAGTGATTGGAACATACAAGGATTTTGAATATGACACACAATTCAGGGCTCTTGATACCGTAAGTCCTTAGGATTGCACAATTTTATTAGTCTTTAGTGCTTCTTATTTTCTTATCATTCTCTTGTAATTCTATATAGTTGTAAGAAAGTTACATAGTAGTAGAACTTCATAATGGACATAGATAGCTTTTTCGATCCACTCTATATCTTGTCTTAATTACCTTTTAGCTGCAAACTTAACCACTCATTTTTTTCACTTTAATCATAGTGTTAGCAAGTAACCTTTGTACATTAGTCTAATTTCGAGATTGGATAAATCTCTAGTCAACATTTTGGTGCTGAAAGGAGGGCCTCCTTATAAATCTCTCACCATTTCATACTTTCCTACCCGTAAAGATCTAATCTGACTTATTATCATAGACAATCTCTCACCATTTAAAGGTAACAACTCCAATGGGAGTGAAACCAACGTTAAACTCTAACCAATGCTTCCCAGTCTAATCCTGGAATCAAAGAAGAAATATGGTAAACGGTGTACAATGATGCTACAGTTGTCAAATATGAGTTAGCTAGCTTGCGAAGTTAATGGCTTAAGGGCACAACTGGATGCTTAAGCCATCGTGAAACTTTATCTCACCCGTTGCTTCTTCGATCGACTCAGCCGACCTACCTGCTCCTAGGCCCATGCCTCTCAACAATTATGAACTCCTGAACATCGCTGAAGCCCAAGTACAGGCGGTGCTCAAAACTCCACTTATGGGCTTTCACGTCCATACCATAGTTACATTGTACGTGTACCTAGTTGGACTGATCTCACCCTGGATGTGGTTGCGATTGTATGGCCAAATCATGATTGTTTCCCTTCGGCAGAATGACCATAAGTTTTTATCACCTACAAATTTCTGCTTTCGACTGTCTATTGCGGCCCCTTACCATCAATGGGGCAAGCATGGCACTCTCGGAACACTCCAGGTCCCATAGGGGTGTGGCAGAAAATAAACAAAGAGAAGATTAGTCCGTGCATTCTAAATTGCTCTCTATCCATATGAGAGAGATTGCTTGCTCGTCGTCATCTTTCTCCATCTCGTCATTGATTTTTGACTCTGCTAGGCTTAGGCTAAGCCCTCAGCCCATGGTGGGCCAAATCATCCTACAATAGGCCAATGCCGGCCTTAAGAAAGAAATGCATAACCTTCCCCAATAGCTAAAAAAAAGTGAGCCTGCAATGCTGAGGGTGAGGCATTCCCAAATGATGAGAATGGGACGCCATTCTCTGATGAAATCCTGTATGCTTATTGCTTACATCCATTGACGGTATGTTTTGCATCCCATTATCAAGTATGATAAGAGTGTTGACTCATCCGATCACATCGCGTCGTTTAACTCCATCACACGAGCCAGTCGGTTTTTCAGCATAGCGAAGTGTTTTCTCTTCCCTTCTACCCTCTCAGGACCAATCTCTCGTTGCCTTTGCGGTTGGGTAGTATTAGCTTCTAAACCCAATTTTGTGCAGATTTCAAGACTCATTTCTTCATGTTATTACCCATGTCATGTTGGCTAGTGAGCTAGGCAAGATTAGATAAGGTCCTTCTGAAAAGTGTGCGGTCATATGTTAGCCACTTCAACAAAGATCCACCTGGGCCAAGGTGCAGACGTAAGTAGCTTGGTCGTGGCCTTATGTTCAAGGGCTAGATCAAGTCTAGGATGTGCAAAGAGCTCAAGTAGCAGCCAGCTTTGTCCTTAATGAACTTCTATCCACTGGTGAACGACATAATGTAGATGTAAGATGCAGTCTATCAGATAGCAATACCGAGGCAATGTACCCAGGAAGCCTAGTAACTCGGATTTCGCCTTTAAATACAATAGGAGGGGCTTCAGAAAGGGGATTTTCATTCTGCTTCTCTTCTTCTTCCCTATTAAGGCTACTCTGCCATTGTTGCTTTAAAACTCTAGATTGTAACTGTAATTGATTCTAACATCAATAAAAAGGAAATTTCCGAAGGGACGTAGGCTGGAGCCAGCCGAACCACCCTTTGTTCTTACCGCTTTCTTTTTAATTTTTACCGTTCTTCACGTTCGTACTCTCTGCTACATTCTATATGTTATTTGTGACTGTGATTCGATGCTTTCGTCAGGATTTGGATGTTAGTGACCAATTTTGGCACTAACATTTTGGTGCTTTCACTGAGATAGCTAGCACTCAGGGATTTAGAAGCTTGGATTTTGGATTTAAAGGCCTAGGAACTTGGATTCTGGAGATTATTGCAAAGCAATCAACTAGGAGACAGAGGATGGAAAAAAGTTAGCAAGAAGGAAGTCAGGAGGCTTTCTCTGGAGCTAATCAAGCCTCCGTTTACATCACTAAGGACGAGATGTAGGTCATGATGAATTCCATGAAGAAACAGTTGAAAAGGCAAGAGGAAATAATGCAGGAACTTTTCAGACAATTTGGACAAGCATGAACTGCAGGAGCTCAGATCCATGGAGCTGGATCAGACGGACTTAACCGGTAAGTAGATGGAGTGGTTCAGCAGGGGCAGCCCCCAATCGGAAAACAACTATCAATCAGGGTGGACCTAGACTCGGGGGCATGCCGCTAGGTAATGCTGGATCAACCCATGAAGGGATACCAGATGACGCTGCACAGTCGAGCGCCAATAGGAATGCAGGAGTGCATGACGAGGAGTATGTACCGGAATTCCCTCAAGGACTTGGAGGGCGCGTAGGAAATGTAGATGGGGGCAACCATTGGCAGGTAACACTGGATTGGTTGGCATCATCAGGCAAACTATTCGTGGAGGTTTGAAAAATAGGAGTTTGGAGGGAGTAAACAGAAGTCCGTTTACCCATAGCATTAGGATGGCTAGGAATCCACCCGATTTCAAGCTACCTACTCTGGAAGTATACAACGGTAAGACGGGTCCTACTGACCACTCGATGAGGTACACAAGGCATATGGAAGTGTTGGAGGGTATCAGAGGAGGTTATGACTCGGTGTTTTCCCTTGTACTTGACCGATATAGCTGCTATATGACTCAGACAGCTAGAGGATGGATCTATTGGAACATGGACATAACTGGTGAATAAGTTCTTAAGATAGTTTCAAGTTCATATAAAAAGGCCGAAGAATGTAATGATACTGACGTCAGTTAAGCAAAAGGCAGATAAATCGCTCAGGACTTTCTTAACTCGTTTTAATGCAGCAGTTGCCTCGGTGGATCAGCCGGATCCATCAATGGTTCTGATAGCGGCGATGTCAGGAGTCAGGGATAATTCAGATTTCAAAGTATCGTTGATACGGGACCCACCAATGGATCTCGGAGAATTCTTCCATGAAGCTGAGAGATTTCTTTGACAAGAGGATGCATGTTTGGATATAAAATCAAAGGAGGTAAACATGGTTAGGGATGGAGGACTGCCCGGTGAAAGCTCGGGTAAAGACAAGGATAAAGGGAAGAGGAAGCACTAGGGAGAACCAAAATTCTCTAATTTTACTGGATTGAATGCAATATTGGAGCGGATATTCTTGGATACTCGGGATCGCCACCCTTATCGAAGGCCGGCAAGGAGGGAACCCTCAGAATGTGAAAGGGCATTAGGAAGACACTGTCTCTTTCATGACCTGGACAGGAATGACACTAACAACTACCGACATCTAAAGGATATAATCAAGGAGCATGTAAGGAATGGTCAGTTGCGGCAATATGTCGAAACTTGGAGTGCAGCGGTGGAACAAGAGCAGCCACCGTCTGCCTTGAACGACGATGGCACGAGGTCCAGGAATGGTGGTCGGTTGGTCATCAACTAATCATGATGGTTTGGAATAAGTAACAAACTCTAGGCAGGTGTGGAGTGCAGCGGTGGAACAGGAGCAGCCACCGTCTGCCTTGAACGACGATGGCACGAGGTCCAGAAATGGTGGTCGGTTGGTCATCAACTAATCGTGATGGTTTGGAATAAGTAACAAACTCTAGGCAGGTGGCTAAGTCATTACTCATGCACGGGGACAGAGACAACCCCTAAGCATGCTCTGAGATGACGATAAACCGTTATGCTATGGTTTGTGAAATCAGTTTTTTCTTTTCGGCTTGGACACCTGTTTTTTCCACTTTGATTTTGGAGTTTGGTCTGAACTTTCGATTTTGTTGGTTTTTTGATTTGGATTTCGGTTTGGATGCTTGATTTTCCATTTGGATTTTGATTAAGATTTTTTTGATATGGATTTCTGATTTTGTAGTTGGATTTGGATTTAGGATTGGATTTTGAATGGATTTTCCTCTGGATTTTTGCGAAAAGGTCGTCGAGCATGGACTATGCTCGGCAAGGGTACGGAGAGACAATGATTTGGCCTAGGACTTAGGCCCCATATTATTTATCACTTGTTATTTCAGGTCGTCGAGCATGGGCTATGCTCGACAAGGGTTTGAAAAGACCAGGATCCGGCCTAGGATTTAGGCCTCCTATTACCTATCGGTTACTATTTCACGTCATTGGGTATGGACATGCTCGGCAAGGATCCACAGCGACTAGGATTTGACTTAGGATTTAAGCCCCGACATTACTCAGTGTTCTGGGACACTGAACCAAGAACGCCAAGGCATCGCTAGACACAGGTCGCCAAGTGTGAATTATGCTTGGAAAGAACCCGAAGAGGTTACGGATTTGGATATTGGCTATGAGAAGCTAAGGATTTGGGCATGGACTTAGAGCTTTCCCAGATTTGGATATCGCCCCAAAGAGGTCGTGGATGCGGTCATTGGCTACTGGATATGGATGGATTAGAGCTCGGCTATCGGATTTGGTTTAGGATTTGGACCCAGTGAGGTCCCGGATATGGATTTTGGGACTCGGTGAGGTCCCGACTTAGGATTTGGACCAGGAAAGGTCCCCAATTTGGACTACATGACCCGAAGAGGTCCCGGACTCGAATATAATGATCCGACGAGATCGTGGATTCGGTTAGTTGATTTCGGATGGATGTGGAATTGGATGAGGATTTGATTACTGGATAGGAATTGGATATCGACTCAGAGTAGTCATAGACTTGGATAAGGAAACGGCAATGATACTTGAATAAATTAGATTGGATTATGAATCAGAAAGTATGGCTATGGATAACATTTAGACTTCGAGTATCCAATTTGAGGCTACTCAAAACACACCTTCCAATAACAAGGCATGTTTTGGGGGGTTAATGTTAACCCGCCTTTTGGTAAAGCCATAAGCATGCAGATTTAACTAAATCGATTGCTCGGTTGTCGAGGATGGAATACGATAGGTTTGAGTCGACTGGATGGAGGGATGATGCAGCGCACGTGGAAGATGGATATTGGATTAGATAAAGCTGGATCCGCTATAATTTGGGTCTAGGAAATATGGACTGGCATCAAACTGGTTCGGCATCTCGGAGCTTGATTCCGGATCAGGCTTCATACTAACTTCGGATTGGCAGCTCAGTTTTTGAGATCGGTGAGAGTGGTTCGACATTTGAGTGGCTTGGTCAAGGAGAGGGGATCATGCATGGGTTAGTCATGAGCGTTCATCCATATGTTGGTCGGCAAAAGTAGTTAGGATGAGGTGGTTCGGCATGTGGAAGTTGGACGGTATTAGTGGTGTGGCTCGGTGATGGTAGTGGGTTGGCAGAAATTAAGGGGTCGGCATAATGTAGTTAATTGGCATGCTAGAGCTGGAGTTAATCGGCATGATGGATTCTGGAGTGGATCGACATGCTGGTGTTTGGGTTTTGGATCGATGTTTTTCCCTTTTACTTCGGGTCAGCAGATATAATAAGGGATCGGTTCGGTCTTGAAGGGATATGATCAGCTATAGAGGTTTGGGTTGACAATAGTGATGGATTTGGGATCAACTATGGTCTTGATGGGCCCGAATCACTCAAGAAGCCCAGTAACTCGGATTTCGCCTATATATACAGCAGGCGGGGCTTCAGAAAGGGGATCTTCATTCTGCTTCCCTTCTTCTTCCCTATTAATACTACTCTGCCATTGTTGCTTTAAAAACGTTGGACTGTAACTGTAATTGATTCTAACATTGATAAAAAGGAAATTTCTGAAGTGGACGTAGGCCGGAGTCAGCCGAACCACTATAAATCCTTTGTTCTTACTGCCTTTTTTTACCATTCTTCACGTTTATACTCTCTACATACATTCTATCTGTTATCTATGATCATGATTCGGTGCTTTCATCAGGATTTGGGTGTTTGTGACCAATTTTGGCACTAACAACATTGAATTCAGAAGGAAAAAGAAATCCCAATCATATCAAAAAATCATAATAAGGTCAACTCATGCATGTATGTGGGAGATGTGACATATCTCTAGCTTATCTAGAAAAATGAACCATCGCCACAAATAGCACGAAGCCATGTGGAAAACTTATTAATTTCTTTGCAGACCCAGCAATCGGCAAGATTCTTATGATTTGACAAGTCCATACGCGCTCATGGATACTGACTTGGAGGGTGTAAAATATTGCTTATTTTTCTCGCAAGTAATTAGCAGGCCAATTAAAGACAGTCTAACCCAACAAAAGCCAGTCCAATTACTTTACAAAATGCATGCATAAGCCGCCTCAAGCCCGTATTGAACTCAATTCAACCCTTCTACTTAGCAAGGCACCAAGATGAACCTGGGTTGTCTCCCTATACACCTTTCGCATTTAAGCAAGATTTGGACTTAGACCCTCTGGTTAAGCCTGACATGTCACAATGACGACTGGGATTTCTATGTCAATTTACTTTAAGCACAACTCCAAGTCAGCACATATATCTAGCGTAACTCCAGTTGATCGTCGAAAACTCATTAAGCCTGTCTCAACAGTCACTACATCAAGCAAGATTGGCTCAAGCATGACCCTCCTCGGCTCGATTTCGATACATCAGCCATCGACCGATCCTAAGTAGTCCTCCTGGCCACCTCGCACCTAACCATTCACCATCCACCCAATATGGTCTTTTACAAGATTCCTAGTTTCTTTCATCTTATCGACAACCGGTTGACCAGCTCAGCAAATCTTTCCACATAAGCACTCAAGTATATGACAAGCTTTTCATCCACTATCCAAAGCACTATGGCTGGGTGGTTGAACTGATGTCACTTACCATCAACATTAAATGTGCATTTGATGTAAAGAATGCGCATTAAATGTGAAGGCCACGCTTGGTGCAGAGGAGCAAAGATTTATTTTTCATTCACTTACATCTTCTTACAACTATTACGGGTATCGTCCATCTACCCTTATAGCCAAAACAATGGTTAGGCACTTTTCCCATCGGTTCCATAGTTCAAT